>JAPQVY010000111.1:32284200-32908486 GCA_028535165.1 Quercus tomentella | reverse complement strand
CACAAAGGGTGTGCCATTGTCGCTGAGAATCCTGTGGGGTACTCCAAACCTCACAATTATGTTTTCCTTGATGAAGTTTGCCATTGCTCCTCCTGTGGCATTTCGGAGTGGCACTGCCTCTGCCCACATAGTGAAGTATTCCGTAGCCACTAGTATCCATATGTATCCACGCGATGGTGGGTTAACTGGTCCTACCAAATCAAGCCCCCAAGTGTGGAAGGGCCATGGGGTGACCATGCTATGTAAGTTCTGCGGGTGAGTGTGAATCAAGTTGGCTTGTACTTGGCAACTGTGGCATTTTTTCACAAATTTTGCCGTATCCTTCTTTATGGTAAGCCAGTAGTAGCCCATTTGCAGCAGGCATCTGTAAAGCTTTTTCTTCCACTGGTGCTCCCCACACTCTCCCGAATGCACTTCTTTTATCATTTCTCTTGCTTCTTCAGGGCCCAAACATCTTAAGGGATCCCCATCGTACCCTTTTTGGAAAAGGACCGTATTATGCAAAAAGTAATGCGTTGCCAACCTCCTAAGCTTGTACCGTAGGGAGGTTCATCATGATCTGCTGTAGCCTCTTGAAGGCCGTCTGCTGTGTTTCTCCCCATTCAAAACTTTGCCCTTTCCTGAGCAATTTGGTGAAAGCCGAAGTGGTTAGTGCCAACCTAAGGATGAATCTCCGGATATACGAGACCTTCCCTAAGAAGCTCTTTAACTCCTTTACCGTGACCGAAGGTCTCATAGTGGCTATGGTCGTGGGTTTGGCCGGGTCCACATCTATTTCCTTGCTGCGAACCAAGAAGCCTAGGAATTTCCTAGAGGATACTCCAAATGTGCACTTGAGAGGGTTCATTCTTAGTTTGAAGGCTCTACACCTTTCAAATACCCTTTTCAACACGTGGAAGTGCTCTTCTCTCCTCCTTGATTTAACCACTATGTCATCCACATAGTCCTCTAGTTCTTGATGCATCATGTCGTGAAATATGACCGTCATCGCTCTTTGATAAGTTGCACCTGCGTTCTTTAACCCGAAGGGCATCACAGTGTAGTAGACGTTGCCCATGGGTGTTCTAAAAGCAGTTTTCTCTGCATCTCTTAGTGCCATTCTGATCTGATTGTATCCACTGAACCCATCCATGAATGAAAACATGGCGCTTCCTGCCGTAGAATCTATTAGTAAATCCATGTTTGACAATAGGAACTCGTCCTTCGGACAGGCTCTGTTGAGATTTCTAAAATCTACATAACATCTTATCTGTCCGTTCTTCTTCTTTACTGGTACTATGTTGGATAGCCAGTGCGGGTGTTGGATAGGCTTGATGAATCCTGCGGCCAGTAATTTCTATACTTCTTTGACTATTTGCCCTTCTATTTCAGTGAGGAATATCCTGGCAAGCTGGGCCACTGGTTTGGCTTCTAGGTCCACATTCAACGTATGCGCCACTAGCCGAGGGTCTAATCCTTGCATTTCACTGTAATCCCATGCGAAGACGTCTTTGAATTCTTTCAACAGCAATATCAGCTCTAATTTTTCCTTTTCTGTCAGACTTGCACTAATTGAGATAGGCCTTGATCCTTGTGAACCAGACCCCAGGTCAACCTCCTCCAACTCTTCTTCTGCCACAACTTGCACCTTCTTTTTTGCAACGATTATTTCATCTTTCTCTTTATTACTTTCTTCCCCTGAACTTTCTTGTGCCACGCAACACGCCAAACTCTTGTGCTGCCACTCTTAGGTGAGGCCCACTTGTATTTCACTTGTGGGCCCCGTGCGCCTTCATAATTTGTACACAATCCTGCCATCAAGGCCTCGGGCCCTGACACATTGGGGTGTGTCATCTGATTCAGCGGCGGGTGCTTCTTTTCTTTTCTTTTTTCGTGCTAGTAACTCCCTTAGATCAGGCTCTGGGTCACTTTGGACGTCTTCCCACTTAGGCATGAAGGTACCACGTGGCTTTAATACTGAGCTTTCCCTAGACGGAGCCCATTGGTCGTAGAACATAGTTTCTATTAAATGAGCATCCGCCTGTTCGAACAGCGAGGGGTTTGCTGCTATGCGTATCATTCTACCATTCAACCTTCCTTTCACACACTAGTGATAGGTGGATGGGACCAATCGGTGTTTGTGCAACCATGGTCTCCCTAAAATCACATGATAGGAGACCTCCGTTTTCACCACATAGAACCGAGCTAAAGAAGCTATGGGGTCTACTTTCAACCACAACTGGATGTGGCCTGCGGTGTACTCGCCCCTTTTGCCAAATCCTGTCACTTCCATCGGGCATCCCTGAATCTTTCTTTACAGAAGCACCTGTATCTACCAAGGCTCTCTTAATGGGGATTTGATTTATAGATGCCGCCAAGTAGAGGGGCCTCTAGTGATCTGGGTATCCCACCTCCATATCCTCATTACTAAAAGTGATCTCAGTCGACTCCTGTAAGAGGGCTCTGTCATCTGGGATTTCCGCTGATAAGCATTCTACTCCTACCCCGAGGGCGATGCTCACTAGAGCCTCCGTGACTATCTTTCTTTCCTTTGCTGTGAGCCTCAGCTGGTAAAACAAATTTTTGAATTTGGAGCTTCGCTGTAAAGTGGTAATTGCTACGACAGGCAGGGCTGGATTTTCTTCTTCTTCTTCCCCTGGATCCGCGCAAATTACTACTGCTGCTATACCCTTCCCTTTGTGGTTTGGGAGTGGGTTTCTTTGAACCTTTTACTAGGATAGTTCTAGAGTCCCTTCCTTGATCCTGCGGTGCACCAATCTGCAGAGCGCCTAGCACTCTGCAGTAGGATGTTGCATGTAGTTGTGCAAACGGCAGAAGCGTGGGTCCCTCTACTCCTCTTCTGTGGGTTCTCTAGAAACTTGATTAGGCTTGAAAACTCCATCTGCTATCCACTTGTCTAGTAGCACATCTAATTCTTTTGGAGTGCATGGTATTGGTGGGGGAGTATTGTATTCCCTCTTATCGGTCTTCCTTCTTCGATCGCCAGTAGATACTGCCATAGCTTGCAGAGCGTTTCTTTTGTCCAAACTTGGCTTCATGGACTGGGCAGTCTTTCTGGCCTTTTGCAACAACTGTGCAAACTGGGAGATTTCTAAGTTTTCCAGGACTGCCCTGTACTCCCTGATCATATTTGTCATACACATTTCCACCAATGTTCTTTCTTCACAATGATCATAGCAATCAAGTGCTATGTCCCTGAATCTTTTGATGTATTCCATCAAATCTTCGCCATTCCTTTGCTTGGTTGCTTGCAGGGTTGCAAGCATTACTGTTTCTTCTCCGTGGAAGTACTTAATGCAAAATACGTCCACCATGTCATCCCAAGTTGGGATTGATCCTGGCTTTAGGCCGATGTACCAGGTGTATGCCCAGTCGCATAGCAATTTGGAAAATTCTTGAAGAATTAAGTCTTCGTCTGTGGTGTAAGGGCCAAAAGTATCAATGAACTTGCTTACGTGCTCGACTGCACTTCCTTTCCTGCCATCGTACTGTGCAAAGGCCCGCGGCTTATACCTCTTGGGGTACAGTTTGCTGAGTACCCTTAGTGGGTAAGGAGGCCTTCATGCATAGAATCTCTCCTTAGGTGCTCTGGCTCTCTCTTGTTCCAGGAGAACCGCTATTCGACCATAGTGATGAAACGTTGTTCCGCATTCTGTGGGACACCTCCTGCTGATGTCTCTTCTTTGTCTGCCGCATGTTCTGGGTCATGCTAGCTTCCTTTTTCCTTTGTTTTATTTGTTTTCAGCTGACGGATTTCTTCCATCATTTGTTGCTGTAAGTGTTGCAGGGACTGCAAAACTTCGATGAAGATGTTGGCATTGTCAGTAGGGATTCTTGGCTGTGGCTGGGGTCTAGCCCCCACTCCGTTGGCACCTTCCGCCTGGTTAGACTGTTGTTGGTGAGGCGTCGTTGGCCTGGACTCTGCTTGTGAGGGCACGACACTCATATTTTGCGTTGTTCTGGATTTTGGAGGCATTTTTTTGCTAGGGCTTCTGCCCCTATCTGCTTCTCTACTCCCTAGTGGAGTCGCCAATTTAATGTAGTGGGCCTTTTTGGTTAAATTGGGCTGGGCCGCCTCCTACGGTACCGGGCCCAAATATTCTGAGTAAGGGAGTTGAGACCGGTCCAACTGCAACTTAATTTGGTCCGGCTTGTGCGCAACCTATGCCTCGTCTGCCAGGAGCACGCTTACGGCGAGCAAAACTGTTTTAGATGAGTCGTGGCAGGCAGATATGATAATAATAAGATAAAAGAAAGTACTTTGACTTCTTTATTAAAGTAAATAGATAATCCTTACTTAAGAAAAGATAATCACAGTTTAACAACAATTATTTTTATAAAGAAAGTAAGGGAAACAAGTGGGTAGTATATGGGTTAATTAAAAGAGGAAATAAATCAGATTAAATCTGATCCGCAGGACTAAAACCAGAGAGGGAAGAACGCCTCTTCTCAAAGTGAGTAATCTCACAGGGAGATCCTGCCGTGGAAATTAATTACTTTGAGGGAAGCAGACTTGAATGGTTGGTGCACAAGAGAACTCTTTGTTTTCGGCAAAGAGCAAGACTTTGAGAGGGAGAGAGGGAATCAACCTATTGGTGCATGCCTGCCGCTCTAACTCTCTATCTTTTTCTTTCCTTCTCTTCTAATATTCCCCTTTCATATCTTTTTTCTTTCTACTTCTTTTTCTTAATACTTGTTTTCTATTTCCTGGTTTTTAAATTCCTAATACTGTGGTGCTTCTATCGTTCCCCTCTTGTACATGGCAAGGGCCTCTTTATAGTGCCTACCGTGACTGGATTTTACTATTTTAGCCCTTAACCACCTTTGACTGGTCTGGGTGTACTTACCGACCACCACCGGCCCGTCTGTGTGCCATTCCCCATTGCTAGACAAAAGAAAACTATTTTGTTTGTTTGTCTGCCGTGGCACCCTTTCCTACTATGGTGTGGGTGCATTCTCTCTCCCTATCCCTCATGGCATGCACTTAGTGGTTCCAACTCAGCTTTGCTTCTTTTGGGTGGTATGTCATCCCAACAGGACACTTCCCTAAAAGAGCCCGAGCAGGAACCTCAAAATAGGTTTTTCCCCTCTCCCCACCACCAAACCATGCCCTCTTACCTCTGACCCATGACCTCACCGTGTCCTGTATTGGCTGGGTACAGGTTGGTGAGGTCTGGGCCTTACGCATGCCTCTCTTCCATGTATGTCCAAAATCTGCCTGCTGCTCATGCGTTTGCCGTGGTTGGCTTGCACAGTCTGCCGTCCGTTTTTGACTATTTTCTAGTTCTCCTTTCCTTTATGGCTTGCCCCACTTAAGGGCTAGGCCTTGCTTGACGGTGGGCTTTGCCTTTCTTCAGCCCACCCTTTTTCCTGCTACCATCTCCTGCCATACCACTCTATCATTCCCGTTGAGAAATTGTTTGCCTCAATCCTGTCGGGCCTCTTTGGGCTTGCCGTTTATTCTTCTCCCAATGGCCCACTATGGCCATTGGTTCTTTTATTACATCACTGGCGGGCTTCTGTGTCCCATTTGTTTTCTTTTGGGCGTCCCTAGCCCATTTGCTTTACTGAGTTCTTTGGGCTTCTCCGGCCCAATTACATTATCCCTCATCCTTGGGGTTCATGGGCTTGCCATCAACCCTTTACTTTCTTTACTTTTATTACTTTGGGCCTGCTGTGGCCCATTCTCACTTTTCCACATCATATACTGCCCATGGTTTGCTTTTTCTCTCTTTCCGGGCTCCTTTAAGCCCATTTACCCCCTCAAGGCCCATTTGTTTATCTTATGGGCCTGTGATCCATTATTCTTGCCGTTTGGGCTTAATGGGTTTTCTATCCATTTGCCAACTCTTTTCTGTTCGTGTTGCTGGACTTCTCCTTTCCACTTGGGCTTCCAAAATGGCCATCAACACATTGTTAATACTTTTTTTAAGGTTGTTTCTTTGATTTTGAATTATGGTCTAATCTTTTCTAATTGTTCTTTGATTATCTAGTGATATTCTTTTTCTCTTGTGAATGCAGGAGGACATTCAGGGAAATCAAGACATCACTCATCAAGAGGTATACATTTTGTTTCCCTCTGGTATTTTATATTCAATATGGTTTCTTGTTTAACCATAGGTCCTTTATCTGAACCTCTTCATTTTCAGATCATGACTACCATAGTTCCTCTTATTCTTCAAGGGAGAAGGATCGCCATAGACATCATTCATATCCTTAAACTTGTCTTCAAGGCATGCTAGTTGTATATTGTATCTATCTTGATCATCATGTCTGCAAAAAGGAAATAAGTACTACTACTGGGGGAGAGAGATCATCTCACTTGAAACAAGAATTATTTTGACTTGAAATGTACAACCTTAATTTTGATGACTGATCTGTGGTTTGATCCAAATTGTTGATCTTGTATTCAGCCCTCTATAATGCAGGCACAACACTCGTAGTGCTTTGCTTATCTTCTGGCTATCTGCAATAGCTTGTTGCATTATTGTATTATGTTGCAGGAGCTTGCCGCTTCACGGGACGTGCAGCAATTGGTAGCTGGTACTACTTGGGAGGTGCCAGCCTGGGGGGTCTGTCTTGAATGCTTTACGAATGAGAAACCATGTTCATTTGATATCTTTGTCAAGTTTACACCCCTAGAAATGCATTCTAGATGATGTGCCTTGCATTGCTGCTATGTGAACAGCTTATGTTTTTTAATAAACATCAAACTATATGATACGTCAAAGATTCCTCACTGATCCCATTTTTCCGCACCAGTGCTGCTTGTTTTATAGATTTTTTAGGGTGTAATTGTACCAGCTGTATATGTTGAATTGCTCTTATTATATAGCAAGAGTAATGTTATTACAGCCGAACATGTTCTCATTTTAGTGCTAATATCTTATTACAACGGGTTCTCTGGATCCCCGTCTAAAATTTTTGGATGGTTTACTTAAAATCATGCTTGACTCTCGAGAGTTCTAGAATCCATGCCTTGACTAGATGTTATCTTAGTTTTCCTTCTAAATCAATTTTCTTAGCTGTCCTTCCAAGTTACTCAGGCAAATATGCGCATAAACATGCGCACCATTTCCAACTATCATTATCAACTGAACAACGGGTAAGCAATGCTATTTGTAAGGTTGAATTTTATCAACCGTCTTGTTGGCTTTATTCCGTGTCAAATTTGCTTGTATTTTAGCAATTAGTAACCCTGTATTTAGGTGGGAATCATGTAAGGGTAGTAAGTGAGAGAGTGTGAAGAAATGCTCAAGATTGTGCAAGGATGCAGAGACTCGCGGTTGGGACTCGCGGGTGACTCGTGACTGGCAAGCCGCCAACTGCAGCACACAAGTGAAGCGTACAGAGAAGATGAACAGTCATACTAGCTGGAGCACTACAGGACAAAAAGTCCAGCCTGGCCGTTCTGTTAACTCGTGACTCAGTCAAGTCGCGAGGCCAAGCCGCCAGCCAGCTCTATTTTGAAAAACCTGACTCTTCGCATTCCACTCTCACCCTAGCATACATACCCCTTATACCCACGAAATGTAAAGAGCTTCCAGAAAGAATTTTGAGAGAGAAACCCTAGAGAAAAACAAGATTGACTTATCCACAATCTTCACATAGAGACTCTTCAAATTCCTCTACTCTCTTCCTCTCTATTGTTATATCCTTGAGAGGTACATTACCAAAACATTTTCTCACCATACCCATATCTGTGAGAAAGCTGTTTGGTGCTTTGGGAAGCAATTAAGAAGGGACCAATTTCATATTGGTTGATGCTATGGTCAAGTAGCGGAATCCGATAAGCTAAAGAAGAAATAGGTTCGGCGTAACCTCGTTGGAGTAGGAGCTTGGAGGGCTTAGGTACATTGGGTAGATTAGGCTTGGAGGGTCTTCTGCTGTTCATATATCCCAACTACATTCTTTAATGGATTATTTACTGCTTGGAGGACGGCGGAGAGGTTTTACGCCGAGGGCTTCGGTTTCCTCTTCGATAACACATCGTTGTGTTGTCCTTGTGTTTGCATCTCTCTTCCCTTAATCTTTGCCATTTAATTTCTGCTGTGGATGTGATTTTATTTGGTTTAGATTGTTTATCAATTCTGTATTAAGCTTATGTTCATATTCCGCACATTAATTGTTTGATATTAAGCTTGAATTGGTAATTTGTTAATTGGGGGTCTAAACGTTCATAGTGTTTTATAAACTAATTGAACTTTCATTTGGTATCAGAGTAGGTTCACTTATATTGGTTTCATTACCTTAGTGTGATCCTTGACCCCATATTGAGATAGACCGGTCTCAATCTTTAAATGCTCCACCATATTTTGATGGTAGCAACTATGCCTTTTGGAAGGTGCGGATGAAAGCATTTTTGTGTTCAATAGATGAGGCTGTTTAGGATGCTGTTGAAATAGGTTGGACAAAGCCAGAGGCAACCAAATCCACATGGGATAAGGCAGCCCTCGCGGCATTAAATGCTAATAACAAAGCACTTAATGCTATTTTTTGTGGAGTGTCTCCAGATGAGTTCCACCGGATTTCTTACATGACCGTTGCCAAGGAGGCATGGCAGATATTGGAGACTACATACGAGGGAAGGAAGAAAGTTAAAGACACCAAGTTATAGATGCTGACCACTCGGTTTGAGGAGCTAAGAATGAGTGAGGATGAGTCTTTTGACTCTTTCTATAGCAAGCTGAATGAAGTGGTCATCGGCAAGTTTAAATTGGGAGAGAAAACGGAGGACTCGAAAGTTGTACGAAAAATTCTTTGGTCATTATCGGAGAGCTTCCGTGCAAAAGTGACTGCAATTGAGGAGAGAAAGGACCTTGATGAAATCAAATTCCAAAAGCTGATTGGTTCTCTCCAAACGTATGAGCTTTCATTACCAAATCAAGGAAAGAGTAAATCACTTGCTCTTAAGACGATAAATGAAAGGGTAGAAGCTCACGGTTCATCGGATGAGGATGTAGTCGAAAAGGATGTTGCCTACCTTGCAAAGAATTCCCGCAAATTTCTAAAGTTCAAGAACAGTGAGAAATTTGGTGATAAAGAGAAATTCATGAGTTCCGGAAAGGAGAAGAAGGACTTCAAAAGGAGAGAAAGGAAGGAGTCCCAATCTACTCAAGAAGTCACTTGTTTTGAGTGTAATGGACATGGCCATTTCAAAAAGGAATGTCCTAACTACTTGAGATCGAAGGGCAAGGCGTATGCCACCACTCTCAGTGACTCAGATTCCTCCACCTCTGATTCGGAGGATAGCTGTCATGAAGAAGGAAATTTCTCAGCATTCATGACTGTTGCTCATGTTGAGTCTTTGGAGGACTTGAATTTGCTTATGGAAGAGCTTAGGGAGCATAGTGATGAGGAATCCATGGGAATTGTAGAAGAATCAGATGCTAAAGAAGATGAAGATACAGCTAGTCTTCAAAAGAACTACAATTCACTACTTGAGAAGTCAGGAGAATATGCAAGGGTGGCCAAGGCAGCTGTGAAAAAGATGAAGAAAGCTGAGGAGGACTATAGAAGTCTTCTAGTGAGATATAAGGAGGCCAAGTGTGAGATAGAGACGCTAAATGGCGAGCTAACCGAAGCTTACACCAAGGTGAAATTCCTTGAGCTTGAGGTGGTTTAAGTAAATGCCAAGGTAGAGCGAGTCTCCACAAAGAAGCTTGATGATGTCCTTTCCTCTCAAAAGACCTTCTCCGACAAAACCGGATTAGGATACACCGGAGAAAGTAGTTTAGTTGTGAACATCTCCAAAGAAGTGAAGTTTGTGAAGGCCAAAAAGCCGGTTGTAGTTGCCCCTACTGTTGAAAAGGCAAATGTTAAGAAGAAGAAGAAGAATGTGACTGACCAGCGGGTGTTGAACAAGCCCCATAATCAATCTGTGGTCAGGTCTGAAGCCAGAGCAAAATCTCTTCCATGATCGCAAAGAGGTCCTAGGACGAACCATGTGTGTCATCACTACGGACTTCAAGGGCACACCCGACCTAATTGTCATAAGCTGAGAGCATTGAGGAATGTAAGTGATCAAAGGTTAAGAAGGCCAAGAAATGACAAGAGGACTTGGGCTGTTGAGCCATCAAGAGATCGAAATGGTGATCCCGGAATGATGGACGTGATGAAGATGCATTCACCAACTGCTTGGAAAGCTTCACTAGAAGGTTTGAAATTCCTAATTCTTGTACCCAATCCTATAAGGATATCACCCCAAATGCACGTGACGTGTGGGTGATGAAGGGTACTCATGCATAAGCATTACAACATGTCCATGTATTAATACTTCCTATGTTGTGTGACTGTTGGTTTATTTATTGATTATGTGAATTGAAAATTGTGTGTTTGTTTTTGCTTTCATTCATTTAAAATGTTTTTACATTGTTGCTTTTTATCAATCTTTTCCTTCTTGTGTGTCAAAAATCCAAAAATTACATAAAAAGTAGAAAATCCAAAAAGTTTGATCGACTTTGTTGAGTTTTGTCTCAAAATATGTTTTATCTTGTATCTTTGTGCAAATGGCTTTGTGCATCTACGAGCATAGCTTGTTTCCTATGCACTCATATCATTGTGGGAGAAATCTTGAAATCTATGTGACTGTTGTAAATAGATCTTCAACCTTGTTATGAATGATTAGTGAATGATTTTGTTGATCTTGAGACATGCATAGAGTTGTACATATATATCTTCCCACTCTTTATTTTATTGTTTTTGCTAAAAGAGCTCACCAAATATAAATCTCCAAATGAAAAGAGATAATGAGCTGCAAAAGCCTGTTGCACACACTAGTATTTGACTAGGAAAAAGGGAAAGCGACCTAAAATAAAGTTTATGATGCCCAAAAAGCCAAAGGCTAACTCATCAAAGTGAAATATCAAAAATTTCAGGCATCGATCTCACAATGAGATGTGTTGATTCAAAAAGATCAAATGATATGTTAAACATGGAGCCAAATGAAAAGCTTCAAAGATATTGTACTCAAGTTTATGTGGGAGGTCATATATGCATATTTCTATAATTGAGATGGTCACATTATCTAGTGCTAGTTGTGTATGTCTTGACTGAATTGATCATTGAAGCTTCACATTAGACTAAGGACTATCTCATTTTTGATATCCACACACAACACACATGTCTATGTTTAATGAATGCCATATTCATTCGTGTAATTGTACTTGTTTAAATGTGTTTTCACATGCTCAATCTTTGTTGATCAATCACAAAAAGATTTTTGAGTGTTTTAGTTGTTTTTGGAAAGTACTTTGTTTTTACAAAAATTGTCAAAAATTCAAAAACTGTGTTGCCTTGTTCTAGCAACTCAGTCGCGGGTAGAACTAGTCGCAAGTCCATACAGAGATTTTTCGCAACTCACTGGCGGGTAAATGCTTCAGTTGCGAAAAAGACTTAGAATATTTTTCAAAAATCTGGATTTTCATACTTTTCGCGGCTCAGGTTGGCGACTTGTTCATAGGTGGAAGGTCCAGTCGCGAGGGGTACACAGAGATTTTCGCGGCTCAAATCGTGACTCTCTCGCGAGTGGAACTTCCAATTGCGAAAAACACTTAGAAAATTTTTCAAAAGTTTTTCTTTCAAGTGTTCTGGTGGCTGGCTCTGGTGACTTGCACACTACTTGATTTAGTCGCGAAAATCACGTGTTTTGCCCAAATAGGTCAATTTTTAAACGTTTTCAGTTTTTCCCTCGAACTTCTATGATTGTTCATTGTCTTCCTTACCTAAAACACTCTCAAACTCACCATGTCACTCTCGAACAAACTTCCATTTTTGCATCATTTCATCCTCAATCTTCAAGGAAATGGTATGGGCTTTCTCTTTCTCACTTCATATCTCATGATTATGAGTTTGTTTTCTTGATTTGTGAGTTATTTTTGTGATTTGAGTAATATGGTGTTTGAACATGGGTTTGGTTTATTTTGTTGAGTATGTTTGATTGAGTGTTGGTGATATTGATTGAGATATTTTTCTCAATTTTTTTGATGATGTTTATGTTCTGTGTTGTGCCTCATGACTGTGTTGCTCTGTACATATCATGTTCATGGTGGAATGTCACAATGACAGATATTTGTGACTGTGTGATGCTCATTGATTACTTTGTTCTGAATTGTAATCGATCAACCATCATTTTTGGACACCTGCTAAATTCTTAAATATACAATCCATAAGTGTTGCTTATGATTACTTGTTGCTGACTTGGTTCAATTTCTGTGATTGATTGAGTGAGTTCTCTCTCCGAATTTCATTTTTTTTTTCATGAATCTAATCAAGTTGATGTTTATGTCTTATGGTGTTGCACTTAGTTCTCTGCTGTGTGTCTTGTCTTTTACAAATGTCATGCCATTCATCTAAAGGAAAAGGGATTGACATTGATGTTCCATCCCCTGTTGCTAAGCGTACTTGTCGCTCGACTCAGTCGTCTCAAGGCTCAAACAATGAGAGATTTAGGATTCCTTTTGATTCACAGACCTTCTCAAGCATTTTTATAGATGCTACTCCTATTGTGGAACGTGTAGTAAGATTTGATACCTTGAGCACAACATTTGTTCCTAGGATTTTTAAAGCAAGGGATTAGGCTGATCTATTCGGGAATTTCGAGGACCCGGTTGATGAATTAGTTAAGGAATTCTACTCTAATGCCAGATACACCAGAGTAGAGTTGAAATGTTAGGTAAGAGGAACTGAGTTCTCCATCAATACAAAATACATTACAAAGGTTCTTCACATTACTAGACCAGAAAATGTGGACCTCACTCCATATGATGACAGATCACTTTAGATACAAGACATTCTTCAAGTTCTTGGGCCTGATCATGAGGTTAAAAGCAAAGGATCATCTTTCGGCACTACACAATTTTTGCCTAAATTAACGACTCTAAAACTGATCATGTTCTCCAATCTCTACCCACTGTCTAACACCGCCTTCATAAATCTTGGAAGAGCACAATTTCTGTGTGATCTCATTACCGGAGTTCCAATTGACATTTGTGCTCACATCTTTCAGACAATTGGGAAAACAGCAGCTCGATCGGCAACACGAACCAGTATTCCTTTTTGTAGTCTCATCATGAAGATTTTGCTTCGTGAAGGTGTTCGTCCCCCAACAGATGGAAAAATTATTTCATGTCCTCGACCAATTTCCATGATAACTCTCCATGCAAGCAAGAGTCACTCCTCTAAAACACCTAAGAGTGAGCCATTCTCCCATGCTACTCCATCTGGCCATGATTCAGCTACACCTGTGCATACCACAACTGTTTCCCCCATTCCTTCTAAGAAGCAAACCACTGGCACTCCCTCTGCACCTAGCTCTCAAGATGATAGACTAAGCACTTTAATTGAGGGGCTATATCAGCGTATTTCTGAATTAGAAAGATCTCTCTACTCCACCAGCAATCACGTTCAAATGCGTCTCACTGCAATTGAGACATAGTTAGATGCTATTCAACAAAAGCTCAAGGACAGCCTTTAGCTATTCATGCCAAAAAGGGGGAGAGATGGCATATAGCAAGGCAGAGATAGCAACGTGCACACTAAAAGGGGGAGTTGTATGCTCAAGAAGAGGAAGCTGATACATATACACTCACATATACTTTTAAATAGTCTAACTGTTTTTTTCATTTTGCCTGTTTATAGCTATTTGCTTGCTGTTTACATAAACTCTACTCTTGTGTGTACATGGTTCTAATAGTTTGGTTTAAAACTCATGGATTTGTTTGGCTATGATATTATTAATATTTAAAGATGTTATTCAGTATTTTTTTTGGTTTGTACCCATGTTGCTTTTGTAAGCTTTTAGGGTTTGTTTTCATGTGCTTTGTAGGCATTTATGGTTTGTACCATGCTTATGCAGCCTTTATACTTCGTTGCCTAGTACTTCTGGCTAAATGTTTTGCATTGTCTTTAAGTACTCTCACTTTTGTGCCCCAGTAGGATCTTGTTCCTAGATGCATATACTTTATGTATTGTGCATTGGTTGAGTATTGGGTATGCAAGTGATTTGCATTGAGCTTATTGGCTTGTATGTTCGGATGTTTATTCCAAGTGTGAATAAGCATTGTGGTCACTATTTTATAGTGATTGCTTGTTTGGTTAAGCCATGGTTTATTACTCATTCCATTTTGCTTGATCGTATTGTGCTTGCCTCATATACAATTACAAGTTTTTTCTACATACAATGATCATATTGTGTTGTTGTGTTTCAGGAGATTCTTGTTCATATGATTCAAGAGCTTATCAGATTCTAGAGTTAAGTGTGAGTGAGTTTTGTTCAACTGTTCCTAACTCACATGTTAAGTCTAGAGTTTGTTTTAGGGTTTTGTCATGGAATAGCCAAAGGGGGAGATTGTAAGGTTGAATTTTATCAACTATCTTGTTGGCTTTATTCCGTGCTAAATTTGCTTGTATTTTAGCAATTAGTAACCCTGTATTTAGGTGGAAATCATGTAAGGGTAGTGAGCGAGAGAGTATGAAGATATGCTCAAGATTGTGCAAGGATACAGAGACTCGCGGCTAGGACTCGCAACTGGCAAGCCACCAACTGCAGCACATGAGTGAAGCGTGTAGAGAAGATGAACAGTCATACCAGCTGGAGCACTACAGGACAAAAAGTCCAGTCTGGCAGTTCTGTTAACTCATGGCTTGAACTCGCGACTCATTCAAGTCGCGGGGCCAAGCCGCCAGCCAGCTCTATTTTGAAAAACCTGACTCTTCGCATTCCACTCTCACCCTAGTATAAATACCCCTTATACCCACGAAATGTAGAGAACTTCCAGAGAGAATTTTGAGAGAGAAACCCTAGAGAAAAACAAGATTGACTCATCCACAATCTTCACATAGAGACTTCAAATTCCTCTACTCTCTTCCTCTTCATTGTTACATCCTTGAGAGGTACATTACCAAAACCTTTTCTCACCATACCCATATTTATGAAAAAGTTGTTTGATGCTTTGGGAAGCAATTAAGAAGGGACCAATTTCATATTGGTTGATGCTATGGTCAAGTAGCGGAATCCGGTAAGCTAAAAAAGAAATAGGTTCGGCGTAATCTCGTTAGAGTAGGAGCTTGGAGGGCTTAGGTACATTGGGTAGATTAGGCTTGGAGGGTCTTCTGCTGTTCATGTATCCCAACTACATTCTTTAGTGGATTATTTACCGCTTGGAGGGCAGCGGAGAGGTTTTACGCCGAAGGCTTCGGTTTCCTCTTCGATAACACATCGTTGTGTTGTCCTTGTGTTTGCATCTCTCTTCCTTTAATCTTTGCCATTTAATTTCTGCTGTGGATGTGATTTTATTTGGTTTAGATTGTTTATCAATTCTGTATTAAACTTATGTTCATATTCCCCACATTAATTGTTTGATATTAAGCTTGAATTGGTAATTTGTTAATTGGGGGTCTAAACGTTCATAGTATTTTATACACTAATTGAACTTTCACTATTGACTGGTACCTCCAAGTGTCAATTACATTGATATTAAGCTTGATTATAATGAACTTTCACATTGATATTAAGCTTGATTATAATGTCAATTACATTACATGTAGCTTAACTAGTACTTCCAAGTGTTTCTAACAGAACGTCCATGATTCAAATCTTCCCATCCTAAATATTGTATTAAAAAAAAAAAAACTTGATACATAATAACCACCTAAACATTTGCTAACAAACAGGGAAAAAAAAAAAATCAAATTGGTTCACTGTCAATGATCTTAAAACAATACAAGAATCAGTCTTACTCAGTTTGCCACGATTCTTTTCTCACCCAACTAGAATTATCCCAGCTAAGAAAGAACCCATTGTGCTTTACTAGCCAATAGACTGTCCCATGGCTCACATCTCTATGGGGCTGAAATGCATGCCAGGAAGCAAACCATCTTTCCTATAGAGCTTCACAGTAATGTAATGACTTATGTGTAACATTCCACCGGTAATCATCACCGACCTAGAGCGTGTACTCTCCGAGGTTTGTATCTGTACGTGGTGAGGTGCATTGAATCCTCATTGGTTCGGAGTTGTTAGGCAAAGCGCTGATGACATGAACGACGGCCAAATGATTGTCATGCTTCTCAAATGCTATTGCAATAATAATGAAAGACCACGCAAGAGCAAGGAAGAGAAAGCAGCTTCATGCAGTCATTTTGTGAATATTGTGCTTGTGAGGATGCATAGATGGAAGCCTAAACTCTACAACATAAATATAGAAAAAATATGTCACTATGTAATGATTGTTGAGTACAAACAAAGGATGGGATTTTGCGTACTCGTCAACCAAGATTTGAGACCATTTAACCCTTTATATTAACTAAAGGGGATACGTAGTGGGTGCTCTTTATCTCACTTTATTTGCCTCCCTTACCTTTTTAATTGAAAATTAGTAACTAGCACATAATTGTTTAAATTATCTGCTAGTTTTTTTTAAGAAGAATTATGTGATAGTTGTTGCAAAAACTTATCAATAAATTAAATATTATTATGAAAACTGTAGAATCAATTAATTAACTAAATTTGAACTAGTTTTAGTGAAAACAATCATTCATAATTTTATAATTGATAGACACCATTAAGGTGGGAGACACACTAATGCAGGCCATCCCTTTTCTTGGCATATTGAAATACTATAGTACTACTTACTACTTATTAAAACAATTGGAAAGCCTTAGATTTATATTGGGCTTCTTTAATTATTAATTCTACTTCTACTAGAGGGACAGTAATCAACAAACTTATGTGAAGGGCTCCCTTGGCCCTTGCCTTGACCTGCAGAGTATAGATGACTTTCTTAATGGTGTGGTGGAAACTCTTCAAATGGTATCTGGTACCACGTGTTTCATGTACGCAATTATTTGTCAAAATTTTATGCACGAAAAATTTTCAATTAGAAATAATGGATTCCACCGCTAATTTAAATTTAATTGGACAAAACTTGAGTCCACTTACTCTAGTACATAGGATATGTAAGACCAAAATTAGACACGAGTCCAATGTACTAAAGCATTGGACCTAAACTAAGTTCGTTCAATTTAATTAACGACACTAATTATTATATATGTGAAGATGAAGCATTATTCTTGTGTTACTGTACTTGTTTATGCATGTCGTGACCCTTGATTTCCGCAGTCTGCCATCAAGTAAGCAATCTTCCGGGAAAAGTAAAAAAAAGACATGTGATAAACCAATAGTTGGATTCTTTATGTGAATAATTGCAGACATGGCCGACTTTCTAGCCAATATTCATGTTTTTTTTTTTGTCACTTCTAGAAGTTTAATATACAAATGTAATAGAGAAAGTACTTGCCATTCAAGTATGAAATATCGCATGGCATTGCTTGCATTTTAGGAATGGAACTCGGTGGGGGGTTTGTCGGCCTTTTGGGGTTTGTCATCTATCTTTTATTTTATTTTTAATTGATATTACCAATGAGAGAGGGATTTAAACTTTGAATCTCATTGTAAAGGAGATAATATAATGCTATCAAGTTATAAAGCTCTTCGATCATAAAAATTATTAGGTTTGCCAGAAATGATGTCTCTCTTCTCTCATATGAATGACTGATCTATCATGAATTTAAGTAATGAAATTTACTATTATATCAGATAATAGAACACTGTATTTTTTATTTATATTTTATTTTATTCTTTTATTTATAGGAGAACATCATGTTATTGTATTCTCAGAATACTGAATTACTACTTAGTGGTTTATTGGGTTTGAACTTCAAAACATGATTCATAAATTATTGTTTTATTTTATGATTTACCAATGTAAAGGATTTAATCCATTGTGAATATAAGATTACTGTTCTAATCATCAGGTTAAGACACCAATTACTTTTTGGTGTAAGTGGGGTTTGAACCTTAAATCTCTATTGATGATAGTATACTTTACTAGTTGAGCTAATTAACACCCACATAATTATAGTTAAACTAAATGATTATTTTCTCTACGTGGCAAGTGTTACACACAAATATTATTAATTAAAGATTTGAGTAATTTATATAATGCCCTATAATTTTCAGGGTGTTATATATATTAATTTTTTTAAATTAAAATTATAAATTCTTTAAATTATTTCAATTGTTGTCCTTAATAAGTTTGTTAACTAAAAGTAACAAAAATCAATATAAGTAGTGACTGAAATCTAAGCAGAAAAGATCCTTCTATAAAACTATATGTTGGAGCATTTTAATATTAATTAATTAAAATGGATTTATATGACAATATAAATATAAAGATATGAGAGTTAATATGGAAGATAAGGAGTTAGTGGAATGTTTAATCCCACATTGAAAAGGAGAGAGACTCTTTTATTCTTTTTAATTGTGGTGATTAATGGGCTAATATGTATTGATTTGGATATTCGGCTAGATATGTGCGCAAAGGGAGATGAAGGGAGGAGGTGTTTTGTTTTACAAAATTTAGCCAACCAAGAGCTTAAATCTCCTTAAAGGGAGCAAGTGCCAATAAATAAAAATATTCAGAAGTATTATTCAGTTCCGCTTTATGTTATTTCCATTATTATTGTGTTTACGCCAACAATTTTAAGGAGATTCCACACATGGAGCCTACACAAGAGAAACTAAATGAGACTGTTGGAGATCTCAACAAGCCCTTATGCTGCTATTAGATTTTTTTGTTACCAAATGGTAGATGAGAAATCGATGATGGATCAAGCACAAGACTTCCAGATGATCATGGCAGAATTGAAATCCAAAGGCATAAAGATTGGAGATAATATGGTGGTAGCTGGCATAGTTGATAAACTACCACAATCTTGGAGTCATGAGTTCCAAAAGACTTTGCAGTACAAACAAAAAGAGACATCATTAGAGACATTGATTACACACATCCGTGTGGAGGAGGAGGTTAAAGGATAAGATGCACTCATGACACAAGAGAGCAATGGTAATTTCACCCCAAAGGTACACCTTATTTCAGCCAATAATAATATGCCCAAAAATCATTTTCCTAAAAATGGTCAATTGAAGTCTAAAAAGAGAGTTTTCAAAAATAATAATAGACCTCAAGGAAGGGGAAACTCGAATAAAAATAACAATAAGAACCAAGGACCCCTTCACAATATCAATTTAATAGATCTTGTTTTGTCTGTGGCAAGAGTGGGCATATTGCTTGATTTTACAAATATCAGAAACATGAACTTGTTCCGCAGGCTAACGTAACCAAAGAGTCTTTAGCGGCTATAATTACAGACATCAATATGGTGCAATATGTTAAAGGATGGTGGGTAGATTCTAGTGCTAATAGGCATGTCTGCTATGACAAAGATTGGTTCAAGTTGTACACTCCCTTTGAAAAAGAAAAAATAATTATGCTTGGTGATTATAGCAAAACCAAGGTTCTTGGGAATGGTGAGGTTGATTTGAAATTCACTTTTGGACGTGTGCTAACATTAAAAGATGTACTTTATACTCCGTATATGAGGAAGAATTTGATGTCAAGCTTTTTGCTTAACAAGACTGGCTTCAAACAGACTATGGAATCTGATAATTATGTAATCATTAAAAGGAATTATTTGTGGACAATGGTTATGCTTGTGATGGAATGCTTAAGTTTAATGTTGAGAATAATAAAGCATCTACCAGTTCAGTTTATATGTTTTCTTCTATTAATTTTTGGTATGCTCGTTTGTATCATATAAATAGTAGATATGTGGGAATCATGAGTAGTTTAGGATTAATTCCAAGACTGTCAAAAGATTTTGAAAAATGTGAAAAGTCAAGCTAAGATTACAAATTGGCCTCATAAAAGTGTTGTAAGAATTACCAAATTGCTTGAGTTAATTCACTCTGATTTATGTGAATTTGAGGGAATTTTAACTAGTGGAGGAAATAGATATATTATCACTTTTATTGATGATTTTTCAAAATATACAATTGATTATTTGTTGAAAACTAAAAGTGATGCTTTTGAAAAATTTCAAGATTTTTTAAAAGAAGTTGTAAATCAATTCGGGGGAAAAATAAAAAGAATAAGAAAAGATAGAGGCCTTGAGTATGAATCAAGTGCATTCAACTCATTTGTTTAGTCTTTGAGAATTATCCATTAAACTATTGCACCATATTCACCTGCTTCTAATGGTGTGGCTAAAAGAAAAAATAAAACTCTAATTGAGTTAACAAATTTCATGTTAATTGAATCTAGTGCACCTTTACATTTTTAGGGTGAAGTTATTTTAACTGCATGTCATGTTTTGAATAGGGTGCCACATAAAAAAAATCACATACTACACATTTTGAGATGTGGAAGAGACATAAGTCAAATTTAGGATATTTGAGAGTATTAGGTTGTCTTGCTTATGTAAGACTTACTGGCCCTAAAATACCTAAGTTAGGTATAAGAGCTACTACTTGTGCTTTTCTTAGTTATGCGATTAATAGTTCAGCCTATAGATTTTTTGATCTTGAAATCAAAATAATTTTTGAATCTGGTGATGCAATTTTTCATGAACAAAAATTTCCTTTTAAATTAAAAAATAGTGGGGGTGAAGAAAATGTTTTGTCACAGCCTAATTCTTCTACTTCTCATTTACAAAATTAAGAAAATTTTGAAATAGAATCTAGAAGAAGTAAAAGAGCTTGAGTTGAAAAGGATTTTAGTCCTGATTGTTATTTTTTTAATATTGAGGAAGATCGCTAAAATTTAAAAGAAGCTTTAACATCACCTGATACTATATTTTGGAAAGAGGCTGTTAATGATGAGATGAAGTCTCTAATTTCTAATAGAACTTGGAAATTAGTAGATCTTCCATCGGGTTGTAAGACCATAGGTTGTAAATCGGTCCTTAGAAAAAAGTTAAAACCGGATGGATCAATAGATAAGTTTAAAGCTAGACTTGTTGCAAAAGGCTTTAAACCAAAAGATGATCTTGTTTTTTTTGATACATTTTCTTCGGTAATAAGAATTACATCTATTAGATTGTTAATTTCTATTGCTGTAATTTTTTATTTGAAAATTCATCAAATGGATGTAAAAACTATTTTTCTAAATGGGGACTTAGAGGAAGAAATTTATATGAATCAACCCGTAGGCTTTGTAGAGCGTGGACAAGAAAGCAAGCTATGTAAGCTAACTTAATCCCTATATGGCTTAAAACAGGAACCTAAACAGTGGCATGAAAAGTTTGATTCCTGCATGATTGAGAATGGTTATAAATCAAATGAATGTGATAAAATGTATTTATTCTAATCATGGAATAATTTACATGTCATTATTAGCCTCTATGTGAATGATATGTTGATTTTTGGCTCAAATATGCATGTTATAAATGAGACAAAAAAAAAAAAATGCTAAAAAGCCATTTTGATATGAAAGATCTTGGTGAGGCTAATTTATATTGGGCATGAAAATTACAAAAACATGTGATGGAATATTTCTTGATCAATCACATTATGTTGAGAAAATTTTGAGAAAATATAATTTTCATGATAAAAAAAGTGTAGCTACTTCTTTTGATTCTAGTGTTCATTTATTTCCTGTGAATAATGATTATAAGATTTTTAATCAAAAAGATTATGCTAACATCATTGGTAGTTTGCGTTATACTACTGATTGTACTAGACCTGACATTGCATATGCAGTAGGAGTGCTTAGTAGATTTTCTAGCAAGCCTAGTAAAGATCATTGGCTAGCTATTGAGCGAGTCATGAGATATTTAATTGATACCAAAAGCTATGGCTTATTTTATAAAAAGCTGTGATTGAAGCTTTTAATGATGTTGATTGGAATACTTTGTCAAGTGATTCTCTCTCTACCATTGGTTATATTTTTACTTCAGATAGTGGTGTTATTTGTTGGAAATTTAAAAAGCAAACAAGAATTGCTAATTCAACAATGGAAGATGAATTAATAGAGTACCATTGTTAAATAGTTTAGAAAATTAAAATAAGAGGGGGAAAATAGTTTTAAAAAGCCCAATATATCTCAAGTACGTACAGAAAAAATAGAGTACTATTGTTAAATAGTTTAGACAATTAAAATAAGAGGGGGGAAAAGCATCTTAATAAGTACTAAAACAAAATTTGATGTAGCTTTTATTATTATTATTATTATTATTATTATTATTATTATTATTATTATGTGTGAAAGAATTTGACGTAGATTTTAAGGACGAAGATTTTCATTATTCATGTATTAGGTAGAAGAAGAGAATGCTTATATTGTCATTGATGCAGTTAATGCTATCAAGGATATATATTTTCTTCTAAAAGTCTCCACTTGTGGATGTACAAACCAATCTTGAGAGGATGCTTGTTCATAACAAGATGAAACAAAAGCAACCAAATAAAATGATGAATTAGACGAACGGGTACGTAGTGTGACACCCAAATAGGTTTGTTTGTTTTTTGTTTTTCACCAAATGTGTTAGTCTTGGATGAAGTAAGTTAGCAGATAGTGTTTTCTCACAAAAAACAAAAGGTTAGTAGATAGTGAATAAATGCTAATAGAATTGTGTCAGTTCGGGATTTGATGGCTGTAAGAATAGATTTTACTTAGAAAAATTTTATTGATCTAGAAGTTGCAGAAGTTGTTAGCATTTAGCAAACTACAATTAAAAAGTGTTTTGGAGGTACGTTGTTACATCCCTTTGATAACGAAATTGATAATAAAAAAATAAAAAAATAAAAAAAAGTGAGAAATGAGAAAAGAGGACATCATAAAAGTGTTATTGTTTTGTACAGTCCATAGCTATTGATCTATACCGAGCTCATGACACGTTTTTTTAAAACAAGCCATTCCCGCCCTGCTTGCTAACTGAGCACCTAGCCCATCCCCTATAGATGGGCTTGGCCCAAGCTCATAGTCTAACTAAGCATCTCCTATTATGCCGAGATCAAAAAATAATGTCTTGGAGGAATTCACCTGCCGAGCACTAACTGGTACTTGATGCAAGTTTTAAGAAAATCACATCAGCTGTGAGTGGTGGGTCCCATGTGGTCAAGAATATAGCACAGATGGACCCACTAACCTGGGGAGTAGCCCCCTCATCATGACATCCTCTTTAAGGGGATCCTAAAAATAAAAACTGAGGGGTAAAGGGGAGGGGATTGAAAAAAAAAAATAGGGAGAGGTACACAAGTGTTGTAAGGAGAAATACTTCCCGGGGATAAGGAAGTCCAATCTGAATTTCTTAAAAAAGGGCCGGCCACACTGTTACGCTCTCGGGAAGGGAGGGGACATGAGAAAGGATGCCCTACTGAAAGGATAACTCTCATTTGTTTCTTGTAGAAGTTCTATTGCCATCTTTTAGACTTTCCATTGTAGGATATTCTTAACCCACAATACAAATAAATTGGGGAAATCAGCCCAAAACCTTCATTCAATTGAGCCTAAGCACCACATGTTTTATTTTATAAATACTTATTTTCATATTTGAATCTAAGAAAAGAAAAATTCTAATAAATTCAACTTATTTTCAATGTTTATTATCACTATTATTATGAGATTAAACTACTAACTGAGTCCTCTAACTATTGAACAAAGTTCAATTTGATCACTTAACTGTTAATTATTTCAATATAATCCTGCAATTTTCAAAATCAAATCAATGGAATTCTCAGGTCTTTGAATTTGAATTTTGATGAAATTAATATTTGGAATTGAATTCTTAGGTACTTCGAACATGAACATAGACTTTCATTCTTCTAGTCCTATTATTATTATAACTATGGAATTATCCAAAAAAAACAAGAATATAAGAGAGAAATCCTTCCTAGCATCTTCTCTAAAGCTGCCAAAACCATTAAAGTTCTTTGTCGTACATGCGCCATGTGACCCTTCACGTTTGTGTTGTGGCCCTAGCAAATGCACTAGGGACAGAAATGCAACGACTATGAGTTGAGTAATGGCTGACTTCAACTGTGCCAAGAAGATAGATCGCTGTTAAGGAAACAGTGCAAAGATAAAAAGATCTCCTGGAAAGAATTGTTGATATCTTTGTGTTAGTGGATAAATTTTACAGAAGAGGATCATTCCCATCCGCCATTTTCATGCTTTATTGGCAATAGAAATTATAGAAAGAGACTGCTGCTATAGTGCAAGAGCTTTAATTTCAAATTGAAAATGTCTCTTTTGGTTTTGTAGTGTGGTGCTTTTGCTTGATGCAAGTTGAGTTGACACAGTTCTTTTCATTTTATTTCTTACACTTAATCATATTCTTACATATCGGATGCAACAGCAAAGCAGGCATGCGTGACAGAAATTTGATGAAGCGCTTTCATGGGGAATATTGAAAATGACTTGACTAATTGACTACCACATGCACAACTAAAGCTTTGTATATGTATGAAAGACCCTACCCCCAAAGCCTCACTATCTATATCTAATATCTATCTGATGAACTAGAATGTCAAGATAATATTTAATTTGAAGAAAAAATAATAATAATTTCAAAGACACTGTCAATTAGTTGGTTAGAGAAAAATCAGTTCCACCAAATACCAAGTAGAAATTCCATGTGTATATCAGCTTTACGAAGGAACTCAAATGTATATATGATCATTGTGAGTTACTCCTTCTTCCTCCAGGTTTAGCTGATGATCTTAGTAGTTAGTGTGTAATGATGTTGGCTCGCAAGTACTGGTGCCACACTTTTTTAGTTACACTTACGCCACAAGTGTTTTCGGTGCCAGGTTATAAATTATAACGCAGGGCTCTACTTATTTGTATTCGGCTATACCTGTAGGGAGCCATACTTTTCAAATAATTACACAATCTGACCTGATTTTTGTCAGGTTGTCCACTTATAATTAATTAGAAAAATACACTATAAATATAAATATATATATCTATATATAAAAGCGCGAATGCGCTAAAGCACTGTAACTACAGTGCTTTGGTTTAGTGAGTCTTTTTTTTTTTTTTTTTTTTTTTTTTTTTTTTTTTTTTAAGTTTTGAATAGTTGCTGCTTTTTTTTTCTTTTTTTTCCCACTGTTTTTTTTTTGGGGGGTAATATCCTGTCCACTCTTTTTTTTATGCACTATAGCTACAGTGCTTTGGTTTAGTGAGTCCCTTTCTTTTCTTTTATTTTTCCAAGTTTTGAACAGTTGCTTTTTCTTTTTTTTTTTCCCACTGCTTTCTTTTCTTTTTCTCTGCTTTTTTGGGGGGGGGGGGGGGCCTAATGTCCTGTCCACTCTTTCTTTTTTTTTCTTTTTTTTATATATAAAACTGTTAGTTAACACAATAAATTGTCACAATATTTTTGCAACTGTTGATATGTTAATTCCTTATAGATTAAAATAAAATATCATGCTAAAATCATCCACAACTAAAACTAAAGTTATTATGAAAAAAGAAGTGCTACATCTACAACATTTTTGGCAATACTTTCACAACATTGTTCATTAGGCCTTTTTTTTTTTTTTTTTTCCACAAACCACAGTACGCAAGTTTTGGTTGTGCTATTTTTGTCTTTTCTTTTAAATATTTATATGTGTATGTATAGTTATACTGACTTAACAAATTCTTACAATATTTTCACAATTATTGACGATTTGCACTGTTTATTGGACTTTTTTTTCCACAATATGCTGGTTTTGCTTGTGCTTTTAAATATTATATGTGCATACACAATTACACTGACACAACAAATTTTTACAATATTTTCATAATTATTGAGGTGTTAATTTTTTAAAGGTCAAAATAAAATAATAAAATAAGAGACTAAGAACAATCACAACTAAAAATAAATGTATTATGAAAATGTTATAACATCTTTTTCTTGTCACAATATTTTCACAATCGCGAGATCTCATTTCCTTATAGATCAAAATAAAATAAAAATAAATAAAAATGCTATGTTCACAACATTTTCACAATAATTTTGTAACAAATTTTATGTGGCAAGGTATTTTTGAAGGATAAAAAAGTGATATCAGTAGTAGATAAAACCAATAACAACTTGTCATTTATAATTTGTTCTAAAAATGTTATGGATGTAGCATTTCTCTCAAATAAAATAAAAATATATCTATTCAGATCCTAAAAAAAAAGTATTGTGAAAATGTTTTAATATTTTGTTATATTCTTAGACTTCTTTTTTAGTATATATAGTCAAATTGGATGAGCCAAAATTCACTGTACGTTTCACGCACAATTTTCTTATATTGTCCTTTGCTTGTTTTTTTTTTTTTTTTTTAATGCATAATTTTAAAACTAGTAATAATTTTTTACCTAAGATTTGTTGTGAAAATGCTGTGGACGTAAAAATTAAATAATAAAATATCAAACTGGAACCTACCACAGCTGGAAATAAAAAATATTACGAAAATGTTATGACGTTTTGTTATATTCCTAAACTTCTTTTTTGTGTGACATTTTGTTGTGTTCCTATGCTTCTTTTTTTGTTTAGTCAAATTTAGTAAGCCAAAACTCATTGTTTTAGGTACAATTTTCTTCAATTGGCCTTTTATTTTATTTTTAAATACACGGTTAAAAGTGGTTAGCTCAATTTAAAACCAGTAGCAATTTACCACCTAAGATTAATTATGAAAATATTGTGGACGTAACATTACTCTAAAATAAAATAATAAAATATCAGACTAGGATCCATCATAGCTAAAAATAAAGGTATTGTAAAAATATCGTGACTTGTTGTTGTGTTTCTAGACTTCTTTTTTGGTTTATTCAATTTGTTGAACTAAAATTCATTGTTTAATGCATAATCGTTTTAGATTGATTTTTTTTTTTACACATTGTTTCAAGTTTTTTTTTTAAAATAAAAATAAACACACACACACATATTGTTTTACACACACATAACACACATAAATTGACAAAGTAACACTTTCCTCCTTTATGTTCGGGATAGTTGCATTCCCCCCTAAAGTAAAGTTGAATAATTTCATCATTTATATTTTGTAAATGTGCATATACCCATATTGTTTCTCTCTTAGTTAAACCCTAACAAAATCTTATAATTCCTAAAATATTCTATTGTGCAATGTCTAATATACTCCTACTAAATTTTAATGTCCCAAAAAATTTCTTTGTGTATTTTGAATTTTATGTGGTAGACTGGTAGTCATGCTTGGAAAGTTAGAATGATGATATATGGTGTTCTATTTGTTACCTAGAGAACACTAATTTATTAGGTTTAAATCTTCTACACTTATAATTTTATCTAATAAAAACTTTGATGACATATGTCTTTTCTTATTTTGTTCTCATTTTAATTTATTTTCCTACTTAAAAGGGTATTCATTAAAAATAAGTAAGCTAAACACCGTAGTTAGACTCATAAACTAAGATAATAAAGAATGAAATATGAATAAAAAAATATTTATTGTAGATGATTGCAAATATTTAATTTAATGAAGATCTTCAAAAAAATTGTAGCATATATTATCATTCATTGCGAAAATTTAAATATTGTTGAAAGATGATGACATTCATTATCATTCTTTGTAGCATTTTTTTGGTGAATAGATATTACATTTAGTAAATAAGTTCTAAGAAATCATCATAGTACATAGATATTCAAATAGCTATTTTAAATTTAAGTACCTGACTTCATACTTTTTCAACAACAAAAAAATCTATATTAATTCTCTCACTAAAGGGCTAGCACGTGCCTTGTACGTGCAACCCACACTAGTATATATATATATATATATAAAAGCTTTGGAAACCACACATTTTTACATGTTATATTCTAATATATTTTTTAATTAAATTTAAATTTTATTCTATATGTTATTTTATAATATAACATGTTATTTAAATTTGAAATCACACAATTTTATATGTTATTTTAGAATTATGGTACATTAATTTTTTTTTAAATAGTGAAATATATAATTTCATATACAAATACAAATATAAAAATGTCTAAAATCATGTTATGTTAAACTTTTGTGTGAATGAATGCATGGGTTACAGACTTATATATATATATATATATATAAATGAAAAATGTTATACATATGGCAATGCATAGACTAGTATACAGTAGGAGTAAAATTAAACTCGATCCTGATCATTCAAACTCAAAACAGTTAAAGTTCCTAAACATGGGATGCTTCACAAAAAGCCAAGGGGGGGGACCAAACCTGTAGATATAATTTTTGATGGAGCAAGTCTTATTCCAACAGCATTTATATATAATGGCCTGTATCAATCCTAATTCTAAGATTTAATACTTTCAGCATATTACCCTACATCTCTATCAATCAATATGTAGTTTAGAGGTAAAAGAATGAATATGGCAGTCTTAATTATTATATTACCTGTTTTTCTCTTTCTTTAATTTTTTTACCAACCACAGTTATATATAGTTGCATGGTCCATATAACGTCCGACAGAAAGATTTTGATTATCCTACCGTGATGTCCCATTGATGTCTGCCATCGATGGCTCAGTTTCTTAGTTGAATATTCGGTTAGTGGGTCTTATAGTAATTGCCACTCTTAAATATAAAACACCAAAATACATATAAAGAGAAGATCAGAGAAAGAACGTAGACGAATGTGTGTATTCTATAAAGTATTCTAGTATCCCTCTTGATCAAACTCAAAGTGGATTTTTGAAGTTGACTGAAGTTAAAATGTGACCGGCGATAGAGCAGAATTTGGATACTGTATGGATAACAAATTCTAGGCGGAGTAGTGATGGAACATATATATATATATATATATATGTTGACATGTGTATGTCAAATCTTGACGTTTAAGTTTAGTACTGTAGGGACGATTGGTCATACGTAAACATGGTCGAAAGACTTCTTTTTAGTATCACAATTTTTATATTATAACTTTTGTAACATCTCTTTGACATGGTAAATTGTAATTAATTGTTTATTACTTTACATTAACCACTTCTTTTCTTTTTATTATTCACAGTTAATTAACCACATAAGAGAGGATTTTTGCACAACGGTAAAATTTCCAATATAGAAGGGCAATGGCGGAGAGGATATTATAGTTGAAAAAAGAATACATAAAGTGTCTGATTCTACAATCTATCCATATTACCATGCCAATATATAAAAAATGACAAAACTTAGATACAGTACCTTGGGTTCTGTTCCTTAGGTTTCTCTCTTAATTAAGATTCAGCCATGTAACTATTTAACTCAAAAATACACTAGATTCCTATGAGAAAAAAATCCACATGGCAGAATCTTAAAATAGAAACCTAAGGAATAATACCTAAGTACTGTACCTAAATTTTACTCTATAAAAAAATAGTTACTAATAATAGCAATGTGGCAGTGCAAAGGGGAACATGATCATCTCCATTTAAAAAATTGTTGTTTTCCTTCATTTTACAATTTACATTTTATTTTTGGATTTAACAGTGTATAAACTATTATGCCATTTGAAAATTTTAAAGGATTCACTAGACTATATATACACTTTTAGATATGTAGAATCTAACCTAGATCATGAAATTGGCAAAATGGACGAGGGAAGGGTTGCAAAGGGACCATGGGCTCCTCAACTTGCCTTTTAATTTCATCCCTCCTTTTACTTCAAAAATTATAAAATAGGTTTTAATTTACTTAATGACCCTTAGGATATATATCAAGAATAATTATATTATGACCTATTCAAAGGCCTAGAATGTCATTTAGGTACATTTTAATAGTACTTTTTATATCTAACTCAAATAAGGTGCATATAAAACATATGACTACACAAATAGATTAGAAAATCTCTTTTAAAAGCAAAAGCCTAAACTTTTGAAGAACATCAATTATGATAAAAGTAATTTAAAAGTAGAACACACTTAACATTTTTCTTAAGTTGATTGTATTAACTAGTTTATAAAATTTAATATTCATGTCTCAAGGTATAAGTAAATTATGGGAAACCATGTCAATGATGCATATTTTAAGGGAAAATTTGTTTAAGATTTATAAATCACTATCCCATCATCTATCTTGAATGTTAAATTGTAAACCACTTAAAAAGGATCAAATAATTGAACCAAGAGAAATATATATATATATATATATATATATATATATATATATATTAAGTGGTGTGTTTTTGTGTTAGAACCACTTTCTCTCTTCCTTGTGTGTGTGTTTGTTTCTCCAAAAAAAAAAAAATGTGTGCATGTAGAAAGAATTTTTTTAATTTATAATAAGAATCATATAGAAAGATAGTTTGCTAGAAAATTTAGTATAGCATCACTATAAATGATTTTAGTACTATAAAAGAACAAGGAACACAACTTTTTTTAGTTAAAGCTAATTTTTAGGAAAATATTTTTTTTAGTTGTAGAAAGATAATTTTGATATAAAATTTACTATAAATGAAACAATAACATATATTTTTTCTTTTTTGAGAAAAATATGTTAGATCATGTACACAAACATACTTTACATGTATATACATATATTTAGCCCTCCAAAAAGTTGGTTTTTCTTTTATATAAATATATATATATATTTATTTATTTATTTATCATCCCCTCTCCCCAGGAAAATTTTTGCCTTCACCACTTATTAGAAAGAAATAAAAAGAAGATGAGATAGTTAAAGAAATTATTAAATTATAAACATACTAATAATAGATAATAAGAAAAAAAAGGAAAGTAAAAGAATATAGAGAATTACCATGGTTTATTATTAATGATTTATATCCATCGTATTCCATTCCAAAATAGAGTGATGTTTATTATATACTACTTGTTGCACACATCTTCACACTTGTGTGAAAATTGCACTAAAAACATTATTTGAAGTTACGATTTTCAAATTGAAAACCATGACTTCAGTCAAGATTTTAGTGCAATTTTTAGGTGGTGCAACAAGTATTTTCCATCCGAAATAACTAAATCTCTACCACTCAATCTTGTATGTTATATTAATTTGAAATAGATATATTTCATGATTTTGATCAAATAATATAAATTTAAAGATGTATCTAAGGTCATGTTACTGTTAAATTAATAAAATTTTAATTATGAAGTGTACTCTATTCCAGTCCATGTATGATTAAGTTGTTCTAGTATTCTCAAAGCTAATGGTTGCATAACAGTTTTTCAATGAACCCTTACTTTATGATACTATGTTATCAAAAATATAGTTTTTTTTTTTTTTTTTTTTTGAGAAGAATATCAAATATAAAGTAAAATACGACAGACCCATTTAATTAGAGTGAAAACTGAAACATAAACTTACTTTTCCTTTATAATCAGTAACTGATCTGATCTACCTCATACAAGTTTAACATAGCCCAATTAGCATTGCAAAATCCAGGATATATAGCTTGAACCGAAGAACCATGAAAGCTAATACCATGAAAATTCTCTTTTCCAATTCACTTCATCATTGCTGAAATAAAACCCATCCTCTCTCACCAACCAAGAGCACTTCCTAAGAGGACCACAGCGATAAATATCCCTGGGAACCTTAAACGCATCAAAACTCTTCCTCTTTTGGTCCCATTTCATGGTGCATAAGAAATGAGTGGTGCCCCATAAGTTGGTCCTGAGTCTCCAGCTGAAGTCGTCGTGCTCTTGGAGTGCACGTCCTCCGAGATCACTGTCTTTGGATGCACACCAAATCACCAAAGGAAGCGAGTCGTTGTTTGTGAAGCCATTGACCACACGAACGTCATATTCCCTGCCATGTAACTGGTCAGGTTGTAATATTAGCATGAAAACAACCAACAATGCAATTGCGAAGGAGAAAGGAAGCATAAGTCTGATGGAAATCTTCATGTTGTTGGGGTGATAGTGCAATGATAGTGGTGTTCCCACTTTTGAGAATGCATATTATATAAAGCAATAACATTTGTACTCTTTTTTTAAAGAAGAAATAACATTTGTACTTCATGTGCAATTCTTTAGGAAAATTATGTGCTCCCGAAGCATGGTAATTTGGTGTCCCTCCTCTCATATTTATAGTGAATCATAATATCAATTTAATTAGTGAAATATATCATAAATGTAAGATTAGTGAATACTATGCACACCATCGTGCTCTGGGAGGATGTAGTACTTACTCTAAATCTATATGTTATTTGTAAAGGTTATTTATATATGTGCGCACATATTAAAGTGTAGCTTATTTGTATTTTTAGCAAAAGGGGAAAAAGTGTAATATTTGTATGTTACTTTTAAATCAATTAACTCTCCTTTTTTTGGTAGATTTGGTGCTTTACATAACAAATTTCATCTCATTCTTTTTATTTTTCTTTTTATTATTATTTGAATTTGGGCTATTGCACCATGCAATTACCATCTCTATGTGATATGTAAGAGCTAATAGGGTAAAAAAATAAGGTTAAGAAAGATTTTTCCCTATCAATTTTAACATCTCACATGAGGTGATAATTAAATGGTGCATAGTTCTAGCCATTGTACCAGATTTCAATCCATTTTTTTTTCCTTCATTTAATAAACTACTTATTAAAAAAAAATCAAGTATCATGAATATGCATGAGCAATGAATTATAAAGAATATTTTGGTTACACAGCTTTGGTAGGCTCATAATTTTTTTCTACAACGATAACCCAAGCAATGCACAGGAATTTTCAATAAAATATGATTTCTTTTGCCTTTTTATTTTTTTAATAAATATAAAATATGATAATATGATAATTGTTAATAGACATTTATCATGATTGTGTTTATATATGGAACTATATATTCTATATATTCTTCCATAGTACCATTTAAAGAAAACATGATGTGTCAAAATTTTAATAGAGAGTTTAAATATAGAATAAAATTTAAATTCAATTATTTTTAAAAAATAACTCAATTAAAAATACATTAAAATAATGATATGTAGCCTATAGTCTCATAACTCAATTGAAAACTTTTAATATTTTCAATAAAGGCTAGATGGGTTCCATTCCCCCAACACCAACTATTAATATATTAGAAACAAATATGTGTAAAATTGTGAGAATTCAAAAGTTTATGTGACACAATAATATGAAGTCAACCAAAATTCAAATTGCTTTGGTTTTATGTATATTTATATTATATAAGATTATAAATTATAGATTTGTTGAATTGACAGGTTGTGAGTAATGGCACTTGCCGATGCCGGATTTCGGACAATCAGCCCCTCCAACATTTTGAGAGTTCCTTGAATGGTTATTTGGCGAGACATGTTGTGAATGTGTGTGATAAGTGGACGCTTGAGTGTACATATGTGTATTTAGTGAGTCTATTTTATCTTTCCATTTTATTAGAGTCGCCATCAACCATTACTTTTTTAGGTGTGATTAGTCATTTATGTCTAATCCATTTATTACCTAATTCACTAAGGATTTCCCCAAGGGTTCTTAAGTTAAAGGGTACGGTAAATGTCTTGAACCAAAGATATGGACTTAGAAGTTTGATTATATGTGAGGAAGGTGTTAGGCATCCCACAACGCCTATCTTAAAATAATAACTTGTTTTGATTGTATTATTAATTTTAATCATTTGAAATATAACTCTTATATTTGACTATTTGGCTTTTGGGAAAAAGGTGTGAATTATAACAATTAATTTTATATTATATTTGGATTTTGGGAAAAAAGATGTGAATTCAATTTTATATTATATACATGACATGTGAATCAAGATATATACACAACTAACATATAAGATAATATATACATAATTAGCACGTGAGATAGGTATTACAAATATGTACCTGGCATGTAAGAATGATATATAAGATCTAAGTACTAACATGTGGAATGAAAAGTACTAATATGTGATATGAAATGTACTAACATGTAATAATATTTAACATGAGAGGATGCACGACATGACATGAGATTTTAAGTACTAACACAGGCATTTTTCAATTGAAGTACATGTACTATACCATGGAATCCAAGAGAAAAAGAGTTTCAAGAAGCTTACCTCATCATCCTTTTAGAGAAATTTATTTATTTTTCTTGTAAATTACATTTAAATAAGATAAAGGTAAAAAATGTAAGATAGTTAGTTTCAAGGGGAGGGGGAGTGTTGGCTTGATGTGACTCATGTACCCACTAACTCAATTGATTTAAGTTAAGGATAATTTCTCTTTTTAAGAAAACATTTTTGTAAATGATTTTTGAAAAGAGGGAATATTCCTTGAATATTTTGGAAGACATTTAAAAAAAGTTTTATTATATATTTCTGTAAAAAGAGATTTTTGACAAAGGAATATTCTCCTCAGATGTTTTTGAGAGATATTTTATTTGCAACTAACATGAAAATCTCATGAGATTATGTAGAGAATGAAATGAAAATGGTGCAACTTCTCATGAGTTTTTAAGAAAAATAGATTTTGTGGAAAATGGCACAACCTTTCATGAATTTTTGAGGAAAAAAAAAGATATTTTAGCAAAAAGAGTGCAACCTCTAATGAGTTTTTAAGGAAAAAAAAAAGATTATATGGAAAATGGTGAAATCTCTTGTGAGCTTTTGACGAAAGGACAAAGTTTAGTGTTACAACCTTAATTAATATCTTTTTATTAGAGGTAAATTTTGACAAATTTACCATTAGATTACATCTTCTTCTTATATTCTCTATACTTGCAAAATTTTAAGAAAATTAAAGATCACTAGCTATGTTATCAATAAATTTTTTAAATTGCAAGTTTTTAAAATTTAAAATTATGCATAAAATATAAACTTATAAATCATATAGTAAATAATATCTGATTGACACAAAATTTAACATGTGTATTAAGAGCGTAAAAAACATGCAATTCAATGGTTAGATTTTCAAAATATGTAATAATATTTATTTTATTGAGTGAATTTGTAGTTTTAAGTTACAACTAATTTTTTAGCTAAACTTTGTCCTTGGCGAAAATAGATATTATGGAAAATTTTGTAATTTCTCATGAGTTTTTATAGATAATGAGATTTTATTAGACGTGGCAAAATGGGCGGGTCGTGTCGGGTTCGGGTCGGGTCAAACGGGTCGCGGGTCAAAACGGGTCATTTTTAAACAAGTCAATCGGGTTGCAGGTCGGGTCGAGTTTACCCGTATTTTTCAAACAAGTTTTTTTTTTTTTTTTCAATTACAAAAACAAATTAATGACAACCTGTTTAGAGAGAATGAATAAAATCAATTAAGCAAATGAATTGTACTTAATGCCACTTGTTAATATCCTTCCAATTCTGATAGTTTTGAGCATGACAAAAATTATTTATAGTCATAAATTCATGATGGAAAAAGCCTTCAATGTTAATAGTTCACTGTCAAAATGCATATAATTACAAGTTTACATCTTCAAAAAGAGATAGATCTTAAAACAAATAAAACAAATAAGCCAGCAAAGTAGCAAGTTATCGGTCTTCTTAAATGCACATATTCTTGTTGCATTTAAAATAATAGTAAAGTTAGATTACTTAAAAAGATAAACTAAACGAAAAAAGATTTAAAAATAAACATAATATATTAAGTAAAGAAGAATAAGTAAATATTTTATAAAAATTACACCTCAATCTCAATCTACTTAACGTTGGTGGCAGATTCAACACTGCAAATATTCATAGTTGCAAATTGTAGCTCAGCTGAATGAGTTTTTTTTTTTTAATGGTTGTCTGACTCTTGACAGCCTTGGCCCTTGTCTTGTGTAACGTGTGGTCTAATGGTCTTGTCTCATGGCAATTGGCAATCACTGAAGGGCCCTTACCTTGTGTAACGTGTGTGGTCTAATGGTGTAATGTGTGAAGGTTGAAGCTAGGCTTTTTTTTTTTTTAATGGAAAGCAGTGCACTGAAGCTAGGCTAGCTAGCTTTTGACTTTTGATGAATCAAACAATCATTTTTTATAATATATAATATATTGATTATAAGTTTTGGTATTTTGTGCTTTATGCACTTAGTATCAGAACCTAATTTAAATATTTTTGTAGCAAATTTTTTTTTAACGGGTGGGGTCACGAGTTATTCGGGTTAGGTCAGGTTGACCCGCAAAAAAATCGAGTCGGGTCACGGGTCAACCCGTTTTTGTTTCGAGTCAAAAAAATCGGGTTCGGGTTAGGTATTTTTTGGGTCGGGTCGGGTCAGAAAATTCTGACCCGTATTGCCATGTCTAGATTTTATAAGGAAAAAAACCCCTTTAGGAAAAATATTTTTTATGGGAACATAAAGTTCATGTGTCTTGAAAATCCATTTTGTCAAGAGTAATGCTATAATCACAAACTATTTTATAATATTTTTACAAACTGTTGATGTGGTCATTTTCTTATTGGTTTTCATTTAGACCCACCATTAACATCATTTTTTCATTTATTAATAACCACTCACCACATCAGTAGTTTGTAAAACTTTTTGTAAAAAAGTTTGTATTTTTAGCATTACTCTTTTTTCAATTCTTAAGAAAAACACTTTCCATGAAAAGCTTTTGAGAAAATGACTTCTTCATTAAAATGTCCAATGGCTTTTATGGAAAAATTGTTATGTAAATCCATGAGTTTTTTCATTTATAACTCTTTGGAAAATATTTTCAAGTAACTTCATGGGTTTTTTTTTTTTTTTTTTTTTTTTTTTTGTGAAAAAGAAGTGTTTGTAAATGTAAAAATCTCATGATTTGAAAAAAGAAAATGTTTCTATGCAAAATCTATTTCGAAGACACATAATTTGGATAAATTAATTGGTGAGAAAAAAAGTTTCAAAGTTCATGGAAAGTAACTTTTAACAAATTTGTTCATTTAGAAAACCCACATTAAAGGGGAGACATGGTACTCCTGTAGCCAATTCTCCTATTTTGTGGTGTGAAAATATTGGGGCTACTTATCTATCTTCAAATTCTGTTTTTCATGCTCGTACAAATTAATTCATTTAGAAAAATCACATTAAGAGATGTTTGGCATCCACTTCAGCTTTTAACTTTTAATTTTTATTTTTTATGTACATCTTTTTAAAACCTCACTTTTCCCCACTTTTTCTCACTTTTTTTTTTCACTTTTTTTAAGGTATAAGTATATTTTAGCACATTTTCAGCAAAAAATTTTCAACAAAAGCTAAATAGGTTGTTTCCAAACGGATACTAAAAGAGAGATTTTTATAATTCAATAATTACAAAATGGAAGAAGGAGGATTTTCACAATGGATGACTTAAAATCACCAAAAAATTCCAACTAGTTGAGTTAGAAGGCTTTTGGCAACTATATAAATTATTAAAAAGAAAAGAAAAGGAAATAACGTATTTTAACCTCTTTCATGGTTAACTACTAGAGATATCAGTTATCATACCCCAAAAAAGGCGGGGAGGGGGGGGGGGGGGTTAAAATCAGATATTATAGGGTTTTACCCCAAGTTTATAATTAGTGGAGGGGTTCAAATTTTACTCTAAACTGCCACCAATTCTATAAGAATCACGCTGAAGTTTTAATCTGTAGTTGGTAGTTGTAAATGGGAGGAAAAAAAAATGGTGGGTTCACAATTTCACAAGTTGCCATATTAGCAAGTTGTGGTAAAGTTATAGAAATAGTTGTGGTAAAAACTTAATTGTAGTTGGTAATATGGGTGTGCTCATTTTTCAGGTGAATTGAGTCTATTAGGAGAAATCCAAATTGACTCAATGTGTTTCAATACGTATTGATGTAAAGGGATTAATGGTTTGTCACGAGTATAGAAGAAAATTTACATATATTTTAAGAGATGAATAAATAAATGCACAAAATTTGGCTACAAACTTGGTTCTAGCCAATTACTACAATTTCCACTAAAACAATTATCATTATTACATATTTTAAAAATCTAACTATTGGATTATATGTTTTTTATGTTCTTAACATACGTATCAAATTTCATGCCAATCAGATTTACTAGTACTATTCAATTTATAAACTTATTTTTTATGCATAATTTTTAAGTACAAAAACTTGAAATTTAAATATTTGATTGATGACATAGCTATTAATCTTTGATTTTCTAGAAATTTTGCATTAATGAAGGATATAAGAAGAAAATGTAATCCAATGATGGATTTTTCAAAATTTAAATCTAATAAAAAGATATTGAGTGAAGTTGTAGTCATTGGCTACAACCAAATTTTTTAGCTAAATTTTATCCTAAATAAATACAAACTAACATTAGATTATGCCAAAGATGTTGATAATTGATGTAAGTAGATACCCAGCTAGTTTCAACCCAGCTGGGTATCACGGTGTCACACAAGCTTGTTTAATAATAAAATTTAAAAATATCTTTTAGAATGTTTAGAAATGGTCCATGAGAGATCATCTTTATATTTCAATTGAAAAATGGTCATTTTTCCGGTTAGAAATTAGAAAGAAGTCATACAACTACAAGTGATTTAAAAAATAAAAAATAAAAAGACTTCAAAAAGCTATACATAAGTAAATAAACTAAAAAACTAAAAGAAAAATCACTCACTAAATGGAAAAAATTGGCTTTTGCCCCTTTCAAAAAAACAATCCAGCATTTTGCCTTCTTTCCCAAATTAATTAAGGAAATGCCTCTCTTTTGAAACTCGATTTTCTCAAAATCGAGTTAAGCCCTATAATGACGTTTTTAAGGATCCTATAGTGACATTTTAAAGACCTATAGTGGCGTTTTGTAATCCGATTTGCATAAAGTCGAGCTATAGGTAAAAAAAAAGAAAAAAAATTGCATGTAACTCGACTTTATGGAGATTGGATTACAAAACACCACTATAGGTCCTTAAAACGTCACTGTAGGCTCCTTAGAATGCCACTATAGGGCTCCAAATTTTTTTTTTTTATAACTCGATTTTGAGAAAATCAAGTTTTAAAAGAGAAGCATTTTCCTAATTAGTTTGGGAAAATTGGCAAAATGCTAGATTTTTTTTTTGAAATGGGCATTTGCCCATTTTCTCCCTCACTAAACAGATACAAATTATTTAAATGTTTCTGTGAATGAACAAAATAGTTTTTATTGGACAGTCAAAGTTTCATATTTTAAGAGATTCAAGCAATGGTGAGAGTAGTAGAGACTTTTTATTCTAGCTAATGTTCATGTGAATGAACAAGAGTTGGAATTGTGTTCAGTACATTAGTGCATTGGACATGTTCCGTATTTTAATATGTCCAGTGCATTAATGCATTGGAAACAACTTGTGTCCAATGAACAAATAGGTTGAATGGACAATCAAATTTTTTATGGTCTAAGAGATTGAAGTCATGGCAGTTGCGTTTTCCAAAATGCATCTTTTTTAACTGGAGATTAGGTAAAGAGGGGTTATAATGGGACCATTATCATTGAAAAAGCTATTTGATTTATAAGCTAAAGACTTCGAATTCCAAACTTCACCTAAGTTTTAAGGAAGCAATACATGTGTAATCATCTTGCAGAATATATTATACAAAAGTTTGTGGACGTTCATGCCAGAGGAATTGGATTCTATTGGGTCTTGTAAGAACGATCAAGAAGATCATAATTCACAACAAAATGTTCTCCAAAGATATAATAAAAATAAATAAAAAACAAATTTTGGCCAAAAGTCCACAGACCCAAAAAGTTTAGCCAACCAAACGCGGATTTAGATTTGAAAGTTGGAACATGTAAATATGAAAGGTAGGCATCTGCCGCCAGAGCCTAACTTGTCACCCCACATGCGTAGATCTTTTGAGGATTTGGTCTTTTTCTTCATAATTCTATTATAATACCAACAAAATTTATGTATAGTTGTATTTTGACACGGTAGAATTCAAACCTATAACATGCACTTTATGACTATTGCTTTATTATCTAGCTAAGACATTAATTGGTTATTAGTGTAAACGGGGTTTAGTCCAAAATATCTTATGCGACGATAAATTTTTTTACGAGCTGAGTTAACTGAAACCTATTTCTTATAATTTTTTGGTTTTTGTAACTTAACTTTTAATTAAACGTAATAACCTACCACGTAAAATTTGTTATGAAAATATTGTGGATGTAACATTTCTCAAAGTGAAATTATTCTCTCAAAAGTATCGAGCTTGGATGTAACAATTATAATACATGCCCATTCCATCTAGATTTGAAAGCATTAATACATATAATAACAAAATGCTGTTGTAAATTTGTCCTTCTCTATAGCTAGTGTAAATCTTAATCCTGTTAAGCATGACTTTGCGCAGCCACGTCAATTACTACTCCTTTTTCTTTTCTGGTATTTTAATTGATTGGGCTGATGAAATCACCTCCTCATAGGAGAGACGGCCCAACAATTGGGAAGGCTTTCGTTTTGATTATTGCTTGTTAATTGTCATGGAGATACTAATTAGTCACTTTCTTCTCTCTCTTTTTTCAAAACTTTCCTTCTTTTCACACTCTGCACTTCAAATTATGTTTATCTGTACATCCTATACACGATATTATTTTTCAATGTTCCAAAAAGCTTAAGGACAGCAAATGGAAAGAACCAACCAAATTTGGTTGGTTGTGATCATCAAATAAAAGAACTGAGCAGATCCACTGATTTGCGAAAGAAAGCACCTGAGTAAGATGGTTCAATTCGCTTGGTTAAGGCAAATTTATTAACTAACAACACCGAAAGAATTTTGTATTGGTAAGAAATATTGTATGATCTGACTTGTATTAAAATGCAGGAGTAGGTTATAAATTATGCATGCAACATGCATTTATAAGGAAATGGTCAAATCTTTGATTGCAATTTACATAAAATCACTTCTCAGAAACTGAGGCCTAACTGTTTATCTCCAAGTTGCCTCTTAAAAAATATTGATTATGCCCACTCTTGCCACAGACAAAACAAGATCTATTAAATTGATATTGTGAAGTGGTCCTTGGTTCTTATTGTTATTTTTATTCGGGTTTTCCCGTCCTTGAGGTCTATTATTATTTTTGAAAACTCTCTTTTTAGACTTCAATTGACCATTTCTAGGAAAATGATTTTTGGGCATATTATTATTGGCTGAAATAAGGTTTACCTTTGGGGTGAAATTGCCATTTCTCTACGGATGTGTGTGATCAATGTCTCTAAAGATGTCTCTTTTTGTTTGTACTGCAAAATCTTTTGGAACTCAATCCAAGATTGTGGTAGTTTATCAATTATGCCAGCTACCACCATATTATCTCCAATCTTTATGCCTTTGGATTTCAATTCTGCCATGATTATCTGGAAGTCTTGTGCTTGATCCACCACCAATTTCTCATCTACCATTTGGTAACAAAAAAATCTACTAGCAGCATAAGGGCTTGTTGAGATCTCCAACAGTCTCATTTAGTTTCTCTTGTGTAGGCTCCATGTGTGGAATCTCCTTAAAATTGTTGGTGTAAAAACAATAATAATGGAAATAACACAAAGAGGAACTGAATAATACTTCTAAATATTTTTTATTTATTGGCACTCGCTCTTTTTAAGGAGATTTAAGCCCTTGGTTGGCTAAACTTTGTAAAACAAAATACCTCCTCCCTTCACCTCCATTTGCACACGTATCTAGCCCAATATCCGAATCAATACATATTAGCCCATTAATCACCACAATTAAAAAGAATAAAAGAGACTCTCTCCTTTTCAATGTAGGATTAAACATTCCACTAACTCCTTATCTTTCATATTAACTTTCATATTAACTCTCATATCTTTATATTTATATTGTCATATAAATCCATTTTAATTAATTAATATTAAAATGCTCCAACATATAGTTTTATAGTAGGATCTTTTCTGCTTAGATTTTAGTCACTACTTATATTGATTTTTGTTACTTTTAGTTAACAAACTTATTAAGGACAACAATTGAAATAATTTAAAGAATTTATAATTTTAATTTTAAAAAAATTAATATATAACACCCTGAAAGTTATAGGGCATTATATAAATTACTCAAATCTTTAATTAATAATATTTGTGTGTAACACTTGCCACGTAGAGAAAATAATCATTTAGTTTAACTATAATTATGTGGGTGTTAATTAGCTCGACTAGTAAAGTATACTATCATCAATAGAGATTTAAGGTTCAAACCCCACTTACACCAAAAAGTGATTGGTGTATTAACCTGATGATTAGAATAGTAATCTTATATTCACAATGGATTAAATCCTAAATCGTAAAATAAAACAATAATTTATGAATCATGTTTTGAAGTTCAAACCCAATAAACTACTGAGTAGTTATTCAATATTCTGAGAATACAACAACATGATGTTCTCCTATAAATAAAAGAATAAAATAAAATATAAATAAAAAATACGGTGTTCTATAATCTGATATAATAGCTAATTTCATTACTTAAATTCATGATAGATCAGTCATTCATATGAGAGAAGAGAGTCACATCATTTCTGGCAAACCTAATAATTTTTATAATTGAAGAGTTTTATAACTCGATAGCATTATATTATCTCCTTTACAAGGAGATTCAAAGTTTAAATCCCTCTCTCACCGGTAATATCAATTATAAAAAAAATAAAAGATAGATGACAAACCCCCCACCGAGTTCCATTCCTAAAACGCAAGCAATGCCATGCGATACTTCATACTTGAATGGCAAGTACTTTCTCCGTTACGTTTGTATATTAAACTTCTAGAAGTGACAAAAAAAAAATACATGAATATTGACTAGAAAGTCGGTCATATCTGCAATTATTCACATAAAGAATCCAACTATTGGTTTATCACACGTCTTTTTTTTAATTATTTTTTTTTTCCTTTTCCTGGAAGATTGTTTACTTGATGGCAGACTGCGGAAATCACAGGTCATGACATGCATAAACAAGTACAGTAACACGAGAATAATGCTTCATCTTCACATATATAATAATTAGTTTCGTTAATTAAATTGAACTTACTTAGTTTAGGTCCAATGCTTTAGTACATTGGACTCGTGTCTAATTTTGGTCTTACATATCCTATGTACTGGAGTAAGTGGACTCAAGTTTTGTCCAATTAAATTTAAATTAGCGGTGGAATCCATTATCTCTAATTGAAAATTTTTCGTGCATAAACTTTTGACAAATAATTGCGTACATGAAACACGTGGTACCAGATACCATTTGAAGAGTTTCCACCACACCATTGAGAAAGTCATCTATACTCTCCAGGTCAAGGCAAGGGCCAAGGGAGCCCTTCACATAAGTTTGTTAATTAGTGTCCTGGCCTCTAGTAGAAGTAGAATTAATAATTAAAGAAGCCCAATATAAATCTAAGGCTTTTCAATTGTTTTAATAAGTAGTAAGTAGTACTATAGTATTTCAATATGCCAAGAAAAGGGATGGCCTGCATTAGTGTGTCTCCCACCTTAATGGTGTCTATCAATTATAAAATTATGAATGATTGTTTTCACTAAAACTAGTTCAAATTTAGTTAATTAATTGATTCTACTGTTTTCATAATAATACTTAATTTATTAATAAGTTTCTGCAACAACTATCACATAATTCTTCTTAAAAAAAACTAGCAGATAATTTAAACAATTATGTGCTAGTTACTGATTTTCAATTAAAAAGGTAAGAGAGGCAAATAAAGTGAGATAAAGAGCACTCACTACATATCCCCTTTAGTTAATATAAAGGGTTAAATGGGCTCAAATCTTGGTTGACAAGTATGCAAAATCCCATCTTTTGTTTGTACTCAACAGTCATTACATAGTGACATATTTTTTCTATATTTATGTTGTAGAGTTTAGGCTTCCATCTATGCATCCTCACAAGCGCAATATTCACAAAATGACTGCATGGAGCTGCTTTCTCTTCCTTGCTCTTGCGTGGTCTTTCATTATTATTGCAAAAGCATTTGAGAAGCATGACAATCATTTGGCCGTCGTTCATGTCATCAACGCTTTGCCTAACAACTCCGAACCGATGAGGATTCAATGCACCTCTCACCACGTACAGATACAAACCTCGGAGAGTACACGCTCTACGTCGGTGATGATTACCAGTGGAATGTTACACAAGTCATTACATTACTGTGAAGCTCTATGGGAAAGATGGTTTGTTTCCTGGCATGCATTTCAGCCCCGTAGAGATGTGAGCCATGGGACAGTCTATTGGCTAGTAAAGCACAATGGGTTCTTTCTTGGCTAGGATAATTCTAGTTGGGTGAGAAAAGAATCGTGGCAAACTAAGTAAGACTGATTCTTGTATTGTTTTTTTTTTTTTTTTTTTTTTTTTTGATACAGATTCTTGTATTGTTTTAAGATCATTGACAGTGCGCCAATTTGATTTTTTTTTTTTTTTTTTCTTTTTGTTTGCAAATGTTTAGGTGGTTATTATGTATCAAGTTTTTTTTTTTTTTGATACAATATTTGGGATGGGAAGATTTGAATCATGGACATTCAGTTAGAAACACTTGGAGGTACCAGTTAAGCTACATATAATATAATTGACATTATAATCAAGTTTTAATAACACTTGGAATGAATTTGGTTGTTTTACTAGTCTTCTTTATTTTTGGTCTAATATTTTCTCATACTATCTCATACCACAACTTGCTATTTGTATGACTATTTTCTTAAATTTGTAGAAAGATAGCATTGCTCTAAATTCAGTGACTTAGGCTCGTTCTTGGTCTCAAACTTCTCTAGGGTAACCTACTCCCTTGTCATACTGTCTTGGAAACTGCACCTTTGTGAGGGAATCCAAGATCTTGTTTAGGCTTTCTGGTCTCATGCCAAAACTAATTGAAATAATGAATTACATTCTTTCATGTTGATTAGGCATAGAGGCTTCCATTTGCGGAATGATAAACTCATGCAATTCCCATCACATTTCATGCTACTATAGATCTCTTGATCACTTAATCTCAATTCTCATGCTACACACGGTAGTACTTCAGTCAATAGCATTGCTTACCCGTTGTTCAGTTGGAAATGGTGCGCATGTTTATGCGCATATTTGCCTGAGTAACTTGGAAGGACAGCTAAGAAAATTGATTTGGAAGGAAAGCTAAGATAACATCTAGTCAAGGCATGGATTCTAGAACTCTCGAGAGTCAAGCGTGATTTTAAGTAAACCATCCAAAAAATTTAGATGGGGATCCAGAGAACCCGATGTAATAAGATATTAGCACTAAAATGAGAACATGCTCGGCTGCAATAACATTACTCTTGCTATATAATAAGAGCAATTCAACATATACAGCTGGTACAACTACGCCCAAAAAATCTATAAAACAAGCGGCACTGGTGCGGAAAAATGGGATCAGTGAGGAATCTTTGACGTATCATATAGTCTGATGTTTATCAAAAATGACATAGCAGCAATGCAAGGCACATCATCCAGCATGCATTTCTAGGGGTGTAAACTTGACAAAGATATCAAATGATCATGGATTCTCATTCGTAAAGCATTCAAGACAGACCCCCCAGGCTGGCACCTCCCAAGTAGTACCAGCTACCAATTGCTGCACGTCCTGTGAAGCGGCAAGCTCCTGCAACATAATACAATAATGCAGCAAGCTATTGCAGATAGCCAGAAGATAAGCAAAGCACTATCTTGCAGATAGCCGGAAGATAAGCAAAGCCCTAAATAGAAACCAAAACCCAATCTTTACATATTAAACTAACCAATCCTTAAACCTCCAAAATAAGGTTTCCACAGCTTAGGTTAATTTTTCAAAATTATTTTACCTATGCTGGCCTGAACCCTGGAGGGCCTGGACTTTAAACAGTAAAGCCTGATTTAAGGAACCCAGAAATATATATTTCTTAAAAAACCAAACTCCTCACTTAATAACATTAAAAAAATATTTCAAAATGCCCAAGCTTTACCACAACAAGGCCATTTTTTGGTCCCTTAAAGGCCCATTTTATGCATTGTTGGATAGCTTTAAAAGGGAATAAAAAAAACCATGTTTGTGTACCATAATGACAACCCTGATGACACTAAAAAACACTATAAAAAGGACCATAGGCCTCCCAACATCCAATAGTTACAAGTGCAACTCACATCCAATTAAGAGTTACAGCTCAAACATATATCTTACTATGGACTTTGTCCTCAACCAGCCCATGAAAACTTAAAATCCTAATATTTCCAAAGACATTACAGCACCATAACTCAAGGGATCTGTCCACTTCCTTCTCTAGTTTGCTCAATAAACCGAAAGACAATACACATCCTCAAGGCAATTTCCCTATATTCACTCTCAAACTCAAAACAGGTTGTTGCTCAACTGGCAGCTGCTGGTGTTTCCTACAGAGCGATCCAAGGTTCAAATCTCCCTCCCCCAACAATCAAATTATCAAAAACGAAAACTCAAAACAGTCCAATTAATGAATTGGACCCAACCCTCTTGCCCATTCGCGATGTTGTTCACATGCACATGCTCACCCATCCATTTATCAACACAACCATAACCTTCAATTTCACATTCCATAAACCCAAATTAACAAAACCCAGTTCCGTTAACAATTAAACGACCACAAAAAAATAAAATAAAATAAAATAAAAAAGTGAGATTTCCTTAACCCCACAGTGGGGTTTTGGAAGAAACAAATTTTCCTACTAATCGTACTCTTTATTTTATATATTCCTGATTTAAACTTATAACCTCAGCCCTTTCATAAACCCCACCTTAGATTTGTACTAAAATTTGTTGGCAATTACCTCTAAATCCCTAGCTTCGCCGAAAGGGCGCGGTGGGGGTGAGGAGCTTCCCCAAAAATTTGATGCCAACCATGGAAACCGCTTGATTAGGGAGGGAAGACGAAAGTGGAGGAGTGGGCGAGTGTGTGAAGAAAACCAGCAAAGTTACATAATGACATGGACAAAATTAGGCTGCAAATATTAAATAGTTGCTAACCCGATGCCCATAATAGTTCAACAAAAGTTATATATTTTCACTTTCCTTAGGTAAAATCACTTCAAAATAAATTAAAATTAAGGAGTAATTACAATAAACTCACCTTGGAATGGTCCATTTTCACTTTATCTACCCGTAGTTTAAAACTTTACACTTTGCCCACCTGAAGTTAGTTCCGTTAGCCTTCTGTAACCCGCCTCTCCGTTTGCCATTAGAAAAACACATTTTTAGACAAAAACAAATATAACAATAATCGAAAAGCTAGGGTTTGAATTTTTTTGAAAGAGCTTGGATTATGGGGTTTGAATGTTGGCATGTTCATGGACTCAGCTTGATATATGTGGCCAACATCCCAATGGCCGGTACAATATTTCCATGTGCAAAATGTTTGGAAACCATTGGAATCAAGAAAAGATACGATTCCCAAGAGAGGGCGAAAATAACTTGGTACAAAATTATCTTGTAGATACATTGCATCCAAAGAGAAGAAGAACTGCGAGTTCAAAGGCGTGGGAGGTTGAATCAAAACAAGAAGAACATTCTCTTTCACTTTCCCAGCATTCATCTCCCTTACAATCTAATCAAGAATAGACCCCACTTAAGAAATCTGTTGATTCCATCTCAGGCTCAGATATTTTACATCCTATGCAAACTCAAATATTTTACGATCTCTCTATGCAAACTCACTACTCTTTCACGATCTCTCTCCCTCTTTCTACTCAAATATTTTACATTTCTTCACGAAAATAAGATCAAAGCGACTACTCAGGCCTTTCCTGATGGGTCGATCTCTCTGCTCCAGACGAACCCATTGACGATCAAGCATGGTTTTGCAATCCAGGTCAAACCCACTTACTCCATGTTCGTTTCCCAAGAAAGCCAAATGGAAAACGAAAATTATGAATCTAAAATGGGTTGTGGGAAGAAGGGATGAGTGAGACAGAGAGAGAAATTAGAGATTGACAGAGAGATGCGAGTCAGATAGAGAAATGATGAACGAAATGTGTTGGCCTGTCCATTTGATCTTGTTTTGATACACATCTTGTTTCTCTACAAAACCCCCCTCTTTGATCTTGTTTGTTTGAGTTTTTTCTGTTATTTTTTGTTTTTAGAAGAGAGAGACGTAAAGGTGAAGATAAAATACATTTTTACCCATGATTTTAACAAATGTGGGTAATGGATGGGTAACGAATTGAAGTTTAGGTGGGCAAAATGTAAAATTTTAAACCACGGGTAGGCAAAGTGAAAACGGGTCATACCACAAGTGGATTTACTGTAATTATCCCTAAAATTAAGATTCAAAATTGTTAGAAATGGACCCAACTCATAAATTATGACCCATGGATCATTTACATAGATGATAAGTGAGTTTAAACTTTAAATTTCTCATTTAAATTTTAAATGGATAATGGAGTAATTTAGACGTCTGTTTAGATACCGCTTATTTTATTGAAACTGAAAACTTATTGCTGAAAATACTGTAGATAAATGTAATGTTAGTTGAAACAGTATAGTGGGCCCATGAATAATGCCAAAAAGTGCAGTGGGGCCCATGAATAGTAGCAAAAATAAGCTGAAGTTCTAGATTTAAGTTTTTTATTTAATATTTTGGTATTATTTCTAAATTTTCTACGAGATTTCTTCCTTTAATAACTCTTTTTTTTTTTCTTTGAGAAAATCCCTCCTATAACAATTCACTATGTGTGTAATAAGGGGAAAATTATTAGGTACTCACAGAAAACCATAAATGCGTAGTCCTCCCTCTCACATGAATGGTGGGTTCCACCATGAATTTAATTAGTGGGACCCACCATTCATATGTGTGGTGGGCATTTTGTGATTTTGGGCTGGACTGCCTCCTACTATGCTGGGCCCAAGTCTTCTAGATAAGGGAGCTGGGACCAGTCCAATTGCAAATCACTTTGATCCGACTTACGCACAAACTATGCCCTATTTGCAGAAACTTTAGTCACAAGCCCATGGCAGGCGGAGTTGCTACAAGAGAGTTATGGCAGATGAATGCAACAAAACAATGATAAAAGAAACACATTACTGTTAGACAAAATAAGTAAGAGATTCTTAATTAAAACAGGGAAAAAGAACACATTAAAGGTGAAATTGCAAAGACGAGAGAAGAAACAATAGCAATAAGTGGTAAAATCAAAGAAGGAAAAGATCAGTTTGCCGTGTTTAGTTATGTTATAGGACTAAGGCCAAGGAAGAAACCACTTCCTCAATGTGGGTAACCTCATAGGAGGATCCTGTCGTAGAAATTATCCACTTTGAAGGAACGGACCTGAATGGCTTGTGCCCAGACAAGTTCTTTATACTCAACAGAGGGTAGGCTTTTAGAGGGAGAGAATGGATTAGCCTATTGGTGCATGCCTGCCATCCTACACTCCCTATTTCTTTTCTTTCTCTTTTCTCTCCGTTTTGTTACTTTGATTCTTTCCCACTCTTTTCTTTCTTGCTTAATGCTTGCTCGTGTAGTGTTATAGTGATGGTGGTGCTGTGATTCTCTTCTAGAGGTTGCTCTCGTTGTAGTCCTCTCACCGTGCACAGCAAGGACCCTTTATATATTGTCTGCCGTGACTGGTTTTTACCATTTTAGCCTTTAATTATTTTTGTCTAGTTTAGGGTGTTCTTCCTGACCACCCACTAATTTGTCAACTGTCCAGCCACCACCACTTACTTGTGCTGGCTGTGTCACTCCCCATTACCAAACAAAGAAGACTGTTTTGTTTGCTTGCACACCAGGCATTCTCTCTTGCTATCCCTCATGGCATGCACCTAGTGATTCCAACTCATCCTTCCTTCTTTTGGGTGGTATGTCATCCCAGTAGAACATCACCCCCAAAAGAATATGAGCGAGAACCCCAGAATAGGTTTTCCCTTCTCTCCACTGCCAGACCATACCCTCTCTTACCTCTGACCCATGACCCAACACTCTTGTATTAGTTGGGTACAAGTTGATAGTGTATGGGCCTTATGCGTGCTCCACTTCCCGTGTACGCCAAAAGCTTGTCCACTGCTCATGTATTTGCCATGGTCTAGAGGCTCATTTATGCATTCTACCACTCATTCTTGACCTCTTATGGCATGAACTGTTTTCTGATTTTCTATTCTTTATTGGCTTGCTCCTTTCAAGGGCTAGGCCTTGCTTGATTGTGGGTTATCCCCCTTTCAGCCCATTCTTTGTTCCTTCTGTAATCTTGTTGTCATTCTTACCATATCACTCTATTGTTTCTACTGTGGTATTATTTGACCCGTGCTTACTGGGCTTCTTTTTGGCCCGCTGCCTGTTCTTCTCTCAATGACCTAATATGGTCATTGGATTTATACTTATGCTACTTTGGGCTTTTCTTGACCCATTACATTGCTTGTGGGCTCCTTTGTCCCATTTTTTTCTTCTTAGGCATCCTTGGCCCATTTGCTTTCCTTGGGCATCCTTCGTCCATTTTCTAATTTTGCATTCTCATGGGCTTTTACTAACTCTTTTGGGCTTCATTGGCTCAATTACATTATCCTTCATCCTTGAGGCTCATGAGTTTTCCATCAACCCCTTACTTTCTTACTTCATTACTTCGGGCTTGCTATGACCCATTCTTACTTTTCTATATCACATAATACCCATGGGTTTACTACTTCTCTCTCTGGGCTCCTTTTGGCCCATTTGCTCCCATTTATTTACTTTATGGGTTTATAATTCATTGTTCCTGTCATTCAGGCTTAACATTTTTCTATCAATCTACTAACTCTTCTCCTCTCATATTGTTGGGCTTCTTCCTGCTACTAGGCTTCCAAAATGAGCATCAACAATGTGAGATGAGAGAGTACTCATTTATGGTACTCCGGAAGTACACAATAATTTCCCGTAATAAGGAAATCACACTCACCTAAAAGATCAAAATCTCTAATAACATTAACTACTTACTAGAACAAGTCTAGTTATATGTCCTTATAAAGCCATAGAAACATATGCAATCTATCTAACATGATCTTATATTGCTTAAACCTTTGCTCAATATTATATATATAAGTAGGAGCTTTAGTTAAATATTCTACTGTAAAAATTTTTGATGTGAGGCTTTCTTGGAAAAAGAAATAGAATTCTATTCATTTAGCCTTCCACCTCATCAAGATCTTGATAAAGTGTTAATCAAGTTCGAGTGTCATGTGTTAATGGTCTAAATACATTTATTTTCTTGTATTAAGTATGTGTGGGGGGCAAGGGTCGAGGTTCAAGTCTCCAGGAGGGAGCTTCACACACATATACACTTAAATTAGGTTAGAGTATAAATTATATCTTGTATATAAAATAAAATAAAATAAAAATGTATCTATAGATAGTACACTAATTATTATTTTTATAAAAATTGTTATTTTTATAAATTTTATATAATAAAATATTTATTTAGAATAATTATTATAAAGAAAAAGAATTTATTTGAAATATAAATATCTTTCTCATACTTTGGCAACAATTGAAATAAAAACCATTAAAATGAAATAACAAATGCAATCAAGAATACAAATATTAATTATTCACTTAAATTTGAAAATTTTGTGAACTTTCTAAAGTAATATGTTCATATTTTTATATATTAATGTTAAAAATTTACATTTTTGAACTCCTTTTAATATTATACATAGGGAAAAACTTAGATACAGTTACTTAGGTTCCTCTCTTATATTTTAAACACCAGTCTAATTAATAAAGCAAACGGACGTTACCTTTCTCTGTTTTCTTTCTTTTCTTTATGTTTTTCCTTCCTTACCTATGAGAAAACCAAATCCATTCAACTCTCCGACTAATCCATCAAAAGTATAAATCTCAATAGATGAAATTTAACTTTATTTAAAACTACAATCCCTCAACAATCTCAACTTCTCTTTGTTTCTTTCTTTTTTATTTTCCTCCATTCTCACGGGAACCAACCAAAATTCCAAACTATATTTTGATTTGGAGATAAACTGGCCTGAGATGCAAGAAACTCAAAAGGAAAATCCCAAATTCAGAAAATTATTTAGAAAAATCCAGAGAGATTGAAAGAGGTTAAGAGACCTTCAATGGTAACCAAACAAAAAATATTTAAGGAGTGAGGAGCCAAACCTGCACTCAAAATTACCTATGCATGTATGATTTTTCTCGGAGAAAAAAGAAAAAGAAAGAAACAACAACTACAAGGAAAAAATTTAGAGAGAGAAAGTTGTAGAGGGAAAAAGTATGGATTGCTGGTAAGCCATAAAAAATGAGAGGATTTTGAAGAAAAAGAGAAGGAGAAAAAGGCTAAAGAATTATTAAACTGAAGCCTTCTCAGATGGACAAAGTTTAGCTACAAAATCAATTGTAGCCTGAGGCTACAAATTGCTCTAATAAACTGACATGTGTAAAAAATGACATGTGCAATGCACATGATTACTTAAGTAAACTTAACCCAACTAACCTTAGTTAACTACACTACCTATTAAAAAAATAAAAACTAAAAACCTAAAAGAACCTATACATATAATCTCTCTCTCTCTCTCTCTCTCCCTCCTCTCTTTCCCTCTTTCATCGACTTCTCTCTCTAAACCGTAACCCAGAAACCCAGCTCCCACCGGTCACCCAAAGCCTCCTGTCTCCACCGCCAGCCAACCTCAAATTCTGTAATCTCCACTGCCAGCCCACCACCTCAAATCCTTCTCTGTCACTACCGCCGGCCCACCCAGTTCCGCTGCTCAAAGCCACCTCTTGTCCGTCGCTCTGCCGCTTCACCAGTCAAAACTAAATTTCCTTTTGTTTTATTATAGAAAACTAAATTTACTCTTTTAATTCTATTAATTTTTTCTGAATGAATTGTGTTTAATTATTAATGTGAGTTTTGGATTTTCTGGTTTTGTTTGATTATTAATGTAAACATTATCGCTATAGTAGAGTGCTACACAATGCATAACAATGCTGTATCATTCATTTTATTTTCATTCTCTATAAGTGCTCGTTTTAGTAAATCTCTGCATCCCTATGTTTCTGCAAGCATCTCTTGTGGTTCTCTAATTCAATGCCAACAAACTTTGATCAATTAAAAATTTGGAGTCATTAACTTGTAGAGGGAGCTTCTCATTGTAGTCAAAGCTGTTTAATTAATGAGTATTTAGAATCATAGCCCTCTTAAAAATGGTCATCATCAAAAGCTTCTGTTTTGAATGTTGTTGAGCCTAGGCAGTCAAGTTGAAATAGAGATTACCAATAATTCAATGGCACCTATTTTGTTGAATCCATCAAATCAGCTCTCCTTCGAATCAAATGTAGCACAAATATTATCTCTACTTGAAAGATGTACAAATATGATGGAACTATTGCAGATTCATGCTCGCATTTACAAAACAGGTTTCATTTTAGACCATATTCCGGTGAGTAGGCTTCTAACTTTCAGTACCTCACTGGATTTTGGAAACTTAATATATGCTCGGAAGGTTTTTGACAGAATTAGCAGACGCATTACTTTCATGTGGAACACCATGATAAGGAGATACTCAAATAGCAATGAACCAAAACAAGCCCTACTTCTGTACCATTAACAGCTATGTCATTCAGCCCCACACAATGCTTACACCTTTCCTATCCTACTTAAAGCATGTTCCCGTATGTTAGCCTTGGAAGAAAGCCAACAAATCCATGCCACATCATAAAAATAGGGTTTGGCTTGGACATTTATGCCAACAGGGTGGATTAAGGTGGCTTAACCATAAAAACAGGGAACAAGAGGTGGCTTTGAGCGGCAGAACTGGGTGGGCCAGCGGAGAAGACAGAGGAGGGTTTGAGGTGGTGAGCCAGAGGTGGAGACAGTACAGAATTTGAGGTTGGCCGGGGGTGGAGACAGGAGGCTTTGGGTGACTGGTGGGAGCTGGGTTTCTGGGTTACGGTTTAGAGAGAGAAGTCGATGAAATAGGGAAATATAGGAGAGAAAGAGAGAGAGATTACACATATAGGTTCTTTTAGGTTTTTAGTTTTTATTTTTTATTTTTTTAATAGGTAGTGTAGTTAGTTAAGGTTGGGTTAAATTTACTTAAGTAATCATGTGCATTGCACATGTCATTTTTTACACATGTTATTTTATTAGAACAGTTTGTAGCCTTAGGCTACAACTGGTTTTGTAGCTAAACTTTGTCCTTCTCAGATTTAGTGTCGAATGGGTCTTGCAAGTTGTAACGTCTTTTTGCTGAGTTAACCAGTTAGACAAGTGTCTAAAATATAAGAGGGGAACCTAAGTAATTGTAGCTAAGGAAATGAACCTAAGTTTTGCCCTTATATATGTGTGTGTGTGTGTAATCAACACTTTTGTAACCTAAATTTATTCTATGTGTTCATTATTTAAAGGTGGTGCACCAATTATTTATGAAAAATGAAAATTTATGGTCATTTTGATAAGAATTATATTAAAATACAACTAATTTGCAATATAACATTCTACAAAAGCAAAATTAATAACACTCAATAAAAAATAGGCGAAAACCACATTTTCGTCCCTACATTTTCACGTAATTCCCACTTTGGTCCCTATCTTTTATTTTCATCTCTTTTACTCCCTATCTTGAAAAACGTGTCTTGTTTTAATCCTTTCCATTAGTGCCCTAACGGCAAAGTCCTAGTTGGCAGACAGAACTATTAAAATAATAATAAAAATTTTATTTTGGCGTTAAAAAATGCCACGTCAGCATCTAAATTAAAATTTTTAATTTATTAATTTTAACTAAATAAAAAAAATTAAAAACAGAATGATCTAAAGAACACAAACCCAGAAATTTATAAAAATAAAAAAATTAAAAAAAAAAACTTAGATAAAAAATGCAGAGGCACCAAATCCATGGATAAGAACAATGGGAAACCCTTCTCCTTGCACCACATAATGTAAAGCCCACAAAGTTTTCACGATCAAAAGATAACAGAAACATGAACAGGATCGAAAAACAAAAAATGGGTATGCAACAAAACAACCATTCTGACAAAGAAGTCTCAGAGACAATAAATCAAACACCTAAACTGCATAACAAAAACAAAAAACAAAAAACACAATCTCACAGATCAAAATCCAGAAACCAAAAACGAATAAAAAGCACGTAGAAAAGTGATGTGGGGTGAAAGGATAATTCTCGTCCATCCAGTACTGGAGGTCTCTAATCTAGAGAGTGCGGACCTTGTTAGCACTAGTGGGCTGGGCTTGGGCTTGAGTCTGGTGGTGGAGGTGGTGCTGTACTAGTGCCTGAGGGGCCCACATCTGAGGTGGGGCTTGAACCGCCGCACAAGGCTGGGCTTGTGGTGGCATCATCATGTAGGGTTGTTGTGGGTATGGGTGTAGGTGTGGGTATTATGGCTGTTGGGTCATGTGGGTGTGATGTAGCCGTGGGTATGGTTGATTCCGGAGTGTTTTGTGGTGTGGGTTGTTGCTAGGTTGTGGGGGTGGTTTGGTGATGGTGGTGTGGTGGTGGGTCTGCCTCTCTCCAGCTCTCTTAACTCTCACCGTGTCTCACCCTTTCTTTTGCTTTGATTTCTAAATCTCAGCTCTATTGGGGTTTGATATTTTGTTGCTTTTGCTAGGGGGTTCATGTGTTGTTCTATATGCTTAGATCCCTATTAATAGTTCAGGAAAGATTGTTTTGAGCTTGGAATATTGATCTTGTTCTTATTTAATTCCCTGTTCATGTTTATTCTGATGTGGATCTTATGTTTAATTTTGTGATCTTATTTTTTGAGTTATTTGTGATTTTTGGTTTTCAATTTTGAGATCTTAAGTTTGGGTTGGTGTTCTTGTTCAAGATACTTTTGGATCTTACTTCATGAGAATTTTGATTTTTATTTCTGTTTTGATTTTTTTTGTTAAGTTAAAATTAATAAATTAATTTTTTTTTAATTTAGATGCTGATGTGGCATTTTTTTTAATGCCAAATAACATTTTTTTATTATTTTAATGGCCACGTCAGCTTTTAGTGTGCCAACAATGCACTTCGTTTGCCACGTGTGCATTTTTCGTCTCTGATGTAACAGCAGGAGCAAAAACGAGACACGTTTTTCAGGATAGGGAGTAAAAGCGGTGAAAATAAAAGATAGGGACCAAAGTGGGAATCACGTGAAAATGTAGGGACGAAAATGTGGTTTTCACCTAAAAAATATACAACAAGATAATAATAATTGTACAATTTTTTTTTAATAATTCGATAATAGGAGTGTGCATAACTCGGGTTAGGTTAGGTTGAGTTGAAGGGTTTTTTTTTTTTTTTAATCCAACCCAAGTATGTCGGGTTGAAAATTTACCAACCTGTCACATATGTAAAAATCAATCACATATATCAAGTTGGGTTAGTAGGTTGTGCTTAAAGGTTTCATTCATTTTCTTTTAAATAATTGGACTTTCATCAACTATATAATTAATGTTTTAAATAATTTATTACAATTCATATACAAATTTCTACATTCTCAAAACACCAAAGTAAATCAAACCAAAAAAATATAATAATTATATATGTGTGTGTGTGGGTGAGTGGTGTCGAGTTGGGTTAAATGAGTTAAAAAAACTATTAACTCAAATTTAACTTAACCTGAAACTTAAATAAAATTTCAACCCAACATAACCTACTAAAACCAAGCCGAGGGATCAATTTTGCCGAGTTGGTGGATTTTTAGCAAAACCCCTAGTCAGGAGTAAGTGCCAACCATTTTAGTGGAAATGATTAAAAATCTTTCAACTCAAAAAATAATAAAAAATGCAAATTTTTGGTAAAACTAAATAGCTAATGATGTGCATTATACTTTTGAGTTGATTTCTCAAGTATTAAACTATCATACTTTCACCCAAAAAAAAAAAAAAAAAAAAAAAAAAAAAAAAAAAACTCTTATCATACAAAAACATTATTGGATTACCCCCATTAACTGCATCACTTTATTCTCTAGCCAGGTGCCTCATCCTCATCCCTTCATCAATTTCTATGAACTGAAACACTGGTCCCACACGGCATTTCATACTGTCTCAACAATTAGCGAACTCCCAAATAAGCAAATGATACTAACAATTACGACCCATTCCGATCATATATATCACTCCTAGATCTCCTTATCTCTCAACCCCATCCAAATAGTAACACACACACACATATATCTTCCTCTCTTTCCATGAATCTCTTTCTCAATTCTCATTAATATCTCTCTCTTTCATATTGATGATTTATGCATAAGATGTAATTTGAGATAAGATGATCCGTTAGAACCAAAGCTTATGAAAGAGGCCATGGAGTTTGAGAGGATGAGGCAATTATTTCTCCTATGGTGTAGAATCCAAAGCACCCGTGTGGCCCTCGTGGGAGGCAACCACACTGCCGCCAGGTTTTGCACACGCTAGAATCCATTTCCCTCTTAACCGTTTTGTCTATCTCTCTCTCTTTGTTCTTTCTTTGCCCAATTAGCAAATCAAGTTGTTTTTTGTTCACAAAGATCCGATCTTGTGGTTTTATAAGAACACCCTTTTGTTTGTTTTTGGAGAATTCGAGCACAGAAAGATGAAGCATTTGCATGGTGGAAGAATGGGTTTGAATTCCAATACCCTTTGGGTCATTAGGCTTCCTCATTCAATGGTTTTGTGCATTCTGTCAAGGTCACTGTTTTTGGCTTTGGTTATTATTCTCACATTGCCTTGTATTTTCAGAGGTCCTGAATCTAACAATGGTTCAGAGGACTTGAATTTGCTTTTCCGAGATCTGGCTAGTGAAGACCTTTTAAGAAAGGGAGATAAAGCTCTCATTTTGAGCTCCGGAATTGTGAGAATGGTTCATCATTACAATGCGAGTTATGTGATGGATTCTGATTTGGAGGGACAGAGGTCCATCCCAGATGAGACATTTGATTTTGTGTTCACATTCACATCATCAAGTTTTGGGGACACTCTTAAAGTTGTGAATCGTGTTATGAAGATTGGAGGCATTTTGGCCATTCTATTGAACAATAAACCCCCCAGTCCAAATGGGTTTCGAAAACAATCTAATTATAGGATTTTGCACTCTTGGCGCTATAATAATTCAACCATCATGGTATTCAGGAAAGTTATTCCTTTCAATGAACAGCGGCGACTTTGCAAGTCAAATGCAATGAACTTCATACAAGGTGGGCTTGAAGGTGTGTTGCTAGAGCCACCTAGAAGGACTCGATGGAGATCAACTCAGTACAAGAAGAAAATCAAGTTCCTTCCTCACTTGTTGGGTGATAATTTGGAAAGTTATAAGCGGAGAGTTTTCATTGTTGTGGGTTTGCCTGAGAAGAATTTGGCTTTTATTGAATGGTTTCGGCAGAATTATCCTAAGAGGAACCAAGATTTTGAGGTTTACAATTTTGTGCTGGTGCCTAATAAAGAAGATCCTCGTCGGCTACGTGTTGATTTTTCGGATTGGTTAATGAATAATGTGACGGAAGAAGTGTTTGTTGTGATGAAGGCAGACGCAGAAGTGGTGGAGAAGATGATAAAGAGAAGGACAATCTGTTTGGTGGATGAATTGTTTTTGGAGTGTAAGAACCACTGGTGGCGGCAGAATAGGGAGAGATATAAAAGCAAGAGGCCTTATTGGGAGTGTGTGGCTTTGTATGGAAGGCTTTTGGATGAGGGAGTTGCTGTACACCAATGGTGGGGGGTTAGAGACTTAAGAATTTAAGTGTGGGAGATGAGATTGATAGGCCTTAATAGCAAGGTCTGACAATGGTTTATTAGATAATATAAGAATAAGAGTTCATGGGTTATTGGGTTATTGTTATTTATTGTGTTTGATATATCACATACTTATTAGTATATTTTATTCAGTGTCAAGTGTGAGTCTGTGAGTTCGCATGAGGTTTCTATGGAGTGTTTTGACTCTTGTTGAGTTCTCTTTACTTTCTGGAATAACTTTCAGATATGTTATTTTTATGGCAGATTTGTCTTCTGTCCTTTGTTTAATCCGATAAGATATTTTAGGCCCACTGTGTCTTTTTTCCTGGCTTTCTCACTCTCTCCTTTCAAATCTATAAGAAAATGGGCTCATTGGCATTGCCAGCAGACACGAAGAAAGTCATCTTGATCTTCATATATTTCATTTTTCCTTTACCTTCCTTTTGGAAAGTACTAAATTGGACGCTTTCTTAGCTTGTAAATTGATGAAAAATGCTTGCATGCCACAGGCAATGATGATGATAATTTTGTCGTACTTAAAGTCTTAAACACAGTGAATTGAAGTTGCATAATGCAATTAGAAACTTGGCATCTCTCCACTAAATCATGATGATTGACGATCTTTAGGCCCGCAAGAAGAGTTTTTGTTGCACAAGTAACTGTACCTAGTTTGTCATTGCCTCATTGGACTGGAGCTGGTACCATTTCTACTTTCTAGAAAAGGGGAAAAAAGATCTCCCAAATAATAATAATAATAATAAATTTATAAACTTCTAAAAAAAAAAATAAAAATGAAGGAATTAAATTTTTTTTTTGGCATGAGCATTCGCCCGTTAACAAGTAGTCCCCAACCAAGCCGCTTCCGCCATATTTTCAACTACTGCAGGATTTCAACTACCTTAATGCAGGGTGACTCAAAATGAATGGTCTAAGACCCCAAATACACGAAAGCCCAAATATAATATATTATACCTATTTGTTTTATTGTATTGCAAAAAAATAATACTATAATAAAAAATAAAAGTCTCTCACTTAGAAATTTTTTTTTTAAAAGACATTTTTTATTAGTTGATAGAATGTCTTATACATCTGTTTTGCGATGTAAAAATTTTAATTAAGACCCAAAATTTTGATAAATAAAAATTATTTTTAAAATGCTATACTCTTTTCAAATTTTAATATGTTTATGGTAGTAGTAAATTTTTTTAATTTTTCAAAATTTTTACTATTTCTGTCTCTCTCTATGAAAATTAAAATTAGAATTAATAATTTTCGAGACAAATTCTTATTAAAATTTATTGTTCAATAACTGAAGTCCAACATTGACAAGACAGATAATGACTGATGGGAATGACGAGATTACATCCCACCGACGAAGATAACATTATTGACGAAGGAAGCATCCTTGACGAAGTCATTCGGAATAACGAGGAAAGCAGTCATCACTGACGAAGGCGGGGGAGTCATTCAATACAGTCAATCAATGACCTGAACAGTTACAAAATCAACCAGGCAGACCATTGGGAACCTCTTAAAAGTCCTATTATTGGACCAGAGGCGTTACTTGAGAAAGCATTAACAACCACAACGGCTAGCCCCTAAGGCCATAGGTATAAAGCCCTCATACAGCCAATAGAAGGTACATACATACATTCACGCTTTGAGAGAGCACTCTGGCTTTTTATCTTGTTTCTTATTACATAGTGTTTACGTTATTCTGACTTTGGCATCGGAGGCGTTGTGGCAGGCACCACACCGGTGACCCTGATAGAGCATACACTCAAACCGACAAGGGATTCCATCTGCTCACTTTTACTGACGAGCTCGTGCTTCATCAGTTTGGCGCCGTCTATGGGGATCGACATTTTCAGATTCATATTTGAAAAAATGGTTTCCATTAACTCTCTGCATTCAGATGGAATCCAACCCAGATTCAGCAGCCTTGGCCCAACAAGTTCAAGCCCTTGCAGCCACCATTGAAGAACTTACCAAACAGAACCAGGAAATGAAGCTACGACTCCAACAGGTTCAACAGGACGAAAACCGGTCCAAGGGTAACCTGGAGGGAGAAGGGGATAGCCACAGGAGAGGTACCCCTCAAAGGCCAACTACTCCGGACGAACAGAACTCAGATATCCTTCGAGAAATGAGGAAGGAGATGGACGAACTGAGGAGCGCCATTAAGGAGAAGACGGACCGAAGCGTAGACAGAATGGTAAGGGCTATGGATTCTCTCTTCACCGCAGCAGTACTTGAATGCCCTGTTCCCTCAAAATTTCGCTTACCTCAACTTGAGCCATTCGACGGACTCAAAGACCCTCAAGATCATCTTAATACCTTTAAGACGACCTTAGGTCTTCAACAACCACCTGACGAGATACTGTGTCGTTCCTTCCCAACCACTCTCAAAGGAGCTGCAAGAGAATGGTTCACAAAGTTGCCGACTTCGTCCATAGACAACTTCGATCAATTAAGCAATGCCTTCTTGCGCCATTTCATAGGGGGGCAACGTCCAAAGAGGCCGGCAGACTATTTACTCACCATAAAACAGGGAGAGAAGGAAACTTTGAGGTCGTATGTCAAACGATTCACCCGGGAGACTCTGGAGGTGGACGAAGCCGATGACAAGGTGCAGCTGACGACCTTCAAGGCGGGGCTGAGGTCCAGAGATCTCGGAAAGACGATGGCGGAAATGCTCCTGAAGGCACAAAAGTATATGAATGCTGAAGATGCTTTAGCTGCCATAAAGGATGCCGAGAAGCCAGGCGACAAGGCCAAGAGGGAAGACGACCGTAGGGGGCAGAAGAGAGATCGACCAGATCGTCGGAACAATGATGGGAGCAGGAGGAAAGATGATAAAAGTCCTCGGACGGTAAGATTTACTCCCTTGGTTATGCCTGTGGACAAAATTTTCACGCAGATCAGGGACGAGCATTATCTCAAATGGCCCAGACCATTGCACTCATCCCCCAATGTCCGTGACAAGAACAAGTACTACCGATTCCACAAAGATCACGGCCATAACACGGGAGATTGCAGAGACCTAAAGGAGCAAATAGAAGAGTTAATACGGAAAGGGAAGTTGCAGAAATATGTGAAGAAAGGAGAATATAGCAAGTCCAGGGACGACAATAAAATCCAGCATGAATCCATCTCCCGGGATGACGACCGTCCATCCCAGCCTCCACACAAGGTGATCAGGGAGATAAACACGATAACAGGAGGGCCGTTTTCAGGAGGGTCATTTAAATCACTCAAAAAGGCATACCAGAGACAGGTGAACAGCGTCCATACCATACCTCTGTCTAAGCACCGATGAACATACCAGGACATGTCCTTCAGTGAAAGAGACGCCATGGGAGTGAAGCAGCCCCACAATGATCCCTTGGTCATAATGCTGAATATAGAAGGATTCAATACCAAGAGGATCCTCGTGGACAATGGCAGCTCCGCGGACATCATCTACCTCCCAGCCTTCCAGCAGCTGAGACTAGATCCAAAAAGACTGCGCCCTTTTGACTCTCCACTCGTCAGTTTCAACGGAGACAGGGTCTACCCCAGGGGTATAGTGACATTGACGGTGACGGCGGGGACCTACCCAGTGCAGTTGACTCGGCAAGTAGATTTCCTGGTGGTGGATTGTCCCTCATCCTACAATGTCATCGTTGGAAGACCCACGCTCAACAAGTGGAAGGCGGCAACGTCAACTTACTGTTTGAAGGTAAAATTCCCAACAGATAATAGAGTCGGTGAAGTGAAAGGAGATCAAGTCCTGGCAAGAGAATGCTACCAAGCCGTCCTGACTGGGAAGGAGAACCACACATGGATGATTGAGGAGAAGGAAGAAGACAGGATAGAGGCCCTGGAGACGGTGGAGTTGGTAGAAGGAGAGGCGAACAAGACGACCAAGATAGGAACGACGTTGAGCCCCGAGATGAGAACAAAACTCATAAGGTTCCTCAAAGAGAATCTAGAAGTCTTCGCATGGAGTCACGAGGACATGCCGGGCATATCCCCAGAAGTCATCCAGCATAAGTTGAATGTGGACCCAGAACGGAAGCCCGTCCAGCAACGATGAAGAACCTTCGCTCCAGAACGAGACCAGGCAATTGCAGAAGAAGTTACCAAACTCCTGACGGCAGGGTTCATCCGGGAGGTGTATTATCCTGAATGGCTAGCAAATGTAGTCCTGGTGAAGAAAGAAAACGGGAAATGGAGGATGTGCGTAGACGTCACCGACCTGAACAAGGCATGCCCAAAGGACAGCTTCCCTCTACCCAGAATAGACCAGCTCGTGGACTCCACAGCCGGACACAAATTACTGACATTCATGGACGCCTTCTCAGGGTACAACCAGATAAGGATGGCTGAGGAAGACCAGGAGAAGACCGCCTTCATCACAAGTCAAGGACTCTACTATTACCAGGTAATGCCATTTGGGTTGAAGAATGCCAGGGCTACGTACCAGAGGTTGGTGAACAAAATGTTCAGCCAACAAATTGGCAGGAACATGGAAGTGTACGTGGACAATATGCTCGTCAAGAGCAAAGCAGAGCTCGCACACCTGGACGACCTGAAGGAGACATTTACAACTCTCAAAGCACACCAGATGAGATTGAATCCAAGTAAGTGTGTCTTTGGGGTTGCTTCGGGAAAATTCCTGGGATTCATGGTGTCCCAAAGAGGAATAGAAGCAAACCCAGAAAAAGTGCAAGCCATCATCGACATGACGTCCCCTAGGACCGTCAAAGAAGTTCAAAAACTCACAGGAAGAATTGCAGCTTTGAACAGGTTTGTTTCTAGGGCTACAAACAAATGCCTGCCCTTTTTCAAGACTTTGAAGCAGGCCTTTGCCTGGACCGACGAATGCGAAGCTGCGTTTTAGGAACTAAAGCGTTATCTGAGCAGCCCACCCCTTCTAAGCCCGTCCAAGGAAGGGGAAAACCTATACTTATACTTGGCAGTGTCAGCCTCGGCGATAAGTGCAGCCCTGATCAGAGAAGAGAGCAAGAAACAGCTACCGGTTTACTACGTCAGCCAAGCCTTCCAAGGAGCTGAGTCCAGGTACCCAAAGATCGAGAAGATCGCGTTTGCGCTGATAGTGGCTTCGCGCAAACTAAGGCAATACTTCCAGGCAAACCCCATTCTCGTAATGACGGACCAACCAATCAAGAAATCAATGAACAAGCCCGAAGCAGCAGGAAGAATGGTCCAGTGGGGGATTGAACTCAGTCAATTTGACATCGAGTACCATCCCAGAATGGCGATCAAGGCGCAAGCTCTGGCAGACTTCATCGCAGAGTTCACTCTTCCAGACAAAGATAGGATTACCAACGAGGAAGATAGATGGAAAATACAAACTGATGGTTTGTCAGCTCACAGGAAGGGGGGAGTAGGGGTCGTCATAACCTCCCCTGACGGAGAAGTGCTGAAATATGGGGTCCAACTAAAATTCCCGGCCACCAACAACGAAGCTGAATACGAGGGGATACTGACGGGACTGAGGCTTGGAAGGGCACTTGGTGCTAAAAACTTGTTGATTCAAAGTGACTCAAAGCTAGTGATCGGACAGATTAGGGGAGAATACGAAGCGAAGGAAGAAAGGATGCGGAAATACCTCAAGCTGACGAAACATCTGACTCAGGAGTTCGATGTAGTGGAGTTCATGCAGATCCCAAGGAGTCAGAACATGGGGGCTGACGAGGTCTCAAAACTAGCTTCATCAGAAGAAGCGAAAATTGGCACAGATCTGGCAATGGAGGTCCAAAAACACCCCAGCATTGAAGAAATTGCAACATTCACCATCCAGGGCACAGACAGCTGGATGACGCCCATAATATCCTACCTCCAGGACAGGCACCTCCCTCTGAGCACGGAGGAAGCTAAAAAGATCAAGAAGAGGGCAGCCAGGTTCACGATCCTTAATGACGCCTTATACAAGAGAGGCTTCTCTATGTCTTACTTGAAGTGTGTCGACGAAGAAGAACCCAAATACATCCTAGAAGAAATCCATGGAGGAATTTGCGGCGACCACGCTGGCCCCAGATCCCTGGTAAACAAGGTAATTCGAACAGGATACTTTTGGCCAACCATGCAGGTAGACGCAGCTGAGATCGTCAAGAGGTGCGACAAGTGCCAGCGATACGGGAATGTGCAACGGCTTCCAGCAGAGAGATTGACTACTATAGCTTCTCCATGGCCGTTCGCACAATGGAGAATAGACATCGTCGGCCCGTTACCCCAAGGAAAAGGCCAGGTAAAGTTCCTGCTTGTTGCTATTGATTATTTCACTAAGTGGGTTGAAGCAGAGGCTCTTGCAACGATTACTAAGGCTCGAATTCGGAGCTTTGTGTGGAAGAACATAATCTACAGGTTCGGGATTCCCTTGACGATCATATCTGATAATGGGAGGCAGTTCGACTGCCAAGACTTCAGAGAATTCTGTTCAAACCTTGGAATCAAGAATCAGTTCTCATCCCCGGGGCATCCCCAGGCAAACGGACAGACGGAAGTGACGAACAGGACGCTGCTCAAGATTATCAAAATCAGGCTGGACGAGGCGAAAGGTGCTTGGCCAGAAGAACTACCTAGTGTCTTGTGGACTTACAGAACCACAGCCAAAACCCCGACAGGAGAGACACCCTTCAGGCTTACCTATGGCACAGAAGCAGTAATCCCAGTAGAAGTTGGGGTAACAAGCATCAGACGAGGAACTTTCAGTGAAGGATTCAATGACGATGAACTACGACTCAACCTGGACTGTCTGGACGAAATAAGAGATAATGCATCCAGCAAGATGACAAAGTATCAGAAAAAGATGGTCGAGTACTACAACAAGAGGGTTAAACTCAGACGACTGGACATAGGAGACCTCGTCCTACGCAAGACCACTACAGCAACTAAAGACCCTACTCAAGGAAAACTGGGTCTTACATAGGAAGGGCCTTACCGCGTCGTTCACTACTCAAGACAAGGAAGTTACCACTTGGAAACCATGGACGGACAAAGGCTCCCTCGACCATGGAACATTGAGCATTTAAAGAAGTACCACGAGTAAATGTAATAGACGAATGCATTCATTCTTAAAATTAATGAAAAAGTTATTCCTTTGATGTCTTTGTGCAGGCAGTTCTAGTCAATTATAAGGCCCATGAATAACTAAGTAACAAGATTCCGCCTTGACAGATGTAAGTTACTGACGACCACCCTAAAGGGTATGAATAACTAAGTAACAAGATTCCGCCTTGACGGATGTAAGTTACTGACGATCACCCTAAAAGGTATGAATAACTAAGTAACAAGATTCCGCCTTGACGGATGTAAGTTACTGACGACCACCCTAAAAGGTATGAATAACTAAGTAACAAGATTCCGCCTTGACGGATGTAAGTTACTGACGACCATTGTAGTGGATACAAAAGCTAGAAAGGCGATAAAACGACTAAGTGACAAGATTCCGCTTTGACGGACATAAGTCACTACAGGTACAACCCCCTAGCAAGTGCAAGGGGAAAAGGGAAGAACCATACATCAAATCAAAATAACACTCAAAATGCGTTCAAGACCATCAAAACAATCAGTTAACAGATTGTTGACGAATAAACAGAGCGCAAGGTACAAAAATATGCTTGATTTAAACCCATAACCACTGGGCAATTAACATTGTTTTCAAAATAATTGATTGTTCTGGAATTAGATTTACCAAAAAAAAAAAAAAAAAAAAATTTAAGTGACAAGGTCAAGCATCAGCAGCAGCATCTTCAACGGCAGGTGCGTCAGTAGCAGGCTCAGGAGCATCACCATCCGGGGCAGAAGACTGAGCAGCTTCGTCCAGAGCCACCTCCTTGTCCACCTCCTCCAGATCCAAGCTCTCCATGTTGACCCCAGAAGGATGCTTGACAAGATACCTCCTAAGAAGCTCGAAACCTTTAAAATACCAACTAAAGAGTACAGTATTGTACTCGTCAGTGGTTTGGAAAGCCTCCACAGATCTGGCAGCAATAGTTACGAGTTTCTCTTTGGCTGAAAGAAGCTGCTCATCCTTCTCTTGAGTCAACTGGCGCTCAACCTTGAGGTCGTCATCCAGCACCTTGACCTTCTCCTTCAATGAAGTTGTCTCGTCCATAGAGGCAATCAAGTTCTTCTTCAGGTCAGAGTTCTCTTTCTCCAAAGCCTCCATCCGGGTTGTCAGAGATGCCACCTTGGCCTCTTGAGTGAGGTATTCGGTGGTAATATGGAGGCTCTCTCCCAACACCTGGAGAAAATTATAGAGTCGTCAGTAAAAAAAAAAAAAAAAAAGTGTGGAAGGAGAACATCGTACCTGGACGAGCTTGTGCACATGACGAGAGGCGACCTCGTTCAAAGACATGTCGGAAAGAGCCCTCAAATCGGCTGGAGTGACAACCTCGTGAGCCCTGTCCACGGCCAACCTTTCGTCATCCCATATTGTGGACGAACGAGTATCAGCCTTCTCCTTCTCTTTCTCCTTCCCCTTGCCAGTCACGCGCGGCCTTTTGGAGCCGGGAGTAGGGATCTCCTCTATTGACGTGGTTGGAGAGGCCGTCCTCGTCGTCTCAAAGGCTATGGAATGAACGGTATTAAAAGGAGTGGGAACAGGGCCCTTCCCGGTCACACGCACAGTTTTCTTCCCCAGGTTGGACAGCGGTTCGTCCTTTTTGGATCTCATTTTCGCATACATGTCTTTGTTAAATTTTGTCGTCATCTTTGCAAGAAGAAAACATTTATCAGGAATGCCTAAGTGTACATAAGAAGAATCAGCACTGACGAGAATAATACTTACTTTTTTTGCCCTCAATACCGACTTGACGAAGAACGTAAGGAGACGGGTCAGGACCGAGGTTGTAGAGAGCGAGGGTCCGGGGGTCAACCAGGTCGTCCCAGTTGTCAATCATCTCAGCGTACCCGATCGTAGTTTCGATGCGCTCCTTGTGCCGGCTCTTAAGCTTAGGCCGTCTCTTAACTGTACCAAACAAAAGGAGTTAGCAATACTAAAGCCTCAAAGGTGGCAAAATCAAAACGACGGGGAGAAATACTGACGCACCTAAGGTCGGGGTTCCCCACCGACGAAGCAACCTCGGGATATCACCCCAATCACTGCTGGATTGAGTCTCGAAGTTGTCCCCAGACACAAAGAAAAAGCGCGACTTCCAATACCTGAAGGACGAGGGTAAGCCCTTGACAATCCTTGTCTTTCTCTCCCAAGGTACTAACTCATAATACCCCCACTCCTTGGACTCTTTCAAACGGTATAGATAGGTGAGCTCACCCATCCTGATCATATCCCCGTTGGAGGCTAACCATATTTGCATACAGTTGATCACGATCCTCCACGAGTTAGGCATGAGCTGCCCGGGAGCGATACCAAAGTGAGCCAAAAGTTCCATCAGGAACGGGTGGACGGGGAGTCTAAGCCCGCAGGTGAAAGTTGACTCATAAAAACATACTTCACCTGGAAAAAAGTGGCAGGCCCTATCTTCGTCCCTAGGTAGACGGACACGAACCCTAGCCGGAAACTGGAACCTATCCTTGAACCTATTTACAATTTCGGCGTCCAAACCACACACCTCCCTGAGGGCGTAAAAAGCCCTAACGTCCCGAGGACCAGAGACGACTGTATCCCCTTCCACTGGGTCGCCACTAGACGACAACCCAGTCTCGAGATCACTAGACCTAACCTCAGACATCAACTCTCTCCTTGCTAAACCCTCGAACCAATTAAGCGATTGACGGAGCAAAGGCAACAATTCGCCCAAAACCACGCTCAGACAATTGCCCTCAAACACAAAATTTTCTAAAAATGGGTAAGTACCCAAAGACCCTCCTAGACGCGCAAAAAGAAATGAGATCGACGGGCAAGCTATCCTAACCTCCAAACTACCAACCATGGAAATATAGAAATCAGAGGGCAGAGAAAAACGATACAAGCTAAATCCCCAGAAAATCAAAGACCAACAAAAGAAGAGAAAGAAAAGGAAACAGAGAATCAGAAACTACACTGCAGCAAAGAAAAGGAAAAATAAAGGTAAGACCAGTAAGGAGAAACGTACCTCTAATGGCGGAACACCAAAAGCACAGCACAGATGATTTGAAGAAAAAGGAAGTCTCAAGAAAAAACGCTCAGAGTATCACTGGGGTATTTTTTCTGATTTGCTCTCTGAAAAGTAAAAGAAAAATTAAAAGAAGAGAAGTTTTAAACTTGGGCCAAAACAATTGAAAAACCAGCGGGAAACCCAAGGGTCATACCATTAATTCCTCTGATCATCACGCGCCACGTGGTCACGTTGCGTGTAGCGCCGCCACTAAGCATTAAATGCGGAACAGAACCCCAAGAGTCACAAGAAAACTTTTCATCTTCCGTGATCGTCGTGACACGTCACAGACGACCCCAGAACCTGGGGGGCAACTGATGGGAATGACGAGATTACATCCCACCGACGAAGATAACATTATTGACGAAGGAAGCATCCTTGACGAAGTCATCCGGAATAACGAGGAAAGCAGTCATCACTGACGAAGGCGAGGGAGTCATTCAATACAGTCAATCAATGACCTGAACAGTTACGAAATCAACCAGGCAGACCGTTGGGAACCTCTTAAAAGTCCCATTATTGGACCAGAGGCGTTACTTGAGAAAGCATTAACAACCACAATGGCTAGCCCCTAAGGCCGCAGGTATAAAACCCTCATACAGCCAATAGAAGGTACATACATACATTCACACTTTGAGAGAGCACTCTGGCTTTTTATCTTGTTTCTTATTACATAGTGTTTACATTATTCTGACTTTGGCATCGGAGGCGTTGTGGCAGGCACCACACCGGTGACCCTGATAGAGCATACACTCAAACCGACAAGGGATTCCATCTGCTCACTTTTACTAACGAGCTCCTGCTTCATCAATGACCATCTACAATATGATATTTATTCAGATACTAATTGTTTCGAAATTTTTATAATTAAAAATTTTAAAATATATTTTATAAATGATCATTTCCAAAAATGATCAATTATTGTGTGCCCTTAGGACATACATTAGCAAAATCCTTTATAAATATATGAAAATAATTCAATTAATGTATTAAATCATATAAAAAGGTGATTCTAAATATATATATATAAGGTTGATTCTTTTCTTTTTTTTTTCCTGATTCATGTATCGTTTATAAAATATTAAGTAATAATGTACTTTACATTTGCATTTGACCCCAAAATGTGTTGAGATGGCCCTAGACTAGACTCTCTTTTTTTTCTTTTTTTTTTTTTTGGCAGACTATGAATTTGAGCAAGCTTTGAAAAGAATTTATTTGAAGTTGAATTGGGGTATTCAATAGAAATGACACCTTTTAGAATTTTCAATTTTTTAAAACTTTTTATTTTATATTTAAAATGCTTTACGCATATAAAAAATCTTCATAGTGGTGTGACCATATTTTGCATGAAATGCATTTAACATGTCAATATCATAGTTAGATCATGATCATAGTGATATTAATATAAAGAAACCATTAGCAAAATCCTTTTATAAATATATGAAAATAATTCAATTAATGTATTAAATCATATAAAAAGGTGATTCTAAATATATATATATATATATATATATATATATATAAAGGTTGATTCTTTTTTTTTTCCTGATTCATGTATCGTTTATAAAATATTAAGTAATAATGTATTTTACATTTGCATTTGACCTCAAAATGTGTTGAGATGGCCCTAGACTAGACTCTTTTTTTTGGCAGACTGTGAATTTGAGCAAGCTTTGAAAAGAATTTATTTGAAGTTGAATTGGGGTATTCAATAGAAATGACACCTTTTAGAATTTTCAATTTTTTAAAACTTTTTATTTTATATTTAAAATGCTTTACACACATAAAAAATCTTCATAGCAGTGTGACCATATTTTGCATGAAATGCATTTAACATGTCAATATCATAGTTAGATCATGATCATAGTGATATTAATATAAAGAAACCAATTTAATCGATGCTAAAGTTGTTAAAAAAAATAAATATCAAAATTAATAGTTTTACAAAGAAGTGTTCAACAAGTACTACCGTTGGGATATTGGAAGAAATTAATAAGTTTTCATAAAATGCCTCAATTTAAATTTTTGTCTCAGATTTCAAAATGTGTTAAATGTTGGCAAGGTGCCAGATGTTTCCTTTTAAATTGACTTTAATTTAGGACAATCCGAGGGACTTGGTTATATTAAGTTCTTTGATGATATGCCAGAAAAGAATTTGGTCAAGTCATTTATAGTGGCTGGTACATCTATAAGCCCTTATTAAGCAAAGAAAAGGATGGTGGTGCTTGGGAATCTGCTTAAAGACATAACCAAAGATGATCTTTATGAGGTTTTTTTAAGTATTTGGTAAAATAGAGCGGGTACAATTGTGCAAAGATGAAAATGAACTTTGCAATGGCACATGATTTTTTCAGCTTTGAATCACCCGCCAGGTCTAACGTGATTTTTAAATCAAAGTGGGCCTGGGTCCACTTCAAATGGTTTGCACGGACATATCTATCAGCTGTTAACAATGTAATGATATTTGACTTCTTAACAAGTTTAAATCCCCCAATTTCTCAGTCTGATTAAGAGGACGAGATAAATTTGGAATCTGATTCTTATAATGTAAATCACTACTTGATACTACTAAATTATAAGGAAGTTAGGAGGAGAATTTCAATCCGATTGTCCTTCAATTTTTATTTTTGTCATTAATTCCAACTTCAAATTTTACTTTTTATCATTTCGACCTTTTTTTTTTTTTTTTTTTTTTTTTTTCATTTCGTTTTCTCTTTATTTTTGCTCCTCTCAAGTAATCTCAGTCAGATTGCTAAGCCTATTTCATTTGTTTCTAGCTTATATCAATATAAAAGAAATTAAGAAGCATACCAACTGACTGTTTGATTAATTGAAAATGAAAGTTTGAAAAGTGAGAAATAGTTCAATTAAAATACTAACTTTTTGCCCATTATTCCATTTTTACAGACTTATTTCTTACAAGGCCTCAAACGAAACATATTAGTTATGTTATTTATGTAGCCTTATTTGAAACCCAAGTCTTCAAGAGTCGAGTTCTAATGTAAAGAATTCAACTCTTTGAAAATTAAGTTCCACTAGGAACTTAAATAATAATAATAATAATAATAATCATCATCATCATCTTAACTTAGGTTTTTCTCCAGGGAAGTTGAGTCTCTGAAACTCGAGTTACCTTTTGAAACTTTGAGAGTCAGAGTTCCAAATGAGGCTACATAATTAATATGCTTCGTTTGAGGACATATAAACAATTCTAAAAAAAAGTTATCATTAAATATTAATCACAAAGAAATCTCAATTGAATTCAACCAAACTCACTTAATTCCCTCCATCCATTTGTCCAGTAAGCATGCTAGGGAACTAGCTCCTTCCATCCCTTCGTCTCGCCACAACACAAGATGTGATATAAGCTGTCTATACCTCACTTGAATTAATCAAATTATTTATTTGATATTTAAGGCCTCGCTTCACTAATTGAGGTCAGTTCCTCGTGAACTTCGTTAGCTAGGCAAAGGTCCTTCCCCCTCCTAGTAGTCAATCCGTTTTCTCGGGGAGAAAGATTTACTCTTGTTTAGTTCAAACATAGCCCATAGATGTCAAGGGGTTGTAGAGGCTACTTCCAGAGAGAATTATGGCGAGGAGACCTTATGAACAAAAAATGAGCATTCTAGTGGCTTTTGCCATTAATGATCAATGTTTACAAGAGCTAGATATTTCAATGTCTTACAATGTTCAAGCAACATTCTTGTCAAAAGGATTTTGTAGGAGGCTCGGACACCTACAGAACATCCCTGAAAGCCAAATAAAAATTGGGGTAGAAAAAAACAAAAGCAATTGTGCACGTGCACATTTTAAGCTAGTTACTCATACTTCTTAAGGAGAAGTAAACTTTGTATACACTTCATATATTAATTTCTTAGAAAAATGTTTATGATTATATATTAGTTAGCTCAAGTTTGTTGGGAATTACCATGTTTATAGTTATTAATTGAGTTATGGTTTATTGAGAGTAGACAACTGTTGGTAGATGAATTGCATTTGAATAGTATTAGGGTTGTCCAAGACCTAACTAGAAATTGCCAAAGTAACAAAACTAAACTGTCTGTCACCCAATCCAAAGCTCTACCAGTTGACAATGGGTCTTTGCCTCCAAGAACCAATGCTAGCGGGTCGAGTTATGGGTTTCCTTCTCCAAAACCAGAGCCACTCGACTCGACCAACGAGATACATAAATTTTGGCCAAATCACAACCAGATCTAGTGAGTTATAGCTAGATCTGGCGAGATCCCAACCAAATTTGGTGAGATGTTGATTAGATTTGGCAAGATCTAGCCAAATCCTAGCTATATACGAGGAAATCTCACCCAGTTCTGGCAAGATCCAACCAAATTTGGCAACTCTCCATGATGCGAGAGAAGCAAGAAAATTATTATTTAATATTATTTATGTTCGCAAGTCAATTGTCTTTTTATATTTTAGATTGGGCTATTAGTATTTTAATTTGGAAGCAAGGTTATTTTTGTAATAAGGCAATTAGGGTTTCCTAGCCAATTAGAACTAGGGTTTAGCAATCCTTTATAAGCAACCTATTGTACTCATTGAGGAGATAGTTAATATTTTGATGAATGAAAACAATGGTCGTTTGGTCTTTCTTTGGTCTGGTGCTGACTCCAGGTCTACCCTAGGTGCTGACTCCTAGGTCATATCCATTTATTTTATTGTTGTTTCAATTTTGTTCTGGTTGTCCTGCGTCAATTTTGGTATCAGAGCAAACATCGATCTGTTTGAAACATCGTCGCAGTCAATCCAGAACCAGAAAAATATTACAAAAGAAAAAAAAAATCCATTCACCGTATTTTCTCTGCCACCAGAAGCTTACCCATCAACCCAAGCTCATAGACCCCACAACCCACAAACCATAAAAAAAAAAAAAAAAAAAAAAAAAAAAACCACGCAAGCCATCAGCCACCAGCCGTCGAGACCCACAAATCAACCCTCAACCGCCGCAACCCATCAGCCACCAACTGTAGACCCATCAGCCATCGCCGCCGACACCATCTTCGCCCCTGGCCACTGCCGATGCAAGCCCCAAGACAGGCAACTGCCACTCCGCCACAGCCTTCCCCATCTTGCGCCGCTGTAGTCGTCGACCACTAGCACCGCCATCCATCACCAAGCCGATTATGCTGTCTCTTTTAGTTTCTGTGGTTTTCTTTTAAGTCTGTACTTGAGTTTATTTTAAAGTCCTTCATTTGAGTTTCTTAAGTCCGTGTCTGTAGTTCCAGCAGTGCATTTTATTATTTTGCAAAAAAAAAAAGTGTTGTTACTGCCAACCCATTGCACGTATGGGCCCTTAAGTTGTTTTTTTTTTTCACAGATCCATTTTGTCCAATTAGACCCACTCAATTGAGGAGCCAAGTCCATGATTATCAAGTGCATTAAGTTGGCCACTAACAAGGTGAGCTATGGTAATATCTAAAGCACCTTATTTTGATGGTTATGAAACTTATCCACGAGATTTTGTCAACTGGATGAATGGGATGGAGCAATTCTTTGAGCAAGCAAATTTTGCAGATAACAAAAAGGTTAGGTATGCCAAGTTGAAGTTAAGAGATAAAGCACAAAGGTTTTGGGAGAATCTTGAATATTTTCGCTATATGAATTATGAACCATCAATGTGTGGGAAGATATGAAAGAAAAACTTTGTGATGAGTATTTGTCACCATACTATCGAGCTCAGTATCTACCCCAATCTCAGTGTGGTACTTTTCAAGTTGAAGCAAATACGATGAATCCTCATTCTCATCCCATTTCATGTCCTCAACGCACTTTTGAACAATCTACCAAGGAATTATCTACCAGGGAATTAACGGAATTAACTGTAAAGCTCATGAAAAATGTTCAAGACAGGATTGCTCAAATGAAGCAAAAGAAGACTCAAATCGATTCAATTGGGAAACCAAGGATACTAGATCACAATGAACTTATTGCTGCCCCAATAGAAGACAATATTGATGATGATATCTTGGTCGTGGAGAATCCTCCAGCAACACCAAAGCCTAATGTTAACATAGACGTACATGCCTCGACAAGTGTTGCTTTAACATGCGTGCAACGAAATGAATCTATTAAAGAGCAGCAAGGTGAAGAGATGGTGCCTAAAGAGAGTAATATGTTAGAGGGTGCACATGATGTGAAAGTTGAAGTTGTGAAACGTGTTTCTGCTCTACCCTCCACAGTCCTTGAAGATCTACATCTTGGTGAAGTCAAAGAGGTTAAAACCACAGTGCTTCCTATGGTTTATAAGGTTCAAGAAGAGATTATACTGATTCCACACATTGATTTTGTTATTCCAAATGAGTTTGATGTGGTGGAATTCAAGGTTTTTCTTTTCCTTGTGCTCCCTAAGGTGATGTCAGACTTGAAGCAAATGTTATTTGTCAGCATCCTAATCCTTCAATGCTTTAAAACTCGAGGTCGAGTTTTCTCCAACCAAAGGAGAATGATGCGGGAGATGCAAGAAAATTATTATTTAATATTATTTATGTTTGCAAGTCAATTGTATTTTTATGTTTTAGGTCCTAGTAGTTTATTGGGCTATTAGTATTTTAATTTGGAAGCAAGGTTATTTTTGTAATAAGGCAATTAGGGTTTCCTAGCCAATTAGAACTAGAATTTAGTAATCCTTTATAAGCAACCTATTGTACTCATTGAAGAGATAGTTGATATTTTAATGAATGAAAACAATGGCTATTTGGTCTTTCTTTGGTCTGGTGCTGACTTCAGGTCTACCCTAGGTGCTGACTCCTAGTGGTTTCCCCGCTTGGTGCTGACTCCAAGCAAAACCTAGGTGCTGACTTCTAGGTCATATCCATTTATTTTATTGTTGTTTCAGTTTTGTTCTGGTTGTCCTGCGTCACTCCACCACCGCATCTCTTTTTCAGTTTCAATCGAACTGAAAAATGTCTCATCCAAGCCCGATCTAACTTGACTTATTGATGTTGACGATCAGCAGCGAGTCTCTCCACCTGCCACTTGATGTGAGTGGGTTAGGTCCGGTTTGAGTCCAAAACCAACCCAACTTGCGGACACCCCTAGATTGTATAATGTTTGTATAGAGGAAGAGGGAGTTTCTCCATCCAAACATACAATAAATCTTTCTTCTTCTTTTTTCTCTTAAAATATCTAGCACTTATCACTTCACTCGATATGTATTGATAAAAGATAAATTATGCACAAATGGTCTTCTACAAAATAGTAAAATGATCATTTTTCTCCCAAAAGTTAAAAGTTTGTGTTTGTCCATGTTTCTAAACGTGAATTCTGTAGTAGTTTATTCAAATTATAGACATGCCCATTCTTCAATAAAGCCAAGCATTCGTAAGAGGAAATAATCCTCTCAAGTCATTAACTCTATATTATCTAGAAGCCAATCGAGCATTACTTCCCACTTTTGGATTGCTTAATAAAAACATATTTAACAAACAGATTTTTCCTTCAGAAAAAGAAAAAAAGAAAGAAAAAAGGATCTCAAGTTCTCAACACCACATCGCTAACCCAACCTTGAGCTCGTAATTAGCCCAACCAAGGTTTATTGGAGGATAAAGAAACTAATAGAGAATATTTTGTCTTGCTTCCTTAATTAATTCTAAGGAGCAGCAAATTATATTTATATTAAATCATATACAAAGAAGATCTGTTTTACAAGATGACACAACAAATAGCTATATTATAGTGACTGGATAACATAATAACTCTTAAACATTATCAGTTTGTAGTGATTGGATAACATAAGAACGCTTAAACATTATTATTTGATTCTTGGACTTTAGAGCATCCACAGCAGTGGAGCTAAAAATTTAGCTTTTTAGCTCCACCGAAAGTTATTTTATCTATTTTACCTACACACATGCTGCAGCAGTGGATCTATTTTAGCTTTCAACACAATAAAATAATATAAATATCACAATAAAATAATATAAACATCACAATAAAATAATATATCTCCTACAATAAAATAATATATCCCACTACCCAAAAAACATCCACAGCACCAACCACAACCACCTCTACCATCAGCCACAGCCACAACCACCACCACGACCACCGGCCACAACCACCACTCTACTTTGGCAACCACAACACAACATAGAAAAAAAAAAAAAAAACAAAAACAAAAACAAAACCACAACTACAATCACAACCCCATCACCACCAGTCACCGCAAACCACCAGCCATGACAACCAACCATGACAACCACAACTACAACCCACTGTCACTGCCACAACCACAACCACAAAACTCATAGCCAAAATACACAAAACCCACTACCAAATCCAAAATCATCCACCACCACCACAACCACAACCAAAATCCACAAACCCACTATCAAAATCATCCACCACCACTACCATAGCCAAAATCAACCACCACCACCACAGCCACCAAACCCATATGAAAATACATTTTAAAAAAAAAAAAAAAAAAAAAAAAAAAACTCAATCAGAGCAAAGAGAATAGAGAGATGGGCGGCAGCGGTGGCTTGTGGCTTGGGGTGGACAGTGTCGGCGTGGGTCTGATCGGTGGAAGAGAAGTGGGTTTGAGGCGGATGGGTCTGATCGGCGTTGGGTGAGCATTGGGATGGAGGATTGGGTGGAGGCATGGGTCGGAGGCGTGGATCGGCGGCTTGGGGCTTAAGTCAGCTTGGGCCGGTTACGTTGAGGCCGGCAGAGGCGTGGGTCGGAGACGTTGAGACAGAGAGGTGAGAGTGACTGAGAGAGAGAGAGAGGCACGATGTGAGCTGTGAGGTGAGAGTGACTGAGAGAGAGAACTAGTTTTATTATTTTAATCGGGCCTGGGATTAAAATAATATTTTTTTTGTTTAGCTCTCATGAATAGTGCACATTTATCTATAGATGTGCACTGTAGCAATGGAGCTAAAAAAAAAAAATTAGCTCCACTGTTGGAGCATCATTTTGGTGTTTGAGGAGCTAAAATATAGCAATATAGCAATATAGCTACACTGCTGCAAATGCTCTTAGCTAGAGATACGTTAGCTAAAGTTTCACAATCTCAAGGGCAAGTCTTTGACATTGAAATTGTCTCACAAAAGTATAAATCTAGCTGTTGGAAGAGGTTTGGTAAGGGTGTTTGCTAGTTGGTATTTGGATGAGAGAAACCGAACAGAGAGAGACTTGGAGGAAACAAGATCGCGTACAAAATGTAAATCAATTTCAATATTTTTTGTTAGTGCATGAAAGAGTGGATTTGCATTAAAATACGTAGCTCCTATGTTGTCACACCACAAAATAGGAGGAGGATGGTGAGTAAGGCCAAGTTCACGCAGTAGATATTGGAGCCAAAGAATTTCAACAGTAGTGTTAAGAATATAAAGTGTGAGAAAGACTGAACAGTCTGTATATTGATGTGTATAATAATGTACAATAGAGAGCCTTATATAGGCTAGATATGTGTGCAGTACAAGTAAAAGGAGTAAACTACAAGTACAGTATACTGGGCTAAGCCCAATGGGCTAAACTAGTCTAAGCTATACACTAACATCCCCCCTCAAACTCGAGGTGGCAAGCAGGAAGCCAACTGGAGTTTGGATATAAGATCTCGAAGACGACTAGGCGGGTGAGTCTTGGTAAAGATATCAGCAGGCTGGTCAGCAGAGGAGATGGAGAATAACTTGAGATTTCCTTTCTTAAGATGCTGGTGAGTGATGTGGCAGTCGATCTCAATATGCTTAGTGCGTTCATGGAAGACATCATTATGAGCAATGTAGATAGCACTACGATTGTCACAATAAAGAGGAGTGGCAGTGGGCTGTGGAGCATCCATGTCAGCCAAGAGCCAGCGAAGCCAAACAAGCTCACAAGTGGTGTCGGCAAGGGCACGATACTCAGCCTCAGTACTGGAACGGGAAACCACATCCTGCTTCTTGCTGCGCCACAAGACCAGAGAAGTACCTAACAGGAAACAGAAACCTATGATAGAGCATCGATCAGTCGGATCACCTGCCCAATCAGCATCTGAATAAGCACGAAGCTCCAGAGAAGATCGAGAGGAGTAATGCAGACCATGATAAAGTGTGCCTTTGACATATCGGAGAATCCGAAGAACAGCAGCATAGTGGACAGAACGAGGTGCATCCATGAACTTACTAACCATACCCACGGCATGTGAAATATCCGAACGAGTAACAGTGAGATAGATCAAACTGCCAACCAACTGACGATAGCGAGTAGCATCGGATATAGGTTCACCGTCCAAGGGTGTGAGCTTTGCATTGTATTCCAAAGGAGTGGAAACAGTCTTGTTATCAGTGACACCGGCTTTGGAGAGAAGATCAAAAGCATATTTAGCCTGGGAAAGATAGTATCCATCAGAGGATGAGGTAACCTCAAGCCCAAGAAAATAGCTGAGAGTGCCCAGATCTTTCATCTCAAAATGCTGACTAAGGAAGTTCTGAAGAGAGCGGATACCTACAGAATCATCTCCAGTAATAATCATATCATCAACATAAAGAAGAATAAGAGTGATACCAGCGGAGGATCGTCGAACAAAGAGAGCAGTGTCATGAGGACTCGAAGTGAAACCCTGCTAAGCAAGAACTGAGCTAAACTTTTCAAACCAAGCTCGAGGAGCCTACTTGAGGCCATAAAGAGCACGGCGAAGGCGGCAAACTTGATTGCCTGAGTGTGGATAGCCAAGGGGTGGTTGCATGTACACTTCTTCATGGAGGTCTCCATTGAGGAAAGCATTCTTCACATCCATTTGATAAAGAGGCCAACGGCGAACAGCAGCCACAGCAATGAGACATCTAACAGATGTAAGACGAGCAACAGGAGCAAATGTTTCCTCATAGTCAATACCATACTCCTGAGTAAAGCCCTTGGCAACTAGGCGAGCCCTGTATCGTTCAACAGATCCATCAGCCTTGGTCTTGATCTTGTAAACCCACCTACAACCTACTACAGACTGACCAGGAGGCAAATTAACCATATCCCAAGTGTGATTTTTATGAAGGGCATCTAGTTCTTCATTCATAGCTTGCTGCCAAAGAGGGTCAGTATGAGCCTCACGATAGGTGTGAGGTTCATAGAGAGTGGCAAGAGCAAAAGAGCAATGATAATCAGTGAGATAAGGGGGAGGAATGCTTACCCGAGTGGAACGACGAAGTTCAGGACCAATAGGAGACTCAGGAGAGGGTGGTGCCACAGGATCCAAGACAGGCGGGTCATATGCCGAAGACAGAACCGGAGATGAGTCGTCTGGAGAGGCAGTCGATGCTAAAAAATCCTCCACAAGTTCAGGATAGAGAGGGAGGAAAAGATCAGTAAAAATGGGAGACTCTGAGGAAGAAGATGTAGGAAACTGCTGAAGACTCGTGAAAGGACGATGTTCCCAAAACTCAACATGACGGGAGACACGAAGGCGATGAGAAATGGGATCATAGCAGCGAAACCCTTTTTGAGACACACCATAACCAAGGAAACAACAGAGACGAGTACGAGGTTGGAGCTTTGTTCGTTCATAAGGAGGAAGAGAGACAAAGCAAGCACAACCAAAAACCCGAAGAGAGGAGTAGTCAGGAGTTTGACCATAGAGAAGCTCAAATGGTGATTTGTTGTGTGTAGTTGGTGAAGGAATACGATTAATGGTGTGCACAGCAGTGAGTGCGGCCTCACCCCAAAAGCGCTCAGGAAGAGAGGCAGAAATGAGAAGAGTGCGGACAACATCAAGAATGTGACGATGTTTTTGTTCTGCACGACCATTTTGTTGAGAGGTGTAAGGACAAGACCGCTGAGGAAGAGTACCATGTCTGTCTAAAAAGGATAGGAAAGATTTATCATTATATTCTTGAGCATTATCTGATCGAAAGATTTTAACGGTGCGATTGAACTGTGTTTCAATCATTTTATGAAATGTTTGGTAAATAGACACAAGTCCAGACCTATGGTGAAGCAGATAAATCCAAGTATACCGAGAAAAATCATCCACAAATATGACAAAATATTTAGATCCCCCCTCAGTGGGAACAGGTGCAGGACCCCAAATATCAGAATGTATAAGATCAAAAGGGGCAGAAGAAAAGGAGTCACTTTTATTAAAGGGCAATTTTGTTTGTTTGCCAAAATGACAGGAAGTACAATCAAATTTTTGAAACTGAACTGAACCTAAATGACCTTAAGAAGCTAATAATTGAAGACAAGATAAGGATGGATGACCAAGACGAGCATGCCATAGATCAGGTGAGGAGGTGGCAGTGGTAGCGGCTGCAGAAACAACTTGTGAAGGAATCTTCAAGTCATGAACCTCAAACATGCGACCAACCTTACGGCCTGTCCCAAGCACTTAACCCGTCCGGGGATCCTGCACATCCACACCATGATTAGTAAATAGAAGATCTACGCCTAATTCGCAAAGTTGACCAACAGAAAGCAAATTGAGGGATAACTTTGGAATATGAAAAGTGTCACTAAGGGATAAACAAGGAGAAGAGATTGTTCCTTTATGACTAACAGGCATAGGAGTTCCATCAGCAGTGTAAATGGTGATTGGATGTTCTAAGGGTGACTTATCAGAAAATTGGGATTCATCAGGAGTCATATGGTTACAACATGCAGTATCAAAAAACCAAGGTTGTTTACTTGAGGTGACAGAAAGGGCAGTGGAAGTGCGGGATAAAACCTGTTGAACAACTGCCTCAATATCAGCCGTAGTAAGTGAGGAAGCCAAAGATAGACCTGTAGGAACCGATGGATCTGAAGGACATACAGCAGCTGCCTGAGGAAGAGAAGCTTTATTCTGCTCTTGCACAAATTTCTGTAGCTTACGACAAACAGAGATGTCATGGCCTTTGGCACGGCAGAACTTGCAGTGAGTACCTTTGGAAGACTGAGAGGTGGGACGCCCAGAGTTTATTCGCGAAGGAGCAGTGAATGCAACAATGGGAGGCTGTGGTGAGGGTGTAGCCAATACATGATCAGATGATGTCATGTGATAAGTAGGCCGACGATTCTCCTCAGAAATGAGCTCCTTTATTGCAGCATCAAGAGAAGGAGTAGGAGACCGGCTAAGTAGAGAAGCCCTAGTAGGCTCAAAATCCTCACGTAAACCCATCATAAAGTGCATAAATCTACGGCGATCCCGATATTTGACAAAGAGCTCAATGTCCTTAGAACACACCAGTGGAGGATCTACAGCAGAGAGTTGTTCCCACATAGTAGAAGTCTGAGAATAAAAATCAGAAATAGACTGACCTGTCTCTTGGCGCATTTGATAAAGATTTAATTCAATGTGAAACTCCAAGCTTAAATCATTAGTGCAGTTATAACGATCGGCCAAAAATTTCCAAGCAGCCTCAGCAGTTTCAAGACGAGGAAGAAGAGTATGAATGGAGGGAATAGAGGTATTGATAAACCAAGATAAGATCTAACTCTGAATACTCTCCCATTCCTCTAGACGTTCTTCATAATCATCTGTTGTAACAGCAGTCTTGGAGGACTCTTCAGCAGCTGTGGCTTTGGACTTAGGGTCCGGTACTGGCTTAGGAATTGAACCAGTCACATATCTCCACAGTTTACGACCCTTGAGAAAGACGGTCATATTCTGAGACCATGCATGATAGCTAGTAGGACCATCCAACATGATGGTGATAGGACGTATGATATCTCGTTCACTTTGTTGAGCCATAATGAAGAAAATGACCAAAAAGTGAGATTTAGATACCTCAAATGCAGAAATGGAGCCCAAAATCAGAATCTACGCGAAAAACTGAGCAAGACAGGTCCTGTTGAAAAATTTTGACTTGGTCAACGGTCAACGGTCAAAGTCAACGGTCAACGGTCAGGTCTGGTCAAGTCAACGGATGACGTGTGCTGACGTGGCAGTGTGACATCACACTAGGGCTGACGTGGCAGTTCGTGAAACGAAGCTGGCGCGTGGGAGGACGTCTGGTCTGGCGCATGGGGCGCGTGAGTGAGAGTGACGGCGCGTGGCGGCGCGTGGAGCGCGTGCTCGTGAGGCAGAAACTTCAGGCGGCGCGTGGAGGCGCGTGTGAAGTGATTTCTGGCCGTTCTTGGTTGGGTTTTTCTCGGGATTGTCTGTTCTGTCACTCAATGCCTTTGCTTTGACAGTTGGATGAGCAGAACAATGAGATCCGAGAGTTGCTAGGACTGTGGGCGTGACGGCGGTGACTCGCTTCTGACAGTGACTACTGGATGAAGGCGAGGGCAGCGGAAGAACGCCGGAGATGTCCACAGGAACCAGAAAGTCAGAGGAATGGCTCTGATACCATGTTAAGAATATAAAGTGTAAGAAAGACTGAATAGTCTGTATATTGATGTATATAATAATGTACAATAGAGAGCCTTATATAGGCTAGATATGTGTGCAGTACAAGTAAAAGGAGTAAACTACAAGTACAGTATACTGGGCTAAACCCAATGGGCTAAACTAGTCTAAGCTATACACTAACAAGTAGCATGGGCAATTGCTCTATATTCAGATTCGTTACTGAAACGAGAAACCATTCTTTACTTGCGAGAACCCCAAAAGATCAAGTTACGACCCAGGTAGAGACAGAATCCAGATATGGAGCTGCGATCATCTAGACAGCTAGCCCAATCTGCGTCTAAGAATGCCTGTAAGCGGAAGCTTGTATCATGGTAGAGAAAAGGCAGTGATTCAAAGTGTGCTTTAAATAGCGAAGGATCCGTTTAACAGCACTCCAATGTAAGTCCGTGGGACTATGCATAAATTGACAAAATTTATTTACTACGAAAGAGATGTCTGGACAGGTTAAGGCCAAGTATTGTAAGGAACCAACAACATTCCTATAAGTGCTTGGGTTGGAGAGAGAGTGTCCACCAAATTTACTCAAGACCATGTTGGATGCCATGGGAGAAAAGACCGGTTTGGCTTCATGCATTTGTTTTTCTTGATAAGATCAGCAATATATTTCCGTTGTGAAAGGTAGAGACCAATATCTGAGGAGATAACTTCAACACCCAAAAATTAATGGAGTGGTCCAAGATCTTTCAAGGCAAAGTCAGATTGTAGCTTACTGATTAATCGAGATATGGAAGTAGGATTCAAACCCGTGACAAGAATATCATCAACAAAGATTAGAAACAAAATCAAATCAGAGCCAGACCAGTAAATAAAAAGAGATGTGTCAGACTTGCTGCCTCAGAAGCCAAGTTGAAGGAGACAAGAACTAAGACAAGAATACCATGCTCGAGGGGCATAGCAACCCGCCAGTGAGAATCCTTGGAGGCAGCGGTAAAAGATGTTGGCTTCGGAGTATGTGAATCTAAGACAGCCAAGAGGGCTTTTGGTAAAGGATACCGAACCATACCTGGGAAATGCGATGTGGTCTTGACAATATTGTCATTTCCTCGGGTTTGCATTGAATGTGTCATAGGTTAAACATGAGCACACAGTTCCTACAATGATATATTAGTAAAAGAAGGAGAAGAAGACATTAGGGTAGATGTCGATGAGGAGGTGTGGTGAGACACAAACATGACAGGTTGCTGAATAGGAGTAGTTTGAGATTGAGGAGGAAAGTTATCTCGAAGAACATGTGGAGTATGAGTGAGAATAGGATCACAATGCTTGAGATTAAAATTAGGTAGAGGCATATTTGGAGAGGAGACTTTTGAATGTTGAGATAAGGATATGGATAGGTAAAAATGGTTTCATCAATACCACATTTTGAGCTATATAGATTCGGTTTCTTAAGGGATTAAGACACTTATAGCCTTAATGATTGAGACTGCATCCCAAGAAAACACGAGTAGATTGAAAATCAAATTTGTGAGTGTTCTAAGGACGAAGGTAAGGCTAACATGCACAACCAAAAAATTTTAGGAAATTATAGTATGGTTTTTGATAAAAAATTATTTCAAGGGATGATTTATTATTAGTGAGTGGGGAGGGGAGGAGATTATTTAAATAAATGGCAGTGAGAAAGGCTTCATCCCAATATTTCTTAGGTATGGAGGCAGAAGCAAGTAGAGTGAGACCAGTTTCAATAGATCCATTTTGTTGATGCGTATGTGGATAAGAGAGACGATGAGAAATACCAAGAGATTGAAAACGAGTATGAAGCTTGCGATATTCACCCCCCAATCAAATTGAATGCTTCTTGTTTTTCGATCAAAGTAACGATCAACAAAAGATTGAAATTTAAGAAAAATATTATAAACATCAGATTTAGAGGCAATGGGAAACAACCAAACAAACTTGGAAAAATCATCCACAAAACAAACATAAAACGATTTCCATTATTAGAAAGGTGAGGGGCAGGACCCATATGTCTGTAAAAATAAGTTCTAAGGGAAATTGAGATCTAGAGGGAGACAAATGAAAAGGAAGATGGTGAATTTTTCCAAGTTAACAAGCATGACAAACTGGTGGAGCCTTATTGTTGGTGTCAGTAAGCTGATGAGAAGAGATAACTTGACAAACAATATGAAGTGCAGGATGATCAAGTCTCGAGTGCCATTGATCAATGGAGACATGTTCACCCAAGAAGACAGAAGGTTTGGTAAGTTAATGAAGAGAATTGAGAAGATAGAGTTCATTTTTATTCTTGCCGCTGAGACGTTGACTCTCGAGGATTGATCCTTAACACAGAAAAATGAAGGTGAAACTCAAAGAAAATATTACTATCTTTTGCAAATTGATAAATAGAAAGGAGATTTTTGCTAATATGGGGAACATGAAGAACATTATTAAGTAAGAATTGCTTAGTAGATTAACAAAGAATGGAGGAACCAATGTGGTGGATGTGCAAACCTTGACCATTACCAATGCAAAGCTAGTCCAGACCAGGATAGTCTTCAGTGTAAAGGTTTAAGTTGTCGAGGTCAGGCGTAAGATGATTATTTGCACTAGCGTCAGGTTACCAGACTGGATCCACTTGAGTATTAGTAGTAGCAGTAAATGCTTGCAGTGGCAAGGGGGTGGTGATTTGAAAATTATGATCAAAACAATGCCAGTAGTTCTGTGCAGTATGATCAACCTTGAAACAAATTTGACCGGATGTCCTTAAGGATCCAAAGTTGTTGGTAGAGAAGGAGGGCATTGGGGGATGTCGACCTCTAGAGGAATTTTTTAGCCCATGACCTCGATGACCAGAATATGAGCCACGGTTTTGGGAGGGAGAAGATTGGCGGCCTCAAGATCGAGAAGGAGGGGGTCGTGCTGCAAAATTGGCTATGCGATGGCCCATATCTAGAGGAGAGGAAGCTTGCTTTATAACACGAGACTTGTGGGTGAAAAGATTATCAAAAAGCTCGGCCAAAGAAAATGGTTCCAATCTGGTATTGACAGAGGCGATAAGGGAGTCATAATCAAAAGGAAGGCCAGTAAGGATATATGAAATCATTTTTGGATCACCAATTTGTTGACCAATGGAGGCGACAAGATTAGCACATGATTTGGCATGCTGAAAATAATCAGAGATGGCAAGGCTGCCTTCGTTTAAGGTAGAGAGCTGGTAACGAGTTTGCATGACTTGTGCTTAAGATTGAGAAGAGAATAGTTTCTCTAGCGTTACCCAAACTGCATGTGCAGATGTTTGGCCAACTAGATGAGATATAAGATTTTCAGAAATTGTAGACATGAGAACACCCAGTAGCAATTGATCATTTTCAAACCAAGATGCATAGGCAGGGTTTGGAACTAGAATAGTAGTAGAAGAAGATGAAGCAATAAATTGTGGAGAAGGGGTTACAATAATTGCCATTGATGTAGGGAATACTGGCAATTTTCCAGGAAAGATAATTGGTGAGTTTGATCTGGAGACGATTTGAAGGAGAGAGTATAGAGAATGTTGGGACATAGTAATTTGATCAGTTGTAGCGGATGAATTTGAAGAAGAAGAAGACATGGAATGATGCGAGTCTAGAGCTCTGATACCATGTTAAATTACCAATTATTCCAAAAACTTAAACTATTAGGATATGATAAATTTAATCATTTAACCAATACTTCTAAAATTTCTCCCCATATGTAAGCTCAAACTCTCATTTAATAGGTAGGGTCCAACACATGAGATTTTAAATAGGAGGTAGAATGGAGGAGTTAGGGATCGAACTTAGAACCTCCTGCTCTGATACCATAAAGAAACTAATAGATAATATTTTGTTCTTGCTTCCTTAATTAATTCTAAGGAGCAGCAAATTATATTTATATTAAATCATATACAAAGAAGATCTATTTTACAAGATGACACAACAGATAGCTATACTGTAGTGATTTGTTAACATAAGAACTCTTAAACATTATTAGTTTGTAGTGATTGGATAACATATGAACTCTTAAACATTATTATCTAATTCCTGGACTTTAGTTGGAGATACGTTAGCTGAAGTTGGTGTTGTCTCAATAGTGGAACAAGTGGAGTTTAATATGATACTGTATGGTTTGTAAGAGTAAAGAACAGGAAACAGGTTCCAAAGCAAAGGCGTGTAGTTTTTACGCATAATACCTTATAAATAAAAGTAACACTCGCATACGAAAGGTAGATAACCTAGGGCATGCTTAGTTATTTCGAATTACCAATAACTTTTGTATAAATGTGTCAACTTTTCCCTGTTTTGAGGAGGGTTAACTGTTTTTTTTTTTTTTGGTAAACTAAAGATTCATTAAATTAAAGAAACTGAGTTTGGACAAATCCTCTCAAAATACATGCTTGAAGCATAAAAATATAAAAGCATTAAAATTTCCGAAGGTAGATAATCAAAAACAGTAAAGTCTTCCTCTTGAGTAGCCCCATTCTTAGCTAACTTATTTGCATACTAATTAGCTTCCCAGAAACAATGACTAACCTTCACCCTTGGAATTAAATCCTAAAGGTACCTGCTATCAAATATAAGAAGAGAGTGTGCAGTGTTCATTACATGTTGCCCAGTCATTCATCTGACAACCACTTTAGCATCCAACTCTACCTCTACAACTTGGATATTATTCGCAATGCAAAGCTTCAAACCATCTCTCAATGCCCATAATTCTACCTCCACATTAGTTGTTATTCCTATAGATCTTCAAAAACCTGTAACCCACTTACCATTCTGATCCCAAATGATGCCTCCACCTCTTGCTTTGCCCGAATTGCCTAGTGTTGACTAGGGGTGTCAAATGGGTGGGTTTGAGTGGGTTTGGGGTGGGCATAATTGGGTTGGGTACATAAAACTCATTTACCCATTTATTGCCGATTTAACTAATTACTTCTAACTCAAACTCAACCCAACCCAATTATTATGAGTAAAACCCAATCCACCCAATTACCCAATAATCATAATCACCAAAATGCCCCTAAAACTTGAAAATGACCAAAGTACTCTTAAAATCCTTTAAAATTACCAAAATACCCCCTAAACCTAAAAAAAGACAAAATATGATTTTAAAAAACACTAAAAATTACTAAAATACCCTCCTAAAACCTAAAAAATGACCAAAATACCCATGAAACCTAAAAATGACCAAAATATCCCCTAAACCTAAAAAATAACTAAAATACCCCATAAACCTAAAAAATAACCAAAATACCCCCGAAACCTAAAAAATGATTGAAATACCTCCAAAACCTAAAAAATGACCAAAATACTCTGAAAACTTAAAAATTACTGATGATGTAGAGAAAATCAGTAGGTTGAATGCTCCGAACTTCAATGGGCTAATAGTTGCTTGAATGCCTGAAAGGAAAAATGACACAAGATCAAAGGAGACCGGGGTGAATCGGCCAAGAACTCTCCGATGCTTAAGTTAGTTTCTTTCTTAAACTCAAGAATTCCAACTTTTGGGGAATAGTGGGAACTTACCTTCATTTGATGAGGATGAGTGCTTATGTAGTGTGCTTTGAAGTGGTTACTTGTCTCGTAACTTCCCTAATATTAGTGGAAGTCCAAAAGTTCAGACTTAACTTCCATAACTGCTATAGAAGTTAGAATGTTCAATCTCATCTTCTACAACTGCCATTGGAAGTTAAGTACTTTGTAGGAAGTTATAGTGATAAACCATGATCTTGCTCATGTATCAAAATAGTTACACGTGGTCTAACTCATAAGCTCTTGTAGATAAATCTTTCTTTAGAATTTTCGCAAGTGTTGAGGGTCGTCCAGGAGCTTTCCACATGGACGACCTTCATGCTTATGGACGACCTTCCTACGAGAGACATCTTTTTTACACTAGGATAATCTTTCTGATCTAGACGACTCTTATGGACGAATTGGAGTTGATTCAATTTTTAGTTCACCATCAATGACCAAAATACCCCCTAAACCCAAAAAATGACCGAAATACCCCTAAACCTAAAAAATGACCAAAATACCCTCAAAATCTAAAAATTACCAAAATACCCCATAAACCTAAAAAAATGACAAAAATACCTCTGAAACCTAAAAATGACCAAAATAACCCTGAAACCTAAAAATTGACCAAAAATACCCCCTAAACCTAAAAAATGACCCAAATACCCTCGAAACCTAAAAATTTCCAAAATATCCCCCTAAACCTAAAAAATGACTGAAATACCCCCAAAACCTAAAAATAACCAAAATACCCCAAAACCAAAAAATTGACCAAAATACCTTGTAAACCTAAAAATGACAAAAATACCCCCCTAAACCCAAAAAATGACCAAAATATACCTCCCAAACTTAAAAAATGGACGAAATACACCTGAAACCTAAAAAATAACCAAAATACTCCTAAAACCTAAAAATTACCAAAATACCCCCTACACGAAATGACCGAAATTACCTCGAAACCTAAAATGATCAAAATACCCCTAAAACCTAAAAATTAACTAAAATACCACCTAAACCAAAAAAAAAATGACCAAAATACCCCTGAAACCTTAAAATGACCCAAATACCCCCTAAAACTATAAAATGACCAAAATACCCCATAAACCTAAAAAATAACCAAAATACCCATGAAACCTTAAACAATGACCAAAATATCCTCAAACCTATAAAATGACGAAAATACCCCAAAACCTTTAAAATGACCCAAATACACCCAAAACCTCTAAAATGACCACAAATAACCCAAAACCTCTAAAATTACCAAAAATACCCTAAAACCTCTAAAACGACCAAAATACCCCTCAAAATATCTAAAATGACGAAAATACTATCAATCCTATAAGATGAACAAAATACACCCGAAGCCTCTAAAATTACCAAAATAGAGTTTTCGGGTATTTTGGATGCTTCAAGGGTATTTTCTTCAAATTAAAGGTTCTATGAGTCTTTTAATCATTTTTTAGGTTTTGAGGGAATGTCACTAATTTTTTAGGTTTTAGGGGTGTTTTGTTAATTTTTATATTTTGGGGTTATTTCGGTAATTTTCTAGGTTTCGGAGGTCTTTCAGTCATTTTTTAGGTTTTGGGGATATTTTGGTCATTTTAGGTTTTGAGGGTATTTTAGTCATTTTTTAGGTTTAGGGGATATTTTGGTCATTTTTTATGTTTAGGGGGTTGTTCATTTTTTAGTTTTAGGGGGTTTTTTGGTCATTTTTTAGTTTTAGTAGGGATTTTGGTCATCTTTGAGGTTTAAGGTGTATTTTTTTATCATCTTATACGTTTAAGGGACATTTTTGTCATTTTATAGGTTTCGGGGTATTTTGGTCATTTTTTAGGTTTCAGGGGTATTTCGGCAATTTTTTAGGTTTCAGAGGTATTTCGGTTAATTTTTAGGTTTTGAGGGTATTTCGATCATTTTTTTTTTAAATGTTTAGTGGGTATTTTGGTCATTTTTTAGGTTTAGAATGGGGTAATTTGGTCAATTTTTAGGATTAGGAGGGTATTTCAGTCATTTTTTAGGTTTAGGGGGGGTATTTTGGTCATTTTTAGGTTTCAAGGGTATTTTGGTCAATCTTTAGATTTCGGGGTTATTTTGGTCATTTTTAGGTTTCGAGGGTATTTCGGTCAATTTTTAGATTTCAGAAGTATTTTGATCATTTTTAGTTTTAGCGGGTATTTTGGTCTTTTTAGGTTTCCGGGGTATTTTGGTCATTTTTAGGTTTAGGGGAATTTGGGTCATTTTTTAGGTTTGGGGGGGGGGGGGGGGGGGGTATTTTGGTAATTTTTAAATTTCGAGGGTATTTTAGTCAATTTTTAGGTTTCAGAGTTATTTTGATTATTTGTAGGTTTTGAGGTTATTTTGGTCATTTTTTAGGTTTAGAGGGGTATTTTGGTAATTTTCAGGTTTTGGGGGTATTTTGGTCATTTTTTAGGTTTAGGGGGTATTTTGGTAAACTTTTAAGTTTGGTGGTTATTTTGGTCATTTTTAGGTTTCGAGGGTATTTCGATCATTTTTTAGGTTTATGGGGTATTTTAGTCTTTTTTTTTTAGGTTTAGGGAGTATTTTGGTAATTTTAGGTTTCGGGGGTATTTTGGTCAATTTTTAGGTTTAGGGGGTATTTTGGTTTTTTTTTTTTAGGTTTTAGGGGTATTTGGGTCATTTTATAGGTTTAAGGGGCATTTTCGTAATTTTAGTAGTTTTGGGATATTTTAGAGTTGGGTGATTTATAAAAATGATACTTGAGTCATAATTAGATCTAATTGGGTACCCAGTTAAAACCCAATTAATAATTGGGTAGGTTTGGGTCTTATTTAAGTAGGTGGGTTTGGGTGGGCAAATAGGTTTGGGTTAATTTTACCACCCCCTAGTGCTCGCTATTAAGCTTGTACCAATTCTAGTCAGGTTTTGTGCCACCTCACATTTACTATACTTTGGTTAGAGACTGTCTTGATACACCCAGCACAATGAAAATAGTTGAGAGTAAGATGTCTCACTTCTCTAACTAGCCTGTGATTTGGTTCCTCCTGTTTGAAAATTCTCTTATTGCGGTGAATCCGTACACTCAAAATTCCAAATGCAAAGAACTGGTTCCATGGCAAACACACTTCACTAGTACTCTATTTTGAACACAGGTTTCTCTTCAACCAGCTGCAAATATCAGAATTAAAAAACACACTATCACAAATAGTGTAACCCGAGTGTAACCAAAAATCTTTGGCAAAACTACAATCACGCAAAACATGAATTGTGGTCTCACTCTCTCTACCACAAATTTCACAGATGCAATCTTCAGAAATACCTCTACTCATAAGCATATCTTTGACAGGGAAACTGTAAATAGCGCATTGCCACACAGATTGAATTTTTGAACTGTATCAAGTTTCCATATCCATTGCCCAGAAAAATTGATAGGAGACTCCAACCCACCTTTTGCTAGTTAATAGGCCGACTTTCCATCAAAATCTCCTGATGGGGAATAAGCCCAGGTCAGAGCATTAGGGCACAAACAAGATAAAGGTATAGGGACAGCCTTAAAGATAAATCAAGACGAAGATCAAAGGAGAGACTGCTAGTGTTCCACGAAGCCTCTTGAGTAACATCACTAACCATAAGAGAATCTTCATCACAATTTAGAGGACCACAAATTAAAGATCTGAGAGCCCCATTAGAGAGCCATTTATCATGCCACAGACTATGATTACTGTTTGAACCCATTTTCCATTTGGAACCTTGTAAGAAAATGTCATAACCTTTCTTCATACCTGCCTAAGTTCTAGAACAATTTTTATTAGGATTCTTATACTGACAACTCAACACTTTTGCCTATAGTTCTCTCTCCGTGTGTAGCCTCCAATTTAATTTAGCTAACAGTGCCAAATTCTTTGGTTTAGCTGCAGAAATTCCCAATCCTCCCTCTTTCTTAGGAGTTAGGCCTCGGTAATCTTTTCCCAACTGATGGTGTGAAGCTTCCTCTTCTCCTCAGTTGTATCCCATATAAAATTCCTGCTTACTGTGTCTATCGCATTCAGTGTCTTCCGAAGGAGCATTGGTCCCTTGCATAACATATACTGGAATTGCAGACAGTAATGACTGGGTTAGAACGACTCGTCCTGCGAAGGACAATAGATGAGCCTTCCAACCAGCAAGCTTACTTTGGATTCTTTCGATGACAAAATCAAAATCCTAATTGGTGGAACCTGGGAGCTTTAAAGGAAAACCAAAATATTTCCCCCGGTTTGGGGTAGAGTGAAGATTTAGACAGGACCCAAGCTCACCTCTTCTATCTGCCGAGACGTTTGGAGAAAAATAAACCCAAGATTTTCCATGATTCACTTTTTGTCCAGATAGATCACAAAAGACATCCAATGCATCCTTTATGCTTTGACAATTTTTTTTCATCCGCCTTGCCAAATAGAACAAGATCATCAGCAAAGAAAAGAAGAAAAGAAGAGAGAACTCTGGACCACCTCTAGAAGCTCTAACAGGATTCCAAAGTTTAGATTCACATTTATCTTTGATTAAGAAAACAAGCACTTCCATACACATAATATGTATAGAGATTTTGCAAAATTTATAATATTATTAGTTGGCCAAAGATATGTAACCACAAACTAATTACCTTGGGTAGTTTGATGAATACCGCATACATTTCCTATTGCTATTATAATTTCCTATTGCTATTATACAGGTTCGAAGTTCGTGTCGCTGATTAACTTATATACAAATATGTAGAAGGGAAGCAAATAAATTCCCCCCCACCCTGACCTTCCCTCTCTCTCTCTCTCTCCAAATGATTTACCAAGGACGCAGTTGACATATAATGCGTTGCAGTGCAAACTTACCTCTTAATGTACAAGCCATGAAAAAACCCCAGAAACTTAAAAATTTGCTCCACCAAAGAGGGGCTTTCAGGCAGAATTTTTCTAAGTTAACATCAATATATATCTAATTATTACTATTCCCTATTCTCAATACCAGATTCGGCTTCAGTCAAATGTTCATCGTTCTCCACTAACAAATAATCACAAATCTCCAAAAGCTGATCGGCAAGAGGAGGAATTCCTGGATTGCGGCCATCGTTGTATCTGTGGGCATTAAAGGTGATCTGCCACACGTCATGCCTGAAATCTTCCCGGCTCTTGTATTCCATCTTCCTCACCTTCTCCTTGATTCTTGATAGATCCATAGGGCGCTTTATGATGTCATAGTAGTCAGGAGCTTCCTTTTTTGAGACTGGTTTTAAGAAAAGATAGGATACCTCATACCGGTCTTTAAGCGTCTCCACTATGTGCTCCAAGATGTTTGCCAAACCAACCTGTGGGGCAATTAATCAAGAATTTGATATAAATGGGAATTCATGCAGAAATTACAAAGTGAGTTGATATATGTGAACAGAAACTACAAATGTTAGCACCCCCGCTAACAGCCAATCTACAAAAGTAGACACTTCAACAAAAATAAAAAAGAAAAAAAGAAAATTAAAGGCAAAGAAACAAGATGAATCTCTTCCCTAGATTTTGTTTTTTTTCTTTTTTCTTTTTTTTTTTTCTTTTTTTTTTAAATTGTATGACCAATAGGGGTGTATTTAAAGCAGCTTCACAAAAGAACAGGTTGGATAAAATAATCCAACCTCCCCTATATTTTATTAAAAATGCATTAACCTCTCTTGTATTTTTAAAAATTACTCAATTACTGCCCAAGTTTCATATTTATTATGCACTTTAGTCCAATCTATTACTGATACAAACAGAAACCTTTAACGCCAAAATTAATATTATGTGAACTAATAAAAGTAACCTCACCTAGTTAATCAAACTTTTGAATACATATGATAAGGGCTGTTAAAACTATTCTTCATCAATAATAAGAGAAACCTCTCTCTCTCTCTCTCTCTCTCTCTCTCTAACATATGATAGTTTAGGTATACTGCAACTCTTATTCCTTTCATTTTAAGTCCAACGGATAGGTAGATGTTCTTTGCAAGGCAAGATCAACGAAAAATTCATCCACAATCAATTGAATAGAGTTGTCTCTTGCAATTGATCTTTACCTAAAGTTTATCTATGAGGTGAGATATCATACCATACAAGATAAGACCACCATCACTGATAATAATGGAGCAGCACATGAGGAAGAAACCTACACAGAAGAAATTAAGATAACAAGGTAAGACTAAGCACAGTACCTCTCCCCCCTTACGACGCTTTGTTGGTGGGCCATAATCTGCACCAAACTTTCCAAGCTCAGCAACAGGCCTCCTTTTTGCACTTCGTTCTCTCTCTGGCACCCTTTTGTCATTTCTTCTTGTTCTGGGGTCCTCTACATACTCCTCTCTTATTTCAGGCCTCTTCTTCTTTTTCTTCTTCTTTGCCTTCTGTCTTTCTTCTTCCTCCCTCTCACTTCTGATCGCTGCTGCATATTTTTTTATCTCTACTAACTTTTCTTGCCCTTCGAACCATCTTCCATCCTCTCTAGGTTTCTTTTTTGCAGACTCCTCAGCCAAAGTCCTCCTCTCCAGCTTCCCGTGCTTTGCAATATTTGATAATTCAACTATTCTTTTAGTCTTCCGGAACTCAAAACTAGGACTTCCATCCTGACTGACCTGGTCCAGGTCAATAATTTCTTTGGGCCGTTTGATTATGATTTTCTTCTGAGGCTGTTCTCTATCTGTTTCTGTTGGTGGCCGTATCACGATAGAGCGTTTATGAGATTCCAGCTGATCTCTAACTGTATTTGCTGGTGGTCGTATTTTGATAGAGGGTTTAGGGGTCTCTGCATCTTCAGGTTTCATCTTGTTGGGAATTATTATTTTATTAACCTTAACAGCTGACTTCCCAGTTTCAGGATTGGGAGTGACTGGTTGGTCTGAACTTAGTGCTGCTTCAACAGCAAGATTATCAGAAAACTTGTCAATGGAACCACACTTGAACTTCACTGGAAGAACTTTTGCCTTCAAACTAGATTTTTCAGCCTCAGGAGTTTCGACCACAGCAATTTTTGTAGCACTTTTTGGAATGGCCTTCTTTGTCTGAGTTTTCTGCTGGGTCTGACTAGAAGGATCCAGAGGTTTTATTTTTACAGGTGCCTTTTCTGGATCAGCAGTTTCAATGTGTGCTTCTAGATCTTCTCCATACTTAGGGCAGTTCTTGTTTGTCCTCATATGTCCAAGCTGGTTATCAAAAGGTGAACAATCAATACTTAATCTCTCTCTCTTTTGTTAAAACATTATAACATCTCTGAAGTAACAAGGTAATATTACACACCTGACCACATGCCCCACAAACAAAACTCTCTCTTGCAGATTTCTTCTCCTTAAAAACCTGGTTTCAGTCAGGAGAGTTAATTAAAACAGTCTTGGGCAGCAGATGTAAACACTAAATGTTATGACAACCATTCACAAAAAAAGCATGTACTTTCAGATTACAACCATTCAGCAGATTGGCTCTAGAACAGAAATGAACTCAAAATAAGTACAATTCAATACTCCCCTGTAAAATGAAGCAGTTTTCCAGACATTTGAAATTACATCCACCCAGAAAAATAAACATTTTTAGAGGGAACCACTGCATATAACACAGTTTAAAACCAGATCAAGGGAAAATCCCTAGAGCCAAAATTTGTCTCTGTTCTCAAAATTTTTTTAAAAAAGTAAAATTTCATTAAAAAAAGGTTAGAAGGGCGCCAACCACTTGTCTCCGCTCTCATGATAAGCTAATGGACAATAATATGTGCGCATTCAATAAAAATTCATGTTTTCCCAGTAAATACACTAAAATTCTTCACGTGCTTTCTAATAATTCTTGTAAAATTGTCATTTTGGGGATGATTCCTGGTAGATCAAACAATTTCATCAAATTGAGTATTATTGTATATTATTGTATGTGCAATAAGAACACCATACCAGCAACATCAATGAACCTGACTACTTAAGTTGCTCATGATACATTTTTAGCTTTTAGAGAATCTATTTCTTGGTTCAAGATCCCCCTTCCTTGACTGGAATAAAAAATAAATACATCTATTCCAGCCAAATGGGAATGGGAATATGAACTTATATTCTATAGCATGACAATTGAATTGATTTCATGAATATATGTTTACTCCATACTGGGAAAGACCACAATAGGGTTAGTCTATATACATTCTAATTATGAAAAGGGATTACCCAAGCATATTTAAATGAGCACTACATTTACATATGGATCCCTATCTCGTTACATTCCGCTTAGGCATTATAAAAAAAAAGTATAGTAATTCTCAAACGATGAATGAACCAAAGATGCATTGGTATCAATAAGGCACTCCAACATTTGGCATTTAAGGGCCTCTGATAGTTACTGCTAGAGGAAAGTGTGGTTTCAGGCTATATCAGGTTTAAAGATAAATTTGGGGAAATCAGAATTGGTACTAGTAGGTCATGTGCCAAATGTTGAAGTACTAGCTGACATCTTGGGATGTAAAGTGTTTGTGCCACCACTTGGGCCTTCCTCCTTTAGGCAACTTTCAAACAAAGGCTGTATGGAATTCTGTTCTGAAAAATATAGATAAATGCCTAGCTGGGTAGAAAAGGATGTATCTTTCCAAGGGTTGTAGATTCATACTGACTAAAATCACTTTTTCTAACCTATCAACCTACTACCTATCTCTATTTCCCATTCTCATGGGGGCTCATTCTATAGAGCAATGAAATGAATACCGTTTCGGTGCCCATTCCAGTTTGTTCATTGGAACGTAATATCGCAGTACCGGCCTATTTCAGCATACAATTTCGGGATTACCGTATATAATAATAATAATAACAAATTTTAAAAAAAAAAATTTATTAAGCTAAATATTCAAATTGCAAAGAAAATACAAGTTTTTGGAAAAAAAAAAAAAAAAAAAAAACATTACATAAATGATACACCTTCCAATAAACTTCCCATTTACTTGCAAAAGTCTTCCCCACCCCCAGCCCACATGAATATCATCTTTCCCTAGGAGCATTGATTAGTTTTACCACTCCTTAATTACCGTGAGTTCTCTTCCCAAAAAAGTTACTATCATCTTCATCTTCTTTCTATTTTTCTCTCACAGACCATACACCCTCTCTGACTCCATTCTCATCTTTCTTTCTTTTCTTTTGTTTTTCTTTTTCCCCACCACACCAGCAGATCTGATCCACTGTTTTCCTTCTACAAACATCAACAAAGTAAGCATGTAAGGGACTTGTCTAGTCATCTTTTCCTTATACTCTGAAATCATATTTTGTTTTTGGTTTAAGGAGAAGAATACCCAACACTCATTTACTTGCAAAAGTCTCCCCCCAGCCCACGTGAATATCATCTTTCCCTAGGAACATTGATTAGTTTTACCACTCCTTAATTACTGTGAGTCCTCTTCTCAAAAAGTCACTATTATCTTCATCTTCTTTCTATTTTTCTCTCGCAGACCATACGCCCTCTGTGACTCTCCATTCTCATCTCTCTTCCTTTCTTTTCTTTTTCCTTTTCCCCCACCACACCAGCAGATCTGATCCACTGTTTTCCTTCTTCAAACATCAACAAAGTAAGCATGTAAGGTGCTCGTCTAGTCATCTTTTCCTTATACTCTGAAATAATATTTTGTTTTTGGTTTAAGGAGAAGAATACCCAAATCTCATTCCGGCCAAATCTTCTGTTTCAGCCAGTATTGACCGAAACTCACCGGAACAGCCCAAAACTTTGTCCGAGGTGGAACGGGGGTTATCATTCTGCTTTGCATATCAGTACAATATTTTCCGGCCATTCCAGCCGGAACAAAACAAAATTCAAAACATTGGTATAGAGAAGTTCCAAAGGGATTTCTCGTGGGGTGGAATTGGAGATAAGTTTAAGTACCCTCAGGAGCTTTGGGCAAAATTCTAACTGTTGATAACTCACGAAGCGGCGAATAATCATTATAGATTGGTGTTGTATGTGTAAGATGACTGGGGAAACAACGGATCTCCTAGCTTGAGAGCTTTGGAGTATGGTTTTTTCTCCTTTGCACTGGGCAGGTGATTCCAGAGCTTTTAGCTTGTTGGCAAGGCAAGTTTGCCAGATGTAGTAATATAGTAATTTGGAATGTCATATCGCATTTCTTACATGGTGCATTTGGAGAGAGAAATGCCAAAAATTTTGAGGGTTGGGAAAATTTTGTTCTGAATCTGAAACTTTTATTCCTCAAATCTATATTTGAGCGGGTGAATGCTTCTGTTCTCTTTTCTTTTGCCAGTATGCTTAAGATGCTTGATAGCTGTACTTTTAGTACTTACTGTTGGTGTATGTCTTGTATACATCCTGAGTACATGGGTTTTGCCCCTTTGCAGTTTTATTATTTATTTTTTTTAAATATTTTTTCAGTAATAACAATTTGTATTGCTTTAAGAACTCAAATAGATATGGAGTATATGAGAGATTCTCTTAAAGAACTAAAGTCTAAGATTTTAAAGATCCACAAAATCTACAATAAAGCATTTTTGATCTAGATAGTGGATAGATGAATCTTGCCAATAATTATAGAACATTCAAACAAAAAACGTATAAAAGCATATTTGATCTGGATAGATGAATCCTAAGGGTATGTTTGGATGGAGGGAAAGTAGAGTGGCTGGAAATTCCAGCCACCTTCTAGCCACCTCTCCTTTACTCTCCTTCCATCAAATCATAGGGTAAATCCTTCAAAGTTCACAATTATTTCTCTATCTCCAAATTGTTCAAAAAGGCATTGAGGAGTCACATTCCAAATGAGGCTATATGTGTCTACCAAACAACCCTTGCCAATAGGAGTAGACATCTATCACCTTCTTTGAAATCATCCAGTGAATTACAAAAAGATGTAAGAGCACAAAGCAAAGCAATAGCAAACGATCAATGAAGTAGTAGTTGATCCAATATATATATATATATATATATATATATCTTCTAGTGTTTGGAAGGGAAACCCAAACTATGGAGCCAGGGATTTTGAAGAAACTAAGTGGGAACACACACTCTTCTCAGGCATTCTTTCCTATCCAAAATCGTACTCTCTATCACCTCCATTTTTTTTTATAAGCAAAAATAATTTATATAAAAAGAAAGAACGCTCAAAAGCAAGAATCTGCAAAGAATTACAACAGGACACTCATGATGTCCAAAAAATCAATAATAGAACTTCAGGATACCCCCTAATCAATGTACAATATTCAAACATAGTTCTCAAAAAGCTTTTTTGAATATCTTGCATGGATCTTCATTCTAAAAAGTCCAGTGATTCTTCTCTCTCCATATGGTCCAAATAATGCAACATGTAGCTTGCCACACTACCCTATTACAGTGGCTTCCAAACACCCCTCTCTAAATAGTTAACAAATCAATTACTTGGCATGGCATTACCCAACATACCCCAAAAACCACAAGTGCAAAAGACTAAAGCTCCCTAGTAATAGTACAGTGCAACAACAAATGCTCAAAACTGTTTCAACACTGCCCTTACACATAATACATCTATTAAAAATCACTAGCTTCCGTATAACAAGGTTATCTATCATCAATACAGAATTCAAAGATGCAGTCCATACAAAAAAAAAAAAAAGCTAACTTACTTGGAACCTTACTGGCCCAAACACCTTTCCAGGGGAATACAGAATTGAGTGCACACTGCAAACATGCTTAAAAGGACTAACACTGAATTTCCCCTTCCCATCTGGCTTCCAAAATAAACAATCCTCATTACTTTCTACAACCTCTTTAGAGTGAACTACATCCATGAACTAATTCACCCCTTCTATTTCCCAACCCATGAGCTCATTCCTCTGTCACCGCCTTAATTCACATGTCATTTTTTACTTTTTTATTTTTTTACTATTTCTACTAGTATTTATTTTAGGCCTTCTGTTACCTCTTTTCATTCCCTTAACTTTTCTCACTGATGAATGTATTATTTTAGGCCTTCTGCTACCACTTTTCATTCACTTACCTTGAATCAAATCAGTCTCCTTTAATGCTAGCTTGACGTATTCTCATTAGCTAATCAGGGTTGCCCACATCTACTTTCCACCATTCTACCTTATCATAAATCATATTCTCTGCTTCCTCCCAATTTGTAAAAATGGTCTAACAAAACCTATTTGTAATAGTCATACACTCTTCCTTACATTATTGATTCTCTTAGCATCACTATACTAGACCTAATGATCATATCAATTATAAAGATATTAGTATAGATGGGAAAATATAGAGTCGGGGACAGGGACGGACCCAGGTAGGGGCCTGGGCCCCCTAGCCCAATTTTTTTTTTTTTTTTTTTACTTATTTCATATATCATTTCTATAGTTGGTCCCCTTCCAAAACCTTAGGGCCCCCTCCAACTAGAAACTATCTAACCCAAAAACTGAACAAAAACAATAAAAACATTTACAATGGTAATTGTATTTTAGCAAAAAACCTATTTTACCACCAAAGAACCATGTGTTATTGGAGAAGCTAAAGCTAAATTTTTTGCAACTACAATAAACTAGTATAAATACTAGTTGACTGTAGCAAGTTGTTAAAAATAAAATACAATATTTTATTAATATTATCTCTCTACCTTCAATTAAAAAACTCAAATTCTCTCTTCCTTTATTATTTTAATGAGTTGTTTATATTATTCTTAAATGATGTGGTAACAAAATAGAAAATTTGATGTTGGGTGTATTGTAAAATGAGGTAGTAAAATAGATAAAATAGTTTTTTGAGGTGCTAAAAGCTAAATTTTTTAGCACTACTACTGTGAATGCTCTAACTTCAACCAAAAAAAAAAAAAAAACCCTAGCCAACCTAGTATTAAAAATAAACATTATTATTTATTTTTTTGTCTTTGTTGGTAAATGATTGCATCTTAATGTATTAAGAAACAACAATTTTGTGTATTTATAATTTGTTAATACTATATGGATACCTATTTGGAGTTTTTTTTTTTTTTTTTTTAACACTCCGGCCCCCTCTAGCTTGAAATCCTAGGTCTGTCCTTGGTCGGGGATATGGGTATCCTCATGCGGCTTTTCTAGCGGTTGATGCATCTTTTAAAAAATTTCTAATGTAGTGAATTTCCAATAAGTACTGAAAGAATTTTAACGTGTGATGCCACCCAAGACAAAGAAACAAAGATGAATGAGGTCACTTGCCTTGACTTTATCTCCCGATATTTTGATTTTCTTACTGACTAGACCAACACTTGTGATATCATTCTTTTTCGTTAAAGCTTTCACCTTTCCATACTTGCCTTTTTTCGCAATAACATTTTCTACCTGCCACCAAAACACAGAGCACATTCTATTATCCTCAATTCTACCAACTACCATCATTAGAGAGGAAGGGGGTACATGAAAGACAAAAACTCCATATGTATTTGAAACAGGTAAATAAAACCAATAAGCACGAGTGGAATATATAATGCAAATCATTCTTACCTCCTTCATGTCTTTATTAAATATCTCTTTGGAAGAATAGGACCCATCAGGTTGGGCAGTACTGACAATTTGCTTGATCCGATTCGTGTTCTCAAAACCAAAACTTGGTTGCAAGCCCAAAGCCAGCCCTGTTTCCTCCCTCACAACTTTAGTCTTTTTCTTCTTCCTCCTCTCAGCCTCATCATCTGCAGAAAAGTTTCAAGGTGAGATTTGATGACGTTACAACAATTACTACATGCCAAAAAGTTACAGATTTAGAATGGATTCTGCCCAAATATTAATATCCATTTCATGCATTGACAAAAAAAAAGTATCCAACTATCTATAGAGACAATAATTTTATTTTTTGCCTGATAGTTACAATCACATGCAAAAAAGTGGCCTAATCAATTCCATGAGTTTTCCAAAACTTTTTGGCAAATTAGAAAAAAAACGAAGAAGATATTCCCTCCATCTAATAGCATCTGTGTAGCAGAAATATAATTATCGCAAAGGCCCATAAATGTGAATTTACCCAGATAGAAGTTTATAAAAGCTCCCCCATATATAATACCACTGTGTTTGAAACTCCTTTAGTGAGACTAAAATATCAATACCTTCCATGAGTAACCTGCATAATTCGGCAGCTTCAGTGGCTTCATCTTCATTTTCCTCTTCCGCCTGAGCTATGGATGGGCGCCTTCTCATTTTGAGCCCCTTAACACCATCTGCTTTGTCATGCTTTGACTCATAGTTACCTACTTCTTCTTCACATTCCTCTGCATCAAGAAGATTCTCTAAATCCCCAGCAAATGAATCAAGATCACTATTTCCTTCAGAGTCACTCTCATTTTCACGATCTAAGGCAGAAAGACTCTGAACTTGTCGTTCCCAAATCTCCTGACACTTCTCTCTCGTCTGCTGTTGCAGTTGAAGAAATGACATCCGCTGGCCACGTGCATACTTGCTGATAGTTGTGGGATCAATCTGTATCCCCGATGCAGCTTGCTCACTTGAAAGTTTGCGTATCATAGCAATACGGTGCCACCTAGTTAGTTTCGCAATCTCCTCCTCACAAACATCAAACTTCAGAAGAACCTGTAAATTCATATACAGTTAAGAGATTAAAAACATGAATTACAATAAATATAAAACAAATTTTAAAATGCAAAAAAGAAAAAAAAAAAAAAAATGTCATAAAATTTGGATATACTAGAAGGTTCCAATATCAATAGAAGAGCAAGAACTATTTTTCTCCACTGCTTAAAATGGTTGTACCCAGTGCGCAAAGCTCCCAGTTTTGTGGGGTCTAAGAGAGGTCATGGTAGGCAACCTTACCCTCAATTTTTCTCCTCTACTACTAAAGAAAAAATAAAAAATCAAAAAAGTCATTCAAAGTACTGTGCCTTCCCCAAGGATGAGAAATGCTATAGTGATAGGAAACTATGACATGATTTTGCGAGAGAACAAGCAATACAAGTAGGCTAGTAGAGATTCAAAGAAAAACCAGCAGTAAGGAAATAGAAATCAATTATTAGCTTCCAGTCAAATCTCCACATGCATATATATTGCAATCCATACATCAAACAAAATTAGTTTCTAGATTATTCTTGTTATACCTGAATAACAAAAGGCTAGAAGCAAAACTCATGCATCAACTAATACATAAAGGCTAGAAATAAAATAACTCCTGCAAAAGTAAGTTTACCCAGACACCACTATAAACCATTAAAATGAATCTAATAAACCCCCTATGCATTGTTATCAACAATCACCTCTGGTGTTGCAAAAAATTGAGCTTTGAGCAGTTATAAGGTTTTTCTTAGTACTCACAGGGAAGCAAAAAGGTGAAGGCACTATGTGACCAAATTTTTGTTAAAGCATCCAACTGAAAAGCTAAAGTTCTTCTCTTAACACAAACTCTCACCTCCAAAACCAACAGAGAACACAATGGAAATAGAGAAAGGCCAATTGGACCCAACCCAAACAGAGACAAATGACCCGCCCTGTGGACTCCAAGAAAAAACTAAGCCAAAATATCATAAACAAACAAAAGAAAAACCAAAACCATAAGCTATCAGTTAGCAATTTATATCCAGCTTTCTAACACCAACTCTGTTACATAGACTCAGAACTTCACCCCAAAGTATCCATGTCAACAAAACTTATATGGATACACATATTGAAACTCACATCCCAGATTCTATTGGAATTACAGATACAGGTTCATCTCCCAACCCAGAGAGAGAAAACAAAAAAGCTTAAATTCCACACATTAGCACCGGGCATGCCTAGGTGTGAAGGAATGTACAGAATCTGACTGCATCAAGAATTAGCTTATAGCAGAACTTCAACAATCAAAGGCAACCTTGCAAGAGCCCACTTAGTGTCCAAATAAGTTCTGATGATCAAGGTTAAGACTGAGAGAAAGCACGAAGAAATTTAAATAGGAAGGCAATTTGCCTTTTATTTAGTTATTGGTAATTACACATGCACCCATTAAATCTTGAAACTACTACCTCACCCTCCGCATGGCTCTTAAAAACAGATGTGCCAATTGAGTTAGACCTCATTTGTAATTTGCAAGTTTAGTTTGCAATTGTCATGTTCCTTTCTGCCTTCACAACTAACATTCTTATAAGTAATTGTGACATTTTAATCAAAAGAAGAGAAAAACAATGCAACCGCTTACACGGGTAGTGTACATGGGTTTTTAAAAAGTCATATAAAAGTACACAAGTAGAAAAGATCCAGCAAAAATAGAGATTGAATAAATACTTATAGCAGCCATCTAATCATCTAGAGTACGAAATAATAATAGTTTTTAATTCAGTGGGCAAGCACTCTATGCCTTTCTTTCCAAATAAGCCACAACACATTGAGGTATAGCACCCCAAATATCTACATTGTGATACTAACCATGGACCATATATCATGAGCAAAGGGTAAATAGAGTAACAAATGATCAAGACTCACCACTTCGCTTACACATACAACACCAATCGACCACACACAACCTCCGTTTACGAAGATTATCCATTGTTAGGATTCTCCCCATAGCAGCTGTCCATACAAAAAAGCTACCTTAGTAGGGACCTTTACATTCCAAATACTCTTCCATGAAAAGTGTTGGGATACCCTAGGGGAAAGAACTTTATAAAAAGACTTTACCTCAAAATTGTAGTAAGGATCTAGAATAAATAAAAAGTACATCCCAAAAAAATTATTTCCATCGTGGGTGTACCTATAATCTGCCACAGAACTACAGAAACTTCTTCATCTCAACCTGATTAGAAGAGATCAGGAAAGGCATCCTTAAGCATCACACCCCCGCACTAGCAATCATGTCAGAAGTGAACTGCAGACCCACTACCAACCTCAAAATTAATAAACCTTGCAAAGTTATTTCTCCCATTTCTAATATGTTTCCATAAGCTAACGCCATGTGAATCCGCCACCACCCCCAGTTCCACACACACCAAACACTTCCATATTTCAGGTCAATCATTGTACACCACAGAACATCTTTTTCAGTTGCATAGCGCCAAAGCCAGTTTCTTAACAAAGCTTAAATAAAGTGAGCAAGCCACTCCCTTGTTGGACCAGTTTGCAAATCGTCTTCCAACTAACCAAATGGAATTTAAAAGCATCATCGAAACCACCCCCAGAGAAAGTCCCTAGGAAATTTTTTACGACAATGAGTGATAGTAGCAAGAAGGGGAAACAAAGAAAGGAAATATGCTGTTAAGCTAGAAAGAGTAATCTTAATCAAAGTGATTTGTCCTCCCTTGGAAAAATAAACCTTCTTCCAGCCCGCTAATATTCTTTCCCTCTTTTCTAGAATCGGGTCCCAGATCGCCTTAGACTTAAATCTTGCAAACTTCCCCAACAAGAACCATATCAAAGTTTCCTAGATTTATTTTGAAACCCAAGACAGCTTAAAAACAAAGCAAGACACATTTTAAATGGCCAAGCCGTTCCAGATCATTGCCACAGAGAATTAAAATGTCATCGTCAAGCAAGAGGTTGGACACCATCATCAGAGAGTCATTCTTAGGCTGAGTGCAAATGTAGTAAGATTGGCAGGAGGCTCGAGATAAGATGATTCCTAGGCTCAGTGCAAAATTACATGTCCTTGTCAGATTACATTAGTGCTTTGCAAGAGGTTTAACACACTAATATATTGAAGGGAGACTCAAGGAATGATGATTCTTAGGCTTAATGCAAATTTACATGTCCTTAAAGATAGCTATCTTTACTACGAGAAAACTATCTAGAAGTGCCTCTCCAAGCCTCACCAGGTCCCAAAAACGATCACTTGGTGGAACAGAAGCGATGCCTCTGTAGGAGGCTCGAGAAAACAAATCAGGAGACCAGACAAATTTGAAACTTATATTCTTACCTGCATTAAGTATGTTACATGTTTTGTTTTACATGTTTTCCTTTTAACCGTACTTTTATAACATTAATCTGTAAAATGGTATTCAAAGATATTTTTGTAATTTCCAGATTGTCTAAATGTTGGCTTCAGTCACTCTAGTGGTACATATGTCTTTGCCCAGACCTCTTTGTGCCATTGGACCAAGAGAATCTAAGGTTTCAGAATCCATAATAAAAGGATTATGTAGTTCCTACATTAGGAGTCCAAAGTCCTATGAGAATTAAGAGTACTCAAAGTCTATATGTATGCATCGTGTTACACAATAAACTTAATGGAGATCACTGTTCATGGATTGTGTGGTACAGTTCCAACCATGGGTATGACCTATAAAAATAAAGATGGATAATGGAATAGACACGTGATCAAAATATGTCTTAGCAATAAAATGTGAGCTGAGAGACTAATTGAACTTGATTTAAACTAACAAAGAAACAATTTTAATTTGCTCAGAAAAATTTACATACCTCCCGTGCTGCCTCCATGCTCAATCTACGAAGATCAGCATCTGTTCCAGTAACAGTGGCTCCTCCTCGACCAGTAACTGTTTTCTTCTTCATCATTGCACTCGACATTGGCGCCTTTGGAACAGTGCGGACATAGCTGAAACCTAGGCCCCGACCAGATGGATCACCAACACCAGTAATTTCCATACGCTCAATATTTTCTTTTCCCTACAAGAAAAAGGAAAATGCCTATCAGTAGCATGTTGGACATCATGTCAGCTTCAACTAAACAAATCTTAATATGGTTAGTCATGAAGATAAAGTGGCTTGAGACTAAAAAGCCAATATTCATGTACTATCAACGAATAATCATAAAAAGTAGCACTGCCAGCCTCCAACACATGATCAGCAGTATGCCATACAAATTTCTCAAAAGCAGGTTAACATATTTTACCTGAACTACACATGCAAAAAAATTGCTACTCAAGCTCCACGGAGTTATCTGCAGCTCCCTCTCGATGTGCGATGCAGCAGCCAGAACTATAGCTTCATCTGGTAGCCGACTCATTGCAGATGAAATGGAAGAAGGTAATACCCCAGAAATTCCCAAATGTTTGAGCCGGTAGATACCAGCTTGCATGCTTTCATAGGAACAAACCTAAGCCCAAAACAAGTAAAAAACAATCAGGAGCTTTATATGAAAAGAATAAGCAATTATCAACCAAAAGCTGTTCCTGTGTAAAATGTAGTGGATAAAACAAATGTAGCAACGTGGATGAATATTTGAGGAATGCATAAGACCAATGTTGCACTTATCATCAACAAACTCTTCGACATATGTGACTATATATGGTTTATTTAAAACTCATTAGATCCCAATATACCAGAACAATCGCATGACATGCTCACAGATGAACACGTTGGCGTACAAGCAATATACCACAACGGTTTTTCCCTATGTTCATCTTCCATTTATTTTAAAACTCAGGATTTATTATAAAAGAGTAGAGGAGCATAAACCAAATTCAAAGAAATTACTAAAGGTGGCCTCATAACAGGAGGCACACAAAAAAGAGGTGAAGAAGATGAAAAGAAACAGCAAGCTTCAATCATCTTCTGACTCTTAGTTTACCTCAATCCTATATCAGCATCAACCATGCCTCTGACCTTGTGCAGCTCACAAAAGATGGTGCCCCAAAAACTTCACCTCTAAATATGCACTACAGTGTTCAAGTAAATAAACACCAATAGCAATGAACTATATGCCCATGGTTCTAGAACTTGGTTCTACAATCTTGATTGGTTTTCCATCTTTTCACTGTATGCTTTAGTGTTGATTTAGGAGCACTCTAAACACAAATCCAAGGGTAATGGGACTTCTTTTAAAGCATTTTACGAAATAGGGTTTTTTTTTTTTTTTTTTTTTTTTTGTGGTTATTTGACATACTGAATAATATTTTCTTATATTTTATTGGAGGAGACCTGAATGGTAATGTTGAAAAAGATAGTGGGGGCTTTAAAAGAGTTCATGGAGTCCAGAGATATGGAGTAAAAAATGAATAAGGAGAGATACTTTTCTAGACTTTTCAATAGAGTATGATTCGATATTAACTTAGTTCAAGAAGAGGGACTCGGCACCAAATTTCCCCCAAAAGTGGGACAAATGCTAGTCAAATAGATTTCTTCCTAGCTCAAAAAGTTGATAGTAGATGCTGTAAAGAATGTAAGGTGATACTAGTAGTAATTGTAACCACTCAACATAGGATGGTGGTACTAGATATTCGTCTTAGAAGATGGAAAGAAGAGATATTAGACAAAGTAAGCCTAGAATCAGATGGTAGGGTTTAAAGGGAAAGAAACAAGGTATGTTTAAAGATAAAATGGTTAAAGAAGAAAAGTGGAGATGAAGATGTTGATAAGATTTGGAATGAAATGGCTAGTTGTATTAAAAGAATGGCTAAAGAAGTATTTTGGAGAATCTAAAGGATGTGAGAGACCAACTAAGGGGACTTTGCAGGTGAATATGGGAATTAAAGCAACAATTAGATTAAAAAGAGAGAGCTACAAAAACCTGCAAAGATGTAAAGGCATTGCTTCTTATGAAAATTATGAAGCTGTGAAGAGGGAAGCAAAACAGGATGTCCAAGGACTAAATGTAAGGCTTATGAGGAATTTTATAGCAAGATGGGGGATGAATGATGAAGAAAAGTATATTTATAAATTATAACCTTATTAAGACAAGGGAAATAAAACAAGACATTTGAATGGTGTTAAGTACATTAAAGATGAAGGTCAAAGAGTGCCAGTAACAGAAAAGGAGATTAAAGAGAGATCAAACGTTTATTTTGATAAATTTTTTAATGGAAGTGATACAAAAAATTGGAGCAAATTAAGTAACCAAATTGAGGATAGCAATCATAGGCTTGTCCAAAGAATTATGACGACCAAAGTAAAGGACAAATTGAGGAGGATGAAAACAGGAAAAGCTGTGGGACCTGATGAAATTCTCATTGAAGTTTGTAAGTGCTTGAGCAATGTGGTTGTATGCTAGTAGACAAATCTTTTCAGTAAGATCTTAAGAGTTAACAAAATGCCTAGTGAGTGGAGAAGTCCTCTAATACCTATTTACAAGAACAATAGAGATATTCAAAACACTACAAATTACCATGAAATTAAGTTTATGAGTCACACTGGAGAAAAGCGAATATGAAGAATAAGAATGTTCAAAGCAGAATATGAAGAAAAGCGAACAGATAATATGAAACTGCAGGAGAGAGTGATTGAACATAGAACACAAAACAACAATATTGAAAAATAAATTTGGTTTTATGTCATAGCAATCTACCATTGAAGCTATTCTTAGACGTCAAATTGGGAAATATAGAGAAGACCATAAAAATCTCCATATGGTTTTTATTGACCTAGAAAAAGCTTGTGATAATGTCTCTAGAGAGGTTATGGGGTGGGTTTTAGAAAAGAAAGGAGTTCGTATAAAGTATACTAAATTAATTAAAGATATATATATCATGGAGTTTTAACTAGTGTAAAAATAAGTGAAGGCATCAAAAGTGAGTTTCCTATCACTATAGGTTTGCATCAAGGTTCAACATTAAGCCCAATCTCCTTGCACTAGAGATGGATGAGCTCACTAAATCCATTCAAGATGAAGTCCTTTGGGTTCAAGCTTTTTCGTGGATGATATATTTTTAGTGGATGAGCTTGAAAAGACTACACTTCTGGAGGAGAGTCGGAGGCAAAAGTCTATTACCAATCTTGTGGTGGATGCAGAGTTAACTACAGATTCAGCTTCCATCAGTGTTTGTATTACTCAGTTTTATAAACCTCATTACACTGAGGATGGCGTATGAAGACCTTGGTTGGATGGACTAGAGTTTTCAAGGATTTCAGAGGAGAATGCTGGTTGGCTATATAGACCCTTAAAGGAAGATGCAGTTCTTGGCGTGACTAAAAATTTTAATAGCGGCAGTCCCCCTGGGCCGTACAGTTCTCCTATGTCTTTCTTTCAAATTTGTTGAAGTATTCACAAATATGATTTAATGCTAGTATTTCAGAATTTTTATACTCAAGGTAAGTTTGAGAAAAGCCTAAATGCGACATTCATTGCTCTAATCCCAAAAAATCAAATGTGGATGTGAGAGATTTTCGACCTATCAGCTTAGTGGGTCAGTTATATAAAATTATTGCCAAAGTTTTGGCTAAAAGACTTTGGGTAGTGTTGCATGAAATTATTTTTGAGTCCCAGAATGCCTTTGTCATGGGAAAACAAATTTGAGACCTTTTCCTTATTGAGAATGAGTGCCTGGATAGCATATTAAATTTTGCAAAGCTAGGGGCGCTATGCAATTAAATGTGGAAAAAGCAAATGATCACTTTTTTGATGAGTAAAAAAAGTATGCGCTCATGTTAAATGGGATTTCCTTCTTTATGTGCTTGGGAGAGGTGGGACTTCCAAAAGATGGAGGAGGTGGATTTTCTATTGTGTTTCCACTGTTAGTTCTATTTTCACTAATAGCAGCCCAAGTGGTTTTTTCGAAAGCTCAAGGTGCTTAAGGCAAGGGTATCCATTGTCACCGATGCTTTTTGTTATTGTTATGGAGGCCATAAGCCGAATGATTGATTGTGTCAATGGAGGTTGTATTTTAGGATTCTCACTAGGCACCTCTCAACACAATCCATTGATTGTGTCACATCTTCTCTTGCAGATGACACAATATTGTGCGATGCCAATTTTGATCAGACTGTTCACCTATGTCATGTGTTGAAATGGTTTGAGGTTGGTTTTGGTTTGAATGTGAACTTAAGTAAGTCAAAGTTGGTCCCAGTGGGGATGTTCCTAATTTAGAAGAGTTGGTGGATATTTTGGGTTGTAAAGAGGCGAGGTTACCGATGAAATACTTGGGTCTTCCATTGGGTGCAAAATTCAAAGAGAAGACAACCTGAACCCAATTCTTGAGATGATGGAGAGGAGATTGGCAAAATGGAAGAGAATGTACCCATCTAAGGGTGGTTGAGTGACATTAATTAACAGCACTCTTTCCCATTTGCCAACCCCGTTTCTTCCTTTATTCTGATGTAGCTAATTGTATTGAAAACATAGAGGAATTTTTTTATGGAATGGACGAGGCAAGCAATCTAAGTTCCATTTGGTACTGGGCTATGATTTGGTCACCTCTTCATAATGGGGTATTGGGTATCAAGGACCTGAGATGCTTTTACCAAGCTCTATTAGGGAAGTTGTTATGGAGACAGAATTGAGAGAGGGTTGTTTTTGTGGAGGGCAGTATAGGTGAAGTATGAGAGTGACCGGAGTGGGTGGTGCACTAAGGAGGTACAAGGTCCTCAAGGAGCGAGTCTTTGGAGATCTATAAGATGTGAGTGGGTGTTGTTTGCACAATATATACAATATGAGGTTGGTGATGGTACTAGACATATGGTGTGGGGATAGTTCCTTAAAGGAGGCTTTTCTAGATCTGTTTGAAATTAGTCAAGATAGAGATGCTTTTGTGGCGGACATAATGAAGTTTTGTAATTATGTCATTCAGTGGGATTTGAATTTTTTAAGATCTATGCATGATTGGGAGTTCAAGCCATTGTCAATTTTTATAAAATTAATTTACTCTCTTGGAAGCCAGCTAGGAGAAAGGGTTTTAAGGTTGAAGGGTATTATCGTGCATGGGTCACTACATTGGTATGCCTTTTCCTTGGAAAAGCATTTGGAAGTCGAACGTGCCATCTAGAGTTGCTTTCTTTTCCTAGATTGCAGCTTTAGGGAGAATTTTGACAATAGATAATTTGCGAAAGAGACGCCTACATGTGACAAATTGGTGTTATATGTGTAAATGCAATGGGGAGACTGGACAATTTTCTCCATTGTCCTATAGCTTATGAATTGTGGTCAAGGTGTTTGATTTGTTTGCTGTTCAATGGGTTATGTTGAAGAGTATTATGGAGTTATTAGATTCTTGTCAAGGACGGTTTGGGCAACATCAGAATATAGCTATTTGGAAAGCAGTCCATCATTGTGTGATGCATTTGGCTAGAATAGAATGCTTGACACTTCAAAGACTATGAAAGGACTATCCATGATCCTAAGCTTTCTTCTATTTAAAACTTTTTTTGACTGGTTGTTAGCTTTTGGGTCTCTCTCTATGTTCTTAATGGATATGCTTGATTCTTATACATTGAGATGATTTTTTTTTTTTTAAGAATAATTTTACCGAAAGAATACTACTTCATGCAAAAGGGGAAAAAAGTAGATAAAAAAATTACAAAAATTACAAAAGAATTATGTAAAAAAAGATAAGACTCTATAAACACCGGAATGGAAACTCCAGTTGTAAATCCCAAAGCACAAGACCAATCAAACAAAGTTCCTACAAATGAGGCTAGGAGCTAATCCCCTATACTCTCCATATCCTCAAACGTATGCCTATTACGCTCCCATCAAATAATCCACATCAAATATAATGAAACCAAATTTCAAATATATGACAAATGTTTTCCCATCCAGTTCCTCCACCCAAACACAAGATCAATCACTCTCTCTAGTAAGACCTAGGAGACCCCAAAAGATCCCCAAAAAAAAAAAAGCTCTACAACTGATGGGCTCCCTTGCAATGAAGCAAAAGGCGATCCACAACATCGGTACAAGCAACACCAATCCACTAGAGTATAGCCTCTTCTCTTAAGATTATCACAAGTAGGTACCTTCCCCCACGTCACCGTCCAAACAAAAAATGACACTCTCCGTGGGGTCATCAAAAAATTGGGTCAGAAGATCCACTGTGTGTAGGTACTATGTAACTTCGAAGACTATTTCTATCCCTGTTGAGAGATGCCAACCATCTCTCCCTTTGCAATGAGAATGTTTTTGGTCATGTGTACACTGCTGTGTACTTGGGATTTTTTTTATCAATAAAGATTGTTATTTATCCAAAAAAAAAAAAACATTGACAGGGTTGTAAGACTTGATGGTCAAGAGGTTCCAAAGAGCAAGAGGATTTGATATCTTGGATTAATATTCTTTAAATATAGCTTATAAAGATAGAGAGATTGAAGAGGATGTGAATCATAAAATATGAGGATAGTGGATGAAGTAGAAAGCACATCAGAAGAATTGTGTGATTGTAGAATACCTATTAAGTCAGAGGGAAAATTTTTTATAAAAATGCTATAAGACCATGCACCATGGTATTGAATGTTGAGTTGTTAAGAAGCAACATGTTCATAAAATGATTGTAGTTGAAATGAGAATCTTAAGATGAATAAGTGGCAATACAAAGAAAGATAGGATTCCCTTTTCCTTAACTAGCAACCTCTTCTCTCTATAATAAATAGGAAGGTCAAACCAATAACTGTAGCTGAAAGATTGGCAATTTAGGAAGGACTGAATTTAACATATGAACTCCAATACTGTCTGGATCAATAAAATATGTGGAAGATAAGATTTGAGTTAATAATGGCAGAGGGCTATCGAGGACTGTAAATGATGCGTGGATGCTAGAGCTACTGTCAGCATGAATAAGAAGAGCTCACCATATTGGGAAGACGGTGAGGTCAGCTCATCTAAGAAAAAAAGCATTTACTACTATTATTACAAAAGCAACAAATAATTGAACTCTAGCAACATGAACTTTTTATTTTTTGGGACTCAAACAACTTTGATTGGCATATGCTTGTCATTTATGTTTCAGTATTGATGTTAAACTACAAAAACTCACCAGTCATGACATCAAATATCCACCAACAAGGAATATTTTTCAATATCATGCAAGGGCTGAGATTATCTTTTCACATAGTTCTAAAAAACCTCTTCAATCAATTCTTGCGAAGTTTTCATAGAGATAACAAACAAGATTCCAATAATCAGAAAGGTTTTAGTTCATTAACAAAGAAAAGAAGGCAAATGAGATAACAAATAACTCACATCTTCGGGTTTCACTTTCTCTCTCAACTCATCCTCTGACCAAATGCGGAAATTGCGCTTCTTAACCCAAATCCACTGACCATTTGGCCTCTTCTGGAATGGTGCATATGCATTTGAAGCATTTAGGTGAGTATAGAATACAATAGAACTATCATTGAGAACATAAGCCAAAAAACCAGAGCACTACAATTTATCTAATACCAAAGCAGCACAAAGATGTTAGTGTCAGAGCCTATTAAAGACTTAAATAACAAATCTATAAAATGCATGATGACCTGCAAATTAGCATGCTCCTTTAATTTCTTCCTAATAATGGCTTCAGAGAGGTAAGGAAACTGTCCAGGCAACTCATCTGCACGAATGCAAGGGAGCAAATGACGCTTTTCGAAAGCTCGGAACTCACGCGCCATGTACACCAATAGCCTGTTTGTCATATAAGTCTGAAGGGCCTTTGATCCAGGAGATATCACCTCCATGAGAGGCTCCTGCAAAGAAAAATCAACCAAACCAGATTGGCGCCACACCACAAAAGCTTTCCTTGACACAAATAAACCTCCAATAAAATGAAAGTGGTGTGCAGTCATAGTTCAAACAAAACATCAACTAACAACAGTTTATCCTGACCATGAATTTCCAACAGGACAAGTTCAGGGGTATACTCCACTCCCCCTCTCCAGGCCCTGCCCCTGCTCCACACCCAAGTGCAACAAAAACACAGTCCCACCATCTATCAGTGAAATAAAATCCCCAACCCACCCTGCCCCACATTGAGAAACAATTTTTTTTTTTATTGGAAGGGCTTGGAAAAAATGAGGTCATGTCAACCCATAACTAAATTTCACCCAAAGAATTAAAGAAAATAAAAAACCACGATCATCCATATACCCAAAAAATTTCCAAATTGCGCCAAGTATATCTAAGAATCTAAGATATTCCTCTTCCATTTGTTTAGCTACTCTCTCTCTCTCAATACTTCTGTTCTCACTTCTCCATCTCTCTCTGTTTTTCATTCACATCTCATTTCAGGATATTTCCCTGGTTTGCATATCATTTTTTCTTTTGCACATCACTTACAATTTCCTTAACAAAATAATATTTACTGTTAAGAATTTGTTAATATTATTTTCTTTATGTCATGCATAGGTAAGTCCGATTGGTAATAATGATTTCCGTAGGAACTAGCTAGGAGCCAGAAGTGACACGACCAGTATCATTAGTAGAAATAATCACTTCAAGCACCAGCAAAGGGTAAAACAACATTATCAACAGATATTAAGAGAAATAGAGAAAAAGTATAACACAAAGGACATATCCAGGAAGACTACTACTACGGCAAACCTGTTGTCCAACAACATTAACCCTGTCGATGCGTCTAATGGAAAGTTTTCCCTTTGCCGAACGAACCAAGAGATAGTCAGTCGAGGGCACCTTATGGGGAAATACGGGTGCTCTATACATGTTTGTTTCAAGAGATGACTGACTGCATCCTGGTTTTATATCTCCAAGGTAAGGGGATTTATCAGCAGGGTCCAGAACAATGACATGCCCCAAGCTGCTGTTTCCATTTCGCAACAGGGAGCCAGTTTGATCATCTGGGGCAGATTTTTGATAATAAGTGCAAAGTCTTGCACCCATCCCAGCATTGCCCAACAGCAATGGTCTTTCCTCACAATACCTAAAGAGGTATTAAGACTGATTACTATGTGGGAATTGCCATAATACTGAACTTAAAAAATGAAAGTAATCTTGGCATCAAAAGAAAAACTAAGCAACAACAACATGCACACAATAGAGGCTCTTTGTGCTAAGATTATGAAATGTATACCAGTGAAATCCAAAAATTAATTGCTGCCAATAGCAGAATAGGAAACAGTTGTCACCCAATTTATGTTTCTCCTATGACTCACAAAATAAGAAGATTCACAAGAAAGTATGAAGAAGAACACTAAAAGAATAAAAGATAACACAACAACCAAGAAAGCCCTCCTCATATGGTAGTGTTTAGGAGATAAGGTGACCTAAATTAAAGCTGTGAAACAAAACTTTTAACTCACTTACTCCATTAGGAAGACATGACCATCTTTCGCTGAAAGTTCAGATTTCTTCTTGAATGCCCCAGGGGGACGCAGAGACTTTTTCTCTCCAGGCATCTTTTGTGCCCTTGGTGACAAGTGTATTTTTGTACGAACAAGATGAAGCAAGGAGTTTGGTTGAACATTTTGGGAAGCAAGAGATCCATGGTCTTCAAGTTCCTTCCCTAAGTAAAATAACTTCACCACTTCGGGTAGCTTGAAGTCTACCAAAAAAAAAGTGCCATGTAAGCGCTCTGTCTTCAGAAAAGATTTAGATATAGGAGATGACGTCCTAAGACATGAAATAGTAAAATTATAAAGACAGTAAGCACAAGCAATTAATGAACTAAATAAATAGAGTGCATAACCACTCCAAATGAGAAATGACAACCTAGCTTTTTAGAAGCTTTTGCTTTAACAGAAGAGATGGTTTCCTCAGGATCCACTTGAATTTTGCTTCCTTTACCACCCAAGCTTTTCACAATAAGTTTCATGGGCCCTTGGGTAGGCAACTTCCCTTGTTCTTTGACAGCCACCACATTGTCATGGGGATACCACAAAGCTTTTGGCCGATGAAAATTGGCTAGTTCTTTGCTGCAAAACAAAAGGTAAAACTCCAAAGGATTATTGGAAGATATAGAGCAGAATATAGTAGAATTAACTGTAAGTCTACATGAAAAATACCATTGTGGATCACATGCAAGTACCAAAAAAAACCTTGAGATAAACCAGGAATACCCAATATATACACAATCATAACAAACTGCAGGAAAGTAATCATGATTAAGTATTATCATCACGACTATGACAATGACAACATACATGAAGGGGCATGGCCCATTCTGCCGCCGATAACAGAAAAAGCTCCTGGGCTTTGGGCAGTTTGGCTCATTAAAGCATGAAGTTATATTTATTTTAACATATAACATTTTCCTCTGTTTGGTGCAGAATAAAATCCAACTCAAAGGAAACCTTTTCCACAGTCAATGGAAAATAACCCAAAAGTGGCATAAAATATTAAAATGTTTTATACTTCTAAGAAGTGTAAAACATTTACCACATTACACGAGTTACCTTCCCTGCGAGACAGGAAAAAAAAAAACCCTCAAGTCTCAACAGTATCTCTCACTCTCTCTCTCTCTCTCTCTCTCTCTCTCTCTCTCTCTCACACACACACACACACACACACACACCCACAGAAACAATGGCACATCAATCATATGATCAACTCAAACCACCACATCGCCATTGAGGAAAATCTACTCCAATAATTTCATCACCAACAGATTTGGTTCCAAATCCACACTCTCTGACCTCGCTGCGCTAGGCCCAGTGCATACGCAACACTCTTACACCATGCTCTTCCACACTCAATCCACTGTCATTTTGCCTGGCACGCCCAAAAAAAGAAACAGCCTAAGGGATAAGCCCATTGAGTCAGAATTCTTCCCATACAAGTTCCAAATTCTCTGGTCCTTGCACTCACTTCGTTTCAGGTTCGACAACGCTATTTGAGTTTAGTTTGGTGACTGCGGTTTGATTGGAATATTGTTTTTAAATATTGGTTAAATTTGACGATTTGGGTTGGTTTGGATTTGGATTTTTTGAATTGGATTTTCATTTATTTTCTAGTTGCTCTACACTATATTCATTTTGTGAATGAAACTTGTTGATTATAAAATTATATTGAATTATTTAATACAATTCCGTTATTTATCAACAAAAAAAATTTATATTGAATTACATGAGCAAAATAGTGGAAATTTCTTTTGGAATAATTTTCTGAGTTGTAACCAAACAAAGGAGAACAAGTCACTTCCACAAGAAAAAATGGGGCGTAAAAGTTGTGTTGGGCCATCATAACTGGGATGCATCCCAGGTTTGTTGAGGCACATCATCACCATCTACTGCCTACTTTTTGTTTTATGATGGGCCCAAGCTCAACAAACCCCAAACTTTCCATTAAATTCTTACCCCATTATCCATGAACGACCATTCCCTGATTCTAGTTTATGAATCTTAATTATTCTGTCAAGATCAGACTAGAAGTTGAAGAACGTATCTGCTGGATCCAACAAACAGTAAGTTATTTTTTTTTTTTTTTTTTTTTAAGAACAGTAAGTTATTTCACGTCAACTCTTTTTATAGGCAGCTCTCTAATGGGGGCAGTATTTTCCCTTGGAAGTCTATTTGGAAGGTCAAAGTTGCTTCGTTTGCGTGGACTGCAGTCTGGGGCAAACTCTTACTCTAGATAATCTTCAAAGGCATGGGATTGTTGTGGTTGATTGGTGCTTCCTGTGCAAGCAGAGTGGAGAGAGTGTTGATCATATTTTGCTGCATTGCGAGTATACTAGAGACTAGAGAGTAATGGTCTTTGGTTCTGTGCTTACTTGGAGAATATTGGGATATGCCCCGGTGTGTGGTGGATTTGTTGGTGTGTTGGATAGGGCGGTTTGGAAATTTAGGGGCAGCAAAAGTTGGAAGGCCATCCCTTTGTGTCTTATGTGAGCCATTTGGCGAGAATAGAACAGCCACGCTTTTGAAGGTTTGGAGCGATCGACGATGGAGCTAAAGATGCTTGTTCTGTAGTCCTTGTTTGAATGGATGACTAAAACCCCAGGACACTTGAGTTCCCATTTTTTAGACTTTTTAGACTCTTGCAATTTGTAACCTTTCTGCATCCCCAGTAGGCTTCTTGTGTATTGGAGGTGTAGTTTTCTTTAATAAAGTTTCTTATTTACTTCTCCAACAAAAAAGCACACAACAAGAAGGAAATAATAGCTATGACTTACTTGCTCAACTTTAGCTTCATTGTCTGCAGCATAAGTGCAGGTTGTGAATGAAAAACTTTGACACCATGAACTGTACGTTTTTCGGAATTTGATTTAATTTTCTGAGAAGATTTTCTGTTTGAATAGTGTTTGTCATTAGCAACAGATCGCCAACCAGCTTGGCCTCCATGACCAGGTTGCTCAAAAGACTCCCCAGTCCTTGACTTTATGGAACGAGTTATAATCATAGCCCTTGCATGAAGCCCAAGATGTTTAGCATCCTTGCTATCCAAAATTTCAAAAAGCATTTGCTCATCTTGAAGATCAAGGATTAACTTTGGCTTTTCAATGGGCCTATTTGTCTCCCATATTATTTTGTCAAACCAAGACCCTTCCAGCAAGTCTTTATATTGTGATGTGAGTTTGTTATAATGCTTTAAACCATCACTTTGGTGAAAATCCTCACTAGCATTCTCCTTTCCACCATCTGCATGATCAGAAATATCCACTTCTAAGCAGGATTCTAACCTCAAAAGTTGCGGATGATATTGTCTTAATGAGAATGGAGGGGAAGAGTTTCTTGAGCCAAAGGGCTCCAGCAAATCAGGATAGCTGCGAGGAAAACTATTATGATCATTCTCATCTGGTTCTGTTTGGGGCTCTGATCCAGGATTTTGTCGCCCCGTCTCAAGTTCTGCTTCACTAACAACCGAAGCGTCCAAGTCAGGTCCAGAAATTTCACAACTTTCAACAGAATTTTCACTCACTACAGGAGAATTGTCCCAAAGAATTCCCTTTTCCCAGTCTTGCTGATCAAGAGGATAAAACCCAGGACATCGTGGTGCCTGCAATCCAACAGAAAAATTTCCTATTACCCCATCTTTCATTGGTTCTGCACTGAGACAGGAGTCCTTTCTTTGCCCATCATCTTCTGAAGGCAATGAGGTAGCCTCTTGCAGAACACCATATGTTGTGACCTCTGGTTTGTCATCATCAAAAACTGAGCCTTCAAGTTCAATTGAATGTGCCTGTTTCATAAATGAATAACCTTGACCAGCATCCTTTAAAAATTCCTCCTCATCCTCTTCAACAATATCAGACATGTCCAAAGATTTATACCCATCTGAAAGAATGAAACGGAGAGGGAATAGAAAATTAAACTAGAACCAGGCTAGCAAATAAAAGAACAGTTTTTCTTTACAGTCAAAATTTCAACTCTGACAAAGTAGTGAGGTTAACCTACTCAATTTTTTTATGAAGAGCAGATATACAAATTTGCAAAAATGAACAAGTTCCAAATATAATTCCCATCATGCTATTTCTAGACAAAATCAATGGATTATGCTGGTTTGAAACACTAAGTATGGACGAATAAATCAGATAGACAATTAGCAGAAGTGTTGAATAATAGATGTGGATTGGTATTGCATGTGTAAGAAAAGTGGAGAATATATGAATCACTTGCTTCTTAGTTGTGATGTTGCTAGAGACTTGTGGGCTATGATTTTGTGTCTGTTCAGGGTTCAATAGGTCATGCCTAGAAGAGTGGTTGATTTGTTGGCTTGTTGGAAAGGACAATTTAGACAACATCATAAAGTACATATTTGGATTGCAATTCCTCTGTCTCATGAGGTGTATTTGGAGGGAAACACCACCTGAAGTTTCAAAGGGTGTGAGAATTCGGTTTTGGAAATGAAGCTTTCGCTCTTGAGATCCTTATATGATGGAATAGCTTCCACCACATATTATTCTTTTTCAATTTTATTTGAGCTTAATGATCTTTCTAGTTTAACTGTTACTTTTTGTTTATCTCTGGTGTCCATCTCATATAAATGGGTTGTGCCTCGTTTGTGCTTTTTCAATAATTATTTCCTTATTTTTTAAAAACTGGAGGAAGATATCATATTATACATCCAAATACCTTTGGGAATGGAGAACCTACGGTCTCTTTTCTCCCCCTTCTTCAAGGGCTCGTGAATACCAAAAATTTCAGAGAATCGTAAGATTACCATCCCATCCTCAATACACAAAACAGGCAGTGGTGTAGAGCCTTTCCCATCCAATGACTCTTCCTGACTTTGAGGTACTTCCTGCTGGAACTCATGAATTTTAAAAAATAAAAATATAAAGTAAACATCAACATATTTATTAAAGAGTAAAATAGAATATACTGACTAGCAATGTAGACAATTCAGAGAGTAGTGCAAATGATATGTTTCTTTTTTCTATGGTTGCCATTGAAAGCATATGGTGATTAAGATAATAATTAATACACTGAAAATGATGATCATAACTAAGTCTAAAATATTACATATACAGAACATGACAATTAGTTTTAGCTTAAATGGCACTTCCCCTATATGAATGAGACAGAAGTTCAGGTCAAGAATTCAAGACCCAGTAATTGCATGTGTAACTTACCAATCAAAAATTACATGTACAAAAGTCGCATATATAATGCCAAAAGTACATCCAAAAAAATTTAGGGAAAAAAGAGTAAAAGAGCATAAAATTCATTGCATTGTGTGTATTTAATGAGGTCGGTATGTCAAACCGAGTTCGTTTTTCGCATGATTGCTGGTGTGGTGACCAACCCTTGAAAAGAGGCTTTCCTGCTTTGTATGAGAACTCCACAGATCAGGAAGCTTCCATGGAATCCTTGATGGTCAGGTAGGTCGAGGGGGAGAGGTGAAGTTGGGATGTGTAGTTCTCTCGGGATTTTAATGATTTGGAGGTGGATTTGGTGGAATTGGAGGCTGCCTTTCTTCATCTTCTAGACTCTCATATTCCTTTGACTACGGGCGGAGATTGGGTGCGATGGAGGTTCGAGAAAAATGGGGAGTTTGCATGTGCCGGTGTAGTGGGGGTGGATCACCTTCTAATACACTATAAGGAAGCTTATCAATTGTGGTGCCTTGTATTTAGATCTTTTGGTATTTCTTGAGTCTTACTAGAGTGTGAAAGATCTTTTGTTTGGTTGGAGGAATTGGATGGGAAAACACTTGTTGAATATTTGGAATTTGGTTTCGTTTGCTTGATGTGGATTATTTGATGAGCTCCGTTGTGCCTAATGTGGTGTATTTGGAGGGAGCGAAATTGGCGAACTTTTGAGGACAGGGACAAATCCGATGATTAGTTGCTCGCTTATTTTAGTGGTTCTCTCTTTGATTGGTCTAGGGCTTGGGGACTCACCTCTAGTGATTCTCTCCCTTTGTTCCTTTGTTCTCTCCTTTGTAATTAGTTCTTTGTTGTTTTCCGTTTGTTTTCTTGTTCTCTTTTCTTTCTATCTGTTTGTTTCTTTCTCTGTATTCTCTGTTCTGCCTCTGTTTTCATGAGGTAGTCTCTTGAATATACTTCTTTATTACTTATCAAAAAAAAAAAAATAAGCGTATGTTTGAGGATATGGAGAGTACAAGGGACCAGCTTCCAGCATATTTTGTTGGCACTTTGTTTGACTAGTCTTGTGCTTTGGGGATCATGAATAGAGATTCCATTCCAATGTTTATTGAGTCTCTATCTTTTTGTACAAATTTTTGCATTTTTTGTAATTCAGGCTACTTCATGCCTTTCTTTTAATGAAGTATTCTCTTTTCAATAACATATCCATACTGGTGCTTCGAAACTCAGGCCTTATAATCCTCGTTTTCAAATATCCCAATCCATACTTGGCCCTACATTATATTCATTAAAGAAAAATAAAATTACCCGAAACATGGAAAGATTTATTTAAACAGTACACCAATTGCCTCTCACAAGACATGGGCAAGCACGAATACAGAGACAAAACCATTTATTATTCCTTGGCTCAGCCATGAAGTATATACCTAGAATCAACTTCATAAATGTCACACAAAGTAAACTCATGAGCACCTCAACCATTCTATACGCTCAATCTCATTGATGCTGATTCCATTTGCAATGTATATTGGGGAATGCCCAGTGACTTTCATTTTTTAGTTAATATTTACAAACTATTTACTTACTGGAAAGAAAATAAAATATTAAAAGGAAAAACTTTACCTCCAAAGGAAAACTCCTCCAACCCACTACCATGGAAATTGATAAAACCATCAGTGTACTTTTTATCACATGACCTATTTAATAAGTCATGTGACTTGTATAAATTATACATGTGGATGGTTTTATGAGTTGCCACCTAAAGGATTGGAGGAGGTTCTTCCAAACCAATTTGGAGGAAAACTTTGTCCAAATTAAAATGTGTGGTACACCACTTTCAATCATGCCACTCAAACTTAAAAAAGCTTTCAGCTTCATAATACCCATCAAAAAATTTGTCTTTCTAAAAATAAACATCTTAGAGGTAAAAGCAAAAATACTCGGGAACAGAAAATAAACATAAGAAAAAACAAATAACAACAAAAAAGGTAAAAAGATCACAAACTGACCTGGAATTCTTCTAAATCGACAGCCAACTTTTCGGCTTCTAGGGAGGCATGTTGTAAATCATCATCAAAAGATTTCTCACTTTCAGAAACCACACCAAGAATTTCACCCTGGTCACCTGAAATAAGCACACTTAAATAAGTCGAACATCAAAACAAAAAGCTAGGAAAGTAAAAGTTTTAAAAGTGAGAAACTACCAAATATTTGACAGCCACCATAATGATGGTAGTAGACATAATGATCTCAACCAAACCAATGATTCCACACAATTGGACCTACACATCCCTTTCAATTAAATGACCTCTAATGAGCCCACTAATTGGACACTTTTTTGTCATACATGCAAGACTTTAGAACATTATGCTTTGTGTTGAGAGACTCAAATACAAGAGAAAATGCATAGCTGTAATACAATTTATGAAACAAGATGTTATGAATTGCAAATTATTTTATCTTAGACTAAGCTTCAATTCAAGCCCTCCAACTTTAGGTTTGCGGACAATTAGGCCCCTATAGCTCTGATTTTAGCAATCCCAACCCTGAAGTTTCAGCTTGGTGCCAATTTGGTCCCTCCATCCATCTCCTTTAATATGATGCTGTTAGATATCATATGAGTTTCATGTTACCATTGCACCTCCTAGTGTTTCTAAAAAGACATCCAGGGTTTAAATCCCCCCATCCCCAACTATTGAATTATAAAAATAAATAAATAAAAAAGGTTTCATGTGACCATTAAATGACGTCATCTTGGGAGAAATATTCAAGAAAAAAAAATAGAAGGAAATTATATACAACCACCACTGAGGACTAGCAACTAGGATTGTTAAGATTCTGACCAGAAGCAACAAAACCAGCCCAAGCCAAGCCAAACTGACTGACTCTAGATGCTTCCGATGGTAAAAAATTTGAATTTCAGTTTCTTTCTTTCTTTCTTCTTTTTTTTTTTTTTTTACAATTACTGACGTGGGCTGATGCGGTCGTTGGTTTCAATTTTAAGGTTATGACAAAACCACACTAAACCATATATATATATATATATATAAAGCATATATTTTATTAAATACATATATATATATATATATTTTTTTTTTTTTTTTTTATTATTTTACTAGTACAAAACACCACCCCACGCTAACCCCCACAACCCCCATGATTTTTCCTCACCCCCTTCATCTCTTTTCCTCAACAACTCAGATCTTGCCTGCCTTGGTCACCACCTTCGCCTTCCTTGAACTCCAGTCAACACCTACTCAGCCCAGACCACCGCACTCAAACTCAAAGAGAGCAAAGCTTTCAAAGTCCAAATCAAACACAGCAAAGCCAATCCATCAAAGCAAGAACAGAAAAGAAGAAAATGGGTTGTGTTATTCAAGAACAGAGAGGGAAGACTGGAAGAGCTTGTGAATGGATTGAAGAGCTCCTTAGCCCAACCCATCCCTCCATGCTCTAGAGTCTAGATCAATGGTCAACGTTTTTCTTTTCTTGAAAACGAGATTCTAAATGCTGTGATTATTTATTTTCTGTGGGGATAACTCTTTTGATTTGTTGTAGGTAAACTTGTTGGAACCGTGTTGTTTTCTCTTGCAACACAGACCAAACTGATCACATTGTACCAAAAAACTGAGACCAATGCAGTCCGGCTTCCTCCCTCCTAGCAATGTGATTGGTGCGGTTCAAAATGGCCTCTAAAGGCCAACCACACCAGCAAGCAGAATTGAGAAATTGAAAAGAAATTTCCCTTGGGGTGACATGGGGGATGAGCTTAAGCATCATTTGGGGGGCTGGAATACAGTGTGTACTCCTATTGCTAATGGCAGATTGGATGATAGAAGGTTAGTAACCTTTAACCAGGCCTTCCTGGGTAAATGGAAATGGCGTTTTGAAACAGAGGCATTGCGGTTGTGGAGGCGTATAGCAGCTGTGAAATATGGAGAGGGGCGGGGAGGTTTGTGCAAGAAGAATGTTCATGGAACTCATGGTTGTGGCTAATGGAAAGGTATTAGCTTAGGGTGGAACAAGTTTCTGCAGTATATACACATTAAGGCAGGTTTGCGCAGTTAAGTTCAGATTTGGTGTGACAGTTGGTATGGTGACCTACCATTGAGGATAGCCTTTTCTGACTTGTACAGTTGTTCATTAGACCGAGATGCTTTGGTTGGCTCCTTGTCAAGAAAGGCTCCTTTACATACCTTTCTTTTCCTTAAATTGTCAATTGTCAAACATTTCCCCAAGGCTGCAATCCATACAAAGAAAGCCACTCTAGAAGAAATCTTCTGCTTCCAAATGCTCTTCCAAGGGATAACTTGATCACAATGGCCAGCAAGAAGATGGTAATTTACACTAAACATAAACCCCTTACTCTTATTAGGTAGCCAGCACCTCTTATCTTCCCCAATCCCCCTTACAGGTGTGCCATAAATGGTATCCACGGAACTCCAAAAACCTTCCAATTCCTGATCATGCACGTCCCTAAAGAAATGCATATCCCAACGAAGGACTCCATTGGTGTACCTCAATAGATCAGCCACACTTGCCTCCTTGTTTTGACAAATCCTAAATAATTAAAGATAGCAGTCAGCAAGAATAGTTGTTACACACCACCAGTCTAGCCAGAACGGCACTTTTGATCCATATCCAATTTCAAACAAGATAAATTGAGACAAAGAGGGCCACCCCCGTCTAATACTTTTCCACAAACTGACTCCATCGGGACCAGAGATTGAGCTAGAACACCAACCACCCCATTCACATCCATACTTTACCTCTATCACTTGACGTCCCAAGGCATCCCTTTCTTGCCCAAATCTCCACAACCATTTCCCTAATAAAGCTACATTAAAAAGTCTCAGATTCCTAATCCCCAAGCCACCTGAAGAAAGTGGAGCACAAACAGTAGCCCATTTAACAAGATGAAATTTGGATTCTTTGTGTTCACTTTCATGAACCTTTTGTAATTCTTTAGACTTCTTTGTGTTCACTTTCATGTACCTTTTGTAATCAAGACTTCTTCGTTTTGACTTTCATGTACATGTAGTCTTGTTCAATAAAATATGCATTTACTTATTAAAAAAATAACAATAACATTAGGTTTATCTTGAGACAAAATTATAGATCCACGAACTTACAAATCATACACAAGTGATTCAATAGTATAAATTGATTGACAATAATAAGCCATTGCATACAAGAGTGATTTATTTGCATGGAAAAATTAATCACAATTACAATCATAATATATATATATATATATATATGACACAAGACCAAAAGAAAGATAAATTTTTTACATCATGCCAATTTAACCCTAACTATATTAGATTGCCAATTTGCAATAAAAGATAACGTCTAATAAGGTTACTATTGAAGATTCAAAAGATGATACCAAGTGAAGTTATTCCCTCTACATAGCAGTGTGCACGTCTGCGTGTGAGTGTGAATGTGTATATGAATGCATCTATAAAGTGAATGAAGAGGAAATTGGGAAGTAAAAGATAATAGATACCACACCTGTTAAAGAGGTAGTTTGAATTTCCAAATTGTTATCCACCACCTCGTGTTCTTGTTCAAGTTCCTCATCATAATTTTCATCATCAAACACAGATGTAGGCTTCAATGAAGCAAGAGAAACTTCAGTAGAGAAGTACTCCTTTTTGGGTAACAAATGGTCCTCCTCAGTAGTTGCTTGAATCTCTGGACCCTCATACTGCTCATCAAAATCTTCATAATCAACTGCATCTTCAGCCTTCTCATCATAATCTGACAGCAGAAGAAATCCAAAAAAAAGAAAAGAAAAAGAATCAGAAGATTGAAAAGGGTAAGGGACCAAATCTACAACAGCCACCCCTACCGCAACACCTTTATAGCTGCCTATGGTTAAAAACACTAATCTGACATTAATGATATAATCTCAAGCTCAAAATCACATTTGCAACCACAGTATGAATGACTGGCAGATTCAAATCCCATATATGATATATCACACTTCTTTCTATTTCTTATCTTTATGATAGAGAGAGGGAGAGAGGAGAAGATAAAAGCAAAATGTAAATCTAAGGTATCTGCATTATCTACAAGGAAAGCCACTATGCCATCATTTCCAAGACAAACTACAGCTTGAAGTGCAAACCAGCACAAGTGTGCCTCCTGCACCAGTTCACATTCTAGATGAAGTAAATTTAATGATTAGTTTCTAATTTGTCATTTAAAATACCAAGTTCTTCAAACCTCAATAGTAGAAAACATTAGAGAAGCTGAATCTGGAAGAAGAAAATGACTTTAAGAGATAGAGAGAGATTAGGACTAGCGTCCAAGGTCACTCCAATAGAGATACCATGGCACCTACGTCTTTATCTCTGTGATTGGTAAAGGGGATTTCATCACAGAAAGACATTAAATGGTTTGGAACCTTTGGGACTACAGCTTTTGGGCCTTTCATAATGAACTTCACTTGGTATCTCCTAAGTTCACCCTTACATTTTGTTACCACAATTAAATTGCCCTAATAATGATTTTATTTTATCAAAATCAAATGCCTACACATTATTCATTCCTAAGTGCATATAAAGCACAATGGCTCTTGAAAGAAACCACCATCGAACTCTTTACACTTTCAAGGGAACCCAACTCCTAAGTCAACTTTTGAACTGTGCAACTCCAGATCTTACGGTATGTAATAAATTTTATTGAAAAAAATAATAATGATCTAATGCTCTTGCGTTTGCTTTTCACTCCAACACATGCATAAATACATTCTGTGCTGTAAAATTCTATCTTTTCAGAAGAAAATTTACAAAGGAACACAAATTATGATACAAAAATGATCTACTTAATCGAGCACTAAAATTCCAAAAGTAATCCACAGAGAATGTGCTCTTATGGAATCTTTAAAACCCACATCCACCTTGTTGAAATTAGCCAGTAAAACATACACAAGCCCAGAAACCACACTACTGCTGTTATAAATCATGACTATTAGAAAAATCCAACCAGATAAATGCCATATGCATTCACCAAAACTCAAAGAATTTCAACATACAAGTACTTGACCCACAACAGACTAGTCATGTCACTTAAAATAAATTAAAAGTTCAAATTTTACTTGATTGAAGAAAAAGAAATACTAACAGAACATCAAAAACTGCATGAGAAAGTTTTTCCAGGCATACAACATCACCTTGTTCAGTAGTATCAGCAGGTGTCCGTGGTGATCTTTCTGACAGCTGATAATAAATTAAATAAATAAAACAATGATCAGTGTCAGAAATAAGGAAAAGAAGAAACTACAATTATACTTCCCCCAAATAATAAAGATGCAAAAGTGATAACCATAGGACACAAATAACCTAAATAAGAACCTATATTGCCATTTTTCCCTACAACCAAAAACACAGGATTGAGATTTCCATACATCTATATCTGTCAGAGAGGGACCCAGCTTGTCAGCCAGTGCAGCAAGATGCTCCTTTGCATCCTGAAAAGCATAGTGGTATAATTACCGTCAATGTCACAATAATATCGGAGAAAGATAATTATCCTAATCAAATCAACCTGCAAAACATGATAAATAAAAAAACCTCATTCCACACAGTAAAAGTAAAGGTTTTCGAGAAAGTGAAAAAGTAAACTAGTTGAGCGTAGACATTACTTGAAAGCTAGAATAGTACGGTCATGAACTCAGCATCAGTCAATACCTTTTTATTTGGGATAAGTAGCAAAATTCATCACAAGAAAAGGAGCAAAAGAGGCATGACCTAGTACACAAGGAGTATACAATGGAAAGTCCAAACAAAGAAATAAAAGGAGGAAAAATAAAGAAAAGAGGCAAAAAAAATAATTAAAGTACAAAAAACAATTAAAAGAAGTTCAGAATGTTGAAGAAATTTAGAAAGTTCGTGGTAGAAAAAGTAAGAGAGATCAAAGTCCAATCATATAAAGTCTTCAGAAATAAGAACTTCAGCTTTGCCCCAAGTTCAGCACTTTCCCCTCAAAAAAATGAGCATTTCTTTCCCCAAATACACCACATTAAACATAAAGATACAGCTTTCCATATCTCCCATTACTTAATTTTTCCAACACAACAACATTTCCAAGATGGGGTGAAGCATTGGGATCTTCATTTTCCAGGTTGGTACAAGATTGGGAGCTGGAGTCCTTGGATAGGTTTATGGATTTAATTTATTCATCCTCTGTTTCTGGAAGAGGAGATGACAAGATGTGTTGGAAGCCTAATAATAGTAGGGGTTTTGAAGTGGGAGGATATTACCAGCTTTTATGTCCTCCTAATTCAGTTCATTTTCCATGGAAAATTATTTGGAGATCTAAGATCCTTCCCATAGTTGCTTTTTTTTCTTGGAGTACTGCGTTAGGGAGAATCTTGACCACAGATAAACTATGGAAGAGAGGTATCAGCGTGATTGATTGGTGCATCATGTGCAAACAGAATGGAGAAAATGTGGATCATCTGCTTTTACATTGTCCTTTAGCTTCTAAGATGTGGTCCTTGGTTTTTTGTTTGTTTGGTATCCATTGGATTATGCCACTGCGGGCTAAGTTGCACGGGTGCAATACGGGTACGGGTACGGGTACGGGTACGAAGGAACAGCATTTCTTGAAAAAGTAGGGTAGGGCAATTAATTAATTAATTAATATTATTTTTAGGTATATTTTAAATATTTTTAGACATAATTTAAGTTTTTTTAAAATTTTAAAATATATCTAAAATTAATGTAAAAGAAATTATAAAATATTTGAAAGCAATAATTGATAATTAACTACCAATTCAAGCAAATATATTATCAAGCAAATATATTAGGGGGAAAGAAAGTAATGTCTGCTACTTTTTAAATTTTAATGCACAAACCTCTATAATAATAATAATAAAAGTAAAAAACCCACTAACCCCCAGTAAAAGAAAGAGAACACATAAGCCAAGCCACTACCCCTTTGTACTAACAAAACATTAATCTTCTCCCACCCGCCCAGCCTGTTGTGAAAAGAAAAAAAAAAAAGCAGCCGAGAAATTGATATCACGCTATGCAAGCAGCGAAGAAGATCAGCAAGTGACACGAACAGAGGAAAAAAATAAGAAGCAAACAAATTAAATAAGAGAGCAAGCAACAGATGAGAGACGACAGAGAGAGGGAGATCAGAGATTTGACGAAAAGAAAACCTCAGATCTGAAGAAATCTGAAGATCTGAGAGTAACTTGAGAGTAAAACTTGTGTTGCTGGTTGCCGATCTATGATTTTTTCTTCTTCTTTTTTTCAAATTTTTTGCTCTTCCATGTCTGGGGCATGTTGAAACTGTGTCTAGGCCGTACCTGGATTTTTAAAAATAAAAAATAAAAAAAATAAAAAAATCTTTTGGGTACAATTCTGACACTTTTGTACCCATGTCGGAGCAGTAACCGTGTCCAACACTGGTACTATGCCAAAAATGGCATGTCCGTGCAACATAGATTGCGGGTTATGGATCTGCTAGCCTCAAGGCAAGGCAATTTTGGTCAGTACCGTAATGATGCAATTTGGAAGATTATGCCACATTGCCTAATTTGGTGCATTTCGCAGGAGAGAAACGCTAGAAGTTTTTGAGGGTTGTGAGCGGTCTATCATTGAGCTTAAATCTTTTTTCTTATTTTCTTTGTTGGACCGAGCACTTCAAGCCCTTTCTTGTGGTTCTTTTCAGATTTGTTAAAGCTTTGTTAGAAGTTTTGCTGATTTAACAAAGTTTGTTATTTATAAAAAATATAAAATTTATAAAATAAATAAAAATTAAATTTAAAATAAAATAATAACAAAAAAAACCCATTTCCAAGATGAAAGAAGGGTATGGCTGTGAGTGGGGAGGCTGGTGCACCAATTCAGTAACCAGTCCTTATGGATATGGAGTGAGTTTGTGGAAAACTATAAGACAGGGATGGCCCACCTTTTCGCGCTACATTCAGTATGAGGTTGGGGATGGGTCTAGAGTGAAGTGTTGCCAGAATTTGTGGTGCGGGGGAGAGCACTCTAAAGATGCGTTTTCCAGAGTTATTCAGGATCAGCCGGGATAAGGAGGCACGTGTGGTAGATCTTAAGGTTCTCCAACGGGGTCCTCCATTGGGATTTGAATTTCATGAGAGCTGTGCTAGATTGGGAACTGGAGTCTTTGTCGAATTTTATGGACATTATTTATGGCGTTTTTGTGAGGTGAGGTGGGGAGGATAAGAAGTGTTGGAAGCCAACTAGGAGAAGCAGTTTTGAGGATAGTGGCTATTACCGGGTTTGTATTGTGCTAAGGATCATTTTTTTTTTTTGATAAGTAACGAAAATTTTATTAAAAAACGAAAAACAGCCAACCCGAGTACATTGGGAATGTACTATGGGGGCATAAATCAATAACCAAGATTACAACGATCAAGTAAAACAGGAAGGGAAGAACAAGAAAAATGACAAAAGACCACACTCCAATTGAGGAGAGTGTGTAAAAAAAAAGACTTAATCTCTAACATAGGGCGTTCACATCCCTCAAAGCTTCTAGCATTCCTTTCACGCCAAATACACCATAACAAGCAATGAGGCACAATTCTCCACAACTCTATATTTCTATATCGTCCAAACTTACCCTGCCAAGACTCAAACAACTCAATAACCTTCTGAGGCATAACCCAATGAATTCCAAACAAACAAAACACCAACGACCACAACTCACAAGCAATGGGGGCAATGAAGAAGAAGATGATCCACTGACTCCCCACAATTCTTACACATATAGCACCAATCAAAAACTAGCACACGTCGTTTGCGAAGGTTATCTGTTGTTAAAATCTTACCTAAGGAAGCAGACCATGAAAAGAAAGCTACCCTTGAAGGAACCTTCAATTTCCAAATCATCTTCCAAGGGAAGGATAAGATGGTAGGAGGGTAGAGAGAAAGATAGAAACCTCTAACCTCAAAACCTCTACTCCTTGCTGGCTTCCAACACACCCGATCCGGACCCAATCCCCGTACCGTCGAAGAGTAGACCATATCCATAAACAGATCAAAGGATTCTTGTTCCCAATCTTGTGGAGGGCGACGAAATTTAGCATCCCAATGAATCCTCCCACCAGACCAACACAACCTCCGCTACTGAAGAATCCTTTGTTCTACTAATACAATAAAGTTCCGAAAAAGCCTCTTGGAGAGTACGATCTCCACACCACACATGCTTTTAAAACTTCACTCTAGTACCATCCCCCACATCATACAGAAGTAGTTTAGAAAAACTCATCCAACCACTCCTAATATGTCTCCACAAACTAACACCATAAGCATTGGTCACCTTTTTCGTGCACCAACCACCCCAATCATTCCCATATTTCACCTCAATAACCCTCCTCCATAGAGCATCGGTCTCCATGCTATACCTCCATAACCATTTTCCTAACAAGGCAGAATTAAAACTCCTTAATCGTCTAATACCCAACCCTCCAACCTGCAGCGGCTTACAAACCTGAGCCCAACTGACTAAGTGTAATTTAGGGGCACCATTAATACCACTCCACAGAAAATCTCGTTGTAACTTCTCCATACGATTTGCCACCTTCCCAAGTAAAGGCAAAAGGGAAAGGAAGTATGTAGGTAAGGAGGAAAGAGTACTTTTAATATGAGTTACCTTACCCCCCTTAGATAGATACAACCTCTTCCACCCTACTAATCTCCTTTCCATCTTCTCCAAAATAGGATTCCAAATTGATAACTCCTTAAATTTAGCTCCTAACGGTAGCCCCAAATATCTCAATGGAAGAGAGGATTGCCTACAACCCAACATCCCCACCAAAACATCCATATTATGCACCACCCCAATAGGAACCAACTCAAATTTCCCCAAGTTAATCCTTAAACCTGAGACCTCCTCAAATCTAGCCAAAATTGCTCTCAAACTAGCTATTTGCATAGGATCAACATCACAAAAAATAAGAGTGTCATCAGCAAATAAAAGATGAGACACCATCACCGAGTTACCAGCCGTATTACCTACAGAGAAGCCTGAGAACTGACTAGTAGTAGCAGCCACATCCAACATACGACTCAAACCCTCCATAACAATATCAAATAGCAACGGAGACAAGGGGTCCCCTTGCCGAATCCCCCTAGAACTACCAAAGAAATCAGAAGGACTACCATTGATCAAAATAGAGAATTTAACAGTAGAGATGCAACACATTATCCAATTTCTCCATTTCTCTGAAAACCCACAGCGCTGAAGCATATACATTAAAAAACCCCAACTCACATGGTCATATGCCTTTTCCACATCCAACTTACACAATACTCCAGGAATACCTGACTTCAATCTACTATCAATACATTTTGAAGCAATTAAGAAAGAGTCCAATATTTGTCTACCTTTCACAAATGCATTCTGAAAATCCAAAATAAGCCCATGTGCCACCCTTCTAAGACGATTGGCCAACACCTTAGAAATAATCTTATAAATCCCACCAACTAATAGGCCGAAAATCCTTGATCTCCACAGCATCCACCTTTTTGGGAATAAGAGCAAGGAAAGAAGCATTCAGGCTCTTCTCAAGCACAACCTGAGTATGAAAATTTTGAAACACTGCCATAATTTCAGCCTTCAAAATACACCAGCAAGACTAAAAGAACGCCATAGAAAAGCCATCCGGGCCAGGAGCCTTATCACCCTTAAAATCGCTAATCACCCCAAACACCTCTTCCTCATCAAATGGCCTATCTAGCCAAAGTGCATCTTCCTCCGAGATACAAGAGAACTCCACATCATCTAATAAAGGTCTATGAGCCACAGTTTCAGCATATAGCTGCCTATAAAAATGAGAAATACAACCTGCTATAGCCTCCGGATCTGAAGACAATTCTCCATCCACCATAAGCCCATCAATGGAATTAAATCTTCTGTGAGAGTTAGCTATACGATGAAAGAATCTGGTATTCCTATCTCCTTCTCTAATACAAAGGACTCTAGACTTCTGCCTCCAACAGATTTCCTCCATCAAAGTAACTTTTTCTAATTCACCTCGAACTCTCTCCAACTCCAGCCTTTCCTCCTCCAATAAAGCTCGACTATCCTCAATCATCTCTAAATCACTAAGCTCTTGCCACAATTTTCTCACCTGATCTTCAACATTTCCAAAAACCTCCACATTCCATTTCTTCGAATCATTTTTCAAGAGCTTCAATTTATTGGCCAAAACAAAACTCGGAGCTCCTAGGATTCATTCCCTTCAAAAAGCATATGGAAGCCATAGTCCCTTTTAGAGTTGCTTTTTTTTGTCTAGACTACAGACTTAGGAAAAATTTTGATGATTAATAATTTATAGAAAAGGAAAGTTAGGATTTTGGATTGGTGTTATCTATGCAAAAGTAATGGGGAAACAATAGACCATCTTATGATCCATAGTCCTATTGCTACTAAGTTGTGGTCTATGGTGTTTGGTTTGTTTGGAGTTCATTGGGTGATGCCAAAGACTGTTGTTGATCTATTACCTTTTTTTTTTTATTTTTTTTTTTGAGAAACTAACTTGTAGGCAAGGGAGATTTGTGCATTATCGCAATGGTGTTATTTGGATGGTTGTCCCCCATTGTTTGATGTGGAATGTTTGGAGGGAGGGGTATAACCAAAGCTTTGAGGATTCTAAGAGGACTTTACCAAATCTTAAACTATTTTTCATTAAACTTTGTTGGCTTGGATGCAGTAGTCGGAAGCTATTCCCTGTTTAGTTTCTGATTTGATGGACCTTTGTAATTTGCAATTGATTGTATTGGTCCCCAAATGTCTACATCTTGTATTCTTGTGTGACTCATTTTTTGGGTTCAATAAAAATCATTATTTATCAAAAAAGATGAAAGAAGGCATTATCCACATGATAAAACACAAATAGAAAACCACATGGAACACCAAACTGACAAAAACCAAAGACCACAACTCCCAAGCCACCACACAATGTAAAAAAAACTGAGCCACTCTCTCCCCTTGATTCTTGCACATAAAGTACCAATCCATTCCAAATGCTCTACCAAGGAAAAGTCTTCCTTTCTCCACTCAATACCTTGTAGTAGCACTACACTTGAATCCTTTTTTTTTTTTTTTTTGATAAGTAATAAGATATATTGATAAAAAGGAACACCCAAGTGCACCGGAAGTGAACAAGGGAAAGGAAATCAAATACAACTACACTTGAATCCTTTAGATTTGAAACTTGAAGGGATCCAAACCAGATTATTTGTCAACCATTACATAACTACAAAGCATATCTATCATCCAACAATCAATCCACTGAAAGCTAATGATCATGTGAATTGGAATTTTCTTATGTATCTGCTTAGGAGGTTACGCTTCTCAGAAAAATGGAGGGTGGATTATGTGGTGTATATCAACTGTCAAATTTTCTATTCTGATCAATGGTATTCCGGTTTGGAAGCACTAGGGGTGTTCATCAAGGTAACCCATTATCTCTGCTTCTTTTTGATATTGTCATGGAGGCTTTGAGTTGTATGTTGGATGTGGCTGCTATTTTGGGACAGTTTTCGGGCTTCTCAGTAGGTAGTTCAGCTGGTACATTGCTAACGGTATCTCATCTCTTATTTGCAAATGATACACCTATTTTTTGTGATGCTAACTCACACCATTTAGCTGTTTTGCATGGGATTCTTGCCAAATTTGAAGTGGTGTCAAGGTTAAAAATTAACTTGTTAAAGTTAGAATTGGTACCAATTGGTAACGTGTCTAATATGGAGGAATTAATGGAGATTTTGGGTTGTAAGCAGTCTTCACTTCCTTTGAAATACTTGGGCCTTCCATTGGGTGCTACCCTTTTTTTTTTTTTTGATAGGTAATCAGAAAACTATTATTAATGAGAAAAAAGGAAAAGTGCAAGTTGTTCATGATGATGAACAACAAGAAAATATAGAACAAACAACACAACAAAAAGAGAAATCAAGAAACTAAGCCAAGGGAAAGCATAAACTCAGTGATAGAAGAACAATCAGTAAAACCCCAACAACGAGACCACTCAATGTCTTCTCAATGTCCTCAAAAGAACGACAATTTCGTTCCAACCACACAATCCACATCAAGCACCATGGAACCAAATTCCAAATGGCCGAATTATGTTTCCCAAGCCACTGATGCCAACAAGATAACAAACCCGCCACTGAACCTGGCATAACCCAATGAATCCCAAAAGCCTGAAGCATAAAAGTCCATAGGGAATGAGTAACAGGACAATGAAGAAGAAGATGGTCTACCGACTCCCCATCACAACAACACATACAACACCAAGTAGCCAACGGGCGACCCTTAAACATTAGATTATTCAAAGTGAGGATCCGACCGTGTGCAGCTGTCCACAAAAAGAACGCCACTCGCCTAGGAATCTTTGGTTTCCAAACACCCTTCCAAGGAAACAAAGAATTCGAAGCACCCCGAATCGCATGGTAATAAGACCGAATGTCAAACTTACCATCACCTTTTAGTCGCTAGCCAAGAGTATCACTCCTATCACCTCGAGAAATACGAGATTGGATAAGCTGGAATAGAGAATAAGATGCAGCTAGCTCCCAATCTTCAAAAGCTCTATAAAACCTTAAATCCCATACTCTAACAGTACCTCCTTCTGGCATCCACAAAACCTCAGAGATACAAGCATCCTTGACCGCTGAACACACATAAAGCTCAGGATAGAGATCTTTAAGAGTATTATCTCCAATCCACCTATCATGCCAAAAGCGGATACGAGTGCCTTCACCCACTACAAAAGACAGATGCTTAGAGAAGTTCTCCCACCCTCCATAACTGCTTCTCCATAATCCACACCCATGAGTCCTCCTGCATACTTTAGTACACCACCCCCCTTGACCCTCACCATATTTTGTGGAGATAAGTCACCGCCATAGATGTGAAACTTCATAACCATATCTCCACAACCATTTTCCTAATAAAGCTTGATTAAAAGACACCACACTTCTGATCCCCAAACCACCCATCTCAACGGGTAAACACACATTTTCCCAAGCCACCAAAGGATATTTGAAACTCCCCTCAGAAGACCCCCAAAAAAAATTCCTCTAAATACTTTCCAATCTAGCAGCCACAGATTTAGGAATAGTAAAAAGAGATAAATAATACTTTGGGAGGCTTGAGAGAGTACTCTTAAGTAACATGAGCCTACCACCCTAAGATAAATAGATACGCTTCCACCCAGATAACTTCCTCTCCATTTTCTCCAAAATAGGATTCCAAATCGAAGCTGTCTTAAAAGAAGTCCCCAACGACATTCCCAAATATTTCATAGGCAAACTGCCCACTCTACATTGAATAATATTAGCCAATGCATCTAAATTATTCACCTCCCTACCAGGGACAATCTCACTTTTCCCAATATTGACCTTCAAACCCGTAAAGGACTGAAAACAAGACAACACCAACCTTATGGACAGTAGATGTTCCCTAGAGGCATCACAAAATAAGATAGTGTCATCAGCAAATAACAGAAGGGAGATACACACACCAACAGAGTTCACAGAGCCCACATGAAAACCCCGAATAAGATTACACTCCTCTGTCTTCTTCAAAAGTCTACTCAAAACCTCCATTATCAAAAGAAACATGAGCGAGGACAAAGGATCCCCTTGTCTCAATCCACGAGAACAACCAAAAAAACCTTCAGGGGAACCATTTACCAGGACTGAAAAACGAACAGAAGTAACACAAGCCTTAATCCACCCCCTCCATTTTAACCCAAAACCCATCCGGCCCAACAAATAAAACAAGGCCTCCCAGTTCACATGGTCATAAGCTTTTTCAATATCAAGCTTGCAAATCACACCCGGTAATCTGCTCTTCAACCTGCTATCCAGACATTCATTAGCAATAAACACTGAATCTAGAATCTGCCTACCCCCAACAAACGAATTTTGAGACTCAGAGATAAGATTATCCAAAACCGCCCTCAACCTATTGGCCAACACCTTGGATAGCAGCTTGTACACACTACCCACCAAACTAATGGGGCGAAAGTCCTTAATGTTAACAGCATTACACTTCTTGGGAATTAAAGTGAGAAACGAAGCATTCAGAGACTCTTCAAACACAAAGTGCCGATGAAAGTAATCAAAGAAATCCATGACATCCTTTTCCACAACACTCCAACATTTGTTTAAAAAAGCCATGGTGAAACCATCAGGACCAGGGGCTTTATCACCCTCCATCTCCCTTAAAACCTGGATGACTTCCTCCTTCGAGAACTCCTTCTCTAAGGACAACCTCTCTTCCTCTCCAATGCATGCAAAATCCAACCCATCCATAGTAGGACACCTCACCTCAGTTTCCTCATACAACCCCTGGTAGAAAAGAGCTAACTGAGAGCGCACATCTGCCTCATCCTCATACAGAACACCCTCCACCTCTAACCACTTAATCAGATTAGCGTTTCTATGGGAATTAGCTAATCTATGAAAGAAACGAGTATTATTATCTCCCTCCTTCACAAACAAAGCACGAGACTTTTGTCTCTAGGAAATTTCCTCAAAAGAAGCCAAATGTTCTATGTCCCCTTTGAGCTGAATGCGACGAATCTGATCCTCATTCGATAGACCCACCGACTCCTCTCTAGCATCTAAACCCATAAGTTCAGTCAACAAATTCTTCTTTCTAAAAGCTAAATCACCAAACACCTCCCTGTTCCACTTTTTTAAATCTGCTTTCAAAGCCTTCAACTTTTGTGCCAAAATAAAACTTGGAGAGCCCGAAAAACTGTAACTAATCCACCATTGCTGAACTCTATCAACAAAACCCTCAGCTTGCAGCCACATGTTTTCAAATTTAAAGGCACTTCGGCCTCGTCGAACAACATCAGCTTCCAACAAAAGCGGACAATGATCTGAAATAACACGAGGAAGCACCCGTTGGGATATATTCCCAAAATGTTCCTCCCAATCTAGAGAAACCAAAGCCCTGTCAATTCTTGACATAGAGGGATACCAGAATCTCTAAACCATGTAAAGGAAGCCCCCTCTAAAGGAAGATCAACTAAAGAATTACTTTCTATAAAATCCGAGAAGGCAAACATAGCGAGACTGAACGACTCACAGCCAAGTCTTTCACTTGGGTACCTGATAATATTAAAATCCCCTACTAAACATCAAGCCATGGGCCACCTGGCCCGCACCCGTAATAACTCCTCCCACAAACAAGACCGCTGACCATCATCATTGGGGCCATAAACCCCTGTACAGGCCCAAACAAAGTCATCCACCACCCCTCTCAATAAGACACTGACAGAAAACTGTCCAACAATAACATCCATCTTTTCAAAAACCCTCTTATCCCAAACCAGCAAGACCCCTCCCGAAGTCTGGACAGCATCCAAAGCATCCCAATCAATGAAAGGACTTCCCCATAAACTTCGTACAAAAGCAGTGTCGATAGAAGCTACTTTCGTTTCTTGAAAACAAAAAATATCACATTTCCACTCTTTTAAAAGATTCTTACAAACCTGTCTCTTTCGGGGATTGTTAAGCCCCCTAACGTTCTAAGAAAGTAGGCGTAAATTCATTTAAAACTACCAACAACCCCCACAGCATTCAAAGGAGCTCTACTCCTACTCCTAGAAGAGACACCATCGTAATTAACATTAGAAATCAGCCCCTTAAGCTCCCTAAGACCCCGTGACCCTAAGTTTGTAGGTTGCTTATGTGCCCCAACATCGATCACCTTGAGACATTCCTGTTCGAGAAGGCGAAACAAAGCCAAACAATAAGCTTCATGTTTCACAATAGGAAAACCCACCATATTACAAAAATCTATCATCAGCTGGGAAACCCAACTTGAATTTGGTTCAGTTTCTGCCACCTAAGCCCCTCCTGCATCATCCTGAACCATCACCACCTCACCAAGTGTATTGGGGTCCCATCGAGTCAAAGGATTACACTCCAAAAGAAGCCCAGAATCAATATGACTCAAACCACCAGAAGCCACTGGCCTCAGCTGTACCACCACTTCGTGGTAGTCACTAAAAACCTCAATTCGATCTTCCCCTTCCCCAAACTCAGTACCCATCTCGTTACCCAGCTCAGACAAAGGGGAAAAATGATTATGTTGCACCCACTGATCCAAGATGTCTGAAGAACCCACCTTGCCGAAGTCGGGATCCAACACGGAGAGGCTATGCCCACTCTCCATGCTTGATTCAGCCCCCGGTGCACCGGAAGCTTCCATCGGCGTGCACCTATCAAACTCCAGCTCATAAACATGGGCTAAAAGCCCATTATCCTTACCTATAGAATCTGCCACAGGTTGGGCCACCGTCGCACTTACCACTTCACCGAGATAAGCTCCCTTCAAACAGACTAACGGTGAGACCATCGAGACACCTTGGACTGGGTCGACATTGAGGGCAGAGGCGCTGAGTTCCTCCGGCACCACTGCGCTCTCCGGCGACTCGGAATCTCCACTCGAAAGTCCTCTCGTGCTCTTGTCTAAGACCCACGTTGACTGAGCATCAGACTTAAGTTTTAAATAACTGGGCTTGACCAAACTGCCCTCCTTAAGTGAAGTCACATGCACCACGAGTTGGGCTTCATCCAGCCCACCTGATTGTTTAGTGACTTCTGGCCCAACACTTAAATCCTTGGGCCAGCTAATCTCCTCAACACTCAGACAAGTCACTACACGCCTCCCTCCCTCAGGCTTGCACACCCTCAAAGCCAAAAATGCAGGAGTCAACTTAAACTTGAAAGCCTGCATGGGTCTACCAGAAAAAGCTGAACCATTGCCATTTATAGCTGAACAATTTTCAAAAGAAACTCCATGAATCACGTTTTGCCCCCATTTAGCTCCATATGTTTCAAAATTCCTAATCTTCTGCTTATTACCATAAACAGACATACTCTTCCCACTCCGGCCACCACCAACAAGCTTACCACCTCCACCACCATTATTTAAAGAAACTTTGGCCAGAGATACCGGATTAGCACCAGAGCAAAAATTCCTAAGCTCTTTTTGAAACAAAGACCAGCCAGCTCTATTAGAGCTTGCTGGTATCATTATACAACCTCTCCTAGACCCTCCAAAATATACTGTAACAACAACAAACAGGCCAGCCCTGTTAGATCTCCCACAGAACTCTAACAACTTCCCATTTTCCCTAAATCTCTTACAAAGTAAACCATGGCTAGGCACCCAATCTCGTATATCTTCGAGACAAGTAAGTAACCACTCCAAGCCCCTACGTCCAACCCAAATAGAGCTCTTAACATTCCTACGTGACTCATGTAAAGCATACGAATCAGACCGCCCCCCATCAAAAGAAAAAGAAAAAAGTTTAGCATCAATATGGAACAACCTCTTGCTGCATCCAAGGACAGAGGATAGAGGTTTAGGAGGGATGATATGAGGGGTTCCTATGGAGGGAAGACTAGGTATGGTTACAGGTGCAGGCACAAGAGTAGGCTGTTTAGGCAAAACTTGGTTAGAACCCTGAGGAGGTGGGGAATGGGAGGGCAAAGGCAGTGGTGGTGGGGGAGTGGGAAAAGGATATGGGAAAAACCCAAATTGTGGAGGAAAGCATAAGGGGGAGGGAGAAGGAAAATGTGAGGGTGGCAAAAAAGGAAAGAAAGGAGGTGATGGTTGAGGGAGAGGGAGAGAGGGTTGGGTGGAGGAGGGGGGTGTAGAGGGTGAGGCTGGGGTGGGGGAGGGGGTTGGGGGGGAGCAAGATTGCATGCATCAGGTGATGTATCGTACGACATTTGATATTCAAAGAACACTCAGCAACCCAGGCACTTCTTGGGTGCTACCCATAAAGAGGAGACATTCCAAATTGTCTCCTCTTTATTGTCTCCTCTAACCCATAAAGAGGAGACAATTTGGAACCCAGTTTTGGAGAAGATGGAGCAATGTCTAGCTGGGTGGAAGAGTTGTATTTATCTAAGGGGCGCAAAGTAACTCTTATTAAGAGTACTCTCTCCAATTTACCTACTTATTTCCTGTCTCCCCTTCCTGTTCTAGTAAAAGTGGCTAATAGTATGAAGAATATAGAGATACTTTCTTTGGAGTGGTATTGATGCTCCTAAGATGCCTCTAGTGGAATGGTCTAAGGTTTGTATGCCAGTGCAGAATGGAGGTTTAGGGATTCGATGGCTAAGAAGATTTAATTCTACTTTGTTAGGAAAATGGTTGTGGGGATATGGAACAGAGAGAGATGCCCTTTGGAGGAAGGTCATTGAGGCGAAATATGGGATGAAGTGGTTGATGTACCAAACTGGTGTAAAGGACCTGTGGTGTTACTGTGCAGAAATCCATTAGAAGTGGTTGGTTGGACTTTTCTAAATTTCTTCGGTTTGATGTAGGTGATGGTACTAGGGTGAAGTTCTAGAAGGATGTATGGTGTAGGGATTGTTCTCTTAAGGAAGCATTTCTTGATTTGGATAGTATTAGTTGGACAAGGGAGTTCTGTGTCAGAGGTTATGCACTTCTCTGATGGGAGACTACATTGGGACATTTAGTTCTATCGTCCACCACAAAATTGGGAGTCAGAATCATTGGATCTATTTTGGAATGTGATTTATTCCACGAAGGTGCGAAGTGTTGGTGCTAACAAACTTTGCTGGAAGCCAGCAATGAATTGAGGTTTTGAGGTTCGAGTTTCTATCACTCTTTATCTCCTTCTGTCATTGATTTTCCTCGGAAAATGGCGTGGCAATCAAAGGTTCATCCTAGAGTAGTGTTTTTTTCTTGGAATGCTGACTTAAGTAAGATCTTAACTTCGGATAATCTTTGGAAGAGGCATATTGCAGTGCTAGAGTGGTGCTTTATGTGTAAAAGGTGTGGGGAATCAGTGGATAACCTTCTTCTTCATTGTCCTATAGCATATGAGTTTGTGGTCTATGGTATTTTGTTTGTTTAGTATACATTGGGTTATGCCGTATAAAGTTAGTGAGTTGTTAGCTTCTAGGTAGGGCAAGTTTGGTAGACATCGAAATATAGAGTTATGGAGGTTTGTGCCGCATTGTTTGTTTTGGTGCTTATGGCGGAAGCGAAATGCTAGATGCTTTAAGGATTGTGAACGGTTTATTCTTAACATTAAGTCTTTCTTTTTCCGTACTCTCCTTGATTGGAGTTTAGTTTTGCCTTCTTATTCTTGTTTTTCTCTCTCCGATCTTATTGATCGTTGTAATCTGGGTTCTTGAGTTGTGCCACTATAGTACACTTCCAGTGTACTTGGCTTTATTAATAAAATTCTTACGTTACTTTTGGAGACTTCCTACCTTTCTATGTGGTAATGTGGGATAGAAGGGACACCCTAGTAGATAGGAAGTGTACAGGGGTCAAAGAAATCAAGTACAAAAATTGCAAAAATCTAGAAAATCGAGAAAGGAAGAGTAAGATTGGTTTCGCAAAGCAGATAGCCAATCGACTAAGGTTCTAAAGAAAAATAACTTGAGGTCTGAAATGGATCTCTCATTATCTTCAAAACACCTACTATTTCTTTCCCTCCAAAGACACCACAAGCGACAATGGGGAACGATTATCCATATATGACCGTTCCAATAAAGACCAAACCGCCCTTGCCAACAAGCTAAGAGCCCAAAAAACTAGAATGTCAATGTTCAAGTACAATGAAACACACATATAAAGAAACGCACACATAAAGTCAATCTAGAATGTTTCAAATAGGACCAAGACTTAAAAAACTAAGCCCTGATCTGACTAGTAAAAAAAAACCAAAGCCTATAAGTAAAAGCCCAATAACCAAATAAGACTAGCATGCTATGAAAATAAAGCCCATAGCAGACAATTATAGCCCATGTCTAGCAACCAGGGAAATTACTTTTTTTTTGATAAGTAAGAAAATTATATTAAAACCTCAGGAAAACAAAAGGACAAACAGAGAGTACAGAGGAGGAAACAAAAAAAAGAAGAAGAAAAGTAGAAAACAAGAAAACAAGCGAAGCCAACAAAGAACTAATTACAAAGAAGAGAACTAAGAAACATAGGGATAGAATCACTAGAGGTGAGTCCCCAAGCCCTAGACCAATCAAAAAGAGAGCCACTAAAGTAAGCGAGCAGTTGGTCATCAGTTTTGTCCTTGTCCTCAAAAGTACGCCAGTTTCGCTCCCTCCAAATGCACCACATTAGGCACAACGGAGCTAGATTCCAAACTCTAGAAGAGTGCTTTCCGAGCCAGTTCCACCAGCCGAAAAGCGTATCTGCAATCGATTTTGGCAAGACCCAAGAAATCCCAAAAGATCTAAACACCAGGCTCCACAACTGAAAAGCTTTTCCACAATGAAGAAGCAAGTGATTCGCCGTCTCCCCATTACTACGGCACAAAATGCACCAATCAACAAAATCGAAGCCTCTACACCGCAGAATGTCCCCTGTAAGAATCTTTTCCCAAGCTGCAGACCAGACAAAGAAGGAGACGTGCATAGGAGCCTTAACCTTCCAAACACCTTTCCAAGGAAAGATAATAGGCAAGGGACATCGAAGCTTATCATAGAACGATCGAACATCACGTTCATAGTGATGAATACAATGTACTTGAAGCAAATACATATAACTCAAGAAGTAAAGCTAACAGATTGTAGAAATCACAAATGGAAATACACTGCGTAAAAACCTAGATAGGAGCCCACTGAAACAAAGTACCAAATAGTAGAGACTTTAAGAGATCTAAAGGTCTCTCATTATCTTCAAAGGTACAGGTATTTTTTTATGAAAGGCAGGAGTGTTGCTTCTTCTTCTTATATTGTCTAACCCGTGATCAACCTACAAATCCCAACTCCATCTAGAATTCTATGCCCTAAAACCACAAGTTTCAAACCCCAAAGCCCTTAACATGGTTAATTCTAGGCAAGTTTACAAATGTGTCCTACATCATAGGTATATTCGTCATCCATATGTGTATTTCCAAAGTAATTCAGCATGGATATACACGTCATGTTTGTTTGTTTGTTTTTTATAGTAATAACTAAAAACTATATATTACATCAAGGGAAGAATAAGAATACCTCATCAAGGTAATCAACATCAAGATCGCCAGAATTATCAACGTTTCCAAACATGAACCCCAAAAACCGATTACCCCCACCACCCTCCTCGTATTCTTCCTCATCATCTGCCAAATCGTAATTCAAAACAATATTTTATGAGAAGTACAAAACTACAATTTTTATTTACATGACAAGTGAACACAAAAACAATACTAAGTAAAAATTATAAACGCAATGCATGCATTATATCTATAGGCATCATATACATTAGGCAGACTTCAAATGCCATGATAAAAATTCTAGCACCTCTTGACAACAACAAGAAATATAATAAAACTGATGCACAGAGGAAAGATACGGAAAAATAACTATAATAGCTATAATTGGCAATGGCAAGCCACTTTTGCACATATGTATGCCTGTTCTAATTTCTTAGGCACCTTTTCTTCGCCTGCCAGGCCTTATAATTTATATCACCGACAATAGCGTAGTGTTATACTGTTATTTGTCATAATATAATGAAGTTACAACTAATGACTAAAATTGTAGTTTATTTGTGAGTTAAGCAACAAACTAACCTTCATCCCTTCCTTCTTGGGAAGGGCTACCCGACTCATAACCCATCGTGTATTGTACAGCCCTGCATTAGAGTCAGTGACAAGAATTCAGACATATAAGTATACTTGAAAAAAAAAATTAAAAAGAAAATTCAACGAAGAAACACAAAGAAAAGTAGCATAGTATAGAGTAGCAAAAACATAGAATTCAAAATTATAATTCCAGCATTTTGAGAAACTAACCAAGCAAGAAGAATTTCGCCGGCCCAGATTTTCAGTCATAATTCAGAATTTATTAAATAAAAATTTACCCTTAACCCTTAAAATCAGCATGTACGAGATAAAGAGACAGAGAGAGATATATTTTTCATGTTAGAATCCCCAATTTAAGTAGCACATGATGAAAAGATTGAAAAGAAAATCCCAAATCGGTTGAATACGAACCCTAGTCGATGAAAATAGTAAGAATCGTATGAATTCAAAAAAAAAAAAAAAAAAAAAAAACAACTAAATTGTTGAAGCAGAAGAAATAGAATAATCGAAAACACACACAAAACTTAGCTTGGTTTTGAAAGCAGTCCACCATGAATTAAGAATTTCACACTTGGTTATTCTACTTGTTGTTTTAGCAGAACAGAAAAGAGAGATTTTAGAGAGAGAGAGAAGGGTGGTGTGTGGTGAGGAATAGGATAATAGAGTGAGGTACTTACTTGAGGGTTGGAGGTTGTGATATGGCGGAATACGGTGGCCTCACGCGGCAGAGAAGCAGTCGCAGCGTCGATAGCAGACGAGAGAGAGAGAGAGAGAGAGAGAGAGAACGAGAGCGAGCAAGCGAGCTAGAGAGAGAGAGGAGAAATGAAGAGAAGAAGGGGAGTCGGGTTAAGCTATGGGTATTTTAGTCATTATGGAAATTTGGTGGGGGTATTTTGGTAGCTAGGTATTATCGGGATTCGGGTATATTTTAGTCCAAGCGCCTCTTATTCTTCTTTTTCGGTTTTACCTTTTTTTTTTTCTTAAGAAGGAAAATAAAAAATAAAAACTTGAGTTTTGTATATCTCAAGTTTAACCTTTTTCAATTTGAAAGTTTCTAAAAACATTTTATTTAAACCTTCTATCACATTTTTTCGGTTAAATCATTCAACTGATCTTCTAAAAAAAAAAATCACATGATTGATTCATTTAAATTAAAATTTTCGAATACTAAGGTTTAAATGAAACTTACACGAAACTTTCAGGTTGACTGAATGTGACGGGTCCAATTTGCTAAAATGAATAATAGTTATATCCAATACTAAGGTAATTCACCTTTTTTAAAATTATTAATGATAAAATTCCTATAAAAAAATAATGATAAAATTGAATGTGAATGTCGACTTGAAGAAAATCTTACTCTTTTACTTTAAATATTAATAATTTAATAAATTTTACTACATTGTCTTTACAAACTCTATCCTATTTTCACTATAAAAAATAAAGTGAAATGCCGTTGAATTTTCATTGCAAAAGTTTGGCAATGATCATGTTATGTGTTGTGAAACTCCTGGTACAAAACTTTGTTAAATTTCTATTATGAAAATAATGTGAAATACTATCAAATTTTCATCATAGAAATCTGATAGGGCTTCGAGTCAATTAGCGAAGAATATGTAAAGGCCATAAGTCATTTTCAAAACAATTTCAAAAACCCTAAAAACATTTTGTCCCAAATTTCATGACTTATAGACATAATTTTTTACCCTTGTTTAGATTAGGGACACGGGACTTTCTTTTAATCTTTTTTTTTATAAGTAACATAAAAACTTCATTAAAACTCCGCCTAGTACATAGGGAATGTATGAAAAAGGCAAAAACATCAAGAAACCAAAGTACAATGATCAATCAACACAGGAAGGGAGAAACAAGAAAAAAAAGGTAAAACAAAACACCATTCGAGAAGAGTAAAAAAGAAAAAAGACTTAAACTTAAGAATGGACCGTTCGCGACCCTCAAAGCTTCTAGAGTTCTGTTCCCGCCAGATACACCACATCAAGCAATGCGGCACAAACCTCCACATAAGTATATTACAATGCTGCCTGAAATTGCATGACCAACAAATCCACTACCCTTTGCGGCATCACCCAACAAACACCAAACAAGCAAAAGATCATACTCCACATCTCAAATGCTATAGGACAGTGAAGGAGGAGATGATCTATAGATTCTCCACACCATTTGCACATAAAACACCACTGTAGAACAACAAGATGCCTCTTCCGAAGATTATCTATGGTTAGAATCTTGCCTAAAGCCGCAGTCCAAGAGAAGAATGCTACCCAAGGAGGAACCTTCGATTGCCATACCATTTTCCAAGGGAAAGAAATGACTCTAGAAGGGGATAGAGACTGATAATCAAGGATGTCAATACCGTACCGGAGGCCATACCGGTTTGGCCACCAGTACGATATATTTCAGATACCGGTCAATACCGGTGTACCGTTTCGGATTTACCGCTATTTTATATATTTAATATATGTATATATACACACACACATACACACACAAAACCTCTATTTACCATAAAACAATACCTCAAAAATTCATGTTTACCATAAAACATTACTTCAATTAAAAACAAATAATTCATAGTTTTAAACTTTAACATCAACTAAAAGAAAAAAAAAAAAGGTATATTTCATGTTTCGGTCCGGTATCCAATTACCAACCGGTACAGCCGGATTTCGCCGGTACGGCCGATACGATGCTAGTATGGCTGGTATTTTTTCCAGTACGAAACAAGGGGGTCGAGCGTACCGGATTGTTGGCCGGTACGGTATATTCCGGCTGATACGGTACGGAATCGATAACCTTGCTAATAATACCCACTCACCTTGAACCCTCGACTACTAGCTGGCTTCCAACAAAATTTGTCAAAACCAACACCCCACACCTTAGTGGAATAAATCAAAACCAAAAACGAATCCAAAGAATGAGACTCTTGATCATTCACTAAACGACAAAACTACAAGTCCCAAGAAATTCTCCCATTTGCACAACTCATAACCTTAGAGACCAAAGCATCCCTTGACCTACTAATATTATATAAATCTAGAAACGCCTCCTTAAGAGGACGATCCCTACACCACACATCATCCCAAAACTTCACACGAGTACCATCACCCACATCATACTGAAAGAACTTGGAAAAATTCAACCAGCCACTTCTAATGAACTTCCACAGACAAACACCATATGCCCCAAACATAGATTTTGTGCATCAACCACCCCACTCATTCCCATACTTCGCCCCAATGACCCTTCTCCAAAGGGCATCATTCTCCAAACCATAATGCCACAACCATTTGGCTAATAAGGCAAAATTAAGCCTTCTCAAACACCTAAGAGCATCCACAGCAGTGAAGCTAAAAATTTAGCTTTTCAGCTCTACCAAAAGTTACTTTATCTATTTTACCTACATTCATGCTACAGCAGTGGATCTATTTTAGCTTTTAACACAATAAAATAATATACATATCATAATAAAATAATATATCCACTACAATAAAATAATATATTCACTACAATAAACAACAATCACAACCACCTGTAACCGCCACCGTTACCACCGTCGCCGCTACTACCACCGTCACTGCCACCGCCACCGCCACTGCCGCCGACTCTTTTACCGCCACCGACTCTTCCACCGCTATCAACACCACATGATAGCAAATAATCGTCTAATGTTAACAAGTAATTTTTTTAACCCCAAATTATACTTATACATTTTTTTTTTTACTAAAACAATTTCTCAATTATCATGATAGCCTATTATCGTCTCAATTGTCCAGAAGCAATCTTGGAACAATGTGAACTATGAAATTGAGGAACTTTATAAGAAAACATATAAAATAGAACACATATTATAACAGGAACAATGTAGTCCATAGATTTACTCACATACATAACTCAAACCAAATTACAATAAAACTCACACACTCGCATAAGTTCCTATGACTCATGCTTCTCAACATACAAAAAAGAAAGTTCCTATGACTCACCTTGCAATTGCCATAAATGTTCAATAAGGTCCGACTAGAGTTGAAAATGAATTTCTCGATCTCTAATGCGTCCATGCCTCTCAATGTATGACAAAAATTCATCACTTTGTTCACGTAACACTTGCAGAGGAGGATTATCCATTCCATCATTTTGTTCATAATCCAAGTCTACCACTTCATTATCATCCCGCTCATCTTCAACAATCATGTTATGGAGAATTATGCACGCTTTCATGATCTTTTGGAGTGTTTCAAGATGGAAAAATCGTGCAGGTCCACGGACAATTGCGAAACGTGCTTGAAGCACTCCAAATGCACGCTCAACATCCTTCCTACATGCCTCTTGGGCTGCTGCAAATAATTTATACTTCTGTCCTTGTGGAGCTAGGATTGTTTTCACAAATGTTGCCCACTTTGGATATATGCCATCAGCAAGGTAATATCTCATTGTGTAGTCATGACCATTGATTGAGTAATATACTGCAGGAGCACGTCCTTCAACAAGTTCATTAAATACATGAGATCGCTCTAACACATTAATGTCATTATTTGACCCAGGTAACCCAAAAAATGCATGTCATATCCAAAGATCATATGATACTATTACCTCCAAAATAATAGTAGGCTCACGAATATGACCACAATATTGACCTTTCCATGCAGATGGACAATTTTTCCACTTCCAACGCATGCAATCAATTGAACCTAACATACCTGGAAAACCTCGGCATTCGTTGTGAGCTAACAGTCTAGCAATGTCTTCATTGTTTAGCTTTCTCAAGTATTCCTCAGAGAAAACATCAATTACTACAGTAACAAATTTTTTCAAACTTTCTAATGCAGTAGTTTCTCCAATCCGCACATACTCATCTATCAAATCACCCGATACTCCATACGCAAGCATTCTAAGTGTAGCAGTTATCTTTTGTAATGAAGATAAACCAAGTTTTTTTGCACTATTTCTTTTTTAGACAAAGTAAGAGTCATGAGCTTCTACCTTAGATTGAATACGGAGAAAAAGAGAACGCTTCATCCGAAATCTCCTACGAAATAAAGCGGATTGATATATTGGTGTGGGAGCAAAATAATCAAGAAAAAGCCTCTCATAGCCTACCAAATGATTATGTCGAATAGAACGACGACGTTTAGGTTGTGATGTTTCCATAACAAGTTCTTCGATTATCTCATCTTCATCTGAGTCATTAAGAAGGAACTTGCGAAACAAATAGTGATTCATGGATGCAACCTTCAAGACAATTGGAAATCAATCATTACTATAGATGCAAGATTAAAGTTAAGTGACATAAACTACAACAAAATGAATATAACCGATTCACGCACAAGTCACAACACAAACACATACATCTAAAAAAAACAACTTGGAAATACTATGAATGCTCATTGTTGATAGATTTATTCTAAGACCTGTCATCTCAAAACCAAGCATATGATACTAGGAATGTTCAATGAATAGAAATAATTGGATCAAAGACACTTATAGTGGCTGTAACAGCAAAATTAATAGACACTCATAGTGGCTGTAACTCATAGTGGCTGTAACACTCATAGTGGATCAAATAATAGTTTCATTGGATCAAAGAATTATATCAATGCCTATCACAAGACCGAATGGAACTTAACAAAAGATAAAAAAGATTGCACTTCAAAGTCTTTGTTAAATTGCACTTCAAGTTACAACACAAACACATACATCTAATTTAAGATTAAAGTCAAGTGACATAAGCCACTACAAAATACATAAGTTACTACCAAAATACATAAAAGTCTACATAAGCCACTACAAAATACATAAAAGCCTAAGTTACATCCAAAATACAATCAAACCCTAAGCTACATCCAAAATACAATCAAACCCATTAATTACGTGAACTTCATCTTGCCATGATTTCCTCTTGGAGTTGTTCATAAAAAGCTTTTTGTGCTCCGGTCAAGCCATTTGTATCTATCATCATGATTCTCTCATTCTCTAACCTTTCTATCATCTCAAATTTTTTCTTCTCAATCATGATTCTTTCCTTCTCAATCTTAAGTTTTTCTTTCCTGCTTTCCTTCTCAATCGCAAGTTTTTCCCTCTCAATAAACATTTTTTCCTCTTCCAACCGAGTTACATCCTCAATTAATTTCAATTTCTTGGTCAAATATTCCCCTACATCTTTTTCGATGGCTTTGTTCTTTCGGATGGCCTTTTCGCCCTTCCTACCAATAGGTCTCTCAAAATTGGAAGTGTCACCAAGTCCGGACCTACAATCCCCTTCGCCAATAGATATTGACTCCGGAGTTAGAGGCACGGATGATTTCGATCTAGCATTGTTAGGATCGGCAAACTTTGGTTGGTCCTTTAACATGAGCCAACAATGGTCAAGAAGAAAGGGTTTCTTGTGCTTCTCTAAATACAAAGCCTTCGCATTAGTAATCTAAAAAAAATTAAAAGAAATATAACATGATTAATATCTTCAAACTATTGGTGAATGGACATGTTAACACTATTGCAATATAATTTATACCTTATCTTCTTCAGTTATACCACTTTGATGATGTGCTTTAACTTGAGTCATACACTCGGCAAACTTATTTGTCTTTTCACTAATCGCTCCCCAACGATTTAACAAGGAGATAACAGTATGTGTGGTACCAGATGTATTGTACTGCATGAAGTATTCCCAAACTTTTTGACGAATGGTATTTTGTGTTTGTTCATTACTGTTTATGGCATCAACACTAGTATTTAGCCATGTTGCCACTAGGAGTTTATCTTCCTCTACACTAAAGTTAGAGCCCCGTTTTCCTTTTGTAGAAGAGGCATTTTCAACTTGAGGTGAAGCTGGAGCTGGAGAATCAGAAACTAACACAGGAGTATTTTGAGACGTTCCCAAAAATTGTGAGTCAATTTTTATATCCTCGTTCATGATACCCATGATATATGTTAAGTCTCTACGTAACTCTGTGTCCCTACGTGACTCCATAAAATTAGAAAAAAAATATATAAACTTCCCTGCACACTGAAAATTCCTAAACTAACATTTATATCAAAACTTAAAACACTTAGAATTATAACAATAGTACATGCTTATGCATAAATACTTAATTTGACATGTAGCTTAATCTCATTAAAATGACCACAAGAAATCCTTTTTGTGTGCTTCTCTTTATGGTTTTGTGGTTTTATGCAACACAACATATTACAGAGACAACAAAAAATGTATACTTCCCTGCACAAATTACAGATACCACAAGAACTTCTATTACAACAAAACCACACAACAAATTCCTGCAAACAAAAAATTCTCAATACATTCCAATACAAATACATTCTGTCCATTCAGATGTTATACCCAGCAAAAACAGCAACAAATCCCATAGTGCCAAATCAAAAATCACACACCTCACACAGTTTAACATCATTGCAAACAATCCTACATAGTGCCAACTGCCAACACACCATATTACATAGCTATATTTTTCACATAACACCAAGTGTATACAAAGGTTTTTTTTTAATTTTGCCCAAACATCCATGAAACACACTTAACATAGCGACAACACATCATTTTTCACCACAAAATAACACCATAACCTTGCATGATGACACAAACCCAAAAAAATTAAGCCAAAACAACGAACACCCAGATGAAAAAATTCACTACAAAATGACAAAGACAACTGACCTGAAGTGGATCGACTAGGACAACGTGGGTCTGAGGCAATCTGAGAGAGATGGGCGGCTGGGACGGAGTCGGTCTGAGAGAGATGAGCGGCTGGGACGGCGTGGGTCTGAGGCGATCGGTGGCTAGGACGGCTGGTGGGTCGAGCTTCAGTGGGAGTTGAGAGACTGGAGTTGAGAAAGATGGGCGACTTGGGACGGCGTGGGTCTGAGAGCTTGAGTTTCAAATGAGATGGTGGGTCGGCCGACGGCGGTAAACAGAGAGGTGAGACTTTGAGAGAGTGAGCTTGAGAGATGAGAGCTTGAGCTTGAGTTTCAAGTGAGATGGTGGGTCGAGTCGGCGGTGGTAAACAGAGAGGTGATAGCTTGAGAGAAGTTTCAAATGAGAGCTTGAGAGTGACACTGAGAGAGAGCATGGTGAGATGAGAATAAAAGAAACGAAAAAAATAAACCAAGTAGTATTATTTTAATCTAGGTGAATAAAAAATTAATTTTTTTTTAGATGTCTGCTACAATGCACATCTATAGATAGATGTGCACTGTTGCAATTCAGCTAAAAAATATAAGTATGCCTCCACTGCTACATGGCTGTTTTTGGTATTTTGGTGGAGCTAAAATAGCATTATAGCTATTTAGCTCCACTGCTGCAAGTGCTCTAATGCCTAACCCTCCATTCTTCACTGGGCTACAAATCTTAGACCAATTTACTAAATGAATTTTACGATTGTCCCCAATACCAGTCCAAAGAAAATCTCTTTGTAAATCCTCCATCCTCTTGGCCACCTTAACTGGAATAGGAAAAAGCGAAAGAAAATACGTAGGTAAGCTAGAAATAGTACTCTTAATAAGGGTAACCTTACCCCCCTTAAATAAATACAACCTCTTCCATCCAGCTAGACTTTGCTCCATCTTCTCCAAAATAGGATTCCAAATTGTCTTATCTTTAAAAGTAGCACCCAACGGAAGACCTAAATATTTCAGTGGAAGAGCAGACTCCCTACAGCCCAAAATCTCCACTAACTCATGTAGATCAGGCACATCCCCAACTGGAACCAATTCAGACTTTCCTAAATTAATTTTTAGCCCTAACATCTCCTCAAATCTAGATAGAATCCCACGCAAGGCTGTTATATGATTGCTGTGAGCATCACAGAAAACAAGAGTATCATCCACGAACAATAAATGGGACACTGTCATCAAGGAACCAATTGCGTTCCCAACTATGAAGCCCGAAAACTGTCCTACTGCAGTAGCTGCAACCAACATACAGCTCAAGGCCTCCATGACAATATCAAACAGAAAAGGGGATAAAGGATCACCTTACCGAAGACCTCTAGAACTCCCAAAAAAGTCAGAAGGGCAACCATTGATCAAAATGGAGAATTTAATAGATGATATACAACACCTGATCCACCTTCTCCACTTATCGAAAAAACCACACTACTGTAACAGAAACAAGAGAAACTCCCAATTCACATGGTCGTATGCTTTCTCAATATCCAGTTTGCACAACACCCCGGAACCCCTGCCTTTAATCGACTGTCTATACACTCAGAAGCAATAAGGACAGAATCTAGAATTTGTCTACCTTTCACAAAGGCATTCTGAGATTCAAAAATAAGACCGTGAACCACCCTTCACATACAATTGGCTAACACCTTAGCAATAATCTTGTACAACCCTCCCACCAAACTAATAGGCCGAAAGTCTTTGACATCCACTGCATCAATTTTCTTAGGAATGAGAGCAAGAAATGTAGCATTAAGGCTCTTTTCAAACACAACGTGGGCATGAAAAACATGAAACACATTCATAATATCTGTTTTCACCATGCTCCAACAAGACTGAAAAAAAGCCATTGTAAAACCATCCAGACCTGGCGCTTTATCACCATTGAAATCATGTACCACAGCAAATACTTCATCCTCATCAAAAGGTCTGTCCAACCAAGAGGCATCTTCCTCATAAATTCTAGAGAAAGTAACCTCATCCAAAAGAGGTCTGTGGACCTTAGTCTCCGAGTATAGCTGCCTATAGAACTGAGTAATGCACCCCTCAATGAGCCCCTGATCCGTAGATATCTCTCCATCCACCATAAGTCTATCGATAGTATTGCATCTTCTATGAGAATTTGCAATACGATGAAAAAATTTTGTGTTCCGATCTCCCTCTTTAAGAAAAAGAGCCCTAGATTTTTGCCTCCAACAGATTTCTTCCAACAAAGTTGTTTTCTCTAACTCTCCATGAATTCGATCCTTTTCCCTACTTTCCTCCGCTGTAAGAACACGATCATCCTCGATAACTTCCAACTCATTAAAATCCTTCCACAAATTCTGCACCCTAAGACCTATATTACTGAACTCCTCCACATTCCATCTCTTCAAATCCAATTTCAACATCTTCAGTTTGCTAGCCAAAGAAAAACTTGGAGTTCCTTGGAAAAGATAGGACTCCCACCATGAACTCACCCTTTCCAAAAAGCCCTCATCCTTTAACCACATGTTCTCAAACCTAAAAGGTTTTTTTCCTCCGTGTAAATTTCCACCCTCAAGAAGGATTGGGAAATGATCCGAAAGCAACCTAGAAAGGGGCCGTTGACAAACAGGTAGAAAATTCTCCTCCCAATCTGCTGACAAAAGAAACTTGTCCAATCTAGATCTAGAAGCAACCTCTCTAGAATTAGACCAAGTGAAATTCCCCCCAACCAAAGGCAGATCAACAGGGCTTTACTCGGAAATAAAAGCTGAAAACCGACGCATAGCTGTAGTGAAATACTTAGAACCAGAGCGTTCAGAAGGAAACCGCACCATAATAAAATCATCTCTTACACACCAAGGCACATCCCACCAACTACATACTCCAGATAACTCCTCCCAAAAGAAACTTCTGTCTCTATCACTATTGGGTCCATAAACACCAGTGAAAGCCCAAACAAAATGATCCACCACATTTTTGAATTTACAAGAGACAGAGAAATGACCCACCGCTTCCTCCACCTTATCCACAACCCTGTTGTCCCACATCAATAAAACCCCACCTGAAGCATCCACAGAGCCTAAGTAGAGCCAATCCATATGCTGACCTCCCCACAAACTACAAATGACACCTTTATTAATTAACTCCATCTTAGTTTCTTGCAGGCAAACAATATCTGCTTTCCACTTTTGAATCAAATTTCTAACCCGAAGCCATTTATCTTGCTCATTCAGCCCTCTCACATTCCATGAAAAAATTCTTAAATTCATTTATGCACTACAACAGCCCGTTCCCTACTAGCACACCTATTCCTTTCTGACTCATTCTCGTCATCCCACGAACTCAATAAACTCTTTAATTCACGATGCCCTTTGTGCTCAGCCTTACCCATCTTCCTCTTAAAAGCTACATCAAGCATCCGTTTTTTCCTTTGCGCTTCTAAAGCTAAGAGCAAACTTGTAACTTGTTCTTCGAATCCCTCAAGCGAGGTCCCAACAGATTTTTGGAAAGCTTTAATTCTATTAGTTACCCATTGTGACAACTTGATGTTATCTACATCCGCCTTACCCCCTATCTCCTCAACTGTAGGAATCTCCATAACCACTGAATTATCCATCGCCAGAGGTGCCACTTCCAGTGGTTCACCTAAATGATCCCAATCCAACAACCCCTCATCAGAGTCCCAAGCCACACCCTCTGACCCAAAATCAGAGACAACAGGACCCCCAACACTATCACACTCAGAATCCGAACTAATAATTTGTCCCTCGTTAAAAGGAGAAACCAAACCTGGATTAGCTACCTCCTCTGATTCAGGCTAATCAGACACAGCTTTAGGAGACCGATAAGCGGAATGACTATTTTCCTCCCATCCCGAAGTTCGAGCATCCAATCTTTAGAATTACCCCAAGTTTTGCTCAAATCTCCAACAAAATCACTGATTCTAGGACCAAACTCATGTGGCATTTTGGTGAAGATCGATTCCGTATTCTCCGATCCAATCTCATGCTGAGATGACACTACCGACTCGATATACCCCTCTTCCGACTCCACTTCTACCGCGTCACTCGTCAGATTGCAATTACCCATCTTTTGTGTGTAGAGAGGCGGCTGATCTGATAGCTTGCTTCAGAGCAATGGAGGAAGCCCAAAAGCTGTGTCGCATGTAGTGGAAGGAGGAGACAGCAAAGACCCAGACCCAAGAACCACTAGATTAGGCACTAAAAGAGAAGTGACAGCTACTGCCGTGTTCTCACAACCGAGAATCGAAGACCCATATGGCAGAGAAGAAGCCATACTCACCTGTACAATATTGTTGCAAGCGAGGGAGGAGAGCGCTTTCGAAGATGCAATCCCAGGAGCCTTAGGGGTGGATTTGGTACTGAAACACTGTGGACCAGACTTAAAAAGCAAAGCTTTATGAGGCCTAGCTTGGGCTTTGGGCTTCCATGCAGCCTAGGGCCTTGGCCCACTTCCCTTAGTCAACACAGTTTTAAAACTGTGTGGCTTATCCTCTCCACTAGGCTTAACAGCCACCAGGCCCACCTCATTAACCTTAGAAGATAGTGCAGTCCAACTCCCTTCATTCCCACGTTCCACACGCAAGGCATTATCCAAGGTCAACGTTGTGTTCAAGCTTTTATCCGCAACTCCATTAAAGACCGACGCGACATCCGCCCCAACTTGCTCCTTGTTAGACCCGGAATTATCTCCCCAAGAAATACACGATTTCAAATTTTGAAAACCCAAAGTAAACTCCTTTCCTTTGTTTCCAAAACCTCCAGGCATCTGCCAGATTTTCTCTCGTCATCATCACCGGTTTTATGATGGCACTTTTGTGCTTAACACTGAAATTCTGATTAATCAGATGGATAGTCTTCCTCAAATGCATTCCAAAACCTTTCCAGCCACTCCCCGATTTCCCTTCCGGTATGACAATGGAACCCCTACGGCGGCCATTTACGAGCTCAGAGAACAACAGAGTGACCAATCAAATAGACATAAGTTTGGTAATAAAATCAAATAAACATAAGTGACCAATCACACTTTAGAAATCCCAATGATTGTTGTCAACTCTTAAATATTATGTAAACTACTCACAATTCTCACACATAATGCTTGCATAGGGTTCATAAAACCTTGCACTCATATTTCGAGAAAAGGGTGTCATGTTGTTCCTTTTCTTGCTCATCGCAATACAAGTGGTCGAACACTGATGGCGGGTATCAACAATATGTATAGTGTATTAAAAAAAAAAAATCTTTAGGTTAAAAATAAAAAATAAATTTAAAAAAAGGAGGAGGGGGGGGGGGGGGGGGGGAATTTGAAATGATATAGGATAACTTACTAATTTCCAATACTTCAGAGGGACATTACCAATATCACTAAAACCGAAAATCTCATTTTTCTCTTAATTTCTCAAAAAACAAAATGGATAACTTCTTTGTGATCTAAAAATCCACTTAATTCAAACACCCCAATTAGGGTGTTTTAATAGTCACATGCCCTAACATTACTTTAATTGTGGTTGTGGATCCCAAATCCCAAGATCTGTATGATTTGAATTAATTGTATTTGGTTTATTGTAAAAGTTTGTCAAAATCTTACTAGAATAAATTGAAGAATAGATTTTCATCCAAACTAAATATAGTTTGCTCTAGCAAAATAACATCACATGAGCGTAACTAATATATTCAATTATTCACTTGGGCAAAACAATAATTAAGACATAACATTCACAAGTATTTCGCCTAACATTCGCTAAAGCAAACTTGTCAAGATTTGCAAAATGAGTTTTGATATAAGAATGATTTGTGATCAACCTTTAACCTACTTATCAACCAACATAAACCACTTAAAACACTATTTATTTATTTATTTTATTTAATATAGAGAAAGGTTACCATACAAAGAGCAATATAGAGAGTAGTTTATTTAAGACCTTTTCTCCCCTCCTCGTGTGTGTGGTAAAAATATTAGTATTGTTAAAAAAAAAAAAAAAAAAGCAATCCACAGAAATCCCTATGCCTTTTCTTTCTTGAGCCAAATTGAAAATACATAAATTTCATCCAATCATCTTCTGATTCCAAAGATAGTGTTTGTGATATTATTTTAAATCACATGGATTCTTTTCAGTAAATCACTACAACAAATCTTCAAGGAAATTCTTGGAGTGCCAAAGGTTTTGGTTCATGCAAACATGTTGTTTGCAGGGAGATATTGTAAAAGGATTGCAATGAATCTAGGACTATTATGGTAGGAAGGTAAGCAAGCTAGGTATTTACATATGCTATATAGAGAGTCTAGAACTGCAAAGGTTTTGTGAGTATAGACTATTGTATATGTTCATTTATATTGGATTTTCTAACAAGATTGGACTCCTAAAGTGCATTTCCTATTGAAAAGGGTTTTTTTAGTGGTTTTCCACTTTATAATCAAATCTTTGTGTTGAATGTTTACGATTTTATTATTATTGCTTTTGTTATTTGGTATTATTTGTGTGGCTGATATATATTACTTGAGATATTTGTATGAATTTCATAATAAACTTGTGCCCTATGTCCATTAATTCTGCAACATAAATTGTTTAAGGGTCTAAACACTATGTTTGGCCAGAAAAAAAGGGGGAGGGAAGACAAAAGAAAGATAAGATAAGTGATTGGAACATATTTTCAATAAGAATCCTTTTTTTGTTTTTTTTTTTTTTGTTCTTTCAGTAATAAATTTTTTGTTTTAGATTCATAAAATAAATTAAAATAAGATAAAAAGTAAATTCTTAAAAACCAAAAATGAAAAAAGAACGATGAATTGGGTTAAAAACTATTTTAAAACTATCTAGTTACAAAAACTCCACGTTAGGAGAGTATAAATTAGAAGAAGTCGAGTGTTAATGTAATGTTAAGTTAAAACCAAAATTTAGTGTATTTGGTTTTCAAGGGAGGAAAAAAAAAAAGAAAAAAAAAAAGAAAAGGAAATTAGGATGTGTGCCCCCATGTACAACTCCCTCATCAATCTCTTTCATTAATTTCCTTTTAATTTGGAAGGAAAGAAAAATGGTTGGTCTAAGGGAAAACCATTCTCCCATCAATTTCTCTCCAACCAAACAAAGCATTTGTCTTCACCTCCCTCCTTTTTCCTTTCCCTACTTTCCTTTCCATCCAATTTCCCTTCAACTAAACACAATATAGAAATTTCACTTTCAGTTGCTTAACCAGCAGCTAGAATCCAACACTGGTTAACTAAAGCCTCATTCTTTAAACCCATTAATAATTTTTTATTCAAGTAAATATGGAACACCGTGAAATGTTACTTACAATCTCAAGAACGAGCTTCAATAAAATTTTCAACAATCATCAAAACCGTAGTTTCCTTAAAATTAACCGAAATTGTGAGCACAATGAAGCCATGAATAAAACAAAAAATAACAAGATACGCTTCAATAGTTTCAATATTAAAACTAAAGAAAGAAACTTAATAAGGTCATGGCACGAGGCCTAGAGAAACAAAAGATTCAATATCAGAATGAATCCCTTTCCATGACAAATTTTGATAACAGCATTACCCCAAGTCTTGGGATCCAGTCTCATGCGAACCATTCTTCATCCCAAAGACATTATTGAACACAAAAGATGAGTCATCCTTGAAAGTGAAACGACCATGCATCCTGTTACATGCAACTCTAGCTAACTGTGGTAGTGCCATGAACTAGGAATATAACAGTAAACTTATTTAAGAATGCCTAGTGGTTGACTTTGGTGGGGAGTGGAAGTGGGAAATAGGTGATCCAACAGGAGGGATAATAGATGGCAATGGAGGTAACTTGGGCAATACGGGCTTAGTCAAAGGTGGCAACTCTAAGTGAGGCAATGGAGGCAATATAAGCTTTGGAAATGTTGGGTGAGGTGGTGCCAATGGTGATATTGTGGGTGTCAATGAAGTCGAAGTACTAGGCGGTACTTGTGGTGGCGATGTGGGTGTAGTTGAACTTGGGGCTGGAGCCAATTGTGATGTTGGAGGTGATGACAAGGCTTTTTTAGGCTTAGGCTTTTCTGGTGATGTGGGTGGAGTTGAACTTGGGGCTGGTGCCAATTGTGATGGTGGAGGTGATGACAAAGCTATTTTAGGCTTAGGCAATTCCGGTGATGTGGGTGTATTTGAACTTGGAGCTGGTGGTAATTGTGATGGAGGTGATGACAAAGCCTTTTTAGGCTCTCGCGATTCTGGTGATGCGTGTGGTGGTGATGTAAGGATTGAAGGCAATGGAGGCAAAGGGGGCAATTTAGGCTTAGGCACAGGAGGCACAACCTGCAAGGTTGGTGCTTTAGATGAAGCCTTGGCAGTGTCCAAAAGATGACGAGCTCCTAGGGCCACATTGATGCTTGAAAACAACAAAGCAATGAAGAAAGCTAACATCAAACAATGAAAGTGAGCCATCATGAAGTGAAGATATGGCTTTACAACATCAGGCTGAAGCATTGTTTGAGCATAAATAAGCAACAAAAAGCAAGGGACTTTAGTAGGGAAATAAAGGCCTATTGAAGGGGATTTAATGTTATCCTTTTCTTGCATTCACTTATCTGGGACCTCGCCAATATGTTTGGTGAGATAGTCAGCATGGTTCAGATTCTGGAATGCACTAAAGGCAAGCTATTGAATGAAGTGGTTTATCTGCATATGTCCTATATTTTAGTAGTGTCAAATGTTGTTGTAAATCAAAGAGTGTAATTGAACATCTCTTCGAAGATTGAATGGATCATTAGGCAAAAGAGGAAACACAAAATACACAGCTCAAGCCAAGTTCTTTTAGTTCTGCCAAGAGCAGAAATTGTACTCAAAAAGTAAAAAATCCCGTGTCCAAGAAAAAACTAGATTTTTTGTCTACAATTTGCAGCCATAGAACAAGAACTAATTAAACAACTACTTTTTGTTGCCCATCAAGACGTTTCCAGCCGTAAATTACTCAATATTATACTATCATTTATTAATTTACAGAACTACCAAGAAGGGTGGTTTCTATTAGCACTTTTGTCATCCACTCTTCCAGCTTTTATGTGTTTTAGAAAATTTATAATGAGAATTTTGTTGTAGTTGTTTATGTTTAGCCCCCCAGCCCCTTATCTTATAAATCCTCAAAAAACAAAAACTTAAAGTTGAACATGAAATTTTCCTTTACAAAAAAGAGAAATATCACTAGCCTAAAAAATCATTGGTGGATTATTGATTTATTGTAGATCCTATTGTAGATTTAACTATGAATAATTGAATATCATAGGCTTCTTTGAAAAAGGTTTTCTGTCATTAGATTTCAAAAAAACCGACTTTAGTTTGTGGGTAAATGCTTGTCCATTTAGCGGGGTCAGCTCAATAAAATTTATAAGCCTAAGGCAATTTAAGTTTTCATATTTAAATATCACTTAAATTACTGAGAAACAAACACACACACAAAAGAGAGGGAAAAGAGTTCTAATACAAAGACACACCACAACACCACTCAAAAGTCATGGTGACTTTCAACGGAGGGTGGAGCAAGTTATACTACACACAACACACTCTCTTAAATAATGTGGGACAATTATCCATTCTCAAAAAAAGAAAAATATCGCTTAAATAATAATAACATTTAGTTAATGTTCTATATTATTATTTTTGTATAAAATAAATTATTTTTACTTTTTAATATGACTAATTCACCTAATTGTAAATGGATTGGATTCTTATTAATCCATATTTTTTGGGGCCTTGTTAGAAGTAGAAGAAAAATGCACAACTCACATATTTTTTGTTTAAAAAAAAAAAGTCACTAATTACCCGATATTAGGAGGCATTTTTCTCTCTAGTAGGAGGCTCTAAGCCTAGGCCCACGACCAAACTTGCTATTTAGTTTCTTGAAGAATATAACTCAATATATATTGTGATTTTGACCAAGAGTTGTTGCTGACATTAACCCCCAGTGGGATATTGCACAGCAAAAAGAACTAGTGTTAGAGCAAGTGTTCTCAAGTGTTGTGGTGTGAGTTTGTTAAAATGCTTTAAACCATCACTTTGGTGAAACCCCTCACTAGCATTCTCCTTTCCACCATCTGCATGATCAGAATTATCCACTTCTAAGCAGGATTCTAACCTCAGAAGTTGCGGATGATATTGTCTTAACGAGAATGGAGTCGAAGAGTTTCTTGAGCCAAAGGGCTCCAGCAAATCAGGATAGCTGCGAAGAAAACTATGATGATCATTCTCATCTGGTTCTGTTTGGGGCTCGGATCCAGGATTTTGTCGTCCTGTCTCGAGTTCTGCTTCACTAACAACTGAAACATCCAAGTCAGGTCCAGAAATTTCACAACTTTCAACAGAATTGTCACTCGCTACAGGAGAATTGTCCCAAAGAATTCCCTTTTCCCAGTGTTGCTGATCAAGAGGATAAAACCCAGGACATTGTGGTGCCTGCAATCCAACAGAAAAATTTCCTATTACCCCCCCCATCTTTCATTGGTTCTGCACTGAGACAGGAGTCCTTTCTTTTGCCCATCATCTTCTGAAGGCAATGAGGTAGCCTCTTGCAGATCACCAAATGCTGTGACCTCTGGTTTGTCATCATCAAAAACTGAGCCTTCAAGTTCAAGTGAATGTGCCTGTTTCATAAATGAATAACCTTGACCAGCATCCTTTAAAAATTCCTCCTCATCCTCTTCAACAATATCAGACATGTCCACAGATTTATACCCATCTGAAAGAATGAAACAGAGAGGGAATAGAAAATCAAACTAGAACCAGGCTAGCAAATAAAAGAACATTTTTTTTTTTACAGTCAAAATTTCAACTCTGACAAAGTAGTGAGGTTGACCTACTCAATTTTTTTATGAAGAGCAGTGATACAAATTTGCAAAAATGAACGAGTTCCAAATATAATTCCTATCATGCTATTTCTAGACAAAATCAATGGATTATGCTGGTTTGAAACACTAAGTGTGGACGAATAAATCAGATCAACAATTAGCAGACGTGTTGAATAATAGTTGTAGGTGGAATTTTGAAAATTTTGGAACATTTTTGGGGCAGCATGGGATTCCTGGAGTCCCTTCAGAAAATGGTTCTGTTTTAAATGGCAAAGTTTCAGTCATAAATGGTAGACCCACGCGGGCCTTCACTTTTAAGCTGACTCCTGACATTCTGGCTTTGAGAGTGTGTAAGCTGGAGGGCGGGAAACGTATGGTGTCTGTTCTGGGCACTAAGGATTCTAGGTGGCCCAAGGTTTTAAGTGACAGGCCTGATCTTCTTAAGCAATCTGGTGGGCTTGTCAAAGCCCATCCAGTGGACACGGTAACATCACTTAAGGGTATTATGGTCAAACCAAGTTCCTCTAAAGCTTCCGTTGATAGTCAATCGTGGGCTACTGGGGAGAGCTCGAGAGGTACATGGAGGTCGGCTTCTGGATCGCCGGTTACAGAGGAGGTGCCGGCGACTGCGATGGTGGGCCCCAAGTCGCCGGCGACTGCGACGGTGGGTCCCGAGTCGCCGGTGACCACTGCGACGCCGGCGAGTGCGTCGGAAGGGTCTTTTTTTGGGTTTTCCGGTGCGGTGGGGGTCCAATCGGAGGTTGTGGGACGAGACCCATACTCTGATGGCTGGTGTGTTGAGGGTAGGGGCGACGGCGAGGCCCACTGGACCTAGGTTTGATGTTTCTTCTGCCCAAAACTCTTTTTCTCCTCTGTTGGGTCTGGGTTGCGAGGAAGGTCTTTGTTTCGGTGAGAAAGATGACTCCACGGTGGTTTCTGGTGAGAAGGGAGTGATATGGAGCAATCCTATTGCTCAGCCAGTGTCGGTGAGCCAATTGGATGGGGTTGAGCTAGAACAGGAAGGGCCTGAGCATTCTTTGATTCAGTGGAAGAGTAGAGTAGTTAATCCTAGTGTTTGTTTTCATGGAGAGGATGAGAATGGTCTTTTGGAGTGCTCACCTCTATCTAAATGGGATCCCAATGATCATAAGGGGTTGGAGGTGATCCAGGAAGGTGATGAGGGAGAGGTTCGAGGGTCAGAGGTGAAAAATTCGAAATGGGTTGGTAGCCTGATGAAATTTTTTTGTAGAATTGTGGGTTTTCCTATTGTTAAGCATGAAGATCAATGCTTGGCTCTGTTCCGTCTTCTTGAACAAGATTGTGTTGATGTTGGGAGTGTTGGGTCCTCTAAAGGTCTTGTGAACTCTAAGCAGAAAGGGCTTAGGGAACTCAAAGGTTTGTTTTCTTCTATTAATTATGATGGGGTAGCTAAGGGGAGGAATAGGGACTTCTTAGTAGGTACGGGGGCAATTACCAGTTTTAAATGAGTTTACGGCTGCTATCTTGGAATGTTAGGGGATTAAATAATCCTCAGAAACGAGAGGTATGTAAAAATCTTCTCAAGGAGTGGAAGTGTGATATAGTTTGCTTTCAAGAAACTAAGCTGTCTTCTTTAAACTCTTTTGTTGTTCGTATCCTTTGGGGTAGTCCGTTCCTTGATTGGGTTGTCCTAGATGCAGTCAATATTGCAGGGGGGTGTTACTGGTTTGGGACAAGAGAGTTTTTGAAAAAGTTGATTGTACTGTTGGTCTGTTTTCAGTTAATGTTTTATTGAAGGGGGTCGTAGATGATTTTGTTTGGGCTTGTTCTGGAGTGTATGGGCCTAATGAGGATAATCAACGGGGTGCTCTGTGGGAAGAACTTTCAAGGATGCATTCTAGGCGGAATACGGCATGGTGTGTTTTTGGGGATTTCAATACCATTCGGTATCCGAGTGAGAGATTTGGTTGTGAGGCTTTTAGTCCGGCTATGTTTGCTTTTTCAGACTTCATTGAGGCTAACTACCTAGTGGACTTACCCCTTGAAGGGGCTTCGTTTACTTGGTTTAGAGATTCGGGGACAGTTTGTATGTCAAGAATTGATAGAACCCTAGCTTCGGTGGATTGGGTAGATCACTTTGGAAACGTGTCTCAAAGGGTACTCCCTCGTGTTGTTTCTGATCATTGCCCTCTTTTGGTGGTGGCGGGTAGTGTCAATAAAGGTCGGAGTGCCTTTAAATTTGAGAATATGTGGTTGAAAGATGAGGGCTTTGTAGAGAGGGTTCGGCAATGGTGGAATGGGTATTGTTTTTCGGGTTCTCCTAGCTTTATTCTGGCTTGTAAATTAAAAGCTCTTAAAAAGGACTTGAAAAAGTGGAATAAGGAGGAATTTGGGGATCTGGCCTTTAGGAAGAAATGTCTTTTATCCGAATTGTTGGGTTTGGATGCTAGGGAGGACTTGTCAGGTCTTTCTCAGGAGGATCAATCTCGTCGTATTCAGATTAAAGGTGAGATTGCTCATCTTGCCTCTTTGGAGGAGATTTCTTGGAGACAAAAGTCCCGGATTTTATTTGTGAAGGAGGGGAACAATAATACTCGTTTCTTTCATCGGGTTGCAAACTCCCATAGAAAAACTAATCATATTCGGGGTATAGAGGTAGATGGGGTTCTCTATGAGGAGGAGGAAGAGGTGCGGTCTAAGGTGGTCCATTTTTATCAGAGTTTGTACACTGAGTCAAATAATTGGCGGCCGTCTATGGGTGGTTTAGAGTTTGCTAGTATTGAGGAGGATGAGCGGCTTGATTTAGAGAGGGATTTTTCTAAGGAGGAAGTGGTAAAGGTTCTTCAAGAGATAGAGGGTGACAAAGCTCCTAGTCCTGACAGTTTCACTATGGCTTTTTTCCAAAAATGCTGGAGTGTAGTGGAAATAGATGTCATGGCTTTCTTTGAACATTTCCATAGGAGCTCTGAGTTTGAACGGTCCCTGAATGCCTCTTTCCTATCTTTGATTCCCAAGAAAAACAATGCTTTGAATATCAAAGATTTTAGGCCTATCAGCTTAGTGGGCAGTGTGTATAAGCTGTTGTCTAAGGTGTTAGCTAACAGATTGAGGCGGGTCCTGGATAAACTCATTTTGGAGTCACAAAATTCTTTTGTTGGTGGCAGACAGATTTTGGATTCAGTGCTTATTGCTAATGAATGTTTAGATAGTAGACTGAAATGTCGTACTCCGGGGGTGGTGTGTAAGTTAGACATTGAGAAAGTATATGATCATGTGAATTGGGCCGCTTTGTTTAATTTGCTGGAGAGGATGGGCTTTGGGGATAGATGGAGGAGATGGCTAAAGACTTGTGTCTCTACAATTTGCTTCTCTGTTCTGGTTAATGGTTCTCCTGCTGGTTTCTTTAGTAGCTTTAGAGGTCTTAGACAAGGGGATCCTTTGTCTCCCCTTCTCTTTCTTTTGATCATGGAGGTTTTAAGTCGCATCCTGAAGAAAACAGAGGAAGGTGGTTTCATTCAGGGTTTTCATGTGGGCCCTATTAATTCTACTGGTATCCGTGTTTCTCATCTTTTATTTGCTGATGATACCATTCTTTTTTGTGATGCCTCTAGAGAGCAGATTCTTTCTATTAGGTTGGTTTTGACTTGTTTTCAAGCCTTTACTGGTTTGAAGGTGAATGTGGGGAAAAGTGAAATTGTCCCTATTGGGGAGGTGCAAAATATTCAGTCTTTGGCTAATATCCTTCAGTGCAAGGTGGGTAGTCTGCCTATGATTTATTTGGGTATGCCTTTGGGAACTTTGTACAAAACAGCCTCTATTTGGAATCCGATCCTTGAGAGGATGGAAAAGAAGCTTTCAGGCTGGAAGCGGCTTTATTTGTCAAAGGGTGGTAGACTCACCTTACTGAAGAGTACCCTCTCAAGCCTTCCAACTTATTATCTTTCCCTTTTTACTATCCCTAAAGCTGTGGCGACAAGATTGGATTGCATTCAAAGGAACTTCTTGTGGGGTTCATCAGTTGAGAGTTTCAAATATCCATTGGTGGCTTGGGAAAAGGTGTGTTTACCGCGTGAGTTGGGTGGTTTAGGTATTTGAAAATTGGCGCCTTTTAATCAAGCCCTATTACGGAAATGGCTTTGAAGGTACGGCCATGAAACCTCGCATCTGTGGCGGAGGGTCATTGCCATGAAATATGGGGAGGGAAAAGGGGGTTGGTGCACTAGAGCTTGTTCTAAGGCTCATGGTTGTGGGTTATGGCGAAGTATTAGCGAAGGGTGGGACACGTTCGCTAAGCATTTCTCTTTTGTGGTGGGGGATGGTTCTCGCATTCTTTTTTGGCATGATAAGTGGACTGGGGGAGTTCCTCTTAAAATTCTTTATCCTCAGTTATTTTTGTGCTCAGCTAATAAGGAGGCTTGTATTTCTGATGTATTAAGCCCTCTAGTGGGTGATAATGACAGCATGTGGAGCTTAAGATTTCATAGGGAATTCAATGATTGGGAGTTGGCAGCTTCCCTTTACCTTCTTCATTTCATCCAAACCCGAATTCCTAGGGGTGGAGGGTGTGACAGGCTTTGTTGGGATCTTAATAGCAGTGGGAAGTTTGATACTCGATCTTTTTATCATAAGATTAGAAATGCAGCTCCTTCCACTTTCCCTTGGAAAGGAATTTGGAAAGTTAAGGTTCCTAAAAGGGTGGCTTTTTTCATGTGGACAGCAGCCCATGGTCAGATTCTTATTTTGGATAATCTTATACTTCGCGGTCGCCCTTTGGTGAATCGTTGTTGCTTGTGTTGTTGCAATGCGGAATCTGTGGATCACCTATTACTTTTTTGCCCAATAACTCATTCTTTGTGGATGTATATGCTTCGGTTGTTCGGGATTGATTGGGTCATGCCAGGTTCAGTTGTGGACTTATTATTTAGTTGGTATCATTGGCATGGAAAGCATAGCTCTGATATTTGGGATTTGGTTCCAGGCTGTTTAATGTGGACTATTTGGACTGAACGGAATCGGCGGTCTTTTGAGGATGAGGAGAAAACTGTGGTTCAGTTATTAGAGTTTTGTCAGCGGACCCTCTTTGATTGGTCTCGATGTTGGGGTTTCACGGATTGCTCTACCCTTTTGGATTTTCTTTCATCTATTAGAATAGTTTAGGGGTTACTTCTGTCTTTTTTGTTCCTTTTTCCTTTGTTCACTATCGTGAACTCTTTGTATTTCTCTTGCTTTTCTTTTATTAATAATATTCTCTTCTTACTTATCAGAAAAAAAGAATGGTATTGCATGTGTAACAAAAGTGGAGAATATATGAATCACTTGCTTCTTAGTTGTGATGTTGCTAGAGACTTGTGGGCTATGATTTTGTGTCTTTTCAGAGTTCAATAGGTCATGCCTAGAAGAGTGGTTGATTTGTTGGCTTGTTGGAAAGGACAATTTAGACAACATCATAATGTACATATTTGGATTGCAATTCCTTTGTCTCATGAGGTGTATTTGGAGGGAAACACCACCTGAAGTTTCAAAGGTTGTGAGAATTTGGTTTAGGAAATGAAGCTTTCGCTCTTGAGATCCTTATATGATGGAATAGCTTCCACCACATATTATTCTTTTTCTATCTTATTTGAGCTTATTGATCTTTCTAGTTTTAACTGTTACATTTGTTTATCTCTTGTGTACATCTCGTATAAATGGGTTGTGCCTCTTCTGTGCTTTTTCAATAATTATTTCCTTATTTTTAAATAACTGGAGGAAGATATCATATTATACATCCAAATACCTTTGGGAATGGAGAACCTACGGTCTCTCTTCTCCCCCTTCTTCAAGGGCTCGTGAATACCAAAAATTTCAGAGAATCGTAAGATTACCATACCATCCTCAATAAACAAAACAGGCAGTGATGTAGAGTCTTTCCCATCCAATGACTCTTCCTGACTTTAAGGTTCTTCCTGCTGGAACTCATGAATTTTAAAAAATAAAAATAAAAAGCAAACATCAACATATTTATTAAAGAGTAAAATTGAATATACTGACCAGCAATGTAGACACAATTCAGAGAGTAGTGCAAATTATATGTTTCTTTTTTCTTTGGTTGCCATTGAAAGCATATGGTGATTAGGATAATAATTAATACACTGAAAATGATGATCATAACTAAGTCTATAATATTACATATACACAACATGACAATTAGTTTTAGCTTAAATGGCACTTCCCCTATATGAATGAGACAGAAGGTCAGGTCAAGAATTCAAGACCCAGTAATTGTATGTGTAACTTACCAATCAAAAATTACATGTACTAAAGTAGCATATATAATGCCAAAGTACATCCAAAAAAATTTAGGGAAAAAAGAGAGTAAAAGAGCATAAAATTCATTGCATTGTGTGTCTTTAATGACGTCAGTATGTCAAACTGAGTTCATTTTTGGCATGATTGTTGGTGTGGTGACCAACCCTTGAAAAGAGGCTTTCCTGCTTTTGTATGAGAACTCTACAGATCAGGAAGCTTCCATGGAGGCCTTGATGGTCAGGTAGGTCGAGGGGGAGAGGTGAAGTTGGGATGTGTAGTTCTCTCGGGATTTTAATGATTTGGAGGTGGATTTGGTGGCTGCCTTTCTTCATCTTCTAGACTCTCATATTCCTTTGACTACGGGTGGAGATTGGGTGCGATGGAGGTTCGAGAAAAATGGGGAGTTTGCATGTGCCGGTGTAGTGGGGGTGGATCACCTTCTAATACACTAAAAGGAAGCTTATCAATTGTGGTGTCTTGTATTTAGATCTTTTGGTATTTCTTGAGTCTTACTAGAGTGTGAAAGATCTTTTTTTTGATTGGAGGAATTGGATGGGAAAACACTTGTTGAATATTTGGAATTTGGTTTCGTATGCTTGATGTGGATTATTTGATGAGAGAAAAATAAGCGTATTGTATGTTTGAGGATATGGAGAGTACAAGGGACCAGCTTCCAGCTTATTTTGTTGGCACTTTGTTTGACTAGTCTTGTGCTTTGGGGATCATGAATAGAGATTCCATTCCAATGTTTATTGAGTCTCTATCTTTTTGTACATAATTGTTTGTATTTTTTGTAATTCAGGCTACTTCGTGCCTTTCTTTGCATGAAGTATTCTCTTTTCTATAACATATCCACACTGGTGCTTCAAAACTCAGGCCTTATAATCCTTGTTTTCAAATATCCCAATCCATACTTGGCCCTACATTATATTCATTAAAGAAAAAAAAAATTTACCTGAAGCATGGAAAGATTTATTTAAACAGTACACCAATTGCCTCTCACAAGACATGAGCGAGCACAAATACAAAGACAAAACCATTTATTATTCTTTGGCTCAGCCATGAAGTATATACCTAGAATCAACTTCATAAATGTCACACAAAGTAAACTCATGAGTACCTCAACCATTCTATACACTCAATCTCATTGATGCTGATTCCATTTTGCAATGTATATTGGGGAATGCCCAGTGACTTTCATTTTTTTAGTTAATATTTACAAACTATTTACTTACTGGAAAGAAAATAAAATATTAAAAGGAAAAACTTTACCTCCAAAGGAAAACTCCTCTAACCCACTACCATGGCGATTGATAAAACCATCAGTGACTTGTATAAACTATACATGTGGATGGTTTTATGAGTTGCCACCTAAAGGATTGGAGGAGGTTTTTCCAAACCAATTTGGAGGAAAACTTTTTCCAAATTAAAATGTGTGGTACACCACTTTCAATCATGCCACTCTAAAACTTAAAACAGCTTTCAGCTTCATAATACCCATCAAAAATTTTCTTCCTAAAAATAAACATCTTAGAGGTAAAAGCAAAAATACTCTGGAACAGAAAATACACACACAACAAAAAACAAATAACAACAAAAAAAGGTAAAAAGATCACAAACTGACCTGGAATTCTTCTATATCGACAGCCAACTTTTCAGCTTCTAGGGAGGCATGTTGTAAATCATCATCAAAAGATTTCTCACTTTCAGAAACCACACCAAGAATTTCACCCTGGTCACCTGAAATAAGCACACTAAAATAAGTCGAACATCAAAACAAAAAGCTAGGAAAGTAAAAGTTTTTAAAGTGAGAAACTACCAAATATTTGACAGCCACCATAATGATGGCAGTAGACATAATGATCTCAACCAAACCAATGATTCCACACAATTGGACCTACACATCCCTTTCAATTAAATGACCTCTACTGAGCCCACTAATTGGACAAGTTTTTTGTCATACATACAAGACTTTAGAACATTATGCTTTGTGTTGAGAAACTCAAATACAAGAGAAAATGCATAGCTGTAATACAATTTATGAAACAAGATGTTATGAATTGCAAATTATTTTATCTTAGACTAAGCTTCAATTCAAGCCCTCCAACTTTAGGTTTGCGGACAATTAGGCCCCTATAGCTCTGATTTTAGCAATCCCAACCCTGAAGTTTCAGTTTGGTGCCAATTTGGTCCCTCCATCCATATCCTTTAATATGGGAGCTGTTAGATATCATATGAGTTTCATGTTACCATTGCCAAGAGCCTTGTAGCTCAACTGGTTGGCACCTCCTAGTGTTTCTAAAAAAACATCCAGGGTTTAAATCCCCCTACCCCCAACTATTGAATTATTAAAAATAAATAAATAAAAAATAAAAAAGGTTTCATGTGACCATTAAATGACATCATTTTGGGAGAAACATTCAAGAAAAAAAAAAATAGAAGGAAATTAAATACAACCACCACTGAGGACTAGCAACTAGGATTGTTAAGATTCTGACCAGAACCAACAAAACCAGCCCAAGCCAAGCCAAACTGACTGACTCTAGATGCTTCCGATGGTAAAAAATTTGGATTTCAGTTTCTTTCTTTTTTTTCTTTTACAATTACTGACGTAGGCTGATGCGGTCGTCAGTTTCAATTTTAATGTTACGACAAAACCACACTAAACCATAACCATATATACAATCAATTATATATATATAAGCATATATTTTATTAAATACATTTTTTTTTTTAAATTGTACTAGTACAAAACACCACCCCACACTAACCCCCACAACCCCCAAGAGTTTTCCTCACCCCCTTCGTCTCTTTTCCTCAACAACTCAGATCTTGCCTGCTTTGGTCACCACCTTCGCCTTCCTCGAACTCCAGTCAACACCTACTCAGCCCAGACCACCGCACTCAAACTCAAAGAGAGCAAAGCTTTTAAAGTCCAAATCAAACACAGCAAAGCCAATCCATCAAAGCAAGAACATAAAAGAAGAAAATGGGTTGTGTTATTCAAGAACAGAGAGGGAAGACTGGAAGAGCTTGTGAATGGATTGAAGAGCTCCTTAGCCCAACCCATCCCTCCATGCTCTAGATCAATGGTCAACATTTTTCTTTTCTTGAATACGAGATTCTAAATGCTGTGATTATTTATTTTCTGTGGGGATAACTCTTTTGATTTGTTGTAGGTAAACTTGTTGGAACCGTGTTGTTTTCTCTTGCAACACCGACCAAACTGATCACATTGTACCGAAAAACTGAGACCAATGCAGTCTGGCTTCCTCCCTCCTAGCAGTGTGGTTGGTACAGTTCAAAATGGCCTCCAAAGGCCAACCACACCAGCAAGCAGAATTGAGAAATTGAAAAGAAATTTCCTTTGGGGTGACATGGGGGATGAGCTTAAGCATCATTTGGGAGGTGGAATACGGTGTGTACTCCTATTGCTAATGGCAGATTGGATGCTAGAAGGCTAGTAACCTTTAACCAGGCTTTCCTGGGTAAATGGAAATGGTGTTCTGAAACAGAGGCATTGCGGTTGTGGAGGTGTATAGTAGCTGTGAAATATGGAGAGGGGCGGGGAGGTTTGTGCATGAAGAATGTTCAAGGAACTCATGATTGTGGCTAATGGAAAGGTATTAGCTTAGGGTGGGACAAGTTCCTACAATATATACGCATGGAGCTAGAACTACACTTTTGATCCATCTCCAATTTCAAACAAGATAAACTGAGACAAAGAGGGCCACCCCCGTCTAATATTTTTCCACAAACTAAATCCATACGGACCAAAGATTGCTAGAACACCAACCACCCCATTCACATCCATACTTTACCTGTATCACTTGACGCCACAAGGCATCCCTTTCTTGCCCAAATCTCCACAACCACTTCCCTAATAAAGCTATATTAAAAAGTCTCAAATTCCTAATCGCCACCTGAAGAAAGTGGAGCACAAACAATAGCCCATTTAACAAGATGAAATTTGGGTTCTTTGTGTTCACTTTCATGAACCTTTTGTAATTCTTTAGACTTCTTTGTGTTCACTTTCATGTACCTTTTGTAATCATTTAGACTTCTTCGTTTTGACTTTCATGTACATGAAGTAGTCTTGTTCAATAAAATATGCATTTACTTATTAAAAAAATGACAATAACTGTAGGTTTAATCTTGAGACAAAATTATAGATCCAAACTTACAAATCATACACAAGTGATTCAATAGTATAAATTGATTGACAATAATAAGCCATTGCATACAAGAGTGATTTATTTGCATGGAAAAATTAATCACAATTACAATCATAAAATACACACACACACACACACACACACACACACACGCATATATATATATGACAAGACCAAAAGAAAGATAAATTTTTTACATCATGCCAATTTAATCCTAACTATATTAGATTGCCGATTTGCAATAAAAGATAACGTCTTATAAGGTTACTATTGAAGATTCAAAAGATGATACCAAGTAAAGTTATTCCCTCTACATAGCAGTGTGCATGTCTGCGTGTGAGTGTGAGTGTGAATGTGTATATGAATGCATCTATAAAGTGAATGAAGAGGAAATTGGGCAGTAAAAGATAATAGATACCACACCTGTTAAAGAGGTAGTTTGAACTTCCAAATTGTTATCCACCACCTCGTGTTCTTGTTCAAGTTTCTCATCATAATTTTCATCATCAAACACTGATGTAGGCTTCAACGAAGCAAGAGAAACATCAATAGAGAAGTACTCCTTTTTGGGTAACAAATGGTCCTCCTCACTAGTAGCTTGAATCTCTGGACCCTCATACTGCTCATCAAAATCTTCATAATCAACTGCATCTCCAGCCTTCTCATCATAATCTGACAGCAGAAGAAATCCAAAAAAAAAGAAAAAAAAAAAAAGAATCAAAAGATTGAAAAGAGTAAGAGGCCAAATCTACAACAGCCACCCCTACTGCAACACCTTTATAGCTGCCTATGGTTAAAAACACTAATCCGACATTAATGATATAATCTCAAGCTCAAAATCACATTTGCCACCACAGTATGAATGACTGGCAGATTCAAATCCCATATATGATATACCACACTTCTTTCTATTTCTTATCTTTTTGATAGAGAGAGGGAGAGAGGAGAAGATAAAAGCAAAATGTAAATCTAAGGTATCTGCATTATCTACAAGGAAAGCCACTATGCCAAGACAAACTACAGCTAGAAGTGCAAACCAGCACAAGGGAGGCTCCTGCACCAGTTCAGATTCTAGATGAAGTAAATTTAATGATTAGTATCTAATTTGTCATTTACAATACCAAGTTCTTCAAACCTCAATAGTAGAAAACATTAGAAAAGCTGAATCTGGAAGAAGAAAATGACTTTAAGAGATAGAGAGCGATTAGGACTAACGTCCAAGGTCACTCCAATAGTGATACCATGGCACCTACATCTTTATTTCTGTAATTGGTGGGATTTCATCACAGACAGACATTAGATGGTTTAAAACCTTTGGGACTACAGCTTTTGGGACTTTCATAATGAACTTCACTTGGTATCTCCTATGTTCACCCTTATATTATGTTACCACAATTAAATTGCCCTAATAATGATTTTATTTTATCAAAATAAAATGCCTACACATTATTCATTCCTAAGTGCATATAAAGCACAATGGCTCTTGAAAGAAACCCCCATCAAACTCTTTACACTTTTGAGGGAACCCAACTCTTAAGTCAACTTTTGAACTGTGCGGCTCCAGATCTTACGGTATGTAATAAATTTTATTGAAAAAAAAATAATGCTCTTGCATTTGCTTTTCACTCCAACACAAGCATAAATACATTCTGTGCTGTAAAATTCTATCTTTTCAAGAGAAAATTTACAAAGGAACACAAATTATAATACAAAAATGATCTAGTTAATTGAGCTCTAAAATTCCAAAAGTAATCCCCAGAGAATGTGCTCATATGGAATCTTTAAAACCCACATCCACCTTGTTGAAATTAGCCAGTAAAACATACAGAAGCCCAGAAACCACACTACTGCTGTAATAAATCATGACTATTAGAAAAATCCAACCAGATAAATGCCATATGCATTCACCAAAACTCAAAGAATTTCAACATACAAGTATTTGACCCACAACAGACTAGTCATCAAATGTCACTTAAAATAAATTAAAAGTTCAAATTTTACTTGGTTGAAGAAAAAGAAATACTAACAGAACATCAAAAACTGCATGAGAAAATTTTTCCAGGCATACAACATCAACTTGTTCAGTAGTACCAGCAGGTGTCCGTGGTGATCTTTCTGACAGCTGAAAATAAATTAAATTAATAAAACAATGATCAGTGGCAGAAATAAGGAAAAGAAGAAACTACAATTATACTTCCCCCAAATAATAAAGATGCAAAAGTGATAACCATAGGACCCAAATAACCTAAATAAGAACCTATATTGCTATTTTTCCCTACAACCAAAAACACAGGATTGAGATGTCCATACATCTATATCTGTCAGAGAGGGACCCAGCTTGTCAGCCAGTGCAGCAAGATGCTCCTTTGCATCCTGAAAAGCATAATGGTATAAATACCATCAATGTCACGATAATATCGCAGAAAGATAATTATCCTAGTCAAATCAACCTGCAAAACATGATAAATAAAAAAAACCTCATTCCACACAGTAAAAGTAAAGGTTCTCAAGAAAGTGAAAAAGTAAACTAGTTGAGTGTAGACATTAATTAAAAGCTAGAATAGTATGTTCGTGAACTCAGCAACGGTCAATACCTTTTTATTTGGGATAAGTAGCAAAATTCATCACAAGAAAAGGAGCAAAAGAGGCATAACCTAGTACACAGGGAGTATACAATGGAAAGTCTAAACAAAGAAATAAAAGGAGGAAAAATAAATAAAAGGAGGACATACCGCTCCTTATCCTCCTCGGTCCTCGGACTCCCCAGTCCCCACATATATATGACATGTTTTATATTACATGGAAGACGTGTTAAAAGCTTTTTGAGATGTGTTGAAAATTCCAAAGTTACAATGTATTGAATTGTGACAGGTTTTATATTCCACTTTTTCGTAAACTAAATTATTATGAGTTAAAATGGGTTTTATATTGAATCTTAACAGGTGTAAGTAAGTAGAAAAAATAAGGACATCATTCTTGTCCTCAACATATAATTTTTATTACTAGAACACATAACCAACCTATAATTATACATAATAACAGGGAGCTTACACAACATTAGCAACAGAAAAGATACAATTTTTTCATTAATTTTTTTTAGCAACATAATTTTTCATTGCTAATGCATGGAAGCAATCTAAATTCGAACATACAAGGAGGTCACACAAGATTTGTAACAGACATGGATCCAGAAGTATATCACACGGAAATCACTATTAACCCTGCCTTTAATAGTATTGAGATTCTCATTCAAAGGGCTGTCCTTAATTGCATTCTTTTTCTTGGAAGTTCAGATTCATTCCATGAACATACAACAAAGGCAGGGTTCATTTTAACACCCTGCTCAACCACTCAAAAAATCTTTACTGTTTTGTCTTAATCTAAGAAGTGATCATGCTTGTAGTCTCTCCCTTGTTTGGTCTTGTCTCCTTTGAATCTTGTTCATTAGATTGGCTGGTGAGTTGTAGCAAAGTATAGAAGCCTATTTATTTATCTTAAAAACTAGAAACCCATTTATTTATCTTGCAAGTCGAGAAGCCTATTTACTTTTAAGACGCAAGTAAATTTCTATTTTATAATAGAATCCTTTGATTTTCAGTAATGAATAGATCAAAATACCATTTGCAGCAAATCCAGTACAAAAGTTGAACTCAACCAGAAGCAATTTGCTTCAGAGAAGAATCAAAGAGGAGAACCCCATCCCCCACCACCAGGAGTTAAAATTTGAAGAATTTCCCCTGCCTGCACCTCAACTGTGTTTTTACCCCCAAGATAAACTCTCCGCTTATCTTTTGTGACAAGGAAGTTAGCCCCACGAGCCCCATCTTTGCCACCTTTTAGGCCTCTTGGTGCATGAACACGCCTCTCCGATAGAATGCTCACCACAACTGGGCGCCTGAACTCTATCTCCCTGACAAGACCATCACCTCCTCTATGAAGTCCGGTTCCCCCGCTGTTCTCCCTAAGCCCAAATTTATGCAAAAGAACCGGATATCTCTGCTCGAAAATCTCTGGATCAGTCATTCTCGTGTTGGTCATGTGGCATTGGACTCCACTGGTTCCATCCCAGGTTGGACCAGCCCCACTCCCACCTCCAATTGTTTCATAATAACCAAAAGAATCATCCCCAAATGTGAGGTTATTCATACAACCCTGTGAACATGCACAAGCTTGAAATGCAGTTAGTACAACATCAGTTATTCTCTGTGATGTCAGAACGTTACCTCCCACCACCGCAGCTTTATCACTTGGAGAGAGGAATGACCCTGCTGGAATATGGATTTTAACAGGAGCCAAACAACCTTGATTGAGAGGAATATCAACATCCACCAAACAGCGAAGGCAGTAAATGACTGCTGCAGCTGTTACTGCTTCCGGTGCATTCCAATTCCCATAAACTTCAGGACTAGTCCCGTTAAAGTCAAAAATTGCTTCACCTTTATCAGAATCAATTGTCAGTTTCAAATGAATAATGGACCCGTCATCCATGTAATCCTCTTCCTCAATGGTTACTGAATTTCCATCTCCAAGCTCAGATGACTGAGATGAAACCGTAGTAGCAACTGACTTAAGCATTTCTCTCACTGCTTCTTCTGCATTCAACTGCACATACGTCATGTAAGCCTGAACAGTGTCCAAACCATACTGCTCAATAAGCTCTTTTATGAGGGAAATTCCTCTCTGATTTGCAGCTACTTGTGCTCGAAGATCTGATAGATTATCTTGAATCCTGCGTGTTCCTGGGATCTTATGCTCCACTTCACCAAAGCTGGGGAACTGGAGAAGTTTCATGATTCCTTCTTCCTGAAAAATCCCCTTTTCCACAAGCTTAAATGCTTTTATGGCAGCCCCTTCTTCCCATATGGACTTTGAAAAAGGTGGCATGCTTCCAGGAGTTATACCACCAATCTCTGCATGATGCCCTCGGCTTGCCACAAAAAATACTAGCCTCCCCTTATCAAAAACAGGTGTAATAACAGTTATATCAGGAAGATGGCTACCACCAGCACAAGGATGATTGGCAACCAAAACATCACCTTCATTCAAATTATCACCCCAGTAGTTGAACTGCCACCGAACTGTGCTAGACATGGCTCCTAGGTGAACAGGAACGTGGGGGGCATTTGCGACTAGTCCCCCATCAGGACCAAAGAGAGCACAAGAGAAATCCAGCCGTTCCTTGATATTTGTTGATATAGAAGTCCTCTGTAAGGTTCTTCCCATCTGTTCAGCAATTCCCATAAACCTGTGATTAAAGATTGAAAGCTGCACAACATCTGCAACTTTTTCTGCTACTTTCATGGTGTTTATAGTAGACTCAACTTCAATTTTAATGTTGCCATATTTGGTTATAGTAGCTCTACAGTTGGGCTCCACTATCACAGTACTATTCCCATTCATGATGATTGAAGGACCCGGCAAGACATGCCCACACCCCAAATTCTCAAGCTTGAACAGAGGTGTATCTTGCCACCCATTCCCAAAGTAAACCTTGTAGTTGTCTTCAACTTTAGGAGTACCAGAAACAAGTTCAAGGGCCTGAGGCTTCAATATATTTGTGACTCCTATACCACGAACTCTTACATCACATATTAAGATGTTCCTGTTTTGTAGTTTAAATCCATACTCTTGCTGAAAGAGATTCACAAATTCCACTGCATAGTCACAAGCTGATCCATCTTCAACTGTTCGCCTCTTAACCATGATGGCAGTGTCTGTACCTTCATATCTTAAATTTAAATATGTCTCTGCAGTAATGTTTTCCTCTCTAAAACCTTGCTCTTGCAACTTCTGTATTACTTGCTTCAGCAAAATAGTTTCTCTGCGAGAGGCCTCAAGGACAGATTCGGGACCATAAACAGCAGAATATGGCTCCTGTGCCTCTTCAACAACATCAGCTAATCCCATCCCATAAGCACTTAAGATCCCACAGAACCTGTGAACGAGTACTTCTTTCATACCCAAAGACCTAGCAATGGAGCACGCATGCTGAGGTCCAGCACCTCCAAAGCAAGCAAGAGCATGGTTCCTTGTTTCATGGCCCTTCATCTCAGTTAACTGCCGTATTGGACGACACATTGTCTCATTAGCAACATTCACAAATCCCAGTGCAATCTCCTCCACTGTCATGTCCCTGGCAGATGGATCCTGACTCTTTCTGTAGGAGTTTATTTCCCTTGCAAGTTTCTCAAATTCTTCTCTAGTTGCCTTGATATCTAGAGGCTGATCTTCCTTAGGGCCAAAGATGGATGGGAAATAATCAGGAATAACAAATCCTAGAATCAGGTTTGCATCTGTTACTGCCAATTCCCCACCTTTCCGGTAACACACGGGACCAGGGTGTGCACCCACTGATTCTGGTCCAACTCGGAAAGCTCCAAATTGGAATTTCAACTTTGATCCACCACCAGCAGCAACAGTGTTGATGTCAAGCTGAGGTGCTTGAATTATAGAACCAGCAATTTGAGTTTCGAGAACTTGTTCATAACTTCCAGCATAACGGCTCACATCAGTAGATGTACCACCCATGTCAAACCCAATAAGGGGCTTCTGTGTTTCAAGATTAAAAAGAGTCTGTGAGTAGCCTACAACCCCACCAGCCGGACCAGACAACACCGCCTTGTGCCCTGAAAATCTACTTTCTGGTGCAAGTCCTCCATCTGATTGCATAAACAGAACATTCAACTTCCCCAACCCTTCATCAAATTTGGATATGAATCCTGATAAGTACTCTTTAATAACTGGGGTCAAGTATGCATCAACACTAGCTGTTAGACCCCTCGGAACAGCTCTAACCATGGGAGTCAAAGCTGAAGATAAAGAAACATGTCTGAAACCCAAACTCACAGCTAACCTCTCTACAGCTGTTTCATGCTGTGGATAAGTGTAAGAATGCATCAACACGACAGCCAAACAGCTAATTCCCTTCTCCAACAACCCTTTCAGTAAAGGCTTGAGAGCTTCTTCATTGAGAGGCTTCACAACCCTGACAATCTCACCTGAAACGCCCTTAATTAATGGTGCAGAAGAACCTTGATTCTCCTCCTTATCATGAACAAGCTCAATTCTCTCATCAACCTCTATAACCTCCTCGTAAAGATTAGATGGTTTTGATACAGTGAGGTCGAATATGCTGGGGCGAGCCTGGTTACCAATTTGGAGCAAATCCCGGAAGCCTCGAGTCACACACAAAGCAATCCTTTCTCCTTTTCTTTCCAAAAGTGCATTTGTCGCCACGGTTGTACCCATCCTAATCCACTCAATCTTATCCGTGGGAATTTTCGAAGTACGGGGGATTTTCTCCCCCGTAAACTCTTCGAGAATCCTCCGAATACCCTCAACGGGAGCATCATCATAGTTTGATGGGTCAACAGACAAAAGTTTCAAAACTTGACCATCAGTCCGACCCGGGATTTCTGCATAAACATCAGTGAAGGTCCCCCCTCTGTCAATGCAAAACCTGAGTTTCCCTTCATTGAAACTCCCCATTCCTGCAATTTTTAATTTCAAATTTAAAAACAGAAAAAAAATATATATATATCATTCAATATAACTCCACATTGCTAATGAGACAGCATTCTATATCAAAACATGGATAGAGTGAGAAATCAATCCAATCTCAACAGAAAAAAAATGACTCAGTTTCTGGAAAATCAAAACCTACTGCCCAGAAATATAATAAAAAACCTGAGCGTCAACTTTCACGATCTCTAAAATTAAATGCAAGTCCTTGATCTCTAGCATATGATGAAAAAATTGAAAAGAATAATCGAACACACACATACACACACAAAAAACTCAGCGTCGCTATTCAAATCAAACCACCATGAATTACGAATTTCACACCTGGTTTCTCTACTCTTGTTGTTATAGCAGAACAGAAAAGGAGAGATTTTTTAGAGAGTTAGGAAAAGAGAGTGAGGCACTTACTTGAGGGGTTTGGTGGTTGAGATACAGCGGAATACGGTGGGCCTCAGAGAGAAAGAGAAAGAGAGAGAGAGAGAGAGCAATCAGCTCAGCTATCTCTTTTTTTGTGTCAACTTCCAGTTCCAGGCAATGAAATGGTTAAGACGACTATAAACTGGACACAGGTTTCCTTGGATGATTGATTGATGATTCATTCACGTCTCTAACTCTTACGTCTTACCACTTGTGTTATTTTGTCCTGCCTTTTGTGCAAGTGTAACTATTGACGGGACAGGCTCCCCTCACGTTTTAATTTAGATGACTGACACGTAGCACACATCATATCCAAATATTAAAAAACGTTCACCTCATATTAAGCTCTTCCTCTCACTTTTTTTTCTCTCTTCGTTGCCTCTTTCTCTGACCAAGTTCATCATCCTCAACTTCTCTTGCTCGCTCTCTCATTTTCCAAAACTCTTATTATCATCGAAATTAGCAATAGCCTAACCCCAGCTCATACCAAATTCGCTACCCATCGAAAGTCCCACTCCAAAAATCCATATCACCTCTGATCTAATTTTCTGCAATCACTGGCTGAAAAAAAAAGAAAAGAAAAAAAAGTCACCTGTAAGCCATTAATCACACACAGCGCCCAACCCATATTCATTCAATCAGTATCTGCAAATGCCAAAGAAACCAACTCATACCCATCTACCCAGCTGGAGGACCTCCCTGTTTAGTTTTGCACGCTTTGACCTTTCTCCGATACCAAAGAAAGTCCACCACAACAAACTTGGGGTTTGTACATAAATTTGGGAAATTTGTCATTTTGATGTCCACTTATGGTAAATGGGCTAGGCCGAGCCTTGGTTTGTGAGGTCCATGTTGCATTAATGATATTATAAGTGTCGAAATGGGCTAATTAGTACGGTATGCACTTTCTTCCGTTCTTGGCAATAAATCAGAACATGGCTTCATCAAATTTTACTTTCTTTGAGTCACAATTGAAACATAAACATTGCAGCCAAAAATATTTTTAAAACAAAAATTAAACACGTTTCATTTTCACCCAATACCTACTCATATAAAAACAGTTGATACAATTCAACCTGCATCACACTTGAAGCATGTGCAATCTTATGGAGGCACGAGCCCCAAAACTAAATCAGATGCTACGTTTTAATAGAATATGTATCATCTTTTGGTGGGTGTCATGGGGTGGCTAGGCTAACATGTTGCACACATGTAATCGAATTTCCAGATCTATGTTTCTAATTCAAGACATGTATTTGACTAAATTAGGTTAGACGAGTTAGGATTCTTTCAACAAATACCTTGGATGTAAACCATTTTAAATAGATAACTGATCACACCATACAATCACATTAATCAGTAAAAACTCATTTTTATACACTTATTATTCCCCCCACGTCATCACACGCTTTTGGGCACACATGCATGTCTCATTTTGGATGAAGTGAGATCCAAGGTCCCTTATTGATAGTTATTACTTTCCATTCTTCTTTAATTTTTTTAATACTTTATTCAATGTCTAGATTGTGTGACTAGAATAGGGAACCACCTTATTTAGATCTTTCATTGATCATGGCCTCAAAATGTTAGCCAAGATTGATCCGTTTGATTGCACGAGATTTAGTGCCTAACACATTCCAATACCATACCATAACCCCAAAACTAGTCTTTGCTAATAATGTGTTAGACAACTAATTGAGGGTCATTAGTCAAGTAGTTAGTGGACCAAAACTAAGAGAACCAAAAAAAAAAAAAACCCAAAAACCAAAAATCTCTGGTCCCCTCTATTTTGTATATGTGTTTGTTTTTCAAAAAAAAAAAAAAAAAATCTTTGATAATTTCTTACCATTTTTATTCTGTTATACTCTATGCTCATGCACAAATTATTGTCTCAACCTTTTTTTAAATGCATAGATGTCTCCTCAAATCTCCCTACCAACACTATTAGCTAATTCTTAATAGATTTGGGATTTAATCCCCACCTACACCAAATCGATTAGTGTCTTGGTCGGATGATAAAGAACTATTATCAGGAGCTGATATCATATGTTGAAACTCTCTCTAAAAAAGAAGAAGAAGCTAATTCTTAATAGAATCACTATCTTACCAGCAGCAAAAAAAAAAAAAAAAAAAAGAAGAAGCAATTTCCACAATAATTTCTTACCATTTCTTCTGTTACACTCTACCCATGTTGCCCAAATGTCTTCACCAAAATAACTTAAAGTATCCACTATTAGCTATTCTAAATTCTAATTCTAAATGCTTTACTTCTTTTTTTTTCTTCTTTTTTCGGTTGATTTTCTTTACATGTTGATGCTGTTTTACTAATTTAATTTAATTTTTTTTAAAATCTATCCATTTTTATGCCAATCATTTATAATAAATGTCCAGTGTTTGCTCCTTTAAATCTGTAAACGCTTACAAATGTTTTAAAATTTGTTTTGGTGAATTTGCTTTACTAGTTGATTTTTTTTACTCATTTATAAATATATATAAAAATATATTCAAGTGTTATGGAAATTAACTATAAATAAGGATTGATTCTAAAAAAAAAAAAAAAAACTATAAATAAGGATTGAAATGGTCCATTCACTTTTTACCTTTTTGTTTAGATACTCTAATTTACACTTGAAATTGTTTTCCTTATTTCAATCTTTTAATTTTTTTTATTTGGTGGGCATTAAATTATATTTATTCATAAGATATATCTCTCACAAGAAGTATGAGTCCCATGTGTTGTGAAAGAGACATCTTATGAGATTGTTTCATGAGATACTTCCTCGTCTAATGCACAAGCCTTCACCTGTTGTGAGAGATATATCTTATGAGACTGTTACATGAGATACCTCCTCATTTAATGCACATGCCCTCACCTCAGTTTTCTATCTATCTCATTGGAAGGATGCAGCTCTGGCCTATGACACTGTAGCAGATTGATTTCCCATGCATCAGCTTCACCCAAGCCCCAACTGCCTCAACAGCTCAATCTCTAGCACACCACAGCTCCTTCCTCCTCCGCCTTTGAGATTTGGAGCTTTGAAGTGTAATGAAAATTGAGGGAGAGAGGATATCTATGGTTTTGTTTTGTTTTTTTGGTTTAATATGATCTAGATCTGAGGTTTTTTGGTTGGGTTTGTTGTGAACGTCTGTTGTTGTTGTAAACCAAATTGGGTGTTTGATTATTGTTCATTTAAGCTGTATCATGGTCAACCATGAGATCTTCTATGTAAAATTTGCAGATTTTGAGTTGTTACGAGATATTTTGTAGATGAGAAAATGATGGAAAATTGAATGAAGGAGACTAATTCAAATATGTGAATGCGTGATATGCCAACTGAGTTTTCCGTGTGATTGTGTTCAAAGAAAATTTCAATTTAATGGAGCTTTGTTAATTATCGTGCCAATGATGCCCCAATTGCAAGATCGATCAAACACTTAAAATGACGAGAGCTAGCTAAGAACAACCTCATAGCATTAAATCAATATATCACCAATTACATTAGAATTCTCAATCATATACATAGTTCATACCAGTACAAATCTATATATACACGAAACAGAGAAAATTATTTTATAGTAATACATGGCATATTAAGTCCACAAACAACATAAGTCTCCAACAAGGAGTACATACAACGAGAGTGTTTATAATTATGTATGGACCTTTTTATTTAGGATAAAAGCTGTTGCACAAAAGCACAATTTTTTTAATTGAAATCATGAGTTGAACACACGTGTGTATGTAACAAATACTACCCTTTTATTTAAGGGCATAGTAGTGCCACATATACAAACCAATAAAGGGAGGATAATCATCCTTAAGGGGTGGTGGTGGTTGTAACTGGTGGAGAGAAGATTGGCACTGTGGGAAAGTAAGGGACAATTGGATTTGTAGTAATTGGTGGTGGCAATCTGTACTCAGGGTATAGCGGTGTCCCTGGGGGCAAAGGAGGCAATGGCACGAAAGGAAAGTTGGGCAAACCAGGAAAGGTTGGTGCCAAAAGTTTTCGAGTAGCTAGGGCTACATCAACACTAGAAATAGAGAAAGCAATGAAGAAAGCTAAGACCAAGATAGCAGGAGAAGATGCCATCACTATAATGGAATCAAGCTAAGTCTGTAGAGGAATTAGTAGAGTGACTTTATATTGTAATGTGATGAAAGGGTTTTAGTGGGGGAGACGAGGACTTGCTCCTTATGTTTTATAGTTGTTAATGGGAGGTGGTATACTAATACCATACATCAGATACATGTAAGAGATATAATTGATAGGACACGTGGGGTCACATGCCCTACAGGTTTGGTGGGTTAAGTTTCATGGATGGCTGAGAATTCCCATTGAAAGGATGGTCGTTCATGAAGAGTGTACACTTCATCTGTGTTTGGTTTTAATTGGCGTAAAAATTTGTTGTAGGCTGGTGATTGAGTGTAATAAATATGTCAGATTTGGTTTTATGTCAATATCTCTATTTAGAACAATGAGAGCAACCACATCAGTCCGTCTAAAAATTTCCGTCTATTTTACACTAAAAACCTACTTTTTCTATTTTACATTACCACATTTCCAAAACACCCACATCAGTTAATCTATTTTATACATCTATTCTAATTAAATAATATTATTTATTGTTTTTTTATTATCTATTAATACCCATTCTCTCTCATAAACACCCACAACATCAGCTCTCTCACACGTTCCTCTCTTTCCCTCACTTTCTTCCTCACAGCCGCCTCACCCAGCTCGCCGTTGCTGCCGATCCAACTCGCCGCCGCCTCAGCCCTTCGCCGATTCGGCCTCCCTCTTTCCTTCGCCCTTCCCTCTCTTCCTCCACCACCAACCCTTCGCCTCCCACCCCCAACCGATGACAGCAATGGAAGATCTGGCGGCAGCAATGGAAGACTATCGGACGGCAGCAGTGGCAGCAGATCCGGCTCCGTTGGGCATTTCACGTGAGTTTTCCGTTGAGTATGGTTTGGGTTGGGTTTTCCGGTGGGGTTGGACTGTTTTTGGGTTGGGTTTACAGGTGAGTTTTGATTGATTTTGAGTTGGATTTTCTAATTGCTTTTCCGTTGATTTTAGGTTAATTTTCTGTTGATTTTGGGTTAATTCTCTGTGCTGGGTTGGGTGGTTATTCTGGCGCGTAGGTTGTTGTAAATGTTGGAGAGGAGGAGTTTGATAGAGGAGAGAGAAAAAAGAATTAAAAAATCATTTATACGGTGAACAGTAACTATGTATATATGCACGGTTACTGTTCATTTGCAAGATCATCATGTATATTTAGACATTTTTACAAAGACTGATATGGAAGGTTTTTGGGATAAAATGTGTAAATTGGAGTACTTTTTATATTTTAAATGAGTATTCATGAGCTGGTGTGGATGCTTTGACATATTCTGCCAGTCAATACGACAATTACACTTTACACATGTTTGGTACACTGTCAAATCTGTAATAGAACTTGTAGAAAAGTCATTACATAGGAGTTTTTATTACGAGAAATATTTATTCCATATCAAAAGGTTATAGTAGTTCATGAAGAGTGTACACTTCATTTATGTTTGGTTTTAAATGGCGTAAAAATTTGTTGTAGGTTGGTGACTGAGTGTAATAAATGTGTCAGATTTGGTTTTATGTCAAAATCTCTATTTAGGAAAATGACATATTCTGCCGGTCAATACGACAATTACACTTTACACATATTTGGTACACTGTCAAGTCTGTAATAGAACTTGTAGAAAGGTCATTACATAGGAGTTTTTATTACGAGAAATATTTATTCCTTATCAAAAAGTTATAGTAGAGAAATGTATTGAGTACAGTATTTTTATAATATTTTCACAATAAATTTTAAGTGGTAAGTTATTATTAGTTATTATAGGTGAGTAAAAATGTAATTTAAGTTGTGAATTTAAATTTGAATCAATAGCAACTTACCATTTATAATTTATTGTAAAAATATTGTGAAAATATTATAAACGTTGTACTTCTACATTTCTTAACCTCTAAATAGTAAGAAATAAAAATAAAAATCCCAAAATGCCCAAAACTATTGTAAGTCTCTTCTTCCCAGTTACTAGCTAGGTACTCTCTCCTCTCGCTTCTCTCAATATTCTCTTTCTCCCCAAAGGAATTATTTTTTTCCGTTTGATTTTGTAGTTCAGCCGACACAAGTTTTTTTTTTTTTTTGGTTGATAATCAGTTCTGCCGACAGAAGTGATCAAGTAAATGGATGAGTTTGTGTTTCTTTTAATTCTCTTTTTAAAAATAAAAATAAAAAAACAACAAGAAGAATAGCAAAGCACAATTCCCAGTAATTTTACTCTCTAATCTCTATCTCTGGTGCGACATGGGCGTGAATGCCATGTTATTATTTTTTTACTATTTTAGTTTAAATATTTTTAAAATGAAAAGTGTCACTGCATTAGAAAATTCATATCAATTATATGATTTTTTAAAAAAAGTTATACTTAATTTAATTGAATGTTAAGCAATACTCAGTAGTCAGTACTCACAAAAAGTGTAAACATGGAATAGTTTTCTAAAAAATGGTTATTTTATGAATGAGCAGTTTTTTTATTACACAAACTTTACATTGTTTAGTTTCTAAAAAAAAAAAAAAAAAAAAACTTTACATTGTTTGGCTGAAATATGATGTCATTCCACAATCCACACCTTATTATATAGTACAATCAAATGAATGAGAATAATTATTCCATTCTAACTTCTTGTACTCTTAATGCTCAAAAAAAAAAAAAAACTTCTTGTACTCTTGATTCTCAAAAAAAAAAAAAAAAACTTCTTGTATTCTTATGAGTTCTAATTAGCTTAATTGGTAAAGTCTCTAACAGTTGTATAAGAGATCTGAAGTTTTATCCCCGCCTACATAAAAAAAACTAATTAGTGTCTTGGTCTAATGATAAAAAGAGCTATTATCAGAAGCGGACGCCATAGGTTGAAATTCTCTATTAAAAAAAAAAAAATTATTGTATACTATTCTTTGTAATGCTTATTTCTATTACACCAAGTGTCCGTTTGACATGATTAATTTTGCCAAATTAATTTACTATTCAGCTTATTTTTACTACTATTCATGAGTCTCACTGCACTTTTTGGTACTATTCATGAGTTCCACTGTACTATTTCAGTTAATTTTTACCTTTATTTACAGTACTTTCAGCAAAAAAATTTCAGTTTCAGCAAAATAAACGGATCCCAAATAGACCCTAAAATGGCCATTATTTTCTCCAAAAAAAAAAGAAAAAAGACCATTACAATGTATCAAACGTGACTTTAGCCCTCTAGTGCATATTGGTTGCTTGCAAGATTTTGTTTCCCAACGTTAATTCATTCAATCTTATTGTCATGATATAACTATTAGGAGGACCTCCAAATTTCAAAATCATGATTAATTAGATCTATGTACTAGAAAGGACTTGGAAACAACATAATGAAGACGAGTAAATCATATCAATTATCAAGCCATATGGCAATTGACAGCATAACCACTAGGATTAATTTATTTTCCCCTTTTTTTTGAGACCTACTACATGCGCACCGATTATTTCACCCATAAAAATCACACACTCTCAGTCCTCGCACATTCATCTTATTGAGTCACTACAACACAAAAATAAGAGATATGCTACGGACTCCGAATATTTCATAGAAAAATTCACATATTTTCTCACAAACTCACCATACTAAGATCAACCATAAGACAAAAAATTCAGTTTCTGCGTCAGTAGACTTTTCCCAAGAAAAACAAAGCTATGGTGTGAAATATTCAGCGAACAAATTAGTGCCAGTAAACTATTCCTTTTTTTTTCTTTTTTCTTTTTTCCTTTCAAAAAAAAACTATTCCTTTTTTTTTCTTCTTATTAATTTATTTTGGTTAAAATTCAAAATCAACCCTCTAAGTTTTATCATAACTAATTTCAGCCCTCTAACTTTAACTTTGCTTTATTCATTTCAATCCTCTAAATTTCAAGTTAGTTCAATTAAGGTCTTTTCATTAATTTTCATTAATTTTTTTTAAATCCAAAAAATTTGAAGAAAAAAATTTTAAAATTTGAACAATTAACAACAAAATTGAACAGAAGTTGATGGATATACCTTTAATTGAATAAATTTGAAACTTTTAGAAGACTGGAATAAATTTTTGGGAAATTTAGATGGTTTTTATTTTATTTTTATATAGCTTTTTTTAAAAAAAAAACCAGGGTTATTCAAATGGCATTTAATAACTTTCTGGTACAGCCTGCAGACTGCATCACTAGTCACTACCTTGTTATAACTTCTGTTTGTGATTTTAATCGGAGGGAATTGTTATTTAAAGTTGAAACAAGTGAATTGCTATCCAAGATTTGGTGCACTGAGTGTTATAACTTATATGCATATATGATATATGGATGTTCTTGACAAAGATTTTTGGACCATAGCCTTTGAAAGAGTTGGTTAATATGGAAAACCATTAGGAACCAAGGATGTTCTACACCAAATAAGATCATTGTCCCAAGTAACGTTTTCATATGCTAACAGCCTTGTGGTAAGTAATAATGATATATCAAAATTACCATTTTAGATCTCTAATTATCTTCATCAATTCTTTTCTTTTTACTTTCTCAAAAAAAAAAAAATTCTTTTCTTTTTAAGGGACTAACACTTAATATTTTATGGAAAAAAAAAGAGGCTAGCTTTTTTTTGGAAAAATGTGTTGTTTGATCTATTTGTAAACATATGTGGTGTTTAATGAAATATCCATTTGATTAGAAGTACTTGGGAACACTTTTAATCTTCACTCCAATTCCACTTGTGCCCAAGAGGTGTGGTCTCTCAATTAATTTCCAATGAGAGAATAAGAGAGTGGATTACATTCACATACACACCATTTCATTCTTTATGAAAACTCTTATGAAATTTTGTATGTTTATCTCCTTATATTTAATTGACTATCTAATTGGACTAGCCTTTTAAGTCATTCCAATTGGACTTTAGTATGTGACTTGGAGTGGGACCAAAAGGGAACACATAAGACTCTAGCTCCAATGGATCTTGGGCTTTTCTATCAACTCTTGACAAGTCCAAAGTTGTCATTAATTATATTTAATATAACTATATAAATATAATTGCACTCTAGGTCTTATTAATAAATTATATCCCAAAACTTTATTATACATGCAACTCCTTCATTAAAATAATCGTAGTAATACAAAGTCATGAATGTTGACTACCACTTTGAAGATTACTACATTTTAATTCTTGAGTACTCAGTTTAATCCTTTAAGTTATTCATCATATATTTATGAAAACCAATTTCATAAATATATACTTTAGTAACTCCTTACTAAAATGGTTGGACCTAACACTCTGAATAACCAAATCCTTTAAACTTATCTCAAGGGAATATTTTATATCTTCAGAAAATATTTTATATCTCCGTTAAGAGATTATGAATTCTATCTTGAGAATATATGTTCCATCAACATTAAATGCGGCTGCCCAACATACTGAGGTTTTGATCGTGACTTTAGATCTCACTCTTGATAAATCAAAGTAACCTACACCTCATAATCAAGTTCATTATTCTCTCAGGATTTAGAGTTGATGTAAATAAAAGTCGTGAGATTTATTATTCATTTGACCATCATTAGAAGAATAATAAATCTCACAATTGTCCAGTTCAATATGTCTTAACTCTTAAAACATATCAACATATCAACTAGAAGTCTTCACTTCCATGAGCAAGACAAATCATCTTAGTTGATATGTTATAGTCTTCATAGATGAAATGCCCAATTTCATCACTGACTACGAACTAAAACTCTAAATTTACAAAAAACTTGTGATTTATATCTTCTGTGACTAGAGCACATAAATCACATACTATGCATCTCATGGACTAAGATAATGTCTCATTAGTTCATTTATAAATAGTCTCATATAATTAAACAATTTAATTATTTATGACATGCCAATAAATTAGATTTTAGGGCATAAACCCCAACAAAAGGAACCCTGGGTCATCCTCTTCTGGTTCAGCCTTAGTAGATAAAGTTAGGTTCCTGTCTGCCAAATGTGAGGAGATTTATGAGACCTTGACTAAATATAGGTCTATATGGGGTGAAAGGAAGATTGTCTTGAGTGAGTTAGATCCCTCCATCCGTAGAAACTTTGTATCTAGGAACTGGGTGTCTTTGTGTGAGGTGTTTGATCCTCCTCCTGCAGCTTTGATTAGAGAGTTTTACTCTAACCTCTTTGTTTATTCTAAGTTTACAGGTGGTCATTACTTCACTTATTGGATTCTAGGTCAAGAGTTTACGATCACTAAACAAACTGTTTCTAAAGCTTTAGGACTGCCTTTAGTTCGTAAACCCACATACCCATACACTGAGTTTCCTTCTGTTGATGACATTATGTCACTTCTTTGTTGTAGACCTGTTTCTTGGGGTACTGAACCAAGAATCAATTCTTGTGAATTTATTGAACTTAATTCTTTATATTTGAGGATTTCCTGTCATAACATCTATCCTATATCTTATGTTCATACCGTTCCCATAGATAGATGTGTTTTTCTTTATGCTCTTGTTACTGATGGTTCTATGTGTTTTCTGTATTTATTTATCCAAACCATTGTTGATATTTCTAGGAGTAAGAGTAAAGGTTAGAAATTGTTCTTTCCCATGTACATTTATAGAATTTTGAGGTTTTTAGAATTGTCTGAGTTTCCACCCTTAGAGTTAGTTCACATCACTGCTCCCATTGAAGCCACCTTTCTTAAACAGCGATAGGCACAGATGAAGAGAGTTGAACCAAGCATTGGGATGTCAAAGAGATCACGAGGAGAAGCTTCTTCTACAGCTCCTGCCTTTGGTATTATGCCTGCTGCTGAGGAGACTTTTGTGGATCCGACTGCAGCTGTGGATCCTTCAGGTGGTGTTGATGATGTAGACCCTAATGTTACCCTTCCTTTCTCACTTTGTGCCATGATGGAGTCTTTCATGACTACTCAGGCAGCTCATGGACAACTTATGGATGAGTTGTTGATGGAGGTTACTTCCTTAAGAGCTGATTTTACAAAGTATAGGAGTGTTTTTCCACCTTCTTCACCCTCTAATGACTAATCACCTAATTGTTTAACCTAATATATTAATCAAGTAATTACTTAGATTAATTATTCAGATCTAGGTTAAACACAAATAAATCATATCATGCAAAGTAGTGGAAAATAAATAACACCACGATATAATGACCCAGGAAAACCGATGAAACAAACTGTTTCAAGGTAAAAACCTGGTGAGGATTTGACCTAGCTATCGTCAAGGTAAAGTAAATTCACTATAAGAGAATTGAAGTTTTTACAATCAGATTTAATCCTAAATCTAGTGCTACCTCATATGGTAACTTACTGACACGACTACTTGCAAATTCTGAATCCACGAACTTCTTCTCTTCTCAAATTTACACCAACATAAGCACCCTTGTTTATGACTTTGAGATCCCACTCAAAAGTTTCAAATCACCATCAGTAATGATCTTAATACAGAAACTATGTTCTACCAATGTTTAATTGTAGATCTTGCTCTGGTAGATTCTTGTGTAGTTAGAAGGTACAAAACCTTTCAGATCTCACAAAAAGTAACACATAAGTCTTCCAAAATTTTGAAAAACGTAGCTAGAGTTTCCCTTTTATATTTATATGTGGAGAAGTTGGAATGAAACCCTAAACATTTTCGCAGGCTTGGACCTGATTTAAAAATCTGCAGAATTACTGTTCCTGTGATTTTCGATCGGTTGAGCCTATTTTCTCGATCGGTCAAGCAAGGTAGAAACTGTCTTCTTTTTTCTGCAATCAGCTGGACTTGAACCTTGAAACCAACACTTTTAAGCATTGCCTAACACCTAGACTAACATGTTTTGTTCTCGGTTTGCCAACACAATAAAAATATGATTCTAAACATTTAAACCAAAATCTTTAGAACTTTACATGTTCACACGGGCTAAAACCGTTTTGGTAGAGTTAGTTTGTTTGTTTCTCAGGCATTAGTGTATATAACAAAGCAATTCATTGTAAAGATTAATTAATGAGAATTCCAAATATTTTCCGAACTCCTTCTAGATTTTTCTCTCATTTCTTGTTAAGATTCTATTAATGTGTCTTATCTAATCTAAGTTTTAAATTTCTTGTTAAGAAGTCTAATATAAATAAACCATAAAAAAAATAAAAATAAAAAATAAAAACCTAATCATATATCTAACTCTATATATAAAATTTGAGGAAGAGAGATTTTGAATGATTTTATATTTATGAGCTTTTTTTTTTCTATAACTTGTACGTTTTTAGACCCCTGTAAACTATATTATTTAACCTAATTAATTAACCAAGTGAATACTTAGGTTTATTATTCAGATCTAGGTTAAAACAATAATAATCATATCATGTAAAACAGCGAAAAATATAAAGAACACACGATATGATGACTCAGGAAAACCAAACCGGTAAAAAACCTGGGGAGGATTTAACCTAACTATCCTCAAGGTAAAAAACAAATCCACTAGAAAGAATTGAAGTTTGTACAATAGAACTTAGACCACTAACATCTTATTTCTACCTCAAGTAGAAAACTTACTACCACGACCCCATGATAGGTCCGAGTCCACGGACTACTTCTTTTCTTGGCCTTTACAACACAAACACCCACACTTGTGATAAAAAACACAAATTCTTTTGTTTGTGACTCCAAAACTACCCTTGAAGGTTTAGATCATCAGCACCTTTGATAACTAGAGAAGGCAGCAATTTCTACAACACCGAATCTTGAGATTCTTCAAGGAATAACACCAGTAGAAGACATAAGAGAGCTTTTTAGGTACAAAAACTTAGATACAAAAAGAGGCACACTCTTCTCTCTGAAAAGTCTTGAAAACTCTACCTAGGGTTAGCTTATGATGTCTTTTAAATACTGGAAAAAAAAATCGCGATTTGGGTTTCAAACGGATAAGTTATGGCCATTTTACGTTTGCTTGCTCTGCGACTTTTGATCGATCAAATCTAATTTTCGATCGATCGAGCCTTGCAGAAATTGAATAATAATTTCCTGCATTACTCGATTCCAAACTTTGAGCAAATTTAAACCTAGACTAAATGTTTTGATCATGGTTTGCCAACATATACAAATTAAAGTTCTAATACATTAGTTCCTAAAGTCTTAGAACCTAACATAACTAAAAAAAATTCAAATTTATTAGTCATTTATGTAATATATCATAACTATGTACAATCCATTACTAATGTAATATATATATATATATATATATACTTTTTTAAACCAGAGTTTACAAAATTCAATTAGAATCAAAATTGGATTTTGCTTTTGTTAGCTTTCCAATTAAATTAAACTATTTAGGTTTTTGCTTTTTTTTTTTTTTTTTGGGAACTAATGAGCATATTTTTTATACTGTTTCTATTAAGATATTTTGTACACAAAGATAATGAACATAATAAACTGTAATTGAGTTGAACGATCTCATGCACAAACTATCGTCATTCAATTTAGGAGATACTATTTGACCATTTTTTTTTTTTTTTTTGTGTTGTATTTAGTAGACTTTCACATAAAATAATTGTGAATTGATATTGTATATATAATATCTAATAGTGATTTTCAAGATTATATATATAATAACAATGTAATGAGAAACTTGGCGTAACCGATATCATGAAAATTGTAAGAAAAAACTATTTTAGTACCTCCATATATCTTGGTCAAACTATGTCCTAATGTTTAATAACTCAAACTAATATCAATAGTACCACTTCAATTCATCATTTATGTGTGTAAGCACAAGTTACATACTAGTTACTTTTAAAGAGTAATGCATCATATCCATTAATTTAAATCAATGTAGATTTTTGTAGTTTCTTTTTAAATTTTTTTACTCAGTTCTAGTTGTAATGTCTATACATGTATATGTAAAAACTTATTGGATAGTCTATATAAGTCTCACAAAGTGTATGAAATATGGGAGAAAGAAGAGTTGGATCAATTGTGATGCTTTGTTTGATCTTAGCGATGCTTGTAGAGCAATCCACTGCACTTGGTTTCAACTCTCAAGCTATGTTATTTAGGTTGCATGCTTCTTTGTGTCGATCCAGAAAATGTCACAGAATGTGATTTTAAATTTTAATTGCTTTAACGAATGCTAGCCCCCTACTACAGACTTCCAATACTTCTATAAGCTTCGTTGTGATATGATTTCATGCATCAATATTAGCACCAAAGAAAATCTCCATCATAATATCTTTTATTTCCAATAAATTAATTATATTATAATTTTTTTTTTCAATAATAAAGATTATCATTCCTAATGTAATCTCTATTTAGTATACTAAACATACTCTAAATTCAACAAACATTTAGAGTGAGGGAGATATATCATATGATTTAATGAACTAGTACCATTTATATTTTAAGAACAACAGCTCATTGATTTAATTATTAAACTCTTTAAGCAAGAAAAGAAGACTTAAAGAAACATAACTTAAAAATTTAATTAGTAAGCTCTATTTATGAAGGAATAAACTTAAATAGAGCTCAAAACTTTTAACCTCTTTTTACATTTCCTTACTATCAAAACATTAGATTACATTATGGGAATTTTTGAAGCCAAAGTTGGTAAGTCATGCGAACTATTTAATTTAGCTTATTACGAAAATAAATCAAATTATACAGTGCCAAAATTTAGAAATTGACCTCAAATATTGAGGTCCTCTATTATTCTGATTTCTGACAAGAATTCTACCGGAGTTTGGAAGTCCTTAGTCCTTACCGTTCATGGTTATAAGAATGGTTCAATTTTTTTTAGTCATCTGTCATCAATTTTTAAACCAATATCGTCTAGCATTTTTCCTTTTTATTTTTTTGATTGTCTAAAACTATTGTAGACAAAGTAAAATTTGAACAATTTATTAAAATGAATTTTTAGGATTTTAACATTTCTATGGCCAAGTTACCGTAGGAATGCTGGAGGCCTAAACCTAATACTAGGCATACTTCTAAAAATTCAATGCAAATACCTTAAGAACATGTGTTAATCGAATTCTATAAATAAATAGTCTGCAATCTGTGCAATACACAAGAAAGTATAATAGAATATAATTATTTTCTTAAAAAAATGATTTTCTCACTCTTTTATTTTGTATCTAAATATGAAATATGATATTATGATAGTTATTAATAGATATTTATTATATTTTTGTTCATATATGAAATATTATTAAATATGAAATTTGATCATTATGATAGTTATTAATGAGTATTTATTATGCTTGTGCTATTAATGAACATTTATGATATTTATTAATAATTATTTATTAAGGTTTTGTTTGTATATGAAACTATCTATTCTAATATGAGAAATGTTACGTCCATAACATTTTCACAACACTTACAAAATAAATCATAAGTAGTAAGTTATTATTAGTTCTAATTTGACTCTACAACTTAAATAATTTTTTTGCTTGCCAATAACAACCTATCATTTAAGGTTAATTTGTTGTGAAAATGTTATGGACATAACATTTCTCATTATAACAAGACCCAACTTATTATATGTTCTTCTATGAATTAAGTCGTTAATGAAGTCTACAAATACTAAGGGTATGTTTGGTAACTATTTTTTCTCCTAATTTTCTATTTCCAAAAACAATTTTCTATTTTTGAGACTGAAAAACTTGTTTAGCAACCCAAAATGGACAGAAACAAAAACTGTTCTCAAAACTCAATTTGTAAAGGAAACTGAAAACATATAAAAGGCCGTTTTCAATTCCTAATTTTCAAAAGTCAACGAAAACACGCATTTAATTTAATGAATTTGTCTCATTTAATGAGTTAGCATTAGAGTCAAATCCTTAGTAACAACATATTTTAGTATTTTCTATTTTTTTCTTCAAAAAGCTATCATTTTAATTTCAACTAACCAAACATATTTTTTATTTCAAAAATACAAGAAATTTTTTTTTCCTTTATATTCCTAAAAACAAGTTTTTTTAAATAGAAAACAAAAATGGCTATCAAACATAACCTAATCTTTTCTTTTCTTTTCTTTTTTGGACAGATGGAGAGAAAGAAGATAAACCTGTTGATTTATGCTCAAAGGCTCAAAGCCATGTACCAAGAATTAAGTCCAATAAATAGCTTTATTTGCATGTAATTGACGCAAATATAATTTTATGTAATGGCTGAATAAGTAATGCAGATATTTTTACAAATGAATGAGTTGAGATATTGGTCGTGACTCGTGATATATTGATAATGTCAATATTTCAGTTTACAGATTAACCCTAAGCATTCTCCCGAGAGAGAGAGAGAGAGAGAGAGAGAGAGAGAGAGAGAGAGAGAGAGAGAGAGAGAGAGAGAGAGAGAGAGAGAGAGAGAGAGAGAGAGAGAGAGAGAGAGAGAGAGAGAGAGAGAGAGAGAGAGAGAGAGAGAGAGAGAGAGAATTAACCCTAAGCAATGTATGTCCTTTTCACATGCTCTCATGACATTAGAAGGAACGTGGGGAATTGGATAACGTATAATATGAATGTAAATCTTTTGTACCACTTTTTGGGTACCACTCTATGTTCCACCAATTACTACTTATTATGTGTATGATTGTTTTCCATTTTAAACTTCAATTATTTTATAAGGAAAGTAAAATCAAAACATAGCACGTAGTAATTGGTAGAACATAAGATGGTACATAAAAAATGGTACAAAGAATTTGTATTTGTATAATACTGGGTCAAATTATTATTGCATTAATCACCTATATCTATTTTTGAATAACGTCTACTCAAAAACAAAAACAAAATTTGAATAACCTTTACTTCCCCCGAAGTATCTCTTATTTAACAAACCTACTCTTCATCCCATTTATCCCAAAACTTATCACCAAATTCATATTTGAATGACAAATAGCACTCAATAGGTAAATTTCAATGATCAATAGTGTAGTTTGCTAGAAAAATACTATTACACACATAGTACATATTAGGAGTGTGCACGGGTTGGGTTAGGCGGATGGAGGGCAATATTTTTAACTAACCCGCCAATGGTGGGTTGGGAAATTTTCAATCCGCCGCTGACCTACCAAATCTATAAATCTAGCGGGTCGGTTGAAAATCTTAATAGTTTCAACTCGACAGCTTGAGCAAGTGGGGTGGGTAGGTAAATTCAATTGACTTGAATATTTTTTGAGAGAGACTAAATGTAATATTTCAATTAAATTGGATAATTGTTTGCTCCCTCAAATAAAAAAGTAAAGAAAAAATTGTAATTTTTATAAAAAATAATTTGCAAATACTGCATTATTTTTTATTAGAATGACTGAAATTTAATTACACTAAAAAGAAAAACATCTTGGAAATTGAAATTAGACATGTGCATAGAGAAGAATAATAACAAAATTTTAAAGAGAGTGGCTAGAGTTTATTAGGAAAGAGAAATGTGAAAATGAAAAAATAAAAAGAAAGAGAAAGAGATGAGAGAAATAAAGTGGGAGCGTATGTGAGAAAGTATATATATAGGTGGGCGGGTCGGTTGTTGCGGGTTAGAAATCTCTCAACCTATTATTCAACCCAACCCGCTAAATTATCTATCTAACCTACCCAACCCAATCCACCTCACTTAATGGACCCGCATGGATTAACAGGTTAGGTGATTTTTTTGCACAGCTCTGGTACACATACTCAAAAAAAAAACACAAAGGAAAAAAAAAAAAAAAAAAAAGAGGTGATTACCCTAATTTTTCACTTTCTCTTTGTCATAGTTTTGTTTATTGTATACAACTGCACCTGACAATAAAACTTTTTTTTTTTTTTCCAAAAAATCGTCCTTCAGTTTTCTCCTACATACTGTACTGAGTTCAAAATTGCCAACTCATTCACCAGTCCCAACGTCGCCAACTATTGGTTGTTTCATGAGCATATTTTTACAAATAAATTGAATGTAAAGGTTTACAAAAATGTGTATATATATATATATATATATAGTATAGAAAACTAAAAAGAGGTACGTTTAGTAGGGCATAGTGGCAAAGCAGATTAGTCTAAGTTGTCTAAGCTAAGCATAACAGTAGCTTAAAACCTCAGTGACAAGTGACAACCACCCTTAATTTCAGCAAGTGGCTTAGAGAGATACAAATGAACCAACATTAATTAAATCTCGTTGAATATTTATTGGAAGCCAAGATTATTTGTGTTGATTCAGCAGGTTGTTTATGCTCTCCATGAGTGAATGATTTTGCACAGGTTAATTTTTTATGTTCTAGTTGAATCTTGTCTTACTTATGTTATAGACAAACAAGATAGTGGGTGCTTAGCTAGGCCAAAACATTTGTAGGCTCTCGTTATGGCCGTCTTGTGTACTGACTTGATCAATCGTATGGGCTTGAATTTGGTGGCATTTTCATTCAATCCCATGAGCTAATTTACATGGGCCTTGTCCATGATCTGGGATCGTCTATATATGGGAGTCATGGGACTTGGGGCATTTCCTCAACAATGATATACAACTGCATCTGACAGATAATTTTGTTTTTCTTTCAAGTTAATGAGGAAGTTAAATATAGCGAAACTCAAAACAATGCCTGTTAGCTTTCTGATTCCCAACCCAATTCACCAAACCCCACGTCGCAGCGACACCAATTATATTTTGTTATAGTGAGCATATTTTTACAAATAAACTGAATTTAACGGTATACAAAAATATGCGTAGAAAACTAAAATAAATAAACAAACTACTAAGGAGTACCTTTAGTAAGGGACTTGGTTTAACAAGAGATACTGGACCCAAGCTTGACCTTTCAATAAAATACACTGAAGGTAATACCGTTTATTTGATTGAAAACTGAAAACAATAAAAATAATAATTAAAAAATTACTGTTCACGCTAAGGATTACTGTTCATATGCCTTGATACACTGTTCATGTCCATTGAAAAGTGCACCAGGCACTGGTCCAAAAAAAAAAAAAAAAAAGCTGAAACGCAGGACGCAACATCAATACCCAAACGCATATTAAGAGTCTGTTTGGAATCCGTTTATTTTGCTGAAACTGAAAACTTTTTGTTGAAAATACTGTAAATAAAGGTAAAAGTTAGCTAAAATAGTACAGTGGGACCCATGAATTGTATCAAAAAGTGTAGTGGAGCACATGAATAATAGCAAAAATAAGCTGACTTTTTAAGCTGGAGCCAAACGTACACTAAAGTTTACACGAGTTTAAAAAATGTAATAAATATGAAACAAAATCTAAAAAGTTGTATCTAACAAAGATTTACAAGTTTACAACAGAAAATAGTGCAAATCAACATTTATGTAACTAAGTACATATTAAAGCATTTTTCACTTTCCTTCCATGTTCATATTCAATAAATGAGTAGAGATTATAAGTTACATTTTTTTTATTACAATACCCCCATTACATAAGTCATTCTGTTAACGCACTTGAACAATAACCTCCTTTCATGCTATAAGATTTATCATTCTTGTTCTAATCTTGCAACACTAGTAGCAAGGACAACTTTCAAATGCTTCATCGTAGCTTTATTCATTGCAATGTTCATTTCGAACATTGATGCCAGCTTAGCAGCTAATCATCTTTTAACATCTGCTTAACCCACTATGCCAATATTGCTGGTCATATCTACATTGCCAACCCGAAATTGTCATCATTCACCATTGCCAAAGCCCACAATTCAACCTATTCCCAGTATCCCAACTCTTCCAAAGCCAACATTACCATCTTTTTGTCATGGCCAACATTGCCAAAACCCACAATTCCTCCTATTCCCACTATCCCAAATCTCCCAAAGCCCACACTGATCATACCCATTTTGCCAAAGCCGACACTGTGCCACCTTTGCTATCATTGCTAATACTGTGAAAGCCCACAATTACACCTATTCTCACTATCCCAACACTTCCAAAACCAACAAGTTTGATTATACCCACTCTACCAAAGCCGACACTACCACCTACACTACCACCTTTGGCATCATTGCCAAAGCCCATAATTCCATCTATTCCCCTTATTCCAACTTTGCCAAAGCCTACCATTCCCTTAATCCCCAAAATCCCCGCTACAATTCCCTCAATCCCAAATCCGTCAGCCAATTGCTAATCCTTGATTATTTTAGTGTATACTCCACAATAATTTGGTTGAATTACAAGGTTTGCAATACTAAAAATAAAAGAAATGACTTTCATATTGCATTTCAAATTGAGGGCCTTCTATTTTTCTAGGATCTTAGTTATGTGAGGATTTACATTTGGGTTTGATTTGTTGTTTATTATATATCATGTTCCTTGGAGTTTCATGTTCATGTTATCATCCTTAGAAATTTATTGTTGCAATAAACTTTAAAATGTTATGATCACAAATCACTATTTCTTCTAATTTCTTGTTATTATTCTTATTATCATTGTTTTTTTTTTTTTTTTTTTTTTTGGGGAAACTTATTATCATTGTTAAGCAGTGAGAAAGATGGCTATTTATCAAGGATGGCTTCAAAATGAGAGCTAGGTATTTTCAATCCAAAACCCCATAAATCTCACAAGATCCTAGAAACCACTAGAACAATCCCCAAATTATAAGAAACCTTGTATATAAAGTAACAAATTTAGAGAACAAAATAAGAGCCTTCATGAGAAAAAAAGAAATGGGTCAAAGGGGACAATATCCTTATATTCACAAGCCAATTAAAACCAATAATAATAGTCAAGAGTCTTGTAGTTCAATTGGTTGACACCTCCTAGTATTTTAAATTGAGAAATTCAGAATTCAAATCTTTCTTTTCCAACTATCGAACAAAAGAAATGGGTCAAAGGGGCCAATATTCTTATATTCATAAGCCAATTAAAAACAATAATAATAGTCAAGAATCTTGTAGTTCAATTGGTTGACACCTCCTAGTATTTTAAATTGAGAAATTCAGAATACAAATCTTCCCTTCCCAACTATCAAACAAAAGAAATGGGTCAAAGGGGACAATATTCTTATATTCATAAGCCAATTAAAAACAATAATAATAGTTAAGAGTCTTGTAGTTCAATTGGTTAACACCTCCTAGTATTTTAAATAAAGAAATTCAGAATTCAAATCTTCCCTTCCTAACTATCAAATAATAATAATAATAATAAGAAGAAGAAGAAGAAGAAGAAGAAGAACATATGGCATGCATCCTATTATGATTGTTATAAAGAATAGAGAAAGAAAGAAAATAAAGAAGAGAAAGGAATGACAACCCCTATAGTTGTTAGAGCAAAAAATATTTTAGAAAGAAAATTAAAATAAACTTAAACATGTTAAGCAGTGTCTCTTCCCGAATGACAAAGTAAACAATTAAAGAAATCAAAATTTTCTTACCATTGATAGAGACCTTCTGACCAATTCATTGAGGGTTACTTTGATTACTTTTGTAATTCATGCCTTTTAATTTATCTCATAAACCACACCATATATAGAGTTGGCTACGATTTATATTTTTGTGATTCGGACCTATCACAATTTTTTTTTTAGAGCGTTTCAACTTATAGCGTCCGCTCCTGATAATAACTCTTTATTATCAGACCAAGACACCAATCAGTTTTTGGTGTAGGCGGGGATTGAACCCTAGATCTCTTATACAACCATCAGAGACTTTACCAGCTAAGCTAACTGGAACCCACGACCTATCACAATTTAATTCACCAACTTCCAATGGTTATATTTGAATTTCTTAAGGTTTGGTCTAAAATGAATTCGTTAAGATTTGTCAAGAGGTCCTTTAACAATTTCCTTTTAATTCATTTTTAGGGGGTAAAAACGTAGCAATTGAAAGCTCATGGTATTAAATTGCGATAAAAACAAAGAACACCAAAATAAGTTGTGATTGAAACATTTTTCACAAAATGAAAAATCTATTATTTTGGATAAAATTGTTGCAATTTCGTTTTAGTCCAAACCCTAGGTTTGTGCTTGTTGAGTTTTGCGTCATGGATATGTGCTTGTTTTGTTTGTCTGTTTATCTTGGATATGTGCTTGAAGATTCAACTTTGTTCTTTTGAGAAAACATTTTTGTTTTTGATTTTTATAAAACCCAAACTTTTGAATATTCCTTTTTTAAAATTTTTTTAACGACCTAATTACAAGAAGATAAATTGTAACTAACACTTTTGATTATAAAGGTAAATAATTTTTTGAATAAAATTAAAAAACAAATTAAGGAAAATATAAAATTACGTCATTTTGATTGGACTATGGCATCCTTTTTCATGAAATGGATGGACATATTAAATTGACAAAAAATGTGAAGTTACAAAATGAAAATAACATTGACCAAATTTAAATGGTGTAATTTGTATTTTTTCTTATTTTATATACCAAATATTGTATTTATAAAAATCCAATCCAAAGGTTGTATGTATGTATATATGAGCACATATATTAAGATCAACTTCAATCGCAATGGTCTATTTAAAGTCATTATTCATACTATTTAAGATAAGGTTATGTAGAACTAGTAAAATTAGACCCAGGCTCAATAACTCGCCCTAAATCCAAACGTAATAAGGTATGGGTAATAGGAATAACACCCAGTTTTATCCCAATAAGCTTTTTACTTGTACCTAGTTTTGACCCGACCTAGTAGGATCAAACTCGTACCCGACCCAATCCACACATCAAGCCTTTATTATTAAAATTTTAATTTAATTTTTATCAACTCATTTTCAATATACATATGTATGATAAAGTTATATTAAATTTTCTAAATTGTAGATGAAAATAGTAATGACACTACTTGTAAACAAAACGAGCAATTCTAAATATAAAATCTTTTCAATGTCCAATTTACTACCAACATTAACTAATTTTTTCTTGAATTCATTATAGATTTTCTTCCCAATTATTTACATTTTTCTTTACATAACATATTATATTATTTTTTACTATCAAACAACTCAAAATTATAGAAGCACCTTGGCCCAAAGAACATCCAAACCTGATGAACATTTCCTAACTAAAGGATTCCTGAACATAGCCATGAAAAATCATAGTATCTACACCTAAGTTTGACCTTGATACTTGGAAAATCTTTCAATTTGTTAAGAACCTAATGGTTCCTAAAAGAATTGATTGGAAATTAACTTGATTTGAGGTAGTCACCTTCCGAAAAATTAATAGATAGAAAATACATTGACTTTTTTTAAGGTAGTCATCCTCCAAAAGAAATATTAAGACAAAAAAAAAAAGAAAAAAGAAAAAAAAAAGGAGGAAAGAACCAAATGCAACAAATTGCTTTATTATTTAAGATATCCCAAATGGTGGTTGCATGTCACTATTTATTCAATTCAAGCTCTAATCTAATTGGCCACACACCTATGCCAAGATCTCTAACTAACACTATCCAAATGCCACCATAAGAATAACAATGACACTAGAATTACACATTTATTATAAGATTACAAAGAGGTTCCTACCACGGTTCCATTAAACAATGGGTAGTGTTCCCATCATCCAGAAAAAATTCAAAAATACAAAGGAAAGGATACATCTCCCCTCATGGGAATCTCAAATAATAAGGGAGTTGCCTAAGTAGGTTGTGGACTTAAATTCACAGCCTAAGGATTAGCGTGAGTGGATCAAACATAATAATTTCACATGAATTACAGAGATATCAAATCCCTAAAATGCATAAACAAGGATGGATAACACTAGAGCAGGCATGAAACAATAACCCCTAAATACTACTTTTATAGGCCTCAATTTCTAAAATCGATTCATTGATTTTAGCATCGAAAAGTCCACTGTTTGTCCAATCCCGAAGAGTATCTATTATCCTTACTCCATTTTGCAATTGTTTGAACCAAATTAGAGCATTGATTGCATTATCAAATTTATTTGGAGAATTTAGTTTTAACTTTTTTTTGGGGAAAATACGTGAAAAGTCACAAAGTTTATACTATATTTCACATTACGTATCAAGTTTTTTATTTTGTCAATTAGAGCCCTATGTTTATTAAATCATTTCAATTTAAATCTTCTATCCTTCTTTGTTTCTCATTTTCGTTATTTTAGATAATAATAGAGCAGAGAAAAAGGAAACCCATAAATTAAACTCTACATTCCACTTAGTGCTTATTTAGAAATCAATTTGACAGCTATTAAATAGAGAGATTAGAGAAAGAAAGTTGTGTTTAGGGTTCGTTTGGATACCGCTTATTTTGCTGAAAACTGAAAACAATAAAATAATAATAAAAAAGTTTCTGTTCATACTACGGTTACTGTTCATTAGCCTAAATGCACTATTCATGGACATGAACAGTGCAATAGGTGCTGGTTTAAAAATAAACAAAAAACGCAAATGCAGGGAGAGAGATGCGCAAACCAAACACTCACTTAAAGTGATTATGTGATTGTTAGAAAAACAAAACAAGTTACCAAGGCAGAACAAAAATATTTATAAATGATTTTTTTTGTTTTTCTTTACTCCATTATTGATCAAAACAATGGAAATGAATAACAAAAATTGACAACAATTTCAAATTAAATTGATTTTATAAGTATAAGACTTAAATTGACAAATTAAAACCTTAAAACCTCTGATTTGAAACAAAGTATAAATCATGGACATTTTAGTTCCCTCTCTCCCTCTCCTTTTTTGTTACCATCATTGTGGAATACTCCATCCGTCCCACTTTTTTTGTTCTCTATTCCATTTTGAAATATCCCAAAATATTGTCCTGTTTTTAAAAATAAAAGTAATTAATTTACTAATATTCCTATTATACCCCTATTAATTTACTAATTCAATTTTTTGATAAATTTTTTTAAGGGTAATTTTGGAAATTTATACATTTTTAAAAATGTAAATAAGATAATAAATGATGTTCCCTTAAAAAGTTTGACTTTTCAAAAAATGACAAAAAAAATGGAACGAAAAGAGTATAATTTTGGCAAAACTAAAATATAATTCTTTATCCATAACCCTTAGACTTCCCAACTAAACACGTGATTGAATTTATTAGAAAATCTAAAAAATTTCACTTCCCAACTAAGCACATGATTGAATTTATTAGAAAATCTAAAAAATTTCAGAAAAATTTATCATAGTACTACGTTTGTTTAGCAAAAGTCAAAGCTCAAGAAGACCGACCTCTCTCCCTCTCTCTCTTACTTTCCAATCACCAATAAAAGTACTCAAAACTTCAATAAAAGCCTTAAAAGCCCTTCCAATTTCTAACACAGACAACACTCTTGTTGCAGCAGCAAATCTACAACTACGAAATTACGTTTACCCACATCAGTTCTACAAAATGACCAAAACACCCTCCTATCTAACGTGCAAATCCACTCATTCCCTACCAAACTTAAGCCCTTTTCCGTCCATCTAAAAGTTCACCTCACACTCCCCAATTCCTCTCTCACTCATTTCCACTCACTGTCCAAAACCAAACCAAAAAAGAGAGAAAGAGTTTCGAATTTTAGAGAGAGAGAAAGAGAGAGTGAGAGAAAGAGAGAACGTTTGGTTTAGAGAGAGAATGGACGGTAGTCCTTATAGAGCAGAGGCGGAGCGGTGGCTAAGCATAGCAGAGAGGCTCTTAACGGCGCGTGACCTACACGCGGCTAAAAGCTTTGCGATCAGAGCGCGTGACACTGAGCCCAGGTTCAGGATCGAGTTGGCTGAGCAAATTATTGCCGTGGCCGACACGGTCTTAGCCGGCGAGTCACGGATCGCTAATGGTCTGTACGATTGCTATGGGATACTTCAACTCGCTCGCTTGACTCAGAACCTCGAGCTCATCGCCGCTCGGTACCGGCAGCTCGCTTTGCTGCTCAACCCTGACCGGAACCGCCTTGCCTTCGCCGATCATGCTTTTAGGCTCGTCTCCGAGGCTTGGTCTGTGCTTTCGAACTCGTCGAAGAAAGCTGAGTACGATCACGCGCTCATTATCATCTCTCACTCCGCCGCGTCGGCCTCCGGCTCGACTCAGCAACTCCATTTCCACCCTCAGCCGCAACAACCGCCGCCTCCGCCGCCGCTCCAGCCGCAAGCGGTGAGGAGAAGCCCTAGAACGAAAGACGGAAGGTTGATAGTTGACGAAGAAAGACCGATTTTCCACAATGTCCCCGAGTCAACTCGGCATAGTGAACCGACTCGGGCGCAACCTCCTCCGCCTCCGCCGCCACGTCAGCCTTCTCCTTCCCCACCTCCGCCTCCGCCTCAGCCTCAGGCTCCGGCTTGGGCCGAGTCGGAAACGGAATCGGAATCGGCGAGTTTCTGGACGGCGTGTCCGTACTGTTACTTGCTCTTCGAGTACCCTAGGGTTTACGAAGAGTGTAGCCTTCGGTGCCAGAACTGTAAGAGAGCTTTCCAAGCGGTGGTGATACCGTCACCGCCTGTGACGAGTGACATTGATAAAGATAAAGAGAATTACTACTACTGTTGGGGTTTTTTCCCATTGGGTTTCTCTGATAAAGGCACAGGCGGGTCAGGTAAGTGGTCACCGATTACTCCTATGTTAACTTGTTCTTTAGAAGAAGCAACTGGGATTAAGACCCCAGCGAAACGGAAGCAGCCTACTAAGACTGGGCCATGGGTTTATTACGACGACCAGGAAGGTTTCGTCGCGATATCTGATTCGAGTGATGGTAATCAGGATGATGATGATGATGATGATGATGATGAGTGGCAGACTAGTAGGAGGAAGAGGAGATCAAAAAGAAGAGCCTCGGCTGCGGCCGCAAGGGCCATTAGAACTTCGAAAAAAGTGCAGCATGAGAGAGTAAAGAAGGCGAGTGTTGGTGGGGAGGTTTCGAATAATGTGAGTGTCACAGCGGATGGTGGTAGTGGAGGTAGTGGAGGTGGTGGTGGTGGTGGTGGTGGTGGTGGCAGCGGCGGTGGGTTGAAGGGGGAGTCGAGTAAAGGGAAGAAGACAGCCGTAGTGGGTAGTGGTACGAGGAGGAGGGCGGGGGCCACAGAGTTGGGAAAGTTGGATTTGAATGTGGAGTTTAGTAATGAGGTGGAGGAGCCGGCTGCAGCCGGGGTTAGTGAAGGGAATGGGGCAGGGCATGGAGTGGAGGATAACATTGAAGGGATTGGATTTTTCGAGGGTCTCGATGAGTTTTTGAGTAGCTTGCCTATTCTTAAAGGTTAAGGCGTACTAGGTACTCGGTGAAGTAAGACTCGATCCTTTCCTAGTTGTTGTTGTTAATGTTAATGTTGCTGCTGTTGTAGCTTCTTGTTGTTGTTGTGCTTTATTATGCTATGTAAAAGTATATTATGTAGATGTTCTCTGCATTTTGTTCAATGCTCCTCGCTTAAGTTAGTATTTTATATAATCTGCACCAATTTGCTGGTAGTTTAGTCTTTTAACTGATGAAAAGAGGATTGATTTCTCCTATGGAAGACTAAATGATTTAGTTTTTAGTTTAAATTTGGCTGCATGCTTAATCATATAAGGATCTGGTTTCGATTGCTTTCTCCAAAAGTTATACATGCTCCCAAAGTTGTTGCCATTTAATATGAGTGATACTAGGATACTATAATTTTTTTTTTATGTTAGCCTTACAAATTGATGTGTCAAGTTTCAAACACAAGACAAAAAGAAATTAAGAAATTTATTTATCATGTTGTTGATATGGCACCAATTGCAATCATTGCTATTGTCATATCAATTTGTGAGCATTTTGTAGTAACTAATAGCACTTTTTGCATTTTCTTATATAAAGATGGTTTTCCTAACGGGATGTCCATATGTTGAGTTGAATTTAATGCTTTTGTTGTTTGATAAAAGAGTACACTTGTGGATATGCATCTATCAGTTTTCTTTTGTGTTCTGTATCACTTTCTTAATATATACTGGGATAGGTAGAGAGGATTGGATGCTCCTTAATGGCTGTTCTTAGCATACCCATTAGGAAAACCTTATGTGGTTCATTTTGATGGAAATATTTGATAGAAAGATTTGGATTTCAGTTTTTAGTTTAAATGATTTGAATAAAGTATAGAGCTAAAAAATTTTCTATTAATGAAATTCTTGAAAACCATGGAATTGAAATGATTAGGTATAATAATTTATTCCAAATTCATAATATAAGTATGGAGTAAAATTGTCAATGCTCAAAGTCATCAACCATTATGTGTTATTAAATTTCCTTTTAGGAAATTTACATTGGAATTGTCTTTTAAATCCTTAAATTTAAATGCTTTGAAATATAATTTATTACGAACGCTAACGTCCAGACAAATTTAATAAAGTACACAGTCAATGAGCTCTAGCTCAAATGGTATTTCCCTGTTTCTCAAAAAAAAGAAAAGAAAATGGTATTTCCTTCTTCCATAAGAATATGGGCAGAGGGTGAGCTTGTCAGTCAAAACTCGCTAAGTGCATGTGTAACTTAACAAATAAAAGGAAAGGTTGTCACAGGAAGACAAAAGGCACAGTTTTTCAATTATGGGGTTGATATTAATATCAATTCCACATGAATTTTGCTAGTATTAGTTGTTTTTTTACTACGAAATGATTGAAGCCAGAAGCTAGGTGGGTATTCCCTAGAACTTGGTCCTGATTATTGATGCTTTTGTGTAGAAGAGTAGCTTGGACCTGGTACAACTAATTTCTTAAGTTCAGTAAACAGGATTGTTTTGTGTGCTTGAGGCTGTGAGAGAGATTGTAGAATTTACAACAAAGTAATATCTGTTGGACAATGACATTGAAGCGGAGGTCACTGGTTCGCATCTCCCACTCCCACCCTCCCTGCCCTCCCACGCCTCCTAGGGCCGAAACTCACTCATCAAAAGAAAAACAAAAAACCCTAAACTCCAGAGTACTCTGTTTTGTTATGTACAATTGCAAGAATTGGAATAGGCGGTACAAAATTGTGACTCAAAAGGTATCATATCTTAAGCTAGTGGGAACAGAAGCTATTCTTTCTTGGAGGAATTTCTAATGACATGCAAAGCCGTCATGGATTAGACTGCTAATTAAACCTTATGCTTCAAGTTTATTTCACTTTTGCAGTTCACTTGCTGTTCTCCAGAGCCTGTACATCATCATCCTGAAGAAAAATTTCATTTAATCCTGATTCAGGCATATTTCAACAATCTGACACATCATCCCATTTGCTTGTGTTCTGATTTGGTTATCTTGCAGGCTTTATGTTCTTGAAAAGTGAAATGTTCAGCAAGCTGAGAAGCAAATATTAGTCATCAAAGCATCTTGTGAATCCTATTCTCCCCCAGATTAGGTGACAATTGGAGTTCTTATATTCTTTATCTTAAGGCATTTTTCGTTTGATTTTGCTTATCAATAATAAAATTTAGAGCTGGTGCTGGTCATATATATAATGGTTTATTTATTTTAAGTTCCTTGTTTTGATGGTATATCCGTATGTTTCAAGCTGGAATAATGTGTAGAAGCCATTTGATCATTCTTTAAGTTTTGGCTCTATTGACTTTTGATATCTTGAGAAACAGTGTAAAAATGTAAAGGTGCTTTGGTGGGATTGAGGTCACTAAAAGGTGATTGTTAGAAGGGTGTTCCCCTTGCTTCAAAGTTGGCTTCTTATTATGTGCACTATGCTGCAATATGTGGAACAAAACATGCAGTCATAACTCCTCCTATATCCAACTTTTCTTTTTTTCCCCCCTATTTGAGTCTTCCTCTCTCGCCGCCGTGGGGGGGGAGATATTCTTTTGCTTTTCCTTTCTTTTATGCAGTTGCTCAACAACAATGTTGTAGTGACTTCATTGTACCATTTATTCTGCTTGATCAACCTAATTGTAAAAAGGGTGGAACTCTTATAATATGTTTGATTGTTTAGATCATCCTCTTTGATATATTTTAAGATGAGGGAAAATTTTGGAAAATCGGTTTAAAAGAGGGGATGGCATGCTGGGGATAGAATCACGCTCAAAACAGAAAACAAATGAAATGAAAGGTGACTCTCTTGGTTTGTTTTTAAAGCTGTTTCTCATTATTTGTCATCTTATACAGGGTAGTCATTTTAGAATGGATATCTGTATAGAACTTACCAAAGGTGCTTTCTGTCTTTTGAATGTTATGGATCAGCTCTGTCATATAGAATGCATTTTTGGTTTGGACGGCAGGGATATGAATTCTGCATGCCACATTCTTTGTACTGTGGTATGAGAGTCATTGGCTTGTATAATTACTCTATTGTAAAATGTTATGAGCTTGTTTTGGAATGTGAGTTGACTGTATTATTTAGAGCAATAAATTTATTTGATGAAAAATTTCATCAAAATGCTCTGGTTTGTTATTTAATTTTGAAAACACGGTTGTAAGAGTTAATGGTGTAAAAGAATTTAAACCAGTTTTCTATTTTGTGCATAATTTTTTGTAATTCTTTTAGTTAAGGAGCGCTCATCATCGTGAGGATGCAGTAATCTATTCTATTACTTGTAAAAAAATATATATATTTCTTTTAACAAACTTAATATTTGTAGGACCAAATTGAATGTTACCCAATAGTTGGAGGACTAAATTCGTACTTTAACAAAAAATATCTGTGCCCTGAAGTATACCATGGTTTTTTTGCGCGTATCTTAGTGTAAATCAAAGCTGTATGAGTGCTCTCAGGCGAATACAGGCCAAATGAATTGAGGTTGGTATCTTTAAGGGCATGAAGTAGGTCTGGCAATGGTGTTGTTATCAATAATACATGTTTAAGCTGTGTTCAACAATCACCTCAATGAGTTTGACCCAGTAAATTGATGTAATTTTCTGGATTCATTATTGTTACTGGCAACACTGCCAAATATTTCTCTTCCAATGTGCTTAATTTTGTGATGGCTTCTGTATGTTATTTTACTCTAATCGGTGGTTCCATTTTCTGTTTCAGTAGAAGCAGACTAGCTGTATATAAATTCTCTCTGATTGGAAGCAGACTAGCTGTATATAAATTTTCTCTCTGACTAGAAGCCCTAAAGTTGTTAACCAGTACTAAGCCAACTGAGGAACTGGTTGTGCAATAAGATATTCTCTCTCTCTCTCTCTCTCTCTCTCAAAATACTTAGACCTTTAGTATTGAACTCTTCACCTCCATGATTCTTTTTTATTAAGACTAATGATTGGATTCAAGAATATAATTGGAGAATTTTTTGTTGACACCCTATTTTGCAACTCGTATTTAACCTCACATAGAGGGTAAATGGTAATGTCACCTTGGAAATAAGCATATTAATTCTAGCTATTAGATTCTTAATCTCATTTCATCAAAATGATTTTGATATTGTGATTAAATTGACTGATCATAAGTCCTAATCGGACTATCAGATTGAAAGTTATCATCAAATCAAGTTTTAATGGTCGAGATGTACTATCACAAATTAAGTCCGATTATATGCGATTATGAACAATTGATTCCAATTGGTTATAATTATAATCAATTTGAGATTAATAATGTGTCATAATTTGATTGGCTAAGATTACATCTTTTAGTAAGGTTGTACACACTTAATTAATTAAATAGTCAAACATTAATTTTTCAATGAGTAATTTGTGTAATTGTCTTTTTAATTAGGGTAAATTTGGAACTAATTAAGTCTGAAATGGAATTAATTGGAGCCTATTAATGTTAATTAGAAACTAATTTGAAATCTTTTAATTGTGTTGAAATTATTTTCTAACAAATAATCTCTGCTCACCATTTCGTAGATATCACTCAAAATATTTTGAATCTGTGAGTGAGATTAATTTTTCCAGAAACTAGACATTTGAGGTTTCAATTTGAGCACAAGAATGAGACAATTCCGATCAGAATTGAGTAAGATATGATTTTTTGAACTTGGCTTTGCAAGCTGTTACAATAGCTACAGGAAAACCCGAATTTTGCTTGCTCATCACGCCCACCAATCTCTACATTTAACACACCAACTTTTTCCAAAGTTTGAAATAGGGTCTAGGTTCATGATTCATTTTAATCATTTGTCAACTCTCATTAAATGACATTTCATTCATATTTTTTTCACTACAACTATATAATCTCTTCTCCATTCTAAAGCAAACAAAACCCACCTCTCTTCTCCTCTCTTGAGTTCTAATGAAATAGAGTAGTCTTGTCATATCTTGATCTTCTTAAGATTCAAGGTATTGAGTGAGACTCACTCTCCCTCTCCTAGTTCTTCTTTTCTACTCCACCCTTAGAACCTCCATCAAGAGTCTCCTCATCCACCATGTGGATCTTGCATGCAGGTATAATCTATTTCTCTAACTTGTTTTTTATATTATTATGATGAGATTAGGATTAAAGCACGCTATTGTTTATTTAAATTCCTTTAATATGTTTGACTGTTCTTAAATGTTCATATGAGTTCTTCACATATTCTTGGTTGTTCATCATATGTTCATGCATAATACTAGTTTTGATCTTAAATCCCCATCAAAAATATGAAAAACATGTTTGTTTCAAAATTTTCTTAAATCCTTGAATCTAGGATATCACCATCTACACACATTCACTATAATTTATTTTTCAATCTAAATGCAATGCTTAATAAATTGAATTAGGGTTTATCACATGTACACTTATTAAATTCAACATGCAAATTGATTGATAACATATTGGATGGTATGATATGAATGTTGGCCACCATAGTCTGGAAGACTGATTTCACCGGGCAAAATGGGTGTTTAACACCTTGCTATCTTGTAACATAATCTCCGAACTTAGATCAAGGGTTGATAAATCAATGTTTATCCATGTAATTTTTAATTTCTAGATTGTAACTAGGAAACAAAACCATGTACTTTATCTTAGATTTTATCTAAAACCAAAGCCATATAATTTCATATGATCAATGTAAATTCATTTGCAAATCAATAAAATGAAGAATTTTTCAATTTTGGCTTTTTTATTTATTTCAATAATTAAATAAGTGACGACTCCTTGTAAAACCCTTAATCTAAAGGGGAAAATATAATTAGTCGAACCTCAATTTTGAGAGGCAATAACACGACTCCACTTATTCACGTGGGTTTGGCCTAACACCAAAAAAGGGCCGGGGGCGCGGTCTCTCATAGTTTTGAGCTTGAAACTGTTGATTATCAAATTTTATGTTACTTGATACATAAGTAATAAGCACTACAAGTTTCATTTCCCTTTATTAACTCGGCCTTTGTATCCACTTCACATTGTTGTAGGTGTGAAAGAAGGCAATTTCTATAGAAGGTTCTAGAGAGAATATATGAGAAACTAATAGAATTGTTGTGTATTGATTAACTAAATAGATTACAAGAAGATTAGGATATTTATACAAGAGATTTACAACTAACTACGTCTAACAGATAGCACTAATTACTCTAGCTTCTAATAGAATTCCTAATGACCAATAGATTAGGAACACGTGTCCCATTATGTAACTAATTGAGTCACTAACATAATCTTATTAGCTACATACAATTTTGTGTCTTGATACCTAAACTACTAGTCATTTTGGTCTTCTTTTTAACAAATTGAACTTTCTCTTTTGCAGCTATTTTTACATCCCCCCCTCAAATGAAAGGGAGGAAGTCCCCTGAGTTTGAATGAAAGATCATGAAACCGAGGAGAAGGAAGACACTTAGTGAAAATGTATGCTAACTGATCTGTAGTACAAATGTATTTAATAACTATGTTTCTGTTAAGAACCTTCTCTCTAACAAAGTGGTAATCAACCTCTATGTGCTTAGTTTTGGCATGGAAAATCGGATTAGAAGCTAAAGCAAGTGCTGAAACATTATCACACCACAATATAGGAGAATGATACAAATAAACCCCCAAATCCTTAAGTAACATCCTCAACCAATACAACTTAACAATAGTGATAGCCAGAGACCTTTATTTAGCTTCTGTAGAGGATCTATAAACAATTGGTTGCTTCTTAGTAGACCAAGTGACAGGAGAACGACCCAAGAAAACCACCATGCTAGTAATGAACCTTCTATCAATTGGATCCCTAGCCCAATCTGCATCACAATAGGTTGAGAGAGCAAAAGGACCAGGTTGGAAATGTATACCCAGGTGTAAGGAACCCCTCAAATATCTCAAGATTCGTTTGGCAACAATAAGATGATGTTGAGTAAGTTTACTCATGAACTGACATGCTTGTTGAACAGCATAAGACAAGCCTGGTCTGGTGAAGGTCAAATACTACAATGCCCCAACAAGACTCCTATAGGCAGTGGGATCAGACAATAAAGGGCTAGTAGGTGGCACAAGGTGATGATCAAAAGCACATGGATTGGAATAAGGCTTACAATCTAGCATATGAAACTTAGATAACAAGTCCTTGGCATACTTGGACTGATGCACAAAAATACCATTAGTAGTGTACTCAATCTAAAGGCCCAAAAAATAATTCAAGGGACCAAGATCTTTGAGAGCAAAAGAATTACCAAGCTGCTTAATGATCTCAGCAACAAAGGCAGGATGGTTGCCAATATCATCCACACAGAGAAGCAAGTAAACTACATGAGCAGAGTGTATGAGAATAAAAAAAGGTACTGTCAGCACAAGAAGCATGAAATTCCAAATGGACCAATTGAGTAGTAAAACTATCAAACCATGCTCTAGGGGCCTAATTAAGTCCATAGATAGCTTTGTGTAACAAACACACATGATTAGGTTTGGTATGATCCCTATACCCAGGTGGCTGACTCATATACACCTCTTCTTGCAAAATGTCATGATGAAAAGCATTTGAGACATCCAATTGCCTAAAACCAACCATGATGAACTGCCAAAGCCAAGATAATCCTCACAGTAGTTGGTTTAACCACAAGGTTGAAGGTTTCGGCACAATCTAAGCCATACTACTGCAAATAGCCTATGGCTACCAACCTAGCTTTGTACCTAGCAATGCTGCCATCACTATGTTGTTTAATCTTGAACACCCACTTGTAGCCCATTACATTCTTATTAGGAGGTAAGGGAACAAGAGACCAAGTTTGCTGTTGTTGTAAACTAGAGAACTCTGAGTCCTTGCTTTAATCCATTGAGGAAACTTAGATGTCACAGAGTAAGATGGGGGCTTATTACAGGTGTAATCAGACTGAACAACATAGGCCTTAGGCTTGAAAATACCATTCTTGCATCTGGTAAGCATAGTGTGTGTATTTGTGGATGGACAAGTGGACACAGGAACAATAGCAGTAGAAAAAGTCGATAGGACATCAGGAGAAATAGCTTAGTCAGAAGCAGTAGAAGGAACATCAGTGACCAAAGCAGGTGTATCAATTGAAGAAAAAGAAGTAGAGGGAGAAGGAGGAGAGGGCATAGGGGAAGTAGGCAACAAAGTTGACAAGCAAATATCAAAAGAGTGAGAAGATGAAGGTGAAGATGAAGAAGATGACATAGAAACAGGTTCAGGAACAGGATAGGTAGGAAAAACAGATTCATTGAATAAACAATAACAAGAAATATAAATTTTCCCTGTTTGAACATCTAAACAGATATATCCCTTAGACTGGGAGGGATAACCAAGAAAAATACATTGTCTAGACTTAGGTTCAAGCTTATGAGAATTGTAAGGCTTTAAAAGAGGAAAGCAAGCACAGCCAAAAGTTCTCAAAGCCTAAAGAGGGGCCTTTTGATGATACAACTTTTGCCATGGAGAAAGAAAGTTCAAAACAGAAGATGAGATTCTATTAATAAGAAACACAGCAGTACTAAATGCATAAAACCAATAAGAAAGAGGGAGATTAGACTGATGAAGCATAGCCAAACCACTTTCCACAATCTGTCTATGCTTCCTTTTAGCAATGCCATTTTGTTAAGGAGTATAAGGACAAGAAACCTGTTACTGAATCCCATTTTCCAAACAAAAATATTTGAAATGATGATTCACAAATTCACCACCCCCATTAGACCTTAAGGTCTTAATTTTGGCAGTAAATTGATTCTCAACCGAAGACTTAAAATGCACAAACACTTTGAACATGTCAGATTTATGTTTCAACAAAAATAACCAAGTAAAACAAGTAAAATCATCAACAAAAATCACATAAAACCTGTGTTCAAGTACAGACACAATAGGAGCAGGGCCCCATACATCAAAATGTATCAATTGCAATGGATATTCAAAATTTGATAAATGTTTTGGAAAAGGAAGTTTGTGCATTTTAGCACTTATACAAGAAGTACACTGAACAAATGTCACTAGCAGTTGAAACATGAACAAAAAACATATCAGAAACAGCAAAATGCAAGACCTTAGAACAAGGGTGACCAAGTCTGTTATGCCAAAGTAAAGCCTAAGCAGACACAACAACAACACAATTGGAACTGACATTAGAGGTGTATGAAGAAGAAAGAGAAGCAAGGGGAGGAATGAGATAAACACCATCTTTATTCAACCTTTTGTAAAGGACCTTCCCCGCAAGCAAATCCTTAATTGAGAACTGATGAGCATCAAAATAACAAAATACAATATTTTGAAGACACAATTTATGCATAGAGAGCAAATTAGAAGCAATTTGAGGGACTTTAGGTATATTATTTAGGTTAAAATTGTGGAAAGGAGTGACTAACTTACTATTACCAATGTGAGTGACAGGTAATTCTTGCCCATTGCCCACTGTTATAGTCTCACCAGCTGTGGGTTGTTGATGAAGAGAGAGCTGAGACAGATCTGGTGTAATATGATCAGAAGCACTAGTATCTGTTAGCCAATTTGGATTCTGATTAGCACCAGTAGCAGCAGCCATGGAACTAGCAGCCATGGAAGCAAGCTTGGCTAGAGCATGCCTCCCTTGATAAGCAAAGTTCATACAGGGGTAACAATCCAAAGTAGTGTGGCCATTCTTACCACAAATCTGACAAGCAACTCTCTGTCCTTGTGAATGTGGAGAATTAGTCTTGGACTATAATGGAGATGAAAATTGACCATTACCATTAAACTAACCATTACCATTGTAAAATTGGCCACCACTAGGAAATTGACCATTGTGACCACCAGAAAATTGACCACCACCGCCATTGTTACCTCCTCTACCTATACCGCAACCTCAACGACTACCATTTCTACTTCTGCCTTTATTGAAGCTTTGAGTGAAATGGTTGACTACCATGGCTAGTGAGGAAGAATCCCTAAGACCAAATCTTTTCTATTTGATCGTTCTTCAGCATTCAACAATGTATTCAACTCTTCAAGAGTAAGTATATCATTTCTGGTTCTGATTTCAGAGCAGAAAGCATCATATCAGATGCTAAAGCTTCAAGAGCCAAGTGAATAAGCTCCTCTTCATCAACACAAACAGCTACAGCTCCAAGCTTATCTCTGATTTCCTTGATCCTTTGGAAGAAAGAATCCATAGACTCTGAGCTCTTCTTGAGACTCATCAACTCATTTCTCAAGCTGAGAATATGAGATCGAGAAATGGAAGCAAAACGCTTCTCAACTACTTTCCAAACTCCTTTACCAAACTTCTGACCTATAGTGAGAGCCAAGATCAATGGAGAGAGAGTTGAAGTGATGAAAGTAAACAGTGCTTGTTCACGGTTCCTCCATTGAAGAAACTCAAAATTAGTTTTAGTTGTAAAATTCCCTGAGCTATCCTTTAGAAAAGGATTTGGAGCATGATCATTGAATAAGTTTCCAAGATCGCCTCTATTTGGTGCCTCTATACCAAATAGTTGCTATAGTCTAGTTTGATAGTCATCATGCTCGCCATGTTTGACAAGAGCAATAAAGAAGGATTAATACCATGAGTAACTACAACACTTGTGGTAGAGCTTATTGTTGCAAAGGAAGATGAACTCGCAGAAAATGCCATTAATAGAGCTCTGATACTCTGTGAAGAAAGCAATTTCTAAAGAAAGTTCTAGAGATTTACAACTAACTACCTCTAACAGATTAGCACCAATTACTCCAGCTTCTAACAAAATTCCTAATGACCAATTGATTAGGAACATGTGTCCCATTATGTAACTAACTGAGTCACTAACAGAATCTTATAAGCTACATATAGTTTTGTGTCTTGATACCTAAACTACAAGTCGTTTTGGTCTTCTTTTTAACAAATTTAACTTTCTCTTCTGCAGCTATCTTTACAGTGGGAAGTAGAGGTTTAATTGAAGAGTTTTAGTAAAAGCTCTTTTAATATAGAGCTCTAATTGAAAAGTTCTTTATTCTTTCGAAATGATTACAAAAGAGCTTTAAGAGGCTTCCAATCTCTGAGGCTATCATGTTTTTTTTTTTCCCTCCCAAAATGAGCTTTTAGAACTCTTAAAGCTACTCTTCTTTTCGATTTCGTATATACCAAAATCATTTAGTTCAATGATGAAGACCATTTTTTTTTTGTAATTGTTAATATATTATATGTTACTAGTCGCAAACCCACGCGTTGCGCGTGATAATTTTTTAGATAAAATATTATTTTAGTCCCTAGACTTTAGAGTTTTTTTTAATAAAAAATAGTTTTATCGTATTTTTCATAATCTTGTCTATTCGTTAAATTTTTAAAGTCATGGTATATGAAGATTACGATTATATATATATATATATATATATATATATATATATATATATAATTTCCCTAGTTAGAGTTTGATTAGTTTTAAGTTTAAATTTTGTATTATTATATTTAATTGTTGATTTTATTGTACTATAAAGTTTTCAATGTCCTCTGTATAGCCATCTCTATTTCATTTCTTACTCCTCTTGACTACCATTTTATTTTTCCAAATACGGTTATTAATTGACGTTTGATTTCATTTATTTTTTCTTTCCCTTCATTTATTTTTTATTACTTTGTATGTTCCCTTGCTAGTTGTAAATTTTATGGTTATCAATAAGAAATAGATATTATGGATGGCTTACATAGTTATAGATGTAGTTACTTTAGTGGTATGTTAAAGGTTTTTTTTTTTTTTTTACTTCTGAATTTTCAAGAAAATATGAAAGACATTTCTCTAGTTTGGTCTCAATCAATTAAGATCCATAATATATTAAAGGAAGTAATAATGAGCCTTAATTTTTTTTTTTTAATGTATGAAGTGGTTAGGTTAGTGGTTTGTCAAAGGTTTTATAAAAAAAATTTAAAAAATAATTCCAAGGAAATGTAAAAGGCCTTTTTTCAAAAAAAGAAATTGTTACTTTTTGAATTGTAGAAATATGATTGTTTTAATTACCTTATTTGTAGATTTCATTATTAAGTTATAAACATCTAAATTAAAGTGGATGAATATATAAATGCAAAATTATACGTAAAGTTACAACCACACAAGATAAATATGTATAGATAATTTTTTTTTTTTTTGATTATTCATGAATCATTATTTCATTGTTTACTTATAAATATCTAAATTAAAGTTTTTTTTTTTTGAAAAAAAAAAATCTAAATTAATATAGATGAATATGTAAAGGTAAAATTATATGACAAGTTAAAAAAGATATTTTAATTTTTAAATAATGGAGTTTTTAAGTCACCTTAAATGGGAAAATGTTTAAAAATATATATATGAAAAATCGGAAACAAAAAATAAAGACGTGGCTGCTAATGTGGCTCAACATGAGCGTAACAACATTAAATGCTACGCTTCAACTTTTAGTAATATTAATTAATTTTTAAGTCACCTTAAATGGGAAAATGTTTAAAAAAATATATAAGAAAAATTGGAAACAAAAAATGATGACATGGCTGCTGATGTGGCTCAACGTGAGCGTAGCAACATTAAATGCTACATTTCAGTTTTTAGTAATATTAATTAATTAATAATATTATGGAGGATTTGATTGGATTTAAATGTTGAATAAAATAAGATGAGAGGAGAAAAGAGTAAAAATTTATATAACAATAAACATCAAATTATCAAAGTCATTCTATGTAATATAATAACATTATTTTGTTATATACTATATGTATAATGCAGTAGGATAATATTTAATCAAAGAGAATATAAAAGATAACAACTTAAATTACAAAACTAAATTGCATCAACCCAAAGTAGAATTCTAATTAACAAAAAAACTCATCAACCTAAAGAATTGATGCAATAAAAAAAAAAATCAAACAAAAAATGAAAAACAAATTGAGAGAGAGAGAGAGAAGTAACATTTTTGTGTGAGAAAATTATTCATAGAATGAAAAAGAAAACATCAAATTTATAGTAAGATGTTGAGAATAAGAAGAGTCAAAATAAATGAAGATAAAAAGGTAGAGAAAAAATGATATTAAGGTAGAAAGTAGTGGGGAGATGAAGAGGGAAAAGGGAGGGGGAGTTTTGGAAAATTAATAATAAAAATAATGGTTAAAAGATATTTTAATTTTTAAATAATAGAGCTTTTAAGTCACCTTAAATGAGAAATTTTTTAAAAAAATATATAAGAAAAATTAGAAATAAAAAATGATGACATGACTGCTGATGTGGCTCAACGTGAGTATAGCAAAATTAAATGTTATGCTTTTTTTTTTTAAAGAGTTTCAACATATGACGTCCGTTCCTAATGATGGCTCATTATCATCAGACCAAGACACCAATCAGTTTTTGGTGTAGGCGGAGATTGAACTCCAGATCTCTTATACAACCATCAGAGACTTTACCAGTTAAGTTAACTGAAACCCACAATTAAATGCTATGCTTCAGTTTTTAGTAATATATAGATATAAATATAGATTTGGGTAAGTTATTTAAGGAATTATTTACCTAATTATTTCTGAAATATTGCTCTTCTCTTTCTAGGCCATGTGCTGAGTACATAGTATTTTGATTCGATTGTCTTGTTCCACTATAGTGTGATGGTATTTCTCATTCTGTCTTTTCTTTCTGAAGATAAGGGCTCATTCGACGAACACATTGACATGAGACATGATAATCATAATTAATGGACTACACAAGGGGGACGTCATCTGGTGCGAGGGTAAAGGTATCGGCCAAACTTTAAGTCTTGTGAGCGGTCAATTCTTCCAAAAGATTGTGGAAAATTGTTTTGGCCAATGTATGATCAAACTGGTTTCTTGGATTCTTGTGGAATTTAAGAGTGTCCAGGAATTGCTTCAAGAAAGAAAAGAAAAGAAAAAAGATAGAAGGAGAAGAAGAAAAGAAAGAGATAAAAAAGAGTGTCCAGGAATTGACTAATTTGAAAATGAGACAATGAGAGTGAAGGATGTCTGTGATTGATTTTCTTATGCATGTCCCATCATGTATTATCAATTTACAAATATTAATACGACCCTTCTCTTAAGTCAATAAGCTCTCTAACTCATTCTAAAAAAAAAAAAAAAACCTCTCTAACTGATTGTATCAAACTAAATTCACTTACTAAGAGCATCCGTAGCAATTATCTTATAAAAAATGTCATTTTGACACACTAAAAGCCTACTTTATTATTTTACCATATTATTTTACAATATCTCATTTATCAAATGTTTTATTCTTCAATTCTATACATTAAAATAATATTTACAACACATTAAAATAATATATTAAATTCCTCCCCATCATCATCATCATTATCAACCACCACAACAACAACCAGAAAAATTGTTGTGGCCACAATCACTAGAAAAAAAAAAAAAAAAAAAAAAAAAAAAAAAAAAAACACAAACAAACAAACACCACAACCACAACCACCAATTTGCCCACCACCAATTCGCCCATCACTAGCCGACCCACCCACTACCACTGATCCGCCCATCACCATCTCAACCCACCCACTGCCATAACCCACAACCCATGAAACTCAACCCACCCACCGCCATAACCCACAACTCGAACCCACCCACCACCGATCTGCCCATCCGAACCCACTCATTGACAACCCACCCATTAAACCATAGCCAAAAAACGTGAACAGAAAAAAAGAAAAAAGGAAAAAAAAAGAACCCGAAGCGAAGTAGAGAAGACAGATGATCGACGGCGTCGAGTGGTGGTCTTTGGTGAGATCGGTGGCGTCGAGTGGTGGCCTTTGGTGATCGGCATGCTATGGAAGACGAATAGAGAAGACAGAGATGAGAGAGAAGACAAAGATGAGAAGACGGAGAGAGAGATATCTGTGATGAGGAGAGAGAAAATGGGAATAAAATAACAATATATATTTTGCAATTTTTGTCCATACCGTCTCAAATTTGAGACAGTACTGTAGCATGTTGCAAACATTTGACACATTTAACACATTTAACACATCTGATAATGCTCAGTTTTTGGTGTTTGGTGTGCCAAATGTGTCAAATATTTGACATTTGGCACATTTGACACATTTGCTATGGATGCTCTAAAGGTCCTTTTGGATACCGCTTATTTTGCTAAAAACTGAAATTGAAAACTGAAAACACTATAACAAAATAATTTTTAAATGTATGAATTGTGTTGTGGGACTCATTTTTAATGTTTTTTTTTTTCTGAATAAAGTACTTGTGGGTCCTATGAACAGTGCACAGGACCCACTAAACAGTGCATAGTGTCTCCTGAAATGCGTGCATAAAAAATAAAAAAATAAAAAACCCAGACGCAAGCGCAATCCAAACGCACAATAAGAGTCTAAGACTGCGTTTGGTAACTCTACTTGAGAAATGCATTTTGAATATATTTGACAATAGATTTTTTTTTATTTATTTATAAATTGTGTTTGATATTATGGTGTCACTTTTATTAAAAAGTAATATTATTTAATAAAATTGTGATTGGTTTAAGTGTAGAATGCATTTTTTTTATATTAAACCAAATTTTAATAGGATGGTTATAGTAATCTATTTTCATAAATTTTACACCAAAAAATTTAAATGTATTTAAATTCACACCCATTACATAACACAACATCAAGGTTATTTTGAATTTTAGGGATATTTTAATTATATTAAAAGTTTTGAAGGTATTTTGGTCCTTGGAGAGGCTTCAAGGATATCTTGTCATTGTGTAGGTTTTGGAAAATGAATAAATAAACAAATAACATAGAAACAAATATACAGGTGCTCCATCTGTATGTTAATACTTAATATGCGAAGTTGGCAACTAATAAAAATCTAGACCATAGTCGAAAAAAAAAAAAAGACAGATAAAGCACAAAGTCACATGTTGTAGTGTTCACATCACATCTCAGAGTGAAAAGTACAACATCATGCTAGAGCTTAGCTAATGATTAAATGAAATCAACTTAACACAACCCTCCCTCCCTTTGTTTTGAACTTTGGTTTCTTAGGGTCCGTTTGGATACAGCTGAAAACTGAAAACTGAAAAACACTGTAGCAAAATAATTTTTAAAGGTGTAAATAATACCGTGGGACCTATTTTTAATATTTTTTTCTGAATAAAGTGATTGTGGGTCCCATGAACAGTGTACAAACAGTATATAAACAGTAAAATTTGTCTCTACACAGTAAAATTTGTCTCCCACACAGTACATGAACAGTACTTTTACTGTTCATTCGGTGGAAAAAAAAAAAATCTTAAACGCAAACATGCGTTTGGGAAGCACAAAACGCGCTCCCCAAACGCACTCTTAGGGTCTGTTTGGATACAGCTGAAAACTGAAAACTGAAAAACACTGTAGCGAAATAATTTTTAAATGTGTAAATAGTACCGTGGAACCCATTTGTAATAAAAAAGTTGCTGAAAAGTTAAATTTGTGGGTCCATGAACAGTACACGATGTGCACTGATTGGTCCAAAAAGTTTGAAAAGTCAAAGTTTGCGGTTACTGTTCATTGAACAGTAGCCACAATCTGAAAAAACGCGTGAAAAAAAAAAAAAAAAAAGAAAAAAAAAAAAGAAAAAAAGAAGAAGCAAACAAAACGCAGACGCAAACGTATCCGCCCAATCCAAACGCAACCTTAGTCTTTCTTGGAGACAGAAACAAAAGTCTCTTGATCCAGCCAACCAACTCACTCACCTTCTTCTCCCTATGAATCCTCCCAAACCATTCACTGCTCCCTTCATTCCACACTCTCACAATCCCAGTCCCAACCCTTCCTAACTCTCCAATGGAAACTCCTTCAACAACCACTTTTACAGAGAACTTCAATTCCTTAATGGATTTTCCCAAAACTTCATTCATGACCTTTGCAGTAAGTACTCTTGCTTGCTCTCTCTTTCACTCTCTTTTCTCATAAAATTTGGACTGTTAGTTTAAGATCAAAATTTCTTTCGTTATTTCGCATCATTTTCCCGGCAAATTGTACTTTCTCAAGACAATTCGTTTCAATCATGTTGTAGAAAATATTCCCTAGTTTCTTAAAGTGGGTGCTTTTTGGGTCACCCGTATACAGTTTGCAGCATATATGTGTGCAAAGAATGCATTCCACATTGATTTTTGCATTACCAACTTAATTTTGTGTTTTCTTCCCATTTTTCGTGTGACATTTCTGGCAATGTAAAGTTATGCAGGAAAAATTAGCTTTACCAAGTTGTAAAGAATTCTCTCTAATTTAAGAAAGTATGCGTTTTTGTTTGAGACCGTGTCTCTTGCCCAACCTTTTAGATGGTTTGGCATAATCCACGTGAATGGCTGAAGTTGCATTGGTGCCTCTCACAAGTGGAGATTTTACTAATTTTATTCCTCCTAAATTAAGGGTTTTACGTGGAGTCGTCACTTATTTAATTAAAAAAAAAAAAAACCAAAATAAAAAAAAGTGCATCTTTATTGATAAATTGAAATTGTACATCTCTTTAAAATAATTATGAAAAAACATGGTTTTGGTCCTAGATATAATCTAAGAAAAAAAATACATACCTTTGGTTCCTAGTTACAATCTAGAATTTGAAAATTATAAGGAAAAACATAGTTTACTAACCCTTGATCTAAATTCGAATGCTAAGTTACAAGATGGGAAGGTGTTAGGCACCTATTTTGCCTAGTGAAACTGGTCTTCTCTACTTTGGTAGCCAATGATTATATTACATAATTAAAAAAATTTATATGATCCAATAACATGTGATTAAAGATTGAAATAAACATTTATAAAGCTTGATGAAAACCCTATGCTAGGCATGGAAGACATCAAAGCAATTGTGAATATTTGTGTGCTATGTGACAAATCCTAATCTAAGAGCGTGTAATCATGTTATTTGAATTGAAACTCTAGAAACATGTTTGATATGAAAAGTTGATGACAACTTAGATCTAACATGCTAATAATCAAGAACATGTGAAGAACTCAAAATAAAACATGCTTAAATCTAAAAGAACTAGGGCATAATTAAAGAGAGGTTTAGAAACTTTACCTACATGCACTAGCACTCCCAGATACTCCAAGCAAGAAAGGTTCTCTAGAATGTGATTCGCTAATAGGAAGTTAATAACTTGAGACCAAGAGGACCAAAACACCAAAGAAGCCTTCCAACTACTAACTCTAGAGAATAGGAACAAAGAGAGAAGTGAAGAAATTTTAAAGTGCTTTGAACTAATGCTAGAGGAAGGTATTTATACTGAATGTTGGGGGGTGGGGGTCAGAGATGAGTCTCTAGGCAATGTGAGACTCAAGGAAATTCATATTTTCTAAGTAAAAATGTAGGGCACTAGATTAAATTGGGTGGAAAACAAGCCAGAACAAAAAATGAATGAAATCTAGAGTTTCTTGTCCAAGTGTCAATTGACACTAGCTCTAGGAACCCTCCAAATTTTTTCTTTCCCATTTCAATGGTGGTCTAATTTTTTCTAAATTTTGACATCTTTTTCAATCTTCCTTGGTCCTCAAACATAGCAAATCAATTCCTTATATCAAATTAATTAATTAATTAATTATTTAATCAATTAATTTTTTACCAATTTTGCTTGAAATCAATTAATGCTTTGTCTCTGAATTGAATTAGGTGCATGCAATCTTATTAGAAACCATATCCTTAGCATTTTATTTTGTTTTGTTTTTGTTTTTATGGTTGTGTTTATGCAAATAGTAATTTATTCAACATTTTGTGTTTTTTTGCTAAAGTTTCCCACGTATTGTTAGGATTAGTGCCCTTAAATCCTATTGTATGATGCTATGTAAGACATTATGTATGACTTAATATTGTGATCAATAAAGTTGTTTTATTATTATCTAAAATAATGGTAACATGAATATTTGGACATTATCATATAGTCCATGAGATGCATAGTATGTGATTTATGTGAAAAGTCACAGAAGATATAAATCACAAGTTCTTTGTAAACTCAGAATTTTAGTTTATAGTCGGTGATGAAATTAGGCATTTCATTTGCGAAGACTATAACATATCAACTAAGATGATTTGTCTTGATCATGGAAGTGGAGACTTCTAGTTGATGTGTTGATATGTTTTAAAAGTTAAGACATATTGAACTAAACCACTGTGAGATTTATTATTCTCCTAACGACTGTTAAATAAATAATAAATCTCACAACTTCTATTTACATCAACTCTTAATCCTGAGAGAATAATAAACCTGATTATGAAGTGTAGGTTGCTTTGATATATCAAGAGTAAGATCTAAAGTCACGGTCAAAATCTCAGTATGTTGGGCAGCCACATTTAGTGTTAATGGAACATATATTCTCAAGATGGAATTCATAATCTCTTAATTGAGATATAAAATATTCCCTTGAGATAAGTTTAATGGGTTTGGTTATTCAGAATGTTAGGTCTAACTACTTTAATAAAGAGTTACTAAAGTATATATATTTATGAAATTGGATTTCATAAATATATGATGAATAACTTAAATGATTAAACCGGATACTCAAGGATTAAGATATAGTAGTCTTCAAAGTGGCAGTCTACATTCATGATTTTGTATTACTACGAATATTTTATGAAGGGGTTGCATGTACAATAAAATCTTGGGATATAATTTATTAATAAGGCCTAGAGTGCAATTATATTTATATAGTGGTATTAAATGTAATTAATGGTAACTTTGGACTTGTCAGTAGTTGATAGAAAAGTCCAAGGCCCATTGGAGCTAAAGTCTTATTTGTTCCCTTTTGGTCCCACTCCAAGCCACATACTAAATCCCAATTGAAAAGGCCCAAAAGATTAGCCCAATTAGATAATTAGTTATAAGGAGAGAAACATACAGAATTGTGAAATAAAATGAAATGGTTTTGTATGTGAGTGTTGGACACTCTCTGATTCTCCCTTGAACAACATTCATAGAAACTGATTGAGAGACCACACTTCTTGGGCGTTAGTGGAATTGAAGTGAAGATTAAAAGTGTTCCCAAGTACTTCTAATCTTTGTTTTGAAATTCACCACACCAAGGTACACTCTCTTGTTCTTATATTCTGAAATTTATATAGTACATGTTATCGATTACGAATGAAGTAGATCCGTTAATTTTCCGTTGCGTATGTTTTGTATGCAATACAAACATGTATTATTCCATCACGTATAGCATAGATTTGTGACTAATTTATTATGAGATGGCAATTTGTGATCACGTGTCAGGTCCATGTTGTGTCAACTCATGAGTATTAAACTATATTGGTTAACAGTAATCTGACATATTTATTAAATGAGTCAAAATTTCTCAACCCTAACATGACTTATTTATTAAATGGACTAGTTATGTTGACTCGTTTATCAGATTTTATCAAAACAAAAAAAAATATATACAAATTTTAGTATTAATTCAATTGATGTGAATTATAAAAAACCAAACAAAAAGATATTTTTAATATAAAATTCCAAACTAATAGAGTAACTGCATCACAAATAATCATTCAAAATTAAAACATATCTCAATATTATAAATAATCGATCACAATATGCCAACACAAAAGAAACTGCAATAGCTAATGTCAAATCCCAACAATCAATTTAAGGAAAATAGAAAAAGGTAAAGATAAAAGTAAAGGACAACAACGATGATGTGATGGTGGCAAAGAGTTCAAGGACAAAGGACGATGTCGACTAGGGTTTCGAGTGATAGAGAGAAGTGAAGGGTGACGGTGACAGTGGCTTGGCACCGCAATGACAAAAGGGTGAAAATGACTAAGAAAATAAGGTGAGATTGGGGTCTAAGAGTGAGAGGCGGCTGTGAGGCTTTGGTGAATGCAAATAGGAAAGAAAATAAGTTTATATAATTAAGTTTTAAAGACTATATTGGTAAAATAACATTTAGTTAAACATGTCCAACAAGTTCTTTGAGTTGGATACAAACACGATTCATTTATTAAACAAGTCTGTTGTGTCAACTCGAATATGACATAAACTTGTTAAGCATCCACAAATTAATTTTTGTAATGTAATTTCATTAAAATAAATAAATGAACAAACAACTTACAAATAAAATCTAGGCGAAAATGCACTTTTGGTCCCTACATTTTGGGCCTATTCTCAATTTGGTCCCTAAATTGATTTAGATCCTAGGTCAGTTCCTGATTTTTTTAAATCGTTTTTAAAATAGTCCCTGCTGTTAACCTAGTGACAGAAAATGCTGAGGTGGCAAACGGAATGCACTATTTGCTGACGTGGCTAATAAAATAATAATAAAAAAATATATTTAATATTTTTTAAATGGTATGTCAGCATTTAAATTAATAAAAAAAGCCAGCCCTAAGAAAATTTAAAAAAAAAAATGTAAATTAAATTTTTTTAAAAAACCTTAAATCTAATTTAAACTAAAATCATTTCTTAAAAAATAAAAATTATAATTCTTTTTGTTTTCGTTTTTGGTTAACCTCATCCGTTTAAAAAAAAATCTTCTACACTCTTTACCTAATCTCAAACTCCCTCTCTCTCTCTTCACCCTACACTCTCTATCCCTACTAAGCTCACAAGCTCAGCCTGCTTCTCCACCAGGCACCGAAGCTCACAATCTCACAAGCAAATCATGCCGTGAACGTCAGTGACCGCTGTCGTTGTTGGCATCGGACGGCTTGATTTGCTTGTGAGTCCGCTGTCGTTGATCTGATTGAGTCGACACAGAACTTCAAGACGGAGAATCCGCTGCCGTTGTTGGCATCGGACGGCGTGAGAATCTTCGTGAAGGACAAGATTTTGTCCTCACCCGCAGCAGCGACGTCGTTTTGGCTCCTAGAAGGCTCCAATGGACAGTCAACGAAGTTCTATTGAGCGTGAATAGGATGGAGGAGGAGCCTGGCGAAAACCTCGTCGGTAACCGGATCGGCGAGGAAATCAACTGTTCTGGGTTTTTTTTTTTTTTTTTTTTTTTTTTTTTTTATATGCGGATTTGTATATTTTTCTGGATTTATGGGTTTGATTTCCTAGAGGTTTCAATGTTGATTGTTTTGGAATTTTTTGTGCTGAGATTGATTTTGAGTGCGTTAGTCAATTAGGTTTGTCTTGATTTGGAGAAAAACATGAAGATTGAAGTTCATGTTCTGGGTTGGAGGTTTTTGGGTTTGACATTTTTCTGGGTTGGAGGATTGATGATTTTTCTGGGTTGGTTTTCTCATGTGGGTTTGGGTTTGATGATTTTTTCATGTTCTGGAGATTTCAGCGGAGGATAGGGATTTTGTATGAAATTTTGCATTGTTCTGGGTTTGATTGTGCTCTTGTTCTGGGTTTGATTGTTCATTCGGGAAGAACATGAAGAACATGTTCTTGTGTTCTTACCTCCTAAAAAATAATGAAAATAATAATAATAATAATAATAATAATAATAATAATAACTAGTCGCTAACCCGTGCTATGCACGGGAACCTACCTATTTGTATGGTAAACTAAAATAATTTTATAAAATTTAAATTGATTAAGAAATTACATTATTGCATGAATTGCTCTTGTATAACTTCAATTTGTGTTACAATTTGATAAAGAAGTCATTGTTTGAACGTGCAATGACTTACGAAAAATATCAAAGAATAGTTCATGACTATAAACCTATAACTATTGAAAAGAATCAAAAGATTAAGAGCTTAAAAATTATAAATATATATGTGTGTGTGAAATATAAGAGAAAAATTTGTTACACTCAAAATAATAATTCATGGTTATAATCATTGAAATTTTCCAGATAGTTTTAGATATTACAAAAATATAACTCAAAAAGTCAAATGTTAAAACTAACACAAAAATTCAAATGTGAAAACTTCCAAAATGCCAAAAATATATGACTATTCAAAAGAGAATAAATAAGAAGAAGAAAAAAGTACATGAACCTATAAAGTAATAAGTTTTAAATTTTAATGGGTCTAAACTTTAAACAATGAAAAAAAATCACATGTTAGGTTGTGTTCCTAGCAACCCTGAAAGAAAAAGTAAAGGGAAAAAAAACCATGAAATACCATCAAGCAATAAGTTTTAATGGGTTTAAACTACAAACAATGAACAAAAATAATCATAAACAATCATAGGTGCAGGGTTTGGTTACCAAGATCAGATGGTTGTAAAACACAACCTTTCAACATTGATTTAGGGTTATGCAGAAGGCAACATAAATGACAGAAAATTGTTTTTACATTGTCTGCTATGCCAACCATCTAAATATATTAATTCCAAAAAATATTAAATAAAATAATTCCTAGAATTATATGAGATAATTAAGAAGAACATCAAGCCCTTGCGTGGATGTTATTTGTGGACGGCTGTCCATCACTGTAATTCATAGACTTTGTTGTTAATAAGACAATCGAGTTCAAAACTAAATGCGATTAGGTGGCCTTTGTACTACAGGATTTGTTCTCGTTGAAGAATCAACTTGCTTCCTACTATGGCTTCAATTTGATATGTGTGTTTTCTTTGTGAAAATTTGAGTGAGTATGAAGGGTTTCGACCTTGGTAGAACTTTATATTTGTGAAAATTTTTGTTATAGAATTTTAGTTGAAATAGAATTTTCAAGCTTTTGAAACATATATCTAATAGAGTTTTATTTAAACTAAACTATTGTAATACTTGATAAGATATAAAACCAAAAATAAAAAGAATCTAAAATAAAAAGAAAAAGAAAAAGAAAATAGTGATGACGTGGAAAATTGTGGGAGTTCCAAAGGCGAAATAGAATTTTCAAGCTTTTGAAACATATATCTAATAGAGTTTTATTTAAACTAAACTGTTGTAATACTTGATAAGATATAAAACCAAAAATAAAAAGAATCTAAAATAAAAAGAAAAAGAAAAAGAAAATAGTGATGATGTGGAAAATTGTGGGAATTCCAAAGGCTTCGGTTTTATATATATATATAGATAATAAAATTAGATTTAAAAGTTTTTTTTTTAATTTAAAATCTGACATGGCTTTTTTTAATTCAGAAAATGCTAACATGTCATTTAAAAAATATTAAATATATTTTTTTATTATTATTTTATTAGCCATGTCAGCAAACAGTACATTCCGTTTGCCACCTCAGCATTTTTTATCACTGGGTTGACGGCAGGGACTATTTTAAAAACGATTTTTAAAAATCAGGGACTGACCTAAGAGCTAAATCAATTTAGGAATTAAATTGAGAATAAGCCCAAAATATAGGGACAAAAAGAATATACTAATATGCGAAGTTACCAACTCAAGAAAAATCAATACAAAAAGGAAAGGACAAAAAAGAGACAAGAAGCACAAAAATTAGAACCCGGTTAAAGGGGCACGTACTGTAGTGCCTTACACCGCAGACTCACGGTTCAAAGTGGTCCAAACATCATGCTACAACTTTTTAGCTGTCCGTTAACTTTAAATGAAATCAAATGTCTTTTGAACTTTGGTTTCTCCGTCTTTCTTGGAGACCAACATTAAAAATAACAAACGTCTCTTGATCCATCCAACCAACTCACCCAACTTCTTCCTATGAAAATTCCCAAACCACTCACTGCTCCATTCATTTCACACTCTCACGATCCAAGTCCCTCACCTTGACACCTCTCCAATGGCAACTCTTTCTCCAACCTCTTTTACAAAGAACTTCAATTCCTCAGTTGATTTTCCAATAACTTCATTCCAGACATTTGCAGTTAGTCCTATTGATTGCTCTCTCTTTCACTCTCTTTTCTGAGTTTTATCTGGTTTTGATAATTTATTGTCATTTTCTTTGCAGATCTTTGGTCCTAAGCTGAAAACTGAGCAGACCCATTTCAGATTATCGACTTCTTTCAAGTAACTAGCCCTTTTGACCAGCATTTCTTTTGTCAAACTTGTTTAATTTCCATGTTGTTACGCAGTTTTTGTAATAGGCTTATGAGCACCAGTTATGTTCTTTCTAAGTGTAGTTTGAAATTGATTCCAATACCAATTCTGATAGAATTGAGAATGTTTGAAATTTCTTTATTTTTTTCAATGCCTTTTTGTTTTAATGTCGAAGTTTAACCTCTTTATACACCAATAAAAGTTTTAGAAATTTGTTCTTTCCCATAGTTATTCATTTTGAACTAAAAATTAGGATCTGGGTATGAAATTTTCAACTAGAAGGGTGATGATTTCATTGCTTTTTGTACAAATAAACTTTCTTTTGTTTGAGCCTGGGTATAGAACTATAGATCCATGGACTGTTTCTCTTGTAATAATACTGATGTTATGGGTTACCGTGTGGTGTCATAAGCTTTTAATTCTTATCGTTTGTGATTTTCTTATAGGGGAAACAGGAGAGTTGTAGATTTTGAGAATACAACTACTGTGCAAACTTCACTATTTACCCTGACAGATAAAAATACTTCTCTATTTTAATTAAAAAGCAACAGCTTTATAATTCATTGAACTTAAATTTACACAAACCTCTTTATATTCTGCTACAAGTGTCAGGACCGGTTCACGTTTAGAATTGAAGGCTATGAAGGAGCCTCCAGGACTGACTCAGAAACTTGACAAGAACAGGCTGGATAGATTAACTGAATCTGAAAATGGATGTGATTTGTTTCAAGATCTGAAACATCGATTTCTAAGATTCAAAAAGCATAAATTCGAGTAAGCAGCAGATAACTCTGGCCTAAGGTTGTTGGGCTCTATAGCAGTTAGTTTCTTCTAGATTGACTTATATTATTTGCACAGGGAGAACTTGGGACATTTTCAAAATCTTGCTGAGGGTCAAGCACCAAAGGTGATACTTTTTTTCTGCTTTGGTCTTTACCAATTAGGGATAAGATCCCCTCCCATTAAATCCTCCAATTCCCTCCGATCTTTAGACATATGGAATTTATTTGAATTTGTATAGTTTACATGTGTTTTTTTAAGATCATTGGATTTTTTAAATGCCCTGTGTTTTACATTTGGATTAAAATTGGAGAAATTGGATGATTTAAATGAGATAAAGTCCTTTTCCCAATTATGTATTCCTTGTGTTATACAAATGTTGAGAACATCTTGGATGGATAAGCTATGGCTTTTTTGCTCAATTTTTTTTCTGAAATTCAGAATAGATAGCCTATTAAAACTGACAAGTTCCAGAACAGTTCATGATTATTGCCTGTGCAGACTCAAGGGTTTGCCCCTCAGTCATCCTGGGGTTTCAACCAGGAGAAGCATTCATGGTCCGAAATGTAGCTAATTTGGTGCCCCCATTTGAGGTGCACATCACACTGCATTTCATTTATTTTGAATGTCTACTTCTCAGCAGATAAAATTGAGGCCACAGTCTTTCTTCCCTTCCTTTTTCTTTTGCTTTTGCAGAGTGGACCCTCAGAAACAAATGCGGCATTAGAATTTGCTGTAAATTCTCTTAAGGTAATTATTTTGTGCCCAGAATTCTAGTACATAGGCTTCTTTGTTTCAGGACATATGCATCCTAGATGCCATTTTATGTATGATATTATATTGATGGTGGTCAAGGTGACAATAATTTACTAAGCACCTGGAGATATGGCCAGTATGGGGTTGATCAATAAAATGCTCTGATAAAAATAGGGTGCTAGAGTCACATAATGATTATGGAGAAGTACAGTCCAAAGTCCTACAAAAACTATTTATGTATAAATCCAAGTAAGAGAATGAACTTGTGTTTGGGAAAAAAAGTTCAGAAATCAAAGTGTATTTTTCCTTCGCAAAGTTAATAGAAATAATTTAGGAATTAGAATATAGACATAAAATATTTATCAAATCATGACCATAACCTTATCTCAATTTCCTGCATGATAAAGTTTCTTTAAATTTAAAGAATATAAATTCAATGACTTAATAACTCTATGTATAGCATCTTAAATATAAAGCAAAATGGGCAGCTATTCAGCAACAAATCTAGAGGTTTGTTATTTATTTATCTATTTATTTATTTATTTATTTTAATGGTGAAATGATAATTTCTTTTGCAGGTTGAGAACATTTTAGTCATTGGCCACAGTCGCTGTGGAGGCATTCGTGCCCTTATGAGCATGCAAGATGAAGTAGATTCAAGGTTTAGTTAAGACAACACCACTCCTTTTTTTCCTAGTCTTTTGCTTGTACCATTTAAGTACATGCCTAAAGGAGCATATTAGCCATTTGCATGTGTCATATCTTTGGGGTAGATAACAATGCAAAAATGCTTCTCACTTGGCTAAACTCTTCTATACAGTAGCTTCATTAGAAGTTGGGTAATTGTTGGAAAGAATGCAAGGTTAAACACAAAGTCTGCAGCTTCCCACCTAGGCTTTGACCAGCAGTGCAAGCACTGTGAGAAGGTAATCACTTTCATCCTTAATTCAGAATATTAAATCCCTTCCTATGAAAATGTCTGATCCAACATAAATATTCATGTCTTTATTTGGGTGACAACATAAATATGTTATCCAATATTGGATCCGGAAAATGATTACTAGGTTTGGTGCCCACTATATCTGATGAAATGGACACCCTTCTGGTGGAAATATTATTCTCTCTGTGAAGTCAAATCAGCACTTGGATATTGGGTTCATGTTTGAATCTTGTGGGTGGAGGTGTAAGAAGCAAAATAGAGAAAAGTTTCTTAAAATAAGGGCAAATTATTACACCCTTTGGATATCGGGTTTAGTTAAATGTCTCCTTTCTGCCTTCCTGATTATACATAACCAAAGTGCAATTTATGATTCACAAATTTAGGATTATTGACTATAACCAGTATTCTTTTATAAACAGAACTGCCACTCTTCTAAAACTTGTCTTCCTTTAACTTCTCTGTTTCTACCCAATAAACAGAAGTATAGGGCTTTTATGACTTGTTATAAAATTTCCCTTTAAGACTGGGTTAGAATGCCTGCTATTTCCTTAAATCAACTTTGCACAAAATTTACATATGCTGGGGGTTAGAAATACAAGGCAGTTCCTCAAAAGTGAGGCTAATTCTGCTTGAATGAAGGTTGTGGACAGAAGTATGCAGATCTTACTAGGGGTGGGTCTCCATTTGTCAGAGGTTTGTGCAAATCGAACAGCTCATTCAACTAATGAAAGTTGCTCTGAAAATATGACCATGTCAGATTTATGGCTCAAAAAAAAAAAAAAAAAAAACTGTAAGATTTATAAAAAGTTCTTGCAACTAATGAAAGTTGCTCTGAAAATATAAGAATATGTCAGATTTATAAGTTGTTCTTGCATGTTTGAATGTCTTAAGACTCTTATACGTTACTATTACAGGAATCAGTCGACCATTCCTTGTTGAACCTGCTCACTTACCCATGGATAGAACAAAAAGTGGCTAAAGGAGAACTCTCTGTGCATGGTGGTTACTATGACTTTGTTGACTGTACATTTGAGAAGTGGACACTGGATTACAAGGGTAGCAATTTGGGGAAAAATAGCAGACTTCCAGTCAAAAACAGATTTTATTGGTGCTGAATTTTGCTACTAGTGTTGTTTTTGTTGATATTATTATTTTCTTATTTCTGAAACTTACATTGAGTGTGACAGCGTATAGTCTTAATTTATAGAATTCAACACAACCATAACCTACTGTTGATCTGTATCATTTTACTGAACTATAATATGTTATAATACATACACCCTGTTGTATTTGTGTCTCAATGAAATGTTCTTGTTATACAATTGTTTAGAATGTGCTGTGCTTTGCAACTCAATTCTGTTTCTGATTGGAAATTGAAACCATAAATATGGCAAATTCGGCTACCCTCAGTATGTGTGGGTAGCTATCAAAATGACCTTTATGCCTGCTTGGCTGAAGGGTTAAGCTGCTATTCTTCTTTTTGGGTTGTGGGAATTTTATTTATTTATTTAAAATTTTATAATTATTATTATTATTTTTTTATTAAAATGCAAAACTTACTCTTTAAGTTTCTTTAGAATTCATTTCAGTCCTCTAACTTTGCTTTCGTTCATTTCACTTCTTTAAGTTTTAGATTTATTCAATTAAGGCCAAGGTTGTCAAAATCGCGATCCGGATCGTAGAATCGCACGATTTTACGATCCCACCTCACCAAAAAAATTAAAATCGTAGCAGGATCGCAAAAATGTTAGGATCGTTTGTAGGATCGTGTAGAATCGTATAGGATCGTAGGATCGTATGGGATCCTACCGATCCTACCATTTGGCTTTTTTGGCTTTTTTTTTTTTTTTTTATTTTTTTTAAGTGGGATTCATTTGGGTCATTTGGGTAAGTCCAGTAAGATAATCCCAGTCCACCTAAAGGTCCTAAACCCACAAGCCCAATGAATTGAAGTCCCAAATTTACCCCTCTCTCAAAATAAAATCTCAAAAAAACCTATACTACTTAAGTTAAGTTTTCAAAAACAAAACCTAAATATTTTAGAAACACTAAGCTCCAGCACGTAGCAGCTCTGTCTTGCGCCTCCATAGTCCTCTGTCAAAAACCCAGCACCTCTCAGCCCTTTCAATGGTGAGCCATCGCTGCTTTCAAGCTTTCTTAAGTATTTAGAAACATTCAGTGCCAGCACCTCAGTCCCGCGCCTCCTCAATCCTCTGTCAAAAACCTAGCACCTCTCAACTCTCTCAATGATGTTGCCGTGAGCCATTGCTGCCTTTAAACTTTCTGGTAATTTGTTTTGGTAGTTAGTAGTTTATCATTTATTTGTACTTTGATAGCTTTATTCCAGATTGTTGTGTTGTGTTTATGATTTTGACAAAGCTTTTAAGGTTTTTATTTTTCTATTTTGTTAACTAAATTAAGTAAAATTTGAAAAATTATGAAACAGGATCTTTAGTATTTGATTCTTTGAGAAATATTAGTAAACACAATTAGTAGTTTAGAATTGCACACAACCTGTTTGATGAATTTTCTGTGTGATTTTTTTGAGCATGCTCTGTATCTTGGTGTCTTTTTTTGCAGCTCTAGTACAAATATACAATGTCTACTTTGGCTAGAAAGAAGATTAAGCGAAAAAATGCACCAGGAAATAGGTCTGACCTGGGATGGGAACATGGTGTTGGAAAACATTTTCCATATGTGTAGATAATATTTTGGTACTTAGTTGCTAATTAAATATGTACTGAAATTTTTAGATACATTATGTCAAAAGTTAAATATATTTTGTTTTGTTAGAATAACATAAGAACAATGTAGTGCGTGCAAATTACATTTTATGATGCAATTTCTTTTTAATGGATGGATTCATATTTTAAGTGATTATATAACAAAGTCACTATCAATAGGTTTTTTGCTTAAAATCTGAAAATAGGTAGGATCTTACGATCCACGATTCGATCCTACGATCCACGATCCTACCTACCTCCCACGATCCTACGTAGGATCCCGATTTTGACAACCTTGATTAAGGCATTTCTGTCAATTTTTGTTAAATTTTTTTGAAAAAAAAAATTTGGAAAATATTTTTCAATCATTAATTGAATTTTTTTAATTTAAAAAATTTGAAAATTAACCACAATATATAACAAAAGTTGATGGAAAAACCTTCATTGAAAAAATTTGAAACTTAGAGAATTGAAATGAATGAAAGCAAAGTTAGAAGACTGAAATGAATTTTAGTGAAACATAGAGGGTGGGTTTTGCATTTTAGTCTTTTTTTTTTTTTTTTTTTTTTTTATAGAAGAAATCTACAATTCAATCAAGAAACAAAAAGTGAGATTAGAACTCAGAAGAAAGAACATCACCCCTAGTTGCTATTTTAGCAAACCACCCCCTCAAATTGTGCTTTATCCAGGTGTGTGTGAGTTGTAAAGAAAAAATATATATTTTAATCTCTTATACTCTCTCTTCCTCTCACACACTCTCTCTTTATGATTAGTTTTTTATATTATTTGATGGTGTAGTTTATATTATTTTAATAACTTGTATGTAAAAATAGCAATTATGATGTTGAGTGAGTTGTAAAATAAAATGGTAAAATAGATAAAGTAAATTTTGAAAATATAAAATAGATGTTTTTTTACATACTCGGATGCTATTGCTTAAAGCTTCTCGTAGACCTATTTTTTTTTTTTTTTTTTTTTTGAGAAAACAAACACACGTAAAAAAAAAAATTAAAAAAAAAAAAAGTTCTAAAATTTAAAAGCTCAGCAAGTCCTTGCTGTTCCCCGAATCTAGGAGCACGATGCTCTAGGTGGATTGTCTCATGTAAATATGATCTACCTTGCCTTTTGAACTAGTTTCAGGTAAAAGTTGCAACTATTATAGTAATACAAACACAATAGCCCATGTTTTTTCCAGGCCAAGGCCCAAGTTAATCCTCAACTAAGACTGGCAGATGCCTTCTAGCTTCCAATAGTATCCTTGAAAAACATCTCTTTCCAAATCCAAAGCTAGTAACATCACATACTCAGTGTAGCTTTACCCACTTTGAATTCTTTGAAAGATTGCTGACAAGTAGCTTGAGCTTAATGGCAATGAGATTGGCTGTAGTGGGGAGTTACCAGCACGTATAGTGTCACTGTCATCTTAACTCACCGGCAACAGGCATAGTAGTTGCACATTAAACACCATTGAAGCAGTTACACAATTATGTGTGGAGCTCAATTAGTCAAACATGTTAAAAGCTTGGGAAGTGTCACACTTTCGTTCTTAGGATTTTTGTAAGGTATTCATGCAAGCACGTAGATTATTTGTACTTGTTACTCTATGATATTTTATGAAATTAATTCCTTTAGATTCATAAGCAAGTTCTTAGTTATTGTCATGATAGGTTTTTAATGTTTTGTTATCGATGTTAATTGATTTCTACTGTTTTCATCGATCTGCTGTGTTGGGTTATTTGTGTTTTAATCTTAAACTCTCCTGCAAATTGAAAATCTCAGACTTTTAGGAATGATCATTTGCTTTCTATTGATAGCTGTTGCAAGTATGCTCTTTATAGGGCCGGCCCTAGGCCTAGGCCATTTAGGCCATGGCCTAAGGCCCCCTAACATGGAAAGGCCCCTAAATATGGGGCAAGTAAGTTTTTTTTTTTTTTTAAATTAAAGAAAAATGTGAGTTAGGTGTTCATTTTTTTTTTCCAAGTCTAAAATATTAGAGTTATGCTAGTATATTACAAATTTTATTACATAAGTCCTATAAATTGACATGTCACCAATCATAAGAAATAATTCAATACTCATTTATTCTTTTGTTGAAGTGTCATCTCATTGTCACATCAATTTGTAAGCTTTTTGTAATAAAATTTATAATAAGTTTAGCATTTTCTCCACAAAAAAAAATAAAATAATAATAATAGAAATGCAACCTAATCTCCATTAAATGAATGAAAAATGATAAAGCTAATATAAATTTTAGAACAAAAAACTTACAAAATGATGTGACTGTAATATGATCAGTATTACTTAAACGGTATAATAAATGAATGTTTGAATAACTTTTTTTTTTTTTTGTGATATGCTTGTTTGTAAAACCTATATAATAAATATCATTAACTCACTCTGGGTGAATTAGTCATATTAATAAGTATGAATTAATAATAGATTTAAAAATATATATATAATAAAAAAATAAACTAAATATTATTTAAGTGATATTTAAATGTAAAAGGTCCCTTTAAAATTTTTGCCTTAGGCCTCAAATTATCTTTGGCCCACCCTACTCTTTAATAGTCAACATAGTATAATTCTCATCGATGGATAAAAAGTCATCTTGTTAAGGCATCACAAAACAAAGAAATCAATGCCTGAGATTTCTCATCAATACAGCATTCATATCGATAATGCAAAATAAAAATCATATCAAACACTTTTTTGTAATAAGTTTCTTTTACCCCTGGGTCTACTTTCAGGGTGGTACATTCATTATCAACCATGACCAAAATAATTTAAGGTTGTCTAACCTATAAGAGCATCAAACAAAAAGAGATCATGATGACCATTAATTTTTTTTTTTTTTTGCTGTGTAAATTTGAATAATTTAAGAACATGAAAAAGTAAATTACAGAAAAAAAGGATGAAACCCTTCTTTTTCCAAGTTCCTAAGGCAAAAATATCAGATGAAAGAGATGGGAAATATTTCCACAAGATCACACAAAAGAGCCCATTTAGTTACATTATGAGCCCCAAAATTAGTCTTCTTATAGGTATGATTTACAAAATATATATTCTGAGAAGTTGTTTCTAGGGAACTCATACCTTTAATTATTAATTATGTTTTAATTCATTTGCTCAAAAAAAAGTTATGTTTTAATTCAGATTAAAGTATTTCGAATAAAACGAGTAAACTAGCTAGTAGGCCAAACTAACCTCTCTTTTCTATTTCGATCAAAATTCCAATATATTTGGCTCTACCTCTATTCCACCCAGTTTAGCCTTTTTATGAATTTCATTTAATTATTATTATTTTTTTAATTAAGTTTTGCCAAAGTAAGACCTTGGCCATTTGATTTGTGATTAACCAGAAAATAATAATATATTACGCAAGTCCCCTATAATTTGGAACTGGTTTCAGCGTAACCTATTAAGACATGAAAAATGTTTTCATGTGAATCACATTTAGCATTTTAAGACCAAAAAAAAGGCTATAATAAGATAACTTTAAAAGTAAAAATCTAGGAACAAATATTGTTTTCATCCCTAAAATTTGTATGAGTCTTGATTTTTGTCCCTAAACTATTTTAAAAGTTACACTTTTTGTCCTTAGATTTTATAATTTATATTTTTTTATCCCTAAATTATTATTTTTTAATTCTTTTTTGTCCTTGTTTTCTCTCCCTAAATATTGAAAAAGATTCTTAAAAAAGTTTAAGAATGAAATTTTTTTATATATTAATGCGGGTTTAATGATGATGTAATCATATATATATATATATATATATATATATATATATAAAAGACAAAATTTAGTTACAAAATTGATTGTAGCCTTAGATTACAAACTTACTCATTATCTTTTTATTGGAGATGAATTTTGACAAATTCACCATTAGATTACATATTCTTCTTATATTTTCCATACTTGCAAAATTTCTAGAAAATTAAAAGTTAATAGCTATGCTATCAATAAATTATTTAAATTACAAGTTTTTATAGTTTAAAATTATACATAAAATATAAGTTTACAGATCATATAGTAAATAATATTCGATTAACACAAAATTTTACGTGTGTACTAAGAGCGTAAAGAATATGCAATTCAACAGTTAGATTTTCAAAATATGTAGTAATATTTATTTTATTGAGTAAGGTTACAAGCTTAAGCTACAACCAATTTTGTAGTTAAACTTTGTCTATATATATATATATATATATTCCTAATAAAATATCTCTTGATGTTCATGCGAGTTTTTTTAGTGACCAAATGAGTCTCATATGCAATTAACTTAGTTTCTCATCACTTTTAGTTAACGATTATTCTTTGGTTGAATTGAAATCTTTTAGAATCCAATATTTAATTGAATTTTTTTAAGATTTAGGGTATAGTTAGAACTTAGAAACAACCTCCAAACTATAGAGAAAATAATATAATTTGTCTAAAATAAAATTTTAGTGAAAAAAGGGGATTCTTAGAAGTATAAACTTATTGTATTTTGTGTATAAAGGAGTTAAATGAATTTGTTTTGTATTACTGTGTGTATATATATATTAGAAGAATGTATATGCTTATATTGGTAAACTTAAAAAGGTTTATTGTATTGCATATATTGAGGCCAATATTTTCTGTTTCAATAGCTGATCCAAAGAGGGAATAACAAAAAATAAAATAAATAAAACTCTTCAACAAATTGATATTTTTTTTTCTAAGTAACAAATTGATAACTATGCTCATACCCCTTCACACGTATTTGATATTTACTCGATTTATCATCAATCGCCTCTGAGATGTTGTGGGGAACCTTTTTCCTTTTTCTTGCTTTCGGGTTGAATTGGTCAGGCAAAATGTACAGTGAGAATGGGTTAGAGTGTATCTGGGCTTGGCTCATGGAGCATTATATGTACTTGTACACTTTGTACAGTATCTGAATCAGCTAGATAGTAGAACATTGGAGCATTTGCATAATACAATACAAATTAGAAAAAGACACCATTAACAAAATCCTTCTTAAAATTAGCCCCGCCTATACGGAGCTCATATATATATAGAGGGTTCAAATTACATGTTGTATAAGATAATGCTAGTATTACAACAAAATCTATAACTTTGCCACAATTTCTTGATGTGACGAGTTGTAAGTGGTGGAGTTATGAACTCACATGAATCCACCACTTTTACTTCACTATTCACAACTTGCCCACGTAAGTAAGTTATAGCAAAAATTGTCAGTTTTGTTATACTCATAGCATTTTTGTTTGTATAATTTCTAATAGGGTAAAATTTATATATAGTTCTTGAGGTGCAATACTTTAGATTCTTCAATTAAATTTACCCACATGGTTGGCCAATACAGCAAAAACAATATAATTTTTAAAGGAAAATGAGATCCAACTACATTGGTCAATTTAATCACATAGTTAAATTTAATTGGGGTATCTAAAATATTGTACTTAAGGAATTGTACCTAACTTTTACTCTTTTTCTTTATTCCCTCATTGTTTGTAAAACTTCATCACAAAACTTGTGAAATCAGAGTCAGTTCTTATCATCATGGTTGAGACACTTAATGGTTTGGATGTTGTGTATTGAGAGACTTCTTAAAATTTACGTGGCATCCCTCCTCTTATTTAGGTAATTATCCATAACTTTTGCATAAATTGTCCTTTCAGGTTTTCAATTCAACAAATCACCTTATTATGTCTTCTCTCTCTCTTAGTTCCAATTTTTTTCATTTCTTTCTCTCCTTGCAGATATGGCTGTTTTGAGAAATTAATGTTGATTAAGCCAAATAGTCCTTTCTAAAAGCTCAATTAGTATGAAACACTAATACTTGTGTAGACCCCCAATTTTACAAATTACGGCTTAATTGCTTTTACTCTAACTTATCTAAGTACGGAACAAGAGTAAATGAAACGCAATAAACCAGAATTACTCTAGTGCATAAACATGAATAATAAACAATAAATGTAAAGCACAAGAGTAAGAAAAGAGAGATGCAAACACAAGATAACACCAAGATGTGTTATCGAAGAGGAAATCGAAAAATTCGGCAAAAAACCTCTCTGCGATCCTCCAAATCAAAATCGATCCACTAATAAATAAGTTGGAGTACACGGATAACAAAAGATCCTCCAAGCCTAGTCTACCCAATGTACTTGAGCCCTCCAAGCTCCTACTACCAACGGACTTCTCGGAGTCTTATCTTCACTGACTTTCCGAATCCCGCAATACCGCCCGATTGCATCCGCCAAGCCTCATCGGCTTCTTTTGACAAATCCCAAATGCTTCCTAAGCTCCAAAACACTCTCTACACTTTGAATATGTGTGGGTTGTGTTTGGGTACAAATCTCCTCTCAAGGTATGACAATGGGAGAACAGAAGGAGAAGAGACTACAGGGATTTCTCACTAAAGAATGGGTAGTTCTCTCTCTATCTAAAAAGTGGGTGTGTTGTAGAAACCTCTCTAGGGTTTACTCTCAATAGCCTCCTTTACTTTTGTGGGTAATTAGGGTATATATAGTATGGGTGAAGGGTAAGAAAGTCACACTTAAAATCCTCCAGGTAGAGAGTTTCGCGGGTACCTCGCGAGATGGCTTGTCTTGCAAAGTACTCGCTAAATGCAGCCTAGTACTTGACTCTTCAGCTTTCAGTATGTGCTTCTCACGTGGCCTTTTCACGGAAACCTTTACTCGCAAACTTCTTGTAAGTTAGTCGCAAAATTGCACTGATCTTCATTGCATGCTTGATTCTTCACCAACTTAATACTAAACCCAATACAATAAAATCCCACAAAATACAAGGAAATAAATTAATGCAATTATAACACTTTTTGTCACGGAATAAAGCCAACATAAAATATAGTTGTAAATCACAACTTTATACTTTCTATTGGATCAATAAGGCACTAATGATCACTGTAAGTGTGACTTGGTGGATCTGGGTTTGGAGCCAAGATTCATGAGAAGGTTCTTTTGGAATTGGGAGCTAAGGATGTTTGGTAGATAGTGTGTTGGTGTGGTATCACCACCATGGTGGAATGGAACTTTAAGAGGATGTGTCATTTTGGTTGATCTTCATCATTAAAACTGAAAGCTCGAAAATGTGTGAAAACACAAGAGCTTGTTTAGACCCCCAATTAAAAATTACTGCTCGGTTGCTTTTACTCTAACTTATCTAAGTGCGGAAATAAGAGTAAATGAAGCGCAATCAACCGATACTACTTTAGTGCATAAACATGAACAACAAACAATAAAAGTAAAGTACAAGAGTAAGGAAAGAGAGATGCAAACATAAGATAACACAACGATGTGTTATCGAAGAGGAAACCGAAGAACTCGGCGAAAAACCTCTCCGCCGCCCTCCAAACAGTAAATCGATCCACTGGACAATAAGTTGGGATACACGAATAGCAAGAGACCCTCCAAGCCTAATCTACCCAATGTACCTAAGCCCTCCAAACTCTTACTCCAATAAGGCTTCTCGAAACCGTGTCTTGTCTAGCTTTCCGGATCCCGCAATACTCCTGATTGCATCCGCCAAGCCTCACCGGCTTCTTTTGGCAAATCCCCAAAACTTCCCAAGCTCCAAAACACTCTCTACACTCTGAAAATGCGTGGGTTGTGTTTGGGTACAAATCTCCTCTCAAGGTATGTCAATGGGAGAGGGAAGGATAAGAGACTACAATAATTTTTCACTAAGGATGAGTAGCTCTCTCTCTAAAAGATGGGTGTGTGAGTTGTAGAAAATCTATCTAGGGTTTTTCTCTCTGAATGGTCTCCTTACAATTTTTGTAGGTAATGAGGGTATATATAGTATGGGTGAAGGGTAAGAAAGTCACACTTAAAAATTCTCCAAGCAGAATGTTTCGCGACTACCTCGCAGGAAGGCCTTACCAGCGAGATACTCGCGAAACTGACAGCCTGGCACGACTCTTCAGCTTCCAGTCATGTGCTTCTCACATGCCCTTTTCGCGGGAACCCTTCTCACGAACTAGTCGTGAAATGCACTGATTCTTCAATTAAGCTTGAGTCTTCACCAACTTAATACTAAACCCAATACAACAAAATCCCACAAAATACAAGGAAATAAATTAAAGCAATTACAACACTTTTTGTCATGGAATAAAGCCAACATAAAACATAGTTGTAAATCACAACTTTACAACAACATTAATGGATTGACCTGCCAACTAAGGAACTCAAATCTTGAGTGGAGCTAGAGTCTGTAACCTAACACCATCAGGAGTTTCAATATGCAAGTGTGTGTGTGTACAAAAGGAAAAAAAGTTGCGCTTCTTAAGGAGGGCCTTATTAATTAGATTATGACTATAGAATAATAGAGTCTCACTCTCTAGCTTCAACGAAGTTGGCACTATGAGCGGCCTCATTGTTGCCAATGATTGCAACTTGGTATGGAGCACCTTAGATATGGGTTGGGAGTATGCCACCAAGCAAGTGAATCAGGCAGAGAAAATGGTAGTCACCACCTAGTTTAAGTCCAAGAACCAATCATGACCCCTATATAGAGGCCCAATGAATCAAGCATTGAGTTTGAAGTTAGAGAATGGGCCTAAGAATGTGCCAGGCACCTAAGCCTGACCATCGAGGTAGTTGAGCTCCACTTACATATTCAATGACTTCATTTTAAGAAGGACCCCTCTAATGGATCTATCCTGATCATACAATAACTCTCACTCTCTCTCTCTCTCTCTCTCTCTCTCTCTCTCTCTCTCTCTCTCTCTCTCTCTCTCTCACACACACACACACACACACACACACAGCAATTAGAATTTTGAAAACCAATACAGCATGTTCTTCAACTAATCCTACATATTCAATGACTTCATTTTAAGAAGGACCCCTCTAATGGATCTATCCTAATCATACAATAACTCTCTCTCTCTCTCTCTCTCTCTCTCTCTCTCTCTCTCTCACACACACACACACACACACACACATACACACACACACACACACACACAGCAATTAGAATTCTGAAAACCAAGAAAGCATGTTCTTCAACTAATCCTAATCACGTCTCTATTCAATTCAATCTTCCCAACGTGTTTCTAATTAATCATGTTGGGTTATAGATTGACCCTAGTTAATTAATTCAATTACCGAAGTTGATTAATTAGGTCAAATTACATGCAAATCCTAAAGGCATGAACAAATCACCAAATAATCTAGAGTATAGCAGAAATTAAATTGACACTGTGATTTGTTGACTAATGGGGAAAACCTCTCACAAGACAAAAACTCCACCGGGTGATTTTCAAGTCACCATTCCCAAGAATCACTAATCAAAATCAAGAAATTACAAGTACAAGGAATCTTACCCCAAACCTGGTCTATCCCAAAATACTAATCTACAGTTGAATCATTACGCCAATCCTCAATTGGTCTTGATTTTGTAGAGACTTCTTCTCTTTGCATTAATCTCAGTACATGACTAACACTTTTGCATGGATCCTAGTATGTGACTAACTTCATAATAACCCTTTTGAATGTTGTAGTTGATTTACAACAACTTCACATAAAAACACCAATAAGATCTTCAATTGTTGGTGCTAGAGACTTTGCTTGGTATAGAACCCAAAGACACACAAGAATTGCAACAAGATCTCTTTCTTTTGTTGGAAGATGTAGGATTTCAAAAAGAAAACCTTATGAAACTCTCTAGGGTTAGGGTTTTCTTTCTCTACCACCTTACTTATATAGGAGCTTAATGGACCTTTTAAATTGGCTCTCTTATTCCTATTAGGTTTATATAAGCTCTCCTATTCCAATTAGGTTTGCTCTCTTATTCCTATTAGGTTTACACAAACTCATAAACAATAGCCAATTAGAATCCAAACGTTGTAGGCTATATTTCGAAATCTGTCAGCTTGATAGATCAAGGTATCGAGCTTCATTAATTCTTGATAGATCAACAAGTATCGAGGAGGTATTGAGATCTGCAGATTCATCTTTCTTGACTTAGGTATCTCCAATTACAAGTAAAGTGCGTTTTGTCATACGATATGCCAATTACATAAAAATATATCCTTAACAAATCAAACATCCTAATCATGTTACTAAAGAATTATTGAACCCTAGGCATGTTACTAGCATTTTATTAAAAGTTAACAATCAAACAAATAGCAAACATAGCAAACAAATAAGGAAATATAGGTTTCTGGTTGAGGCTATGTGCATATGACCAAGGTTGATTATGCAGGCTCCTCATGATTCATATGTATGATTGAGCCTGTGTGCACACCCTGAGGTAGAAACCATTCTCTATATTTAATCTCACTTAAGGAATTTAAACCTAGAAAGCAAATAAATAATATACTTAAATTAATAGCAAAATTTAAAAAAAGAAAAAGAAAAGAAAAGAGAGGACCTACGTACTAGATAAGAAGTCAAAGCTTGATTTTGACCTTTCCTATTGTCGATGGTAGGTTAGTAAACCTTATAATTGAAGCACCAAATACCTAGGAGAAGCCTTGGCCAAGCAAGAATGAAATGAACTTAAAGAATTTTGAGAAGAACTCCCTCTAGAATAATTTTTTTAGCGATTCTAGTTCATATTTCTTGGGAATACTTGCTTGTGTTTTGAAAAGTGTGTTCGTGGGGGCTATTTATAACTGAAATTTGGGGTGCATAACCATTTCCTACCAATGTGGGATCAGTTTTGCGTCCTATTTTTCAAGAAATTGTTTTCATAAGTAGTTCCACGAACTTAGGCCTGCATATGTAGGCTTCATACCCTGTTCACACAGCCTTGAGGTTGCACATGAAGATTAGGGGTGTCAATGTTTGACCCAACCCGCGAACACGACAAGGGTTTTTGCGGGTTAGGGTTGGGCCTTAATAGGTTTGGGTCATAAACAGGTCAACCTAAAAGCGATACAATAAGAAGCATGTCATAAGCGGGTCAACCCGCATAACCCGTAATAGACACGCTTGACACGTCAATTTATTTGTGTCAACCCGAAATAATCCACTTAACACAACCCGTTTAACTCGTATAACAAACAAATATTCATTTTATTTCAGATTTGTCAAATACCTTTTATATCCAACATATATTTTAAATTTAAAAAGAAAAGTGAGTAATTACAAAAATTTACAAATGATATAATTGAAAATTGAAACATTACAAACCCTAGATCTCTAAACCCTACAAATCCTAAATCTCTAAACCTTCTTATAAATATCTAATTTTATTTTTTTATTTCAGCCGTACTACTCACTCTACTATCTTATGGTCTCACGCCCAATTCTCAAACTCAAAGTTTCAAACAGGTTATTGCTCTCTCTCTCTCTCTCTCTCTCTCTCTCTCTCTCTCTCTCATGTGTTTAGTGAGTTTTAGAATTAAAGAAAACCGTTTTCTTGGTGTTTCAAAATTCTGTAGTAATTTTTTTTGCATAATATTTTTGTTCTATATACTTTGAACCCATGTGATGTTATTAATATATGAGATATATTAATTGTTGATTAAGGCCACGGTTGTAGCTTTTGTTTTGTGCCGTGTGTTTTTTTTTTTTTTGGTGTTTGTATCTGCATATCTTGCAAGTGGGTTTATTGAGATAGTTTATAAACTATAATTTATGGATGATAATCGTAGTCATAGTCGGGATTAGCCTACTATTTGCTCCAATTCTTTCAATATTGATACTTAGCATTTTGGAGTGTAAAGAACTTATTTCTAGATGAATGTTATATTTTTGTTGAACTATATTATTTTGAATATGGGTTGAAGACTTAAAGTGTATGCATTGCTTTTGAGGTGTAAAAAAAATTATTTATAGATGGATGTTATAATTAATATTATGCAGATTGAAATGGGTTGTGTTACATTCGTGTCAACCCAACACGACTCGTTTATTAAGCGGGTTAAATGGGTTGGGTCAGGTCAACCCACCTTGTTAACAGGTTGGGTTAGGGTTGAGCCATTTAATCGAATACCCCTATCTCGACACGACACGAACCCAACACACTAACGCGAATTGACACCCCTAATGAAGATATCAATACCTATGGCGCAAAGCTAGGGTTTTTGTTAGTTTTTTTTTTTAATAAATAATTTGAGTTCTCTTGCTTCTTACTTGACTGCAGCCTTTTGGTAATAGATCCCTAAAATTTTGTAATTGGGGAATAAGGCCTTAAGTTTTATGGGGTACAAAATGGGGTGGATACTCTCCCAATGGAACATCCAAAAATATAGTGAGAGAAGACACAAAGGAAAGATATCCTGTTAAAGAAGAGTGTGCTATTTAATTATTAAGTTGGGTGAATGATTATCAAAAGAAGGAGGAAATTTTTTTCTTAGTGATTAGGAAAATATTCCTATTTAGTTAATCCAAGGATATTAAATTAGAGATATAATTGTCATTTAAAAAAAATATATTTTCCCAAATTTTGGGAACATGGATACCCATATTTTAAAAAAGGGAATCCAAATTCCCATAAAATTGAGGTAGGCATCGAAATACCTTTGTTATTTGGATTCCTTCAAGTATTTGAAGTTAAACATGGAAATGCTCATTAATCCTCTAATCAAACGATAAATAAGTGTTTTCACCTTGCAAGGTTTTTTATATGTATTTTTTTTAATACTTGAAGTTTATAAGACATTTTTTAAGAAAGATTGTGAAACATTTACTAGTGAAATTATTCAGTGTACCTAGTGAGTTGGTATCTTATGTGCCTGGCGCATGAGAGATTTTTCCATACCTAGTATACTATATTTCTCTCTAACATAAATGTGGATCTTATTTATGGATCCTACTTTTATGTAAAAGTGAGGCGTAGTGCAATGAGTATATGGAATAATTTCTCCATCCACTTGTTGGTTCTGGTCCTTTTAATTATTCTCTTCATTTTACAAAGACGGATTCTTATGCTTAATTTGTTGTTTGGTTTTGCTTACAACAAGTGGAGGAAGGGGAGTTTGAATCCAAGTGCCCTTTATAAGAGAGTTGGGTAATACAACTAAGCACAAGGCTCGGGTGTATACCGAAATGGTTAAACCTTCTCAGTGTGCATTTGGCTCTAGCTTAAAAAACCAATTTATTTTACTATTTAGCTTATTTTTGTTACTATTCATGGATCCCATTGCACTTTTTGGTACTATTCATGGATCTCACTGTACTATTTCAGCTAACTTTTACCTTTATATACAGTATTTTCAGTAAAAAGTTTTCAGTTTCAGCAAAATAAGTAGATCCCAAACAAACTCTTACTAAGAAAAAAAAGGTAAATAAGTAAAATTAAATTACCTTGGTTTAATAATTAATTTTTTAAATTTTTGGAGGAGTTTTAGAAACAACTCATTTTGGTAGAGTTGTTAATTCTCTGATTTTTGAGTGATGAGTTATGGAAACTGAAAACACATTTTAGGTGTTTTAGGGGCTGTTTGGATTGGCAAATTCCATAACTCAATTCTCAGTTTTCATAACTCATAACTCAAAAATGGTGGGACCCATAGCAAAAAGGTTGTTTGGCAAACAATAACTCTGTTTCGCAAACAATAACTCTGTTTCCATCACTCAATTCTCTGATTTTTGAGTTATGAGTTATGGAAACTGAAAACACATTTTGGCTGTTTTTAATTTCCATAACTCATAACTCAATGGCAATATTGTAATTAAACACACATAGGGGACCTACAGCCGCAACTTTTGACCACCTTTTGACTTTTTTTTTTTCTTTTTTTCTTTTCCTGGGTTGGCTATTCGGTTCTTTTTTTTTTTTTTTTTTTTTTTTTTTTTTTTTTTTTTTTTTTTTTTTTTTTCTGGGTTGGCTGTTCGGTTCTTTTTTTCTTTTCTTTTTTCTTTTCCTAGGTTGACTGTTTGGTTCTTTTTTTTTTTTTTTTTCTGGGTTCAGTGAGTTTGGGTACTGAAAAAAAAAAATGAAAAAGCTGCACCGGTGGCAGGTATGGGGCCCACAAATAGTGTGAAAAATATTGAGTGATGGGAAGTGAGTGATAGTGCCAAACAAACATGGTATTTTGAGTGTTGAGTGATGAGTGATGAGTTATGAGTTATGAGTGATGAATGATGGAAATTGAGTGACCAAAAAAATGAATCCAAACAACCCCTAAACATCTCATTTTTAGTTTTTAAATAACATTACACACATTTCTACACACTTTTTCACCCACACGTATTTCAAAAAACTACAAACAACATTACTCAAACTTCTCTACCAAACTGGCCCTAGATCAATAATATCTAGGTTTATCAAACTAACGTAATTTTACTAAGACTTTTAACACTATATTTGAGAATTTGTCAAAGAACAAAATAGGGAATGAATGAATATATAAATAAAACTTTTTTTTTTTTTTTTAAAGAACAAGTATGAAATGAAATAGAAAGATTTATTTATTTATGATAATTTAATAGTTACAATAAGGGAAGGAAAATTTGAACTCCTGATTTCTTGGAGATGCTCTCAATTGGCTTAGACCATCCCAAATTGGCAAACCCCCCATATTTTCAAAACCCTAAATTATGTCTTGAAAGATTAGAAAATTTAATTTGGGAGGAAATCTTATCTTAAGGGATAAGATATTGATTAATTTTAGCAGAAATAGATCTTCAATCTTCTCCCCTTTGAAATCCTTTAAAAAATCTCCCTCTAGAATCCTCTACGATAGTACATGTAGGCTGAGGGCCTAAACCTTTTAATGGCTGCGGGTTATACTTTCTACAATAATTTATGTTTTCTCTGAGCTCCACATTAATGCATATGTCCACAAGGACCATGCTTGATTTACCATTTGTGAATTTCTAATTCTTTTGTTTTTTTCATTGGCCAAAAAGGAATTTATACTTTTCATCTGACATCGAGGTTGGGAAAAGATTCATTCTTGAAACATACTTAAATTTTTTTTTTTTTTTGGAGAAGATCATTTTAAAGAATTTGAATTACTTGGATTTCACTCTAATTCTGCTATAATATGGTAGAAAGGGGCGTTTATCATGGGACAAATTCATATGTAATTTAATATAAGTTGTTTTTATTTTTTATTTTTACAAGATAGGTAGATAATGAAGGATGGGAAGGTGGGGATCAAATTACAAACATGAACATCACAAAGAATATCATTAGGATTGAATTATTATAATTAAATCCCATGAATTTTATTTTATTAAACATAAATTTATCGTTTGTAAATTTTAGCACCTAATTAAAAGAAGAAAAAAGAAATCAATTATGGATTAAAGAGTAATGAGTTGACAAGAATACTTGGCTTACCTCGTAAAATTGGTATAACCTCCAGTTTAATTGTTGAATTATGGGTAGTTTGTGATGGTTTATCATTGGCTTGGAAATTGGGGTATGGAACTTTAGAAATAGATTCTTTACAATTACGAGTTTGTTTACTAAATGCGACTTTTCATGTTCTTCCCTCTCTCAATGCTCTAATTTTTAATTTTTTTTTTGTTGTTGTTGATAAACTGCAATAAAAATTGGAAGACCATTCAAGTACAATAGTACATGCATGTATGAAGAAGCAAATAAATGTGCTAACGTTTTGGCAAATTAGGGAACCACACTTTTCTAAGAGTTGTGTTAGGACCACCGAAAATGACACAACTTTCCTTTTTCCAAACTTTTTGTTTGCACCAAACTTATTGCCCTCCTCTATGTAATTTGTGTATTTATGGGAAGTCCTGGTTACCTTCTAGGCGAGTAGACTTCACCTAGAGTTGTTTACTCTATGTAATACGTATTAAAGGAGTTAATGTACTCTTACGATACTTCTCTTTGTATGCTCGTGATTCATTTACTCTTTTGTTGTTTCAGTTGTTGCCAGTTGCCACTAGTCTACAGAGTGGTCCTGTTGGCATGTGTCTTTAATTGGTTGATTGCAATTTTAGTGTGCTTTTCTCGACTGTATCCCACCCCAAACCCAAAGCCCGTATGGTAATCAACTAGAAGAGATTTAACGAACAATTAGAGTTTGATGGATATTTTATTCCTAGAAAAGATGTATTGATTAGTCAAAATAAAGATCAAAATTATTCTTTAGTAATTGCGAGAAACTTCTTGTCGAGTGCCTATTCACCCACACGATTAGTTGGTGCTTTGCTCTGGACACCTAGTGCCAATCAATATATATTCTTTAGTAAATTTGATTGGAAGACAGGATTTTGGCAAATACAGTAACAAGTGCCAACATATTTTTTGTAGTGCCAGAACATGTAAACAAAGATGTTGTTTTTATTCTAATCCTAATTGTGTTTTCTAAATTAGGATCTTTAATTGAAATAAAGTAATTTGGCTTGATGTTAAACCAAACTAATCCATTAACAAGATTAGATTGAATTCCTCCTATCATAGCTTTAAGAGGGTCAGTATACCTTTTATCCAGTACCATTGCTAGGATGGGGAGTACCACTGTTAGTGAACTTCAACTCTACAAGTCTACATGGGCGAAAGTCATTGGCAATAATCGCATTCCAAACTGGTATCCTTATTAAGAGCCATCAAGCCTCTATCTAAGAGCAACCCTTTTTTTTTTTTTTTTAGAAACAAACGCACACAGGGGAGAGGGAAAGGGGATTCTAACACAAAAGCACATTATAACTCCACTCAAAAGCCATGGTAACTTTTAAGTGAGGGTTTCACACTACACACTCTCTTAAGTAATATGGGACAATTACCCATTCTTTTTTTTTTTTCTAAGAGCAACCTTGCTAAATAGAAAAGGAATATATTTCGTACCAATTTTTCTAATAGACCCTTATATAATAATTTTTTTTGATGAACGATCCTTATATAATAATTATACATGAAGAACATGGATTACAAATCTCATGCATGACTACTAGAAAAATTAACCTAATAAGTGACTTTCCTTTTTCCTTAAAAAAAAAAAAAAAAAATAATGGTGTAAATTAAGAATCAGCAATTTTATTATTCTAGTTTTTTTTTTTTTAATTTTTATTGATAATCTATATATATATATATATATATATATATATATTAATAGGTAAATTTGAGAGAAAATCCAATTAGATTTTAAAAAATTGGATTTCAATTGTTGTCTAATTTTGTACCACGTGTCCTATTTAAGTTTTTAAAATTTTTGTTCTAGGTGAGTTAATGAGGTGCAAAAGACGAAGGGTTTAATATAAATAAATCATCAAAAACTCAATAAACAATAAAGAAAAAAAAAGAGTAAACTCATATGTATATCCAAAATAAATTAAAATAAAAACTAAAAGAGAGAGAGAGAGAGTATAATTTGAATCCATATATGTATGTAATTGTAATTTTTTTTAATTGTACCGTGTGTATACACGGGTTATACGCTAGTTTCAAGTAAGAAAAATTAAAGATCTAGTATGTGTCATACTAATAATGGTTCTATAAGAGCATTCTCATCAGCCGTTTTATAAAAAATGTCATTTTGACACACCAAAAGTCTATTTTATTATTTTACCACATCATTTTACAATATCTCATTTATTAGATGTTTTATCCTTCAATTCTATACATTAAAATAATATTTACTACACATTAAAATAATATATTAACTCCTCCCTATCATCATCATCATCAACAACAACAACAACAACAACGGCACAACCACCACTGTAGCAACAACAGCCACCAACAACCATTGCCGCAACAACACCGACAGCCACCACCAGCACAAACCCACATCCTAAATCAAACAAACCCAAAAGCAAAACTCACCACTGTAGGCCGATTGAGAGAGATCCGATGGTGGGAGGTTCCGATGACGTGGTGGACGGTACGAAACTCGGCGGTGTGGTGTGGCGTGGTGACGGTACAAAGCTTGGTGGTGTGGCATGGCGTGGCATGGTGATGGTACGAAGCTCGGCGGCGTGGCACGGTGAAATCGGCGTGGCGAGATCGATGATGGTGAGATCAGCGTGGCGAGAGGGTGATGAGAGAACTAGATAGAGAGAGAGAGAGATGTGTTGCAGACGGAGAGAGAGAGATATGTGATGGGAGGAGAGAGAAAAGTAAATAAAATAAGCCAAAATATTTTTGGCATTGATGTCCGTACCGTCTCATATTTGAGACGGTACTATAGCGGTGTGGCAAAATTTTTGAGATTTGAATACCTAATGAGGATTGGTTTTTGGTGTTTGGTACACCTGATGGTAGTGCTCTAAGAAAAGTAAATTTTCGAATAGCTTCTGTAACTCTGTTTTTGGGTACTCCAAAAGAAAGTAATAAAGGAGAGAAGAATATTTAAAGCAGTACAAGGTTATGTTTTCGAATCATGAATTTGTATTTGAATTTGATTTCAAATCAATTGATTTTAAATATCATTTCAAATCCACCACTGCGCACCCTAAGCGCGATCGCTACTTTACAAGTATTAAGTGTTTGTGGGGTGTGAAGGGTAAGGGCCAGGGTTTAAGTCTCTAAGAGGGAGCTTCACACACATATACACTTAGATTATGTTGAAGTATAATTTCTATCTTATATATATATATATATATATATATATATATATATATATATAAACAAATTGTTTCAAATCCAATCTTTAGTGGAGTTTTCAAATCCAATTTATTGATCTTTTAAAACTATTCAAGTAAGGTATTCAAATTTTAATCACTTAAAACCAAATCTACATGCTCAAGTCCTGTCATTTAAAACACACCACAAAAGAAATTCATTTGAACCAGAAAAACTCATGAATGAACCAAGCTTCAGAGAATTTATATCAAATGTGCTAAAATAACTACATCAATGGTGTCAAAAGTCAAATTTTTTAGTGCCTAGCTACAGTAAAGTGCCAAAGTATTAATGAGAGAGAGAGAGAGAGAGAGAGAGAGAGAGAGAGAAGTAAAAGAGAGAATTAAAATATAAAGAAAGAATATTTCAATAAAGTGGTAAAACATAGGGTATTTAATATTGGGTATATTGTAAAATGTGGTGTTAAAATAGATAAAGTAAAATTTGTCATATTTACACTTTTTTCTTCAAAAACTGTCTACATCAGTTTATTTAAAACATTGTAGATTTTAATTTTTGCTACAGTAATTGTGTAAATATACACGGTTATTGCAACTTTGTATTTTATTTTTTTAATAAATTTTTCTCTCACTTCTCACATCAGATTCTCTCTTTTCTCCCCTAGCTCTCTTCCTTATCTATCTTCTCTTAAATCCTAGCAAAATGCTCTACAAATTCATCAAATCCATTAAACAAATCCTAGATCTAGATCTCAAACTCACCAAACCCATATGGCTTTCCTAAATCTAGATCTCAAACTCACTAAACTCATATACAAAACCATATCATCAAATCCGTATACAAATCCATGTGAATCATCAAAGAAGAAGAAGAAGAAGATGATGATGATGAGAGGTCTGGCCATTGAGGTTTTGTGGGGTCAAGAGAGAAGAGAGCTAAGAGATGAGGGAGAACACGATGGTCAAGAGAGATGAGAGAGAATGTGAGAACAAATAAAGGTAAAAATAGTAATAATAAATGAATAAAATGATTATTTAAATAAAATGGGGTGTATAATAGATAAGCAAATGTTGGTATTTGTAAAAGTGATTGTATAAAATAGAAAATGTAGGTTGTTATACTAAAATAAACAAAAATATTTAGACAAATCGATGTGAATGCTCTTAACCATCGAAATACTAATGCTTTAACGGTAACTACTAAATGAAATTCCAAGACTAGAATTTTGTAGTTTTCTCCTCCCCCATTCTACCTTGGGGTGTTTTGTAATGGATAATTCCACGATGACTAGTTGTGGCCTTGTTTCGCTTTCTTAGTTTTATTATAATTCCGCGTTTTGTAATGACACTACAAAAAGTTACTTAATTTATTTTACCACATCACTTTACAAAACACTCAATATCAATGATTTTTTTTAGCATTCAACATATTAAAATAATATAAACAATACAATAAAATAATATATCCACTACAATAAACAACCATAATTACAACCAAAAGGAAATAATCATTATAATAATAAGAGGACAAATAAAAAATATTTTATTTGTCCCTTTAGCTCAATTAATGCAGTCATATTTTTTTTGAGAGATGCTACGTCTATAACATTTTTACAACAAATCACATGTGGTTAGTTGTTATTGGTTCAAATTTCAAACTAACGTTAAAATTACTTTTTTGCTCAAACAATAATAACTAGTAACAACTTGCCATTTAGAATTTGTTGTAAAAATGTTGTAGACATATCATTTTTTTCATTTTTTATATTAGTTGTTAAATTTTGTAATATGCCAATTTGACACCACCAATATTAATGCTATAAATAAAATTGCAATCATCAAAATAGAGCAATAATTATTAGTAGTAATTAATCGAGTTATGCTTGTGCTATATAAAGCGGCACAACTTGTAACACCACATGATAAGTTGTAAATGATAAAAAAATATTATGTATGACCGAGTTATGAATGATAAATGAATGTGTAATACAAGTATTTATGCCTCAGTGTAAGTTGTGCTACAAATTGGCAACTTTATGTGGCACAAGTTGTACCGCTTTTACGTGATCGAGCATAGCTCTAATAAATCAGGTAAGAATTGGAGGGGGTGGGAGACATGACGAGTGCGAGCGTACAAATAGGTCATAATTTCTTTCCAGTGAAGCGGCATGGCAATTTGTACGGAAAGCAATCCTCACCATATAAAATAATATATATCCACTTTAATTTATTTCTTATCAGAAAATATCCACTTGACTATTTATTGATGGGTCCGGTTAACGTGTGTGTGCATACATTAAGTTTTTTATTTTTGAAAATATTTTTTCAAAAATTAAAAAAATTATCATTATTTTTTCAATTCTCAAAAATATTTTTTTCAAAAATAAAAATTAATATATAGCCTAAAGACACATATTAATAAAATCCTTTATTGATATGTTATTTTTGTGTATGTATTATGTAAGCCACTCATCCACAAATACTCATTAAATCCCCTTTACCATGTTTCACCAAACTTTGAATGACCAATTTCTGAAATTGCAGACAACTCCTTTATTTGGCCATAAAAGGAATCTAAATTTTCTTGAACTAGAATAAAAGTCAATAATGGTCCCCCATAAAAAGACCCTTAAGAAAAAAAAAACCAAAAAACCAGATCATACTGTATATCTCTCTAAAAAGTATTGGTCTCACTCTTTCTCTCTCTTAAAAGCATTGGTGGCTTCGTATCTGGTTTTGTGAGACATGTCAATAGCAGCACTAAAAACGACAACAACCTTGAAACAAAGAAAGGAGGTATTACTACATGAAAATAGGAAATCTGGCCAATCCCTTTATCTCCCACCATCCGTTATAATTTGCAAATTCAATGAGCTATAGCAGCAAGCTTGGATATACTAGGAGTACTTTTATAGGTAGGGTTCACTGTTGTTGTTATTATTCTTCTTCTTCTTCCTCTTCTTTTACCTCATAGTGCTTCTACAGTTCTGCTTACTTTCCTTCTTTGAGGTGGGTTGGTTTCAGATTCTTGGCTAAATTTGGCAAAGTTCCGCTTTTTTTATTCTTCTATACAAAACCCATCTTTCCCTTCTTTTCCTTTGTCTTGTCTCTACACAGTACAAACCTTCTCTCTCTCTCTCTCTCTCTCTCTCTCTCTCTCTCTCCATTATCACTGCAAGACTTGTTGAAGATCTGCCAAATTAATCGACATTTTGTGGGAAGGTTTGCTCGATTTTATTTTATTTTTCCTTCGTTTTTTGGATGAGCAAGTGCAATTTGAATTCTCATATTTTTATAAGATCTTTTTATTTATTTATTTCTAGTTTAATCTGATGCATTGAGTTCGAGTTTGCGTTTGTGTACTGGGCCTACAGGCTAATTGTTGTTTTCTGTCTTTTTTTTTTGATGAATGCTTTCTGTCTTTTTTTGTTTTTTGTTTTTGTTATTTTGTTCATGATTTAGATTCCAGCTTAATTCCCCATTCTCTATCTTTGATCTGATAGTTAATTATTCCGTACAAGTATAAATAGATTTTATTTTTATCTTTACCATCTGAAACCCATAACATTCAGTCATTTATTTTCGTACTATATATTCTCGATCTACATATCACATTTGGTACCTCTGTGCACAAAGTTTTCTATTTAAAGAGAGTTTCTATTTAATACAAAAAGAAGAAGAAGAGAGTTTCTATTTCTATAATACTAGTTTAGACTGATAATTTGGTTTGATGTAAAGGGTGTGTGATCAGTTATCAGGGAAAATGACGAGGAAGAAAATTCAGATTAAGAAGATCGACAACACGACGGCAAGGCAGGTGACTTTCTCAAAGAGGAGGAGGGGGCTTCTTAAGAAAGCTTTTGAGCTCTCAACTCTCTGCGATGCTGATATTGCTCTCATAGTCTTTTCTGCAACTGGAAAGCTCTTTGAGTACGCCAGCTCAAGGTTTCAATCTCTTGTCTCATACATATTTCTACTTATAGAAAAACCCTTTTCCTATTTATAGAATAATATGTCATTGTCCATTCCTTGATCGATTTTTTTCATGCATTCACTATGATTTTATCATTTCTAAGGTGAGAGAGAGAGAGAGAAGATGAGAGACCCAGCTGCTCAAAATAATGAGATTCTAAGAAAAAGGCTGAACAAATCAGAAGTGATTGAAAAATTGTACCATGTAACATCAAATAAAGAGAAAAAAAAGTACTATAAAATCTTATGGTTACTGCCGAAGAAGAAAAAATATGAATTCTTTTGGAAAAAAGAAAGAGAAGTGATTGAAAATTGTACTATGTAGCATCAGATAAAGAAAAAAAAATACTATAAAATCTTATGTTACTGCCAAAAGCAAAAAAAATATGAATTCTTTTGGCAAAAAAAAAAAAGAGAGACTTTAATATCACCTAGAAGGGTTTAACGTATGTTGCTGCTACTTATTTTGAAGGTTTTTTTTTTTTTTTTGGGGGTGGGGGGGACTTGTTTTGAAGTTCTACTAGCCGGTTATTGTGTCTTGTAATATTGCTAATCTAACATTTTATTTTTCTTAAGTTTTAGAGTTGCATCTACTTAGTGTAAAGCCTCAATTAGCTACCTCAACTCTTCCTTTAATGCCTAATGGTCTTTGTGCTTTTGCACTTCCACCTCTTTGAATCCTCTTTTGTTCTCCTGACTAATCTATTCACAGCATTTCTGTAATGATTTCTTCATAAAATATCAAGCAAAATTATATGACTCAAACTTAGGAGCAAAGTCCTAAGTTTGGGATTATAATTTTTTATGTAGAGTAACATATGCCAATTTGAACACTTATTTTTTTTATGTATATATAAAACCTAATGCTAGAGATTCCAACACAAAAATGAGGGATGTTATTATAAATTAATTTAAACTAGGTACGTAACAAGCCCAACCTCACCATCCAATCTCTTTTGATAAACAATTTTCAGTAGACAAACTTCAAAAGAAGTAGACAAAGAGCTCTGAGCAACTTTATGAGGATGGAAATGCGAAGTGGACTGTACATGCTTTAAAAGACAAATCTTTATCGTGAAACACCAAAAAAAATGTTGTCTTATCAATATCCTTAATTTATGCAATTTCTTTATTATTGGCCTCTTCAATAGGTCTGATCTCGTTAAATAACCCTTCTCACTATCTTCTATAGTCATATGTACATGTTAATATCAACTTAGTTGTATTGTTATTCTACTTACAAACAACATCATTAGCCTTGCATTTTGAGTGTACGACGAAAGTTCAAAGGGTGTGCAATTTATTATATTGAGATTGTCAAGTTTTCTTGATTGAGAAGAAGGAATCAAATTATTCTACTCTATGTGAAATATATAAGCAATACTATGATGACAACAACAACAATAGCTAAGCCTTACTCTCAAAATTTTAGGGTCAGTTAATAAACTAGTTAGGGCTAACAACATATATTCTCTTCTGTAATACTATTTATTTGAAGTCATAATCTTCATTACTTCTTTATGTGACATGTTCTGTTTTTACTACTATTATTAATGTTATTTTTGTTTCCTATATCTTTTTTTATCTCCTCAACTTGTATCATACTCTTTCTTACCAGTTCATTAATCGTTTTTCTTTGAATATGATGAAACTATCTCAAGTGACTCTGTCTTATCTTTTCAACAATAGGGGCCACCCTTATCTTTAAGAAAATTTTCTCATTTTGAATCCTATGTTTCCTTGTATTTTCATATATCCTTATTAATATTCTCATTTCAATTATACTCATTTTTTGAATATATTGTTTTTTAGCAGCCTATTTTTAGAACTATAGAGTATAGTTAGTCTTATAGGTGAAGTAAATTATTATAATAAATTTGCAATATTAAAATTTGGAAATGTGTCCAATAGTCGTAAATGCAAAATGCAGACCTTCCAAATTATGTTTTAGAATCTGATTGTCCAAAAGAGACATTATTTTAGCTGTTTGCATATTTCTTTGTCCACGTGGCATACATATTACATGTCTCCTAAATCAAAAACACTGATCTCCCTCCCAATGAGCCTCCTAGAGCAGAAACATTAATCTCCCTCAAAATAAGCTTCTAGTGCTACCCTTAGTAATGCCATTTCTAATATGTACTGCATCATTACCATAGGAAAACTCCTTATACTCTAATAGACCACATCATCACTATATCTAAAGGGGGTAAGGGAAAAAAAGAATCTTTTTAAACCCTAGCACATTCGATTACACTAGAATCAAGTTGAGTTTGTCACCCACATTGAAGGAAATTAGAAGGCACTCCGAGAGAGGATGTTCCATGCACATGAATTTTACCAGAAGTATTTGTAAAACTTGCTTAGCAACTAATGAGTGATAAGTTTTTTTTTTTTGGGTGGCTAACGAGGATGTCTAGAGATCTACGAGCAGCTGATTGTTCCTTGAGTGTGTATAGTTTCTATATCCCATACATATCAAGTTATTATAGGGAAGAATTTCTTGTAGGTAACCCAAAGATGCTGGTTAGGAGTCTTAAACTCAAAACCTCATGGATCTCAAGACATAGTAAGAATCACTAGACCAATCCCATGAAGTTACACATGTAAGTTATAAGTTGAAACATTTAACCCAAAGATGCTGGGTAGGAGTTTTAAACTCAGAATCTCACGGATCTCATGACATCCTAGGAATCGCTAGACCAACCCCTTGTACTTACATTTAAGTTATAAGCTATAACATTTAATTGGTATATAATGCATGAACTAAGTATGGAGAATTGTATTTTTTGTTAAAAGAAGTGACTTAGTCTTTCTCTCACATTTTTAATTTCCTCAAATTTGAATAAATTTATTCTTTCTCATAGGTGAATTAATCACTCTCTTTTGAACATGATCAAACTATCTCAAGTGATTCTTCTCATCATTTTTCATCAATAGGGGCCACCACTACCTTAAATCGAATTTCCTAATTTCTAATTCTATCAAATTTTTTTTTGGGTGGTATTTTCACTTATCCATCTTTACATCTCATTTAAGTTGCACTCATTTTATGAATATGTTGCTTCTTAACAACTTCACATTCAGTATCATAGAGCATAGTTGGTCTTATAGCAGTCTTATAAAATTCTCTCTTTAACTTGATATATATTATATGATCACACAATATTCTTGATGCACTTCTCCGTTTCATCAACTTTTCTCTTATCTTATAATTCACATTCTCTTCAATCTATCTATCTTTATGAATTACTGATTCAAATATCAAAAGCTTCTTCTATTTAATATCACTTGACTATTGAATTTACCACCCCTTCATCCTTATTTCTGCTTTTGCTAAAATTATATTCCATGTACTCTATTTTAGTCCTATTTAATCATAAAGCCTTTGGATTCTAGAGTGTCTTGCTAAATTTCTTACTTGGCATTACTCCCCTTCTAATTTCATCTATTAAAATTATATAATAAATTAGAAATCAAGGGACTCCCTCATTATTCCATTTAGTTAACTCATCCATCACTAGTCTAAAGAGATATGGATTTAATATTGATTCTTGACTTAAACCTATAGTGATAATAAACTCACTTGTGATGCTTTAACTTGTTTACACACTAGTATTAAATTAGTTCTCCAATCACTAGTCATTTTGTTAACAATTAACACTTAAGATCTTATGGAAAAGTTTTGTCTACCAGCATACATCCACACCGCCCAAGCATTCCCAAACTTCAATGGAAATTTCATCCAGTCCCACTGTTTTTCCTATTTTCATCCTCCTTAATGTGTCCTTTACCTAGGTCATCCTAATTCTTTGAAAAAATCTACACTATCTATCCTTCGTTGGGTTATTTAATTTGCTCCAATCTTTTATATTGTTAACATTAGAAAGTTTATCAAAATAACTTTTACATCTTTCTTTTAAGGTACTTTTTTTTACCAACACTCTTTGATCTTCATCTTTAATGCATCAAATATCATTCAAGTCATGTTTTCATTTCTCATTGTCTTAGTAAGTTTATAAATATTCTTCTCCCTCCTTTGTCCCCAACTTGTTATAAAATTTTACATTTAGCCTCTTGAACAGCCCTCTTTGCTTCCCTCTTCGCCACTTTTAATTTTCATTAGCATCATTGACTCAACATCTAGGTAGGTTTCTATATTTCTCTCTCTTTTATTGCTTGAGCCTCCTTATTCCCCCGCCAAGTCTCCTTGTTCGGTCGCCCATATCCTATAGATTTTCCAAGTCAGTCTTTAGCCACTCTATTAATAACATTAGTCTTTTCATTCTACATCTTATCAACATTTTCATCTAAATTCCACGTGCTATCTATGATCATTTTATTTATAAACAAATCTTGTTTCTTCCCCTTCAAACCCTACCACCTATTACTTGTATTTTTATTTTTTGGGTCTAATTCCTCTTCTTTTCTAGTTTCTCATACAAATATCTAGTACCACCGCCTTACACTGAGTTGTTACACTCTCTCCCGGCATAACCTTACAATTTTTACAACATGTCATCAATTCTTAAAATATGATACTGATATTTGATAATAATTTGGTTACTGGTGCGGTTATCAACACACGTCCATGAAGTGCCATCCTCCTTTGGCATGAGTAAGGTTGATACTACATAAGGAATCATGTTTTCTCTAAAATGTTCCTTCTTCAAAATCTCCATGACTTCTATATTCAATTCTTCATGCTCCTTCAGATTCATTAAATAGTGCACTTTGTTAGATAGGTTATCAGTACACTAATAAGCTTCCTTTTTTCTTTAGCCACCAATATGTACACCACCCTAGTATTTTTACCTTATATTACAATTGGACAAAGTTAGAAAATCACCACTCTCCTCTTTGGAAGATGTAGGAGCTTTTTATTTATTTATTTTTATTTTTTCAAAACTTTCTAATTTTAAAGGTATATGTATTTCTATGGCCGTCATATGGCTATCATATTGCCAAAGCCACACCCAAAAAGGGAATGACTAACATCCATGGGGATGGTTTCACACCAAACTTCATCTTTATAATTCTTTCCCATTTCAACATAAACAGGAAATCTTCTAGTTACCATTACCTCTTTACCTTTCTTCAACCATGCTTTTCATTAAGGCTTTAAGATAGGGTTCCATATTCAACTTAAATCATGTCCACCATTTCTTGTGCAAGGATTTTCTCACAAAATTTTCCATTAATGATAATGGAACACACCTTTCCATGGGAGTTGCATGTGCATTTGAAGATGCTATGACTAAGCCAATCCTTGTTTGAGTCATTTTAGGAATTACAAATGTTCAATTCAATCTCCTCACATTGCATCACCCCCATTATCTTCGTCCAAAAGTCACATACACATATGCCATTTTCTTTGGACATTGGTTTGCAAGATAACCAATTTGCCCACACCTAAAAACAAGAAGATTGTCAACCATCTCGACTCGTTTGTTCACCAGCACAACCTTTTAGAGCTATCTTAGGTTGATATTTAGAATAAATTTTAGGTTTTGAGCTACCTTCTCCACTCTTAGAGCTTTCACCTTTGAACATCACCGATTGTCGACCAACACAACCTTTTTGTTGATCACTTTGAGCAAGCTTAGCATCAGCCTTCAAAGCTAATAGCTAAGCATTGTGCAATCCCCAAATTTGATTCATATCTAATTCATCTCAAATTGGCATATCCAATCAGTCAATGTATCTTGATGCAACACTCATCCAGTCCAAATCACGTAATCTGGGGTATCACAATTTCTCCCATCCAAATTCTTAATGTCCTTATTAGAGTCTTGTTGCAATGTATGCAGTATCCTTAAGCTACATGGCATTACTAGGTTGGCTCTGATATCATTTGTTACAACTTGAAGAGACCTCTAGTCACATATGTTCTATACTAAAAAAAAACCGTAGTCAAGTTATAATTAATGTTTCTTGTAATTGATTATATAACTAAGATAGAGCTAAACCACCGCGCACTCTTGGCGCGATGGTCACTTCACAAGCATAAGTGCTTGTGGGGTGTGGGAAGTAAGGACCGGGGTTCAAGTTTGTAGAAGGGAGCTTCATACACATATACATTTAGATTAAGTTAGAATATAATTTCTATCTTGTATATAAAAATAAAAGGAAAAAGAAAAAGAAAAAAAAGTATAAGAAGAAGAAGAAGAAGATAGAGCTAATAAACGTCCAATATTAAATTCAACATGCCGCACAAAACACACTAACCCAATCCAATCTAGATAATCCGGGGTATTAGTATCACACTAATTCTATTACATTACTCCTTGCACAACTAATACTACCCTTTTTTTCAACTATAATATTTTTGAAATTATTTTGACACACTATCTTCATTATATTTTTAGTAATTCTTGTAGAGAATTTTTATTCAACGTATTATACTTACCTTTGTTAAAACACTCAAATAGATAATAGTCAATGTCTTCATTACATAATATTAAAATGCTACAATATGTTATTTATTATCATTCATATCGATTCTGTAACCATATCAAACAAAATGGAGATAAAAAAAACTAACACTTTCTGCATATCTTTTTCATTGCTGTAATAGTGCAAAGCTCTTCCTTATGGATGTAGATTTTATTCTTCTATGAGATTTTACCTGCAAGCTGTAATTTTTAATTGTTGTAACATTTAAATGCAATAGCTAGAACCAAATCAAAAAAGTTTTAAGTCATTTTATTTGATGTTTGTAAATAAGTAAGAAATTAATGTACCCCTTGTGTCAATCAATATAAATAGTTTGTGGATTCATATAAATGTTCACCTTTTATGGTTTGCAATTAGAAGTTTGCATATAGTTTGTGTCAATATCATTTGTGGTTCACATTTTAATTGAGAACGCAGTTAGCCTGGATACAACAGCAGATATGCAAACATGAGATAAATAATTCTTCAGTCACCAGCTCAAATTTCCTTTTCTTAGATTTGAGTCAGAAATAGTAGTATATTATATTAGTTTATAAGTTCATCCTCATATTCATTTTATTAAAATTAGAGAGAGAGAAAATAATTGAATGGGCTATTCTTTTGTTGTATGAAGTATGCAGCAGGTAATTGAAAGACATAATCTACACTTGGATAATCTTGGAAAAATGGACCAACCGTCTCTTGAGTTGCAGGTATGATGTTTTGAACTTTTTTAGTTGGTGAATAAGTCATGTAGGTGAAAGGTCATAAGAAACAGAACAGTATTTCAATATAATCTCTTTTGAATCTACAAGAAGTTCCTTTAACTCCCTAGGATAAATTTGAAGTCCGCTAGAAAAAAAAATTTTGAAAAAAACCATAGAAATTTTATTAATGAAATTTTGAATTACCTTGATGGTTGCATATAAATAGGCAAGTAGACCCTAAAATACCCTAATTGGTTTCAAGCAAAAAACTAGGCTAGAAATATTAAAAATTTCCAAAAAAGTTAAAATTATAAATAAAATCCTACAAACTCTAGGAAACGTCCCAAAATAGAGGAGATCTTGTTCTGAATTTTAAATTACCAGTTATATAAAAAAGAAATAATTATCATAAACAACAAAAATTAATGACTAACGAATGCTGAAATGAAAGAATTTGACCAAAAAGTGGCATAGGCCATAGCCATATCTTAAAACTACCATCCAACAACAACAAATCTTTAGTCCCAAATTTTTTGCAGTCAATTATGGATCCTTAACAATATATTAGGGTTTGCCACGTGTTTTTCCTTCATTCTATTCCATCCGAATATGTAGTGTCTATTACTTACTTACATTACTAGTCCTTTTTAACTAATTGTACCAATGTTATTCTTGGTTTTCATCTACCGTTTTTCCATTACCTTAACTTAAATTAACTTCCTCTTTTATGCTGGTGCATTAATTGCTCTCATTTGAACATGACCAAATCTCAAGTCACTCTCCCTTGTCTTTTCATCAATAGGGCAACTCCTAACTTTAAGTGGATTATCTCATTTTGAAGCTTATCTTTACATGTATTTCCGTTTATCCATCTTTGTATTCCAATTGTTTCAATTTAATATTGATGCAGTAAAATTTTATCATTGTCATAAGCAAAAATTATCTAGATTATTTTTTAATCCATTCTCATTAAAATTTCATAACAATTTTGAAACTTACATTTTATTGAAATTTTACCACCATAAGAAAAGATAGGAACATTTTTTTGAAACACGTAGACTACTTGTGGCACACCCAAAATGATGACCCTAACATTTAGGGCAGCATTAAATTTTCTTATTGAAAGCTGGATTGGAATTGTGTACATATTTTAGAACAATTGATATATTAAAAGTGCTCACATCACATGACAAAAAAGTGTTCATGAACGGAAATTCTTTATGTTAGCTTGAGAACAGTACCTCCTACACCATGTTGAGCAAGGAAATTGAGGAGAAAACACGTGAACTGAGGTTTGCAACTACCTTGCTATCAACTTGTTACTGTAAAGACATGCACATACCACACTAAATTAATGTTGAGAAATGTGTACACCTAACAGGAAAATTAAGGGAGAAGAGCTCCATGGAATGGATATAGAAGAATTACAGACACTAGAGAAAGTGCTTGAAGTAGGCCTGAGCCGTGTTCTAGAAACAAAGGCTTGTCTCTGTGTTATCTCTGTTTGCTGTAATTCTTGTGGAGTGTTGAAATTTATGTATATTCTCTTAATATCAGAAACCTTTTTGTCTTTCAGGGTGAAAGATTTCTGGAAGAGATCACTGTCCTTCAGCGAAAGGTAATGTTCCAAACTTTAAATTTGTGCAAGACATTTCATAGAATTATTATAATTTTGGGAATGGGTTTCCGGATTAGATCAGTGCCCTTAAGCAAAAGGTGATATGGTTTGAACGAAAAATATCTTTGCTTTAGTGATGAGCCGCTCCATAATCAATGTTATCATGGTAAAATATTGAAATAGTAGGTGGAAAGAAAGAGACAAAGAGAAGGTAAGAGAAAGAACACAAGGATTTTATTTTATTTTATTGTTATTATTTTTTTTTGCAGAGGAACACAAGAAATTAAAGTGGTTTGATGTTAGAGGCCTACATTAGCAGTAGAAAGTCATAACCACATCTTTACCATTGAATTATGTGTATTACAATGTATTCATTGAAGGGAATTAGTAGTAGACTAACTCTATGTTAACCCTAGGAATACATTAATATAGTTAGGACTGTGTTAGGACTACAATAATATAATATAAGCTTCTGCACTAAATCCATTTTGTTAGTAAATGTGAGTAAATAGTTTTAAATTATGAGTTAGTTGTAGAACAAAGTATTTTATCATCCAAAATGAATAGTGTTGATGCAAGTTGGTACATTTCATAAAAAATATAGCTGAGAAGTCTTGGATTTGTAAAACTCTTTCAGCCTTTTATGAAGGTCTTTGTATGTGCACTGCGTAGAGAAAGGAATTCACATGGCAAGCAACCACCATTGAACCTTTAGTTGAAACTATTGTCCTCATAATTTCAGAACTGAATGTTAAATTGTTTATCCTATAACCTGACTTAAAACAATTTTGATTGCCCCATAAAAGGGTATCAATTTCTTATGATGGACCTTTATAAGAAGTTTGGTACATATAGCATACTATATTGTATTTTGTGTTTAAGGCTAAGATGTCTTAATAATTTTCTGTGCATCTTATTCTTTTAATGCAGGGAGCCCAACTGATGGCAGAAAACCAACGATTAAAACAGGTAATAGGTCTCTCTATTTCTTTTTTCGTTATTTTGTTTTCTATTTTTTCCCCTTTGTATTTCAGTCATAAAAAATGTCTCTTCCACAGATGGAGAATATGTTTAGCACTCAAACACATGTACTTGATCAAGGTCGGTCATCTGAGTCAATCAGCAATATTTGCAACTCATCTGATCCTCCTCAAGACAATGACAGTTCAGACACTTCTCTCAAGTTGGGGTAAGTTTGTAAAATTCCATTGATTTCAATTGTTTTCTCTTCTTCTCTTTTTTTTTGGGGGGGGGGGAGGGGGGTTGGGATTTCTGGATGAAGTATGAAATAAGATTTAGGATTCAATCCAAGTATATTTCCATCAAACCTCAATATTTAGGGGCCTTATATTTACTAAAGCATGTAGTTGTGGTTCAATAGAGGAACTTGACCAAACTGAGAAATCTGTCCTGGGGTTTAATTATTTCTCTGGATTTAGCATTACAATAAGTACTAACGTACCATATGTTGGAAATAAAACAAAAATATTGATGGGCCTTTCAACTCTTACTCTCACAAACACTCACACACTACTTATTGTATAGAAGAGACTCACACTTAAATGAAATAAAGGGAGAGAGAGTGGAGAGGGAAGAGTTATAACACTTTAATATTTTGTATTTCTCTTCAACTCTTGCATAGAACTTGACGGATGAATAGGTTTATATAGTACACCATCCAACCTCTAACTCCCACTACATTTATTTTTTTGACTCTTGCATTCATAAATCCCACACATAACTTCAATAAACTTCCCACTACATTTCACTTATGAAACTTCCACTTATTTATGAAAGGTTAATTAAAAAGAAGTTTAACTTCTAACACTCCCCCTTAAACTAGTTTTCTTGATTACTCCAAGTAAACCTCATAGCTTGTTGAATGTGTCATACTTGAGTGGTTTAGTGGGTATATCTGCAACCTGATCATGTGACTTCACAAACTCAAGATGAACTTCCTTTCTTGCAATACATTCTCGAATAAAATGATATCTTGTGTTGATGTGTTTGCTTCGGTCATGAAAGACTGGATTATTTGCAAGAGCTAGTGTTGACTTATTGTCCACAAATATCTTCGTAGCTTCATCTTGCAACATCTGCAACTCCTTTAACAAATTTCTGAGCCAAATTGCATGACAAACACTGGAGGTAGCAACAACGTACTCAACTTCACAAGTGGAAAGTGTCATGATTGGCTGCTTCTTGGACGTCCATGTAAATGTAGTATCACCCATATAGAATACAAAACCAATAGTACTCTTTCTATCATTAGTGTCTCCGGCCCAATCACTATCACTATAGCCAACAAGTTTAAAATCTTTAGTGGGTGAATACAATAGTCCATAATCCAGTGTACCTTTTAAATAGCAAAGAATTCTCTTGGCAGTCTTCAAATGAATCATTGTCGGTGCTTCTACGTAACGATTAACTAGTACAACGCCAAAAAGAATGTTTGGTCTTGTGCATGTTAGATACCTGAGACTTTCAACCACACTCTTGAAGAATGTTGGATTAACCTTCTCTTTATCGTCATGCTTTGATAACTTCACTCCACATTCTACAGGGGTGCTAACTGGATTGGAATTTAACATCTCAAACTTCTTGAGAATATCCTCTGCATAACCTTCTTGGGAAATAAAAATCCCATCCTCCATTTGCTTCACTTCAATGCCTAGATAATAGGCCATAAGTCCAAAATCTATCATTTCAAACTCCTTAGTCATTGCTTTCTTGAAGTCATCAAACATACTTGGATTGTTGCCTGTAAAAATCAAATCATCTACATACAAACAAACAATTAAGATATCTCCATTTTTATGCACCTTACAATAAAGCGCATGTTCACATGGGCATTTAGAAAACCCATTAACTTGGAAATATTTTTCAATTCTACTATTCCAAGCTCTTGGTGCCTGTTTCAGGCCAAATAGAGCTTTCTTCAACTTCAAAACTTTATCTTCCTGCCCCTCTACAACATTGCCAATAGGCTGCTCAACATAAAGTTCTTCCTCAAGGTAGCCATTCAAAAATGCGGATTTTATATCCATTTGGAAAATTCTCCATTGATTCTGAGCTACTAAAGAAATTAGCAATCGTATCGTTTCCAAACGAGCAACTAGGGCAAATACCTCATCATAATCAATACCTTATTGTTGACTACAGCCTTTCACCACCAATCTTGCTTTGTATCTCTCTACCTCTCCTTTTCCATTTTTCTTCAACTTGTACACCCATTTTACACTAGTTGTCTTCTTTCCAGTTGGAAGAGTTGCAAGCTCCCATGTATCATTCTTCTTTATTGCCTTGATCTCTTCGTCCATAGCATCTCTCCATTTTTTGTCTCGCATCACTTCTTCAAATCCTTAGGTTCACAATTAGCAAATAGACAAAAAAGTGTTACACCATCTGTAATCTCTATTGAATCATAAAGATCCTGGAGACTTCTCATTTTTCTTGGTCTTTCACTAGAACTTCCTTCTAGTAATGATGATGATAATGGACTTTCATGAATGGGAGATGATGCTGCTGGTGATGGAGGTGGAGTGATAGGCTCTTCGTGAACTTCATTCCCTTGATCTTCCTCTTTGGATAGAGGAAAGAAATCATACTTCTCTTCTTCTTGGGTGCTCCATTCTCATGTGTCTTCTTCATTGAATTCCACATCTCGACTAACAATGACTTTTCCAATGCTCGAGCTTATAGCCCTTAGAGCTTGGATCATAGCCAATGAAAACATACTTCTTCCTTTTATCATCTAGCTTGGATCTCTCTTAATCTTGTACATGTGCATATGCAATGCTCCCAAACACACGAAGATGGGAAATTGTAGGATTCTTCCTACTCCAAGCTTGTTGTGGGGTTTTTTCTTGTACACTTCTTGTGGGGCAACGATTGGACAAATAGATTGCACAATCTTTAGCTTCAACCCAAAATTCTTTAGGCATTTTCTTGCTCTTCTACATGCTTTTGGCCATATTAAGAATTGAATGATTCTTTCTTTCTGCTACACCATTCTGTTGTGGTGACCTTGGAATTGTTAGAGGGCGGCGAATCCCATTTGCTTCACAAAATTCTTTGAATTCATTTGATGTGAATTCGCCTCCTCTATCAGATCTTAAGGCCTTAATTTCATGGCCACTACTTTTCTACAAATGCATTAAATTTCTTAAATTCACCAAATGCTTCAGATTTCTGCTTCAAAAAATAAACCCACGTTTTTCTGCTAAAATCATCAATAAAGAGAAGAAAGTAGTTACTTTTACCAAGTGATGATGGCTTGATAGGTCCACACACATCAGTATGAACAAGTTGCAATGACTTGGTTGCTCTTGTACTAGCTTCTTTTGGAAAGCTCTTCCTTGATTGCTTGCCATGGAGACATCCTTCACAAAGCTGGTTAGGATGCTCAATGGAAGGCAATCCTCTCACCATCATTGTCTTTGCCAACAACTATAGTCCTCCAAAGTTTAAGTGCCCAAATCTTAGATGCCAAAGCCAAGAAGAATCTTTAAAACAAGCCTTCAGACATCTAATAACATCATGTTGAATATTTAACAAGAACATTCTATTTCTTGTCATAGTCACATTAGCCATCACATTATTTTTCTGATCCCTTATTAAGCAACTACGATCTTTTAACTGGATATCATAGTTTTTCTCAAGGAGTTGTCCCATAATCAAAATATTAGTTTTCATGCTTGGCACACAATATACATCAAAAACAAATTGATGATCTTCATTCTTTAAACAGATAAGAATTTTACCGATCCTCTTCACTGAAACTCTGGATGAGTCACCAAAGGTAACATTCTCGACCACCGATTCATCAATCTCCATAAACATCCTTTTATTCCCACACATATGGTTGCTAGCACCAGAGTCAAGATACCACGCACCATTTTCTTCTCTGTCTTCTTCTTTTTATGCCAACAATAAAGTCGGCTCCACTTCTTCATTCTTATCTTCAATATAGTTAGCTTTCTCCTCAACAGTGTCAGCGGCATTTTTACATTCAGAAGCATAATGTCCATATTTTTGACAATTATAACATTTAATGCTAGACTTATCATACCTTCTTCTATATGGTCTTGAGAAACTTCATCTTCCATGATCTCTTGTGGATTGTGAACTTTGACCCCTCTCTTCATAATTGGGAGAGTTTTGATCATTCCTTCCTCTAGATCCTCTCCCTCTACCACGTCCACGTCCTCGGCCTCTTTGGCTACTTTCACGCCACCCTTTCTCATTCAAGGTGAGCTTTGCTTGTAGGACTTGCTCCAAAGGTTCTTGCTTCTTCTTATTGAGCCTTTCTTCATGGGCTTGTAATGATCCCATGAGCTGGTTAATGGTCACTGACTCCAAGTCTTTTGATTCCTTAATTACCACAACGATATAGTCAAACTTAGAAGTTAATGACCGTAGGAATTTTTCTACCACATGGAAATCATCCAAGTTCTCACCATATCTCTTCAATTGATTTATAATTGCCAACACCCTTGAAAAATAATCTTAGATAGATTCAGGACCCGTTTGTTACTGTTGTTTAGACAACAGTTTTTAGTGTTTAAACAATATTATATGTATTTTTACACTTTTTCATCCACACGTATTTCCAAAAAATACAAAGAAAGTTACTACACCCTTGAAAAATAATCTTAGATAGATTCAGGACCCGTTTGTTACTGTTGTTTAGACAACAGTTTTTAGTGTTTAAACAATATTATATGTATTTTTACACTTTTTCATCCACACGTATTTCCAAAAAATACAAACAAAGTTACTAGAAATCTCTTACCAAACGGGCCCTTAGATTTTTTCATGGGCAAACCTTCAAACTCGCCTCTCAATGTTTGAAGGCGAACTTTCTTCACTTTATCAACTCCTGTTAGAGAGTTTTTAAGAATCTCCCATGCTTGCTTAGATGAAGTTGCATTTGCAACTTTCTCGAACATGAATTCATCCAAACCTTGATAAATCAACGTAAGAGCTTGTTGGTCTTTCTTCCAAGCCTTTTGCAAGGCTTCCTTTTAGTTTAGAGTCAAAGATTCTTCATCTTGTAACTCCACATAACCTTTCTCCACAATCTCCCATGCATCTTGGGATCCGAGCAACGCCTTCATTCGGATACTCCAATTTTCAAAGTTTTGTTTGGTAAGTCGAGGAAATTGGAACGACACCATCCCTATTGGCAATAGCCATTTTCACCACGAACCGATTGGCTCTGATACCACTTTGTTGGAAATAAAACAAAAATATTGATGGACCTTTTCTCTCTTACTCTCACAAACACTCACACACTACTTAGTGTATAGAAGAGACTCACACTCACAAATTAAATAAAGGGAGAGAGTGGAGAGGGAAGAGTTAGAACACTTTAATGTTTTGTATTTCTCTTCAACTCTTGCATAGAACTTGACGGATGAATAGGTTTATATAGTACACCATCCAACCTCTATCTCCCACTACATTTATTTTTCTAACTCTTACATTTATAAATCCCACACATAACTTCAATAAACCTCCCACTACATTTAACTTATGAAACTCCCACTTATTTATGAAAGGTTAATTAAAAACAAGTTAAACTTCTAACAATATATTCTTAAATCCATTTTAAAGTAAATCCGGGCTTATTTGGTACTAAAAGATAAATTTGGTGGCAAAATTAATGGTTGCAGTCATAAGGTGATGTCACTTTCAACTCATCATTGAACAATTTGTCTGTTTGTGTAGCAACTTAACTATCATCATTGACATCACCACATACCCTTGGTGCGATAGTCACTCTACAAGTATAAGTGCTTGTAAGGTGTGGGGGGGTAAGGACCGGGGTTCAAGTCTCCAAGAGGGAGTTTCATACATATATACACTTAAATTAAGCTAGTGTAGAATTTCTATCTTGTAAAAAAAAAAAAAAAAAAAAATCTCATCATTGACTGCATGCCAAGAAATGCATGCTGCTACTGTAGAGAAACCGTTTGCCTTAGTGCATGTTTCTATGTCTTGCAGGCTACCTTTCCCTAAATGAATTTGAAGTATAGTGAAGATGAAGAAGCATACACGGATTCTCTTTTCTCCAATACAAAAGAAAAAAAAAGCCATGTCGAAGTAAATATAAATCCTAGCTCAGAGTTGTAATTAAGTTTCTGTAAGACCAATTTATTTCCATCAGTTGATTCAAAGAGAGTACGTATGTGGTAAATTTTGGATGCTAAATCATGTTTATGGATAAATCAAATTTGTTTCAATGGAAAATAAAGTAGAAGTTGATGGGAAAGGTTGCTTGTACAGTAGAGACTGATCTTGGCAAGACATACTATTGATAATTTGCATAAGATGAACTGGAACTCAGATGCTTGAAGAGCAGCAAAAGTATTAGTAATTCCAGTAATTTCTTCCAATATCGATGACATGGTAATCCTTAAACAACATATATATTTATACTTTGACAATTGTGCTTATGTTTGTAGGGTTTGCTCCTTAAGTTGCATAGTTCGAGTTCTTGATGACAATTCAGGGCATGAAATTGAATAACAATTCTGCAATAGGTTTGTTTATCTATGTGTGATTGCCTTTGAAGTATTACATGTCCGCCTTCACATTTCTTTATCAAGAATGGGGCTTTTGAGTACACTTGGTTTAAGGTCTAAATTTGTTAATGTATACTTTCAAGTAAATCTTGCTCCATCAAATAAGACTTGTGGGCTTCCTATAATTTTGGAATACAGATTCTTGCTACAAATTGGGAAAAATGATATCATAATTCATAATATAATATGATCCCACTGTGCTTTTATTATTTCTTTTTATTGAATTTTTCTAGGGTAAATTGTTCTTCTATTTCATAGTCTTCCTTGATCTATAAAATGCATGTATTATCTTAACCATCGCCGCCAAAGAAAATTCAAGACTTGTACTTCACAAATTTCAGCCATTTTCACTAGTAGTTGTCTTGGTTCTCTCTCTTTCTCTCTCTCTCTATATGTATGTATGAAAAAAATGAAAGTAAATTAATATAGCTACATTTTAAATTATATGCTTACATGTCATACCTGCATCATATGTATGTAGTTTGGTATTCACTATCAAGTAAACTCATCAAAATTTTTGTTTAACATGTTAGGGCTAGCTAAGACTTATAAATCAAATGTCAATGACTTTTTTAAGTCCCTTTTTTTAAAGCTCTTCGTGAAATAGAGAAAAATGGGTTTTTTTTCCCCTCACTTTTGGGACATAGAAAATTGAATTCAAATCACTAAAAATAGAACAAAAACTTGATCCATGAAGGGTTTTCACTAGTTCTTAGTACTTTGGAATGAGAAAGGTTTTTAACACCTCTTGGAAATAATGACATTACATAAAGATAAGGGCACAATTGCAACATCTCTGATTCTTCGAATTCTGCATGTGAACTATGAAATTCTTAAGACGCGCCGGGGGGGGGGGGGGGGGGGGGCGTCTGTGGCTTTGGAGTTTTATTATTTGACACAATGTGGATCAGCTTCAGTTATATTAAAGTTAGAACCAGCTCAGCTAGAAGCCTAGAACAGTTGTAAGAGTCAAACTAATAGCATGCTTCTTAATTTCCATGAATTTCTAGAGAAGTGATATTCTGTTTAGAGAAATTGGACGATTTAAATGGGAGGGAATCCTTTCCCAAATAATTTATTCCACTTGTTACACAAATGTTGAGAACATCTTGGATGGATAAGCTATCGCTTTTTTGCTCAATTTATTTCTGAAAATCAGAATAGATATACAGCCTATTAAAACTGAGTTCCAGTACAGTTCATGATAATTGCTTGTGCAGACTCAAGGGTTTGCCCCTGATCAGTCATCCTGGGGTTTCAACCAGGAGAAGCATTCACATTTGAGGTGCATATCACATTGCAATTTCATTTATTTTGAATGTCTACTTCTCAGTAGACAAAATTGAGGCCACGAAGTATTTCTAGTTTTCTACCCTTCCTTTTTTTCCTTCTTTGCTTTTGCAGGGTGGACCCTCAGAAATAAATGTGGCATTAGAATTTGCTGTAAATTCTCTTGAGGTATGTATTTTGTGCCTAGAATTCTAGTACATAGGCTTCTTAATTTGTTTCATAACTTATGTATCCTAGATGCCGTTTCATGTATGTTGTTTTATTGATGGTGGCCAAGGTGACATAATAATTCGCTAAGCACTTGGAAATAAAATGTCATCATAAAAATAGGGTGCCAGGGCTAAATAATGATTATGGAGAAGTACAGTCCAAAGTCCTACAAAAACTATAAAGTATAAATTCGAGTAAGAGAATGAAATTGTGTTTTGGAAAACAAGTTTCAGAAGTGAAAGTATATCTCTCCTTCGAAAATTTATTAGAAATAGTTTAAGAATCTGAATTTAAACATAAAGTATTTATCAAATCATAACCATACCAATATGTCAATTTCCTGAACGATAAGTTTCTTGAAAAGTTAAAGAATATAAATTCAATGACTTGATAATTCTACGTTTAGCATCTAAAGTATAAAACAAAATGGGCAGCTATTCGGCAACAAATCTTGAGGAGGGTTTGCTTCTTTTTTTTTTCTTCTTTTTTTAATGGTGAAAGGATAATTTCTTTTGCAGGTTGTGAACATTTAAGTCATCGGCCACAGTCGTTATGAGCATGCAAGATGAAGTACATGCCTACAGGAGCATATTAGCCTTTTGCATGTCTCATATTTTTGAGGTAATTAAATAACAATATTAATGCAGAAATGTTTATCGCTTGGCTAACACAAAGTGCATTTTATGCTTCACACGTTGAATGGAGTATTGAAGATGCCCGGCATTCTTTTATAAACAGGACTGCCACTCTTCTGAAACTTTTTTTCCTTTAAATTTCTCTTTTCCTTGCCCAATAAACAAAAGTTGAGGGCTTTTATGACTATTATTAAAATTTCCCTTTAGACATGGTTAGAATGCCTGCTAATTCCTTAGAAATGAGAGGCTGAATCAACTTTGCCCAAAGGTTTTGCACGAGATTCACATATGCAGGGGGTTAGAAATACCAGGCAGTTTCTACTTGAATGAAGGTTGTGGACAGAATGGTGCTGATCTTGGTAGGGGTGGGTCTCCATTTGTGAGAAGTTTGTGTAAACCAAACAGCTCATGCAGCTAATGAATGTTGCTCTGGAAATAAGACAATACTTCAGATTTCTAAAAAGTTCTTGCATGTCGAGTGTCTAAGTCTCTTACACGATCCCATTACAGGAATCAGTTAACCGTTCCTTGTTGAAAATGCTCACATACCCATAAATAGAACAAAATCTGGCTAAAAGGAGAACTCTGTGCATGGTGGCTGCTATGACTTTGTTGACTACATTTGAGAAGTGGACACTGGATTACACTGGAATAATTAGTGGCCCATTTCTCACTTGCACTCCCAAACACTAACGCTACTCAAAGAAAGTAACTCAATCACAAAGCACACACAAGGCCACAAGGGGAGAGAGTGTGGAGAGGGAAGTGTAAGAGAACTCTTTAACACTTGTATTTCTCTTCTTTCACTCTTGCTTTGAAATTTTCTGATGCATCGGTTATATATACTATACCATCTATCCTCTTAATTCCAACTACATTTATTTTCTAAACTTTTATATTTATAAAATCCCAGACATAACTTCAAGAAACCCCCCACATGCATTTGTTGCAATTTATTTAACTTATTAAACTCACAGTTAGTAATGAAATTTTAATTAAAAACAAGTTTAATTTCTAACGTCCCTCCTTAAACTTGTTTTCATTATCACTCCAAGTAAGGCTTGTAGCTTGTAGAAGGTGTCATACTTTAGTGGTTTAGTGAAGATATTTGCAACATGATCATGTGATTTCACGAACTCAAGTTGAACTTCCTTTCTAGCAATACATTCTTGAATAAAATGATACCTTGTATTGATGTGCTTGCTTTGGTAGTGAAAGACTAGATTCTTTGCAAGATTTAGTGTTGATTTATTGTTTACAAATATCTTTGTAGCTTCTTCTTGTAGCTTTTGCAACTCCTTCAACAAACTTCTAAGTCAAATTGCATGACAAACACTAGAGGTAGCAGCAACGTACTCAGCTTTACTTCTTAGAAGTCGATGTAAATACAGTATCACCCAAATAGAATACAAAACCACTAGTACTCTTTTTTTTATCATCCATGTCTCTAGCTCAATCACTATCATTATAGCCAATAAGGTGAATTCTCTTCTCTATCTTCTCCTTTGGAATGGAATTGCAATGAATCTCTTGTTGTGCGCTTGTTAGAGATTTCTCATTCTTCATGTAATTTGAATGTTCTTCGTCTTTGAAGATTTGTGGTGGAGTTTTCTGGAGGCGTTAAAGCTTAAATCCAATAAAACTTTGATGGAATAGAGTGCTTGAAGTCTCTAGAGGCTTTGAGTTGACTCCAGTAGAACTTTGATAGTTGGAAGGATGATTTGGATGAATGTCCATCAAATTCGAATATCTAGATGTAGAAGTTCTTCAGGGCTTTGGAGCTTGATCTGATAGAGCTTCGAAACTTGAAATTATTGAAATTCTTGGAGGCTTCAGAACTCAATTTTAGTAGAACTTTAAGGCTTGGAGGGTTAATGCTCTTCGTATTCGAAGATTTTGATGTAGAAATTCTTCGTGGCATTGGAGTTGGAATTTGACGGACCTTCAACAGTTTAATTTCTTGAAGTTCTTACAAGCTTTAGAGCTTGATTCTAACAGAGTTTTGAGACTTATGAATGTCATCCTACAAGATCAATGGGAGTCTCTATTTATAAGAATTTTGAGAAGGTTTAATGGCATATGATGGACTCTGATTGATGACATGTTTCATAATTTAAATGGAGGGAGTTCTCAAAGAGACACATGTACATCGCCATTTGATTAGGCAAATTGTCTTAATTTAAAATAACACATGGTAGCATTTAATTAGACTACTCATGACACTTTAAATTAAAATATTAACATGTGTTGGCATGTGATTGGCTTTCAAGTATTCTTTGTAATTTTTATTCAATGACATTTGGAATATTTTATTGGTTTTGAATAATGATAGTGGGATCCACTAAGTAGTAAGTGACACATTATAATTGACCATTTTGAACATATTATAGTGTACGTTTGACAATAGATTAAAAACTAATTTTTTTATTTATTAAATTATGTATTTTTTGCTGGTTTTACACTACTTTTTATTTTAATTTTATTTCAAATAATCTTATTTTTAGTTTTTTGAAAATTAAGCTAGCTTTTAACTTTTTACCTCACACTAAATAAATAAGCTACATAAATAAGCAATTCTCAAGCATACATATAATGGTACACGGGAATTTGCAATTGATTGAAAATTTCCCAATCTACAATGATGTAATATATACACCACGTTTTATTTGTGTGTCGATGGAATATTCTTGTTATCTAAATGTTTAGAGTGTGCTGTGGCCTGCGCTCAACTGAATTATGTTTCTGATTGGAAATTGAAACCATAAATATGTAAATGTCGGCTACCGTCAGTGTGTGATGGACTGATGTCTGATGGGTAGCTATCAAAAAAATGACCCATACCTGCTTGGCTAAGGAGCTAGCTGCATTGCTCTGTTTTTCTTTTTCTGTTTTTGGGGGTAAGGGAATGATTTTTAATTTTTTTTTAAATTATTTTTTAAAGTTGCGTTTGACTTTGACTAAAAATAGTTTTTTTTTTAAGTTTAACTTATTATTACTGCTATTTATAGGTCTGATTGAACTATTTCAACTAGTTTTTTGTTTTATCTATAGTATTTTCAGTAAAAAGTTTACAATTTTAGCTAAAGAAACTATTTTTGTATTCTAAAAAAAGTTTTACTAACATATACTTTAAGTGCATATGTTAACAAATTATTTTAGGAAATTTTTTATGAAAAAAAAAAGATAACTAATTGATTGACAACTTTTCTTTAATATTTCATAAAAAATTTACTATTATGAATGGTTATTACATGCGCTAAGGCTAAGGCATATATTAACCGAATACTTTAAAAAAAACTATAATTTGATAAAGAAACAAATTGTGCAAAAAGTGAGATTGCATTGGGAAATAATTAATTTAAGCTGAGGAGGACCGTGCTGCCCCTTAACCTTTAAAACGCAGAAAGTACATGCAGTTCTCCGAATCTAGGAGCACGATGCTCTAGGTGGATTGTGATAATGGCGGGCAAATAGCATCTTATAACAATTAGTCAAACGTCTCCAAAACTTGCACAAAATATTTTATAAATTATAACCGTCAAGAGGACAAGTAGTTAGTCAAGATGACAAGTAGTTAATAGTAATAATAAAATGAATTTTTTTTTATATTTTTTCAAAATATAGAAAAATTGTGCTCATTTTTTACATATTCATGGTGGATCTCATTATAAATTTGGGTCATGCTAACGAGTGTCCTTAGAGCATTCATTAATAATCTATTTTAGGAAAGTTTTGATACCACTTTTATGGGAAATGAAAAAAACTCTCAAAATATTAGTTACTTTTTTTTCATTTCTCATATAAACTTTCTTTAAATGGATTATTAACTGGTACCCTAAGGACACTCGTTAGTATTTTTCATAATGATGCCAATGATAAATTTAGATTAGAATCATTAAAAATTTGTCAACTACTCAACTTTTATAAAAAAATGTTATGAATCTATCCGGAGCAGTACTCATCTTATAATAGTTAACAAACACTAACATAATATCCCATAAAAAAAATTAAATAAAAAAACCCTAGCATAATAGCCATGTTTTCAGGACTCTTTCCCAAGCCAAGGCCACGTTAACCCACTAAGATTGGCAAACGCCGTAATAGTTTTCTACAATTTCCTTATAAACTCTGTCCAAAGCTTGTAATATCACAGATGAGCATGTCTGTCACAATCGGTGGCATTTTTAGCCCAAGCGCCAAGACATGGACTAACACTTGGGCCAGGGGCGTAGCCAGAAATTTTTGTTTGGGGGGGCCTACTTATGATACTAATTTATTAGTTTATACAAACTTTTATAAACACGCATAAACACATACATCTATACACACATATAATTTAGTATCTTTTATAGTGAATTCTTAAAATTTTCATTTTTAATAAAAGTTACCAAATTGTCTACCAAAGTGAGTAAAAAAATTTCAATTGAACTAATGAAGTATTCAAAGATATGAAAGATCCAAGACTTTAATAGACACAAAAATACATTTTACAATAAAAAATAAATGTGAGGAAAAAAAAAATATATTCTCTATAACTACTAGATCAATTGGAAAACTTTTTTAAGAACATCATTGGACTAGCTCAAATATTTGGGGGGGCCGAGTCCCATTTTTGTAGGCTAATAATTAAAATGTTAAATATTTATGTATAGTATTAAAGTATTTTTAAAATTCATGGCCCCCCCACTCATACAAGTGGCTCCGCCCCTGAGCTATATATATATGGCAATGCCGTTGCCTATAATGGGGAGCTCTTAATACACATGCAGTGCCATCTAATTAACCCACTGCGAGCAACAGATATAGTTGCTCCAAACACCATTACAGCCATTACACAATCATGTTTGGAATTGCAGATCTTAAAAAGTATGATGAAATTATAATCTTAGATATCTCTGTTAAAAATATCACAAAAAAAAAAATACCAATTAAATTACAAGACTTTTAGTTATAAATACTATAAAGTTCAACCATTAAAAACCTTGGGAAGAGTCACACTTTGTGACAATTTAATATAATACTATATGAGAACATCATCATATTAAAAAACTGAGTCAAAACAACGTTACATTAACTTGTCGTTTTTGTCATTGCTACCGCATTAATCACACCACTTACTTACGCATAAATACTCCCAACAAAGGCCTTAGTTACATGGTTAAAAACCACGCGGAATGGAGCTAACCCGTTCCTGGGCTAATAAATTATCCTTTTCATTTCCTGGAGCTTAGATGTGGCTAAGATTCTTGGTCTCCCTGCAGCTATGCTTTGGGTCCATTATCTTGCCCATACACTTCGCGCTTACTACTACTGAGTACTAATATGGGCTTAGTTCCTACACCATCCGAAGCCGAGCGTGAGAATGAATATATGTGGTTAAAAGAAAGTATATTTGATTATGAAGAGGAAAAATTATGCATGACGGAGCTATCTGGACGGAGGTGGCACGGACAGACGTGTCATGTACAGACCAAATGGCCACGTGGCATCCAACCCATTATTATGTGGTCTCCAAGTAACCTTAAATGGAAAATACTTGCGACACACGATTAGCCCTGGTTTGTAGAATCTCAACATGAGTAGAATTCTAGAATATACACGCATTAATGAGTATCTTCCCCATAAGAAAAAGACTTGTTCCGCAAGCAAAGGAGTCTGGCCCTACGCGACTATAAAAACCCAAAGACCCTCAAGAAAAAGGTACGCACAATTTCTCTAGAGCTCATACTCTCTAACATTGTTGGAGCTCTCTTCTGACTTAACCTTCGGAGGGTCTTTGGCCGGTATCACATCGGTACTCTCTGTAAGGTCTTTTTCTGTGTTGGGCAGGTCTGGTGTCGAGCGTGTTGGAACCGTGTGGCTCACTGGTGATTTTTTCGGCATCATCAGTTGGCGCCGTCTGTGGGAAATACAAGTAATCAGTCATTGCTTTATCCCTGAGACAAAAAGTCGTACGGTCCAAACTCAATCGATGGCATCAGCCAACCAAGAAACTGGAAATCCCCCCATTGTTGTAGAATGGCAACTGCAGACACTCTCGGCTGTGATCGAGCGACTTACTCAACAAAATAAAACTCTTATGCTACAAAACCAAGCATTGGAAGTACAAATTAAGCATCCGCAAGAACATCAAGTCTTATCGCATGATCAACGTAGAAGTGGTCATGATCACTATCCACCCCTTCGAAATATTACAGAAGGGAACAACAAATAGAAGAGAAGATTGACGACTACAATACTGTAGGATGACGAACGATTGGCCAAAGAGAAGGCAAGAGGCCTAGACACTCTAACAGCCGACCCGTTCACTCCACCCCACTAAACGCTCCTATAGACCATATACTTACACTTATCAAAGATGACCCCATGTTGGAATGGCCGAGGAGGATGAATGGGGATCCAAAAAAGCGAACAAGCAATACCGCCTACCCTTCTACAATATCTCCGAGGTGGTATTGATCATCAAAGTTGCCAAGGTGACGAACAATCTGAGAGATGATCAACACAAGTAGCGAAGGCAAACATGGAAGGGGGGGCAATAGACGAGGAATATTTGTACAACGCATCAAGTGGACGGTCATTATACTAAGTTACCTACAGGTAGACGCGTAGCCAAAGTCGCCTACGGATGGACGATTATTACGCTAAGTCACCTACAGGTAGACGCATGACCAAAGTCGACTATGGGTGGGCAGTTGCCACACTTAGTCACCTTAACAAGTCCATGACCCCAAGTGGACGACCAACAAGGTGATGAGGTAACACTTAGTCACCTCAATAAGTCCACGACCCAAGGTGGACGTCCAACAAGGTGACAAGGTAACACTTAGTCACCTCAATAAGTCCACGACCCCAAGTGGACGACCAAAAAGGTGACGAGGTAACACTTAATCACGTCGACAAGTCCACGTCGACAAGTCCACGTCCCAAGGTGGACGACTAACAAGGTGACGAGGTAACACTTAGTCACCTCAACAAGTCCATAACCCCAAGTGAACGACCAAAAAGGTAACGAGGTAACACTTAATCACCTCAACAAATCAACGACCCAAGGTGGACGACTAACAAGGTGACGAGGTAACACTTAGTCACCTCAACAAGTCCACGACCCCAAGTGGACAACCAAAAAGGTGACGAGGTAACACTTAATCACCTAAACAAATCCACGACCCAAGGTGGACGACTAACAAGGTGACGAGGTAACACTTAGTCACCTCAACAAGTCCACGACCCCAAGTGGACGACTAACAAGGTGACGAGGTAACACTTAGTCGCCGACCGAAGGTGGACGACCAACAAGGTGACGAGGTAACACTTAGTCACCTCAACAAGTCCACGACCCAAGGTGGACGACCAAAAAGGTGACGAGGTAACACTTAATCACCTCAACAAATCCACGACCCAAGGTGGACGACTAACAAGGTGACGAGGTAACACTTAGTCACCACAACAAGTCCACGACCCCAAGTGGACGACCAAAAAGGTGACGAGGTAACACTTAATCACCTCAACAAATCCACGACCCAAGGTGGATGACTAACAAGGTGACAAGGTAACACTTAGTTACCTCAACAAGTCCACAACCCCAAGTGGATGACTAACAGGGTGACGAGGTAACACTTAGTCGCCGACCCAAAGTGGACGACCAACAAGGTGACGAGGTAACACTTAGTCACCTCAACAAGTCCACGACCCAAGGTGGACGACCAACAAGTCACCTCAAAGAAAAAAAAGGATGATTGCATGTCCGTCCATGAACATAAGTGGACGGACACCCAAAAAAAAAAAAAAAAAAAGAAAAGAAAAGAAAAGATGGTTGCATGTCCGTCCATGAACATAAGTGGACAGACACACACAAAAAAAAAAAAAAAAAAAAAAAAAAAAGATGGTTGCATGCATGTCCGTCCATGAACAAATGTGGACGAACACCCAACAAAAAAAAAAAAGGAAGAGGACACAAAAAAAAAAAAAAAAAAAAAAAAGATGGTTGCATGGTTGCATGTCCGTCCGTGAAAATGTGGACGGACACCAAAAAAAAAAAAAAATGGTTGCATGTCCATGAACAAAAGTGGACGGACAAAAAAAAAAATTCATGACGAGGTAACACTCAGTCACTTCGGCAAGTCCAGGACCCAAGTAGACGGACAAAATACCTTAAGAATGGGACGCTGATAGAGGATTACAACGCGTCCTTAAGGTTGAAAGTTCGGGCATTACGCATCCCGGGGGCAGTGTATCAATGGCCTACCGTGCAGAAGGATGCCCAATCCTACGTATAAGCATACGACAAATGCCAACGCTGTAGCAAGACCTCAGGGCTAAACACTACAAAAGGAAGCCGACGGATACCTAATCCTCATCCCAATGGGATGGATCGACAACCAAGGGTACCGACGATCAAGGATGCCAAACGGCACCTGATTCTCATTCAAAATTTAAGTCCTTCTACCTACGGGTGGAAGGACGAACCAAGTCACTCACGGGTGCCTTGGTCAAAATTTAAGTCTTTCTACCTACGGGTGGAAGGACGAATCAAGTCACTCATAAGTGACTCGGTACAAAATTTAAGTCCTTCTACCTACGGGTGGAAGGATGAACCAAGTCACCCACGAGTGCCTTGGTTGAAATTTAAGTCCTCTTACCTACGGGTGGAAGGACGAACCAAGTCACTTACGGGTGCCTTGGTCGAAGTTTAAAGTCCTACTACCTACGGGTGGAAGGTCTAACCAAGCCACCAGCAAGTGCCTTGGTACAAAATTTAAGTCCTTCTACCTACGGGTGAAAGGACGAACCATGTCACTCACGAGTGCCTTGGTCAAAATTTAAGTCCTTTTACCTACGAGTGGAAGGACGAACCAAGCCACTCACGAGTGCCTTGGTCGAAATTTAAGTCCTTCTACCTACGGGTGGAAGGACAAACCAAGTCACTTACGGGTGCCTTGGTCAAAATTTAAGTCCTTTTACCTACGGGTGGAAGGACGAACCAAGTCACTCACGAGTGCCTTGGTCGAAATTTAAGTCCTTCTATCTATGGGTGGAAGAACGAACCAAGTCATCTACGGGTGCCTTGGTCGAAGTTTAAAGTCCTACTACCTACGGGTGGAAGGACTAACCAAGCCACCAGCAAGTGCCTTGGTATAAAATTTAAGTCCTTCTACCTACGGATGGAAGGACGAACTAAGTCACTCACGAGTGTTTTGGTCAAAATTTAAGTCTTTCTACCTATGGGTGGAAGGACGAACCAAGTCACTCACTAGTGCCTTGGTGAAAATTTTAAGTCCTACTACTTACGGCTGGAAGGACCAACCAAGTTGCCCACGAGTGCCTTAGTGAAAATTCGAAGTCTTCCTGCTTACGGGAGGACAGACGAGTCATGTCACCCAAAAGGGCCTTGGTCAAAATTTAAGTCTTTTTACCTACGGGTGGAAGGACGAACCAAGTGACTTACGGGTGCCTTGGTCGAAGTTTAAAGTCCTACTACCTACGGGTGGAAGGACTAACCAAGCCACCAGCAAGTGCCTTGGTACAAAATTTAAGTCCTTCTACCTACGGGTGGAAGGACGAACCAAGTCACTCACGAGTGTCTTGGTCGAAATTTAAGTCCTTCTACCTATGGGTGGAAGGACGAACCAAGTCACTCACGAGTGCCTTGGTGAAAATTTTAAGTCTTACTACCTACGGTTGGAAGGACCAACCAAGTTGCCCACGAGTGCCTTGGTGAAAATTCGAAGTCTTCCTATCTACGAGAGGACAGACGAGTCATGTCACCCAAAAGGGCCTTGGTCAAAATTTAAGTCTTTCTACCTACGGGTGGAAGGATGAACCAAGTCACTTACGGGTGCCTTGGTCGAAATTTAAAGTCCTACTACCTACGGGTGGAAGGACTAACCAAGCCACCAGCAAGTGCCTTGGAACAAAATTTAAGTCCTTCTACCTACGAGTGGAAGGACGAACCAAGTCACTCACGAGTGTCTTGGTCGAAATTTAAGTCCTTCTACCTACGGGTGGAAGAACGAACTAAGTCACTCACGAGTACCTTGGTCAAAATTTAAGTCTTCCTACCTTCGAGTGGAAGGTCGAACCAAGCCACCAGCAAGTGCCTTGGTACAAAATTTAAGTCCTTCTACCTACAAGTGGAAGGACGAACCAAGTCACACACGAGTGTCTTAGTCGAAATTTAAGTCCTTCTACCTACAGGTGGAAGGACGAACCAAGTCACCTACGGGTGCCTTGGTCGTAGTTTAAAGTCCTACTACCTACGGGTGGAAGAACTAACCAACCACCAACAAGTGTCTTGGTACAAAATTTAAGTCCTTCTACCTACGGGTGGAAGGACGAACCAAGTCACTCACGAGTGTCTTGGTCGAAATTTAAGTCCTTCTACCTACGGGTGGAAGGACGAACCAAGTCACTCACGAGTGCCTTGGTCGAAATTTAAGTCCTTCTACCTACGGGTGGAAGGACGAACCAAGTCATCTACGGGTGCCTTGGTCGAAGTTTAAAGTCCTACTACCTACGGGTGGAAGGACTAACCAAGCCACCAGCAAGTGCCTTGGTATAAAATTTAAGTCCTTCTACCTACGGATGGAAGGACGAATCAAGTCACTCACGAGTGTTTTGGTCAAAATTTAAGTCTTTCTACCTATGGGTGGAAGGACGAACCAAGTCACTCACTAGTGCCTTGGTGAAAATTTTAAGTCCTACTACCTACGGCTGGAAGGACCAACCAAGTTGCCCATGAGTGCCTTGGTGAAAATTCGAAGTCTTCCTACCTACGGGAGGACAGACGAGTCATGTCACCCAAAAGGGCCTTGGTCAAAATTTAAGTCTTTCTACCTACGGGTGGAAGGACGAACCAAGTCACTTACGGGTGCCTTGGTCGAAGTTTAAAGTCCTACTACCTACGGGTGGAAGGACTAACCAAGCCACCAGCAAATGCCTTGGTACAAAATTTAAGTCGTTTTACCTACGGGTGGAAGGACGAACCAAGTCACTCACGAGTGTCTTGGTCGAAATTTAAGTCCTTCTACCTATGGGTGGAAGGACGAACCAAGTCACTCACGAGTGCCTTGGTGAAAATTTTAAGTCCTACTACCTACGGTTGGAAGGACCAACCAAGTTGCCCACGAGTGCCTTGGTGAAAATTCGAAGTCTTCCTATCTACGAGAGGACAGATGAGTCATGTCACCCAAAAGGGCCTTGGTCAAAATTTAAGTCTTTCTACCTACGGGTGGAAGGACGAACCAAGTCACTTACGGGTGCCTTGGTCGAAGTTTAATGTCCTACTACCTACGGGTGGAAGGACTAACCAAGCCACCAGCAAGTGCCTTGGAACAAAATTTAAGTCCTTCTACCTACGAGTGGAAGGTCGAACCAAGTCACTCACGAGTGTCTTGGTTGAAATTTAAGTCCTTCTACCTACGGGTGGAAGAACGAACTAAGTCACTCACGAGTACCTTGGTCAAAATTTAAGTCTTCCTACCTTCGAGTGGAAGGTCGAACCAAGCCACCAGCAAGTGCCTTGGTACAAAATTTAAGTCCTTCTACCTACAAGTGGAAGGACGAACCAAGTCACACACGAGTGTCTTAGTCGAAATTTAAGTCCTTCTACCTACGGGTGGAAGGACGAATCAAGTCACCTACGGGTGCCTTGGTCGTAGTTTAAAGTCCTACTACCTACGGGTGGAAGAACTAACCAACCACCAACAAGTGCCTTGGTACAAAATTTAAGTCCTTCTACCTACGGGTGGAAGGACGAACCAAGTCACTCACGAGTGTCTTGGTCGAAATTTAAGTCCTTCTACCTACGGATGGAAGGACGAACCAAGTCACTCACGAGTGCCTTGGTGAAAATTTTAAGTCCTACTACCTACGGTTTGAAGGACTAACCAAGTCGCCCACGAGTGCCTTGTGAAAATTCGAAGTCTTCCTACCTACGGGAGGACAGACGAGCCATGTCACCCAAAAGGGGCTTGGTCAAAATTTAAGTCCCCTGCGCCATAAATAATTTCAGGCCAGCTTGTCAAAGACTGACAAGTCTCTTAGGATCCAAATCAAACCGTCACCCCACGGGTCCTTCCACTCCGAGATCACGGACCCATAGGGTGAAAGGGGCAACTGAAGAGGAAAAATTATGCATGACGGAGCTATCTGGACGGAGGTGGCACGGACAGACGTGGCATGTACAGACCAAATGGCCACGTGGCATCCAACCCATTATTATGTGGTCTCCAAGTAACCTTAAATGGAAAATACTTGCGACACACGATTAGCCCTGGTTTGTAGAATCCCAACATGAGTAGAATTCTAGAATATACACGCATTAATGAGTATCTTCCTCATAAGGAAAAGACTTGTTCCGCAAGCAAAGGAGTCTGGCCCTACGCGACTATAAAAACCCAAAGACCCTCAAGAAAAAGGTACGCACAATTTCTCTAGAGCTCATACTCTCTAACATTGTTGGAGCTCTCTTCTGACTTAACCTTCGGAGGGTCTTTGGCCGGTATCACATCGGTACTCTCTATAAGGTATTTTTCTGTGTTGGGCAGGTCTGGTGTCGAGCGTGTTGGAACCGTATGGCTCACTAGTGATTTTTTCGGCATCATCAGATTATATGAATCTCATGAAGCAAGACATGAGCACAGAAATTTATACATGAATTAGTGGTTGAACTGTATTAACTCTCTCATTATCTCATGCAAATAAGGTAACAGGGCTTCCTTTCAAAAAAACAGAAAGAAGGAGATGGTAACAAGACTTATAGTTGAGCAGTAGGAGAGTAGCATGGGGATGTTCGATCTCATCTACAAAGCATGGCTTTCGTGTTGGAAGTGGTAAACTAGAAGGTGTCTTTTGATGTTCCATAACAATTTGTGTCTCTTGTTTTTCCGTAACTGTTTATGTCTATTGTCATTGCATAACATTTGTGTCTTTGAGTTTTCTACATTTCTAAAATTTTCTATTATGAAATGGAGTGTCATTACATTAATAACAGCTCTTGTAACTTCACCCCCTAAAATGAGGTAGCGGTGTGGTGTGAAAGTGTTTAAGAGAAAAAGTTGTAGAGAGTGCTCAAGGTAGTATCTTGATCTCTTTATTTGTGAGTTTGAAATTTTGTCTAATAAAATTTTCATTTCCTCTCTTTCTTATGAATATTTTGTTAAACTTTCTGACACGGCTTTGTAAAGCCAACATTCCGCACAACCTCATAAACCAACTAGTAAATGAGACGAATTCTCCTCTTGATTCAATTTAGGTTTGCCTAGAGAAAACGAAAACAAGGGATGCTATAGATTAAAACACTCATAGATCTCAGAGTTGGTGTTTTGTTGACAATTGAGCATTTGTGCTTATAAGGCCTAACAACTAGACATGCCTAGAAAATACTCATCTAGACTCTTATATGAGTTGCGACCCATGCTCGCCAACTTTTCCCACTTATTTGAGGGCTTCAGCTAGTAGCAATTATGTTTGGTTTTATTTAAAGCAAAAGTATTATTTTAAGGTCGCTGTCAATTTGATCACTATAATTTGATAGCAATAAATTTAATATAAGTTATATTCAACTTGCTGTTAATTTATATGATAAGACTATTATGAATCTTATGCATAAAACTAACCTAACAAGACTATAAGAAAAATCTAAATTTTTTCTATGATAATATCAAACAAAAGAAGAAGAAATTAGAAATTAACCTATTTTTCTTACCTGCCATATTATAGTGGGGGTTTAAAAACAGAAGTTAAATTTCAAACAACCCTTTTATTTTTGTGCTCCCCAAAAAAAGAGGGAAGAATATTGATAGTATTTGGACCAAAAAATCACTAAGGGGTTATTTGGGATCCGATTATTTTGTTGAAACTGAAATTTTTTTGTTGAAAATACTATAAATAAAAGTAAAAGTTAGCTGAAAGAGTATAGTGGGACCCATGAATAGTATCAAAAAGTGCAGTGGGGCCATGAATAGTAGCAAAAATAAGCTGAATAGTAAAATAAACTGGCAACTTTTATCAATGCCAAATGCAAACAGAAAGAAACTTAGCGTGCGTTTGGATTAAGATTAAAAATTAAAATTATTTTACTATTCAGCTTATTTTTGCTACTATTTATGAGTCTCACTGCATTTTTTGGTACTATTCACGAGTCTCACTGTACTATTTTAACTAATTTTTACCTTTATCTACAGTACTTTCAGTAATAATTTTTCAGTTTTAACAAAATAAGTGGTCTCTAAATACACCCTTAAGGTCTGTTTGTGATTTGCTTATTTTGCTGAAATTGAAAATTTTTTACTTTTTGAAAACTTTTTACTGAAAGTACTATAGATAAATGTAAATGTTAATTGAAATAATACAGTGGGACCCATGAATAGTGTCAAAAAGTGTAGTGGAGCCCATGAATAGTAGCAAAAATAAGCCGAATAGTAAAATAAGCTGGCAACTTTTATCAATGCCAAATGCAAACAGAAAGAAACTTAGCGTGCGTTTGGATTAAGATTAAAAATTAAAATTATTTCATTATTCAGCTTATTTTTGCTACTATTTATAGGTCCCATTGCATTTTTTGGTACTATTCATGAGTCTTACTATTTCAACTAACTTTTACCTTTATCTACAGTACTTTCAGTAATAATTTTTCAGTTTCAACAAAATAAGCGGTTTCCAAATACACCCTTAGGATCTGTTTGTGATTCGCTTATTTTGCTGAAATTGAAAACTTTTTACTTTTTTGAAAACTTTTTACTGAAAGTACTATAGATAAATGTAAATGTTAATTGAAATAATACAGTGAGACCCATGAATAATATCAAAAAGTGTAGTGAGACCTATAAATAATAGTAAAAATAAGCTGAATAGTAAAATAAGTTGACAAAAAATAAACTAGTCAAACAGGTACTTAAAAGAACATTGAATTTTTTTTCTAAATAACAATAAATATTAAAAAATTTAGTTATTTGTCACGTTTCAAAACAATTTTGAAAAGTAGCATCTCGAGTGTCTAAAACTCGAGTTCCAAGATAAAACTCGAGTTTTTAAGTCTCGATTTGTAAGTGGATTAGTTTAAATTGGGAAAAATCAACCTAAAAATCGAGTTTTAAAGACTCGATTTCCATAAATTGAATAAAAACGCCGCTATAGATCTATAAAACGTCACTATAGGGCTTAAAAAACGCCACTATAGGTCTCCTAAACCTGTACTTTATAAAAAAATTTTTTGCAGGAAAACGCCGCTATCGGGCTTTAAAACGTCACTGTAAGGCTTAAAAACGTCACTATAGGTGAAATTTTTTTTGCATAAAACTCGAGTTTTAAAGACTCGAGATCCACGTGACATTTTCACATTCACAATGCGAGTCTTTTGGACTCGAGTTCTAATATGGATCTCGAGTTTTAGAAACTCGAGATGCTACTTTCCTATATTGTTTCAAACGTTGCCTAACTAACTATATACAATTCTTTTGCACTGCTATTTTGCACATTACCTCTTGATAAGAGAGAGAGAAAAGAATCAAAAGATAAAATGAAATGAAATTGAATCGTACAGTCTTTTTATTTTTTTGGTAATAAGAATCGTACAGTCAGTGCATACGTATAGTATTTAACTATTTATCTAAAAAAAAAAAAAAAAAAAGGGAAGAAGAAGAAGACTTAACAGAGTAACTGTTTCTCAAAAAAAAAAAAAAAAAAAAGTAACAGAGTAACTACAAAATTAAAATCATGAAATGGGAAATCGTAAAAAAAGCAATAAACGAGTAGTAAATGAGGCAAGAATAGTGGGGTGCGACTTGGGAGACATGACGCGTACGAGGGTACAAACATGTCATGATTTCTGTCGGCATGGCATTTGTACGGAAAGCAACCCTCAACATATAAAATAATGCATAGAAATAAAACTTTTTAATGTTTCCCTGTTATATATATAAGTTAAAATATTATTTTAATCTTTAAATTATATTAAAAATTTATTTTTTATTTTTAAATTTAAAAAGATTTTTTTTTTCATTTTTAAATTATTAAAATGTTCTTTTTGTCCTAAAATTATTAAAAATACTTCAGTTTTTGTCATTAAACTTCAAAAAGTTTTTCTTTTTTTATTCTAAACTATTGAAAATTTTTTTCATCTATTTTTGATTCTAAACTATTGAAAATTATTCTTTATAAAGTTTAGAAAATTTGCATTAATTGTACAAAAATTTCTGTTATTTTAACATAAGAACCTATATTTTCTATTTTATTTGTTCACTTTTCAAAATACCTATATCAGATTATCTATTTTACAATATTTTTAATTAATATATCAATTATTCTTGATTTTTTAAATTGTTTTTTTTCTTCACATACAATGTCTACTATCCAATCTTTTTCTTCATCCTCGAAATACGTAAAAAAAATGCAAAATAAATGGTGATAGTGTAAATTTACATGATTACTATAGTAATCATATATCTTTACATAATGTTGCATGAACTGATATTGGTGAATTTTGAGGATGAAAAATAAATTTTTAGTAAAGTTTGAGGAATGAAAAACAAAAAATTTGATAAAATTTGCAAATCAAAATAATATTTCACCTTTATTTCTATTTTTATATATATATATATATATATATATATATATTGGATCTGAGATAAAAATTAAACTCTAATCTAATCTAAGTATATGGTTATGAATCTCCTTTTTGAAAACTTGAATTCCAGTCCTTATTTTTCATCGCACAAAAACTTGTATGTATAGATTGACTATCACACACTAAAGTGTCCATTTAGGAATAACTTATTTAATTTTTTATTAAAATTTTTTGCTAAAAATGTGCTAATATTATAAGCTGGTGCACACAAGTAATATTTAAATTAATAATTGAGTACAATTTTTTTTTTTCTAAGCAATTGAGTATAGGTTATATATATAGGGATTTACTAATGTGTGTCCTTAGGACATATATTAGTAATCTATTTTAGGAAACTTTTTTATGGAAAAACGAAAAAGTAATTTACTGTTTTGACAGCTTTTTCAATTTTCCATAAAAATTTTTCCAAAATAGATGATTAATGTGTGCCCTAAGGGCGCACATTAACCGGACTCATATATATATATATATATATATATATGCCTATAATGCCCCACAAATGTTCATTAAATTCCCTTTACCAAAATTTCACTATATATGACCAAATTCTGAAATTGCAGACAGCCCCTTTGCTCGGCCATAAATGGAATCTTAATTTTCTTGAACTTGTGGTAATGGTCCCCCCCAAAATATAAACCTAGTTCATTTTGTCTCAGTCACTTTCTCTCTCTCTCTCTCTCTCTAAAAGCTATTGGTGGATTCGTTTCTGGTTTTGTGGGAGATGACAACAGCAGCATTACAAACGAAAATAACTTTGAAACAAAGAAAGGCAAAAGATGAAAATAGGAAATCTGGCCAATCCCTTTATTTCCCACCATCCGTTGCAATTAATTTGCGAACTCAATGAGCTTGGATGTACTATATAGCTAAGGTAGGGTTCACTGTTCTTCTTCTTCCTAAAATCTTCTTTACCGTACCCATTCACAGTGCTTTTAACACTTCTTCTTACTTTTCTTCTTCGTGGGTTGGTTTCACTCTTTTAGATTCTTGGCTAAATTTGGCAAAGTGCCACTCTTTTTTCTCTTTTAAGCAAAACCCATCTTTTCCTTTTTCTTTTTTCCTTTCTTGTACATAGTACATACCCCTCTCTCTGTTTTATAACCACAAGACTTGTAAAAGATCTGCTCAATTGATTGACATTTTGTGTGAAGCTTTGCTTAGATTTTGTTTTTTTGTTTTACTTCTTTTTTTGGGGTGAGCAAGTGCAGTTTTTGATTTCTTTAAGTTTTAAAGAATCTTTTATTTATTTATTTAAATTTTATCCCCTATTCTTCTGTCTATAATTTATCCTAATTCTCTTTCTCTTTTTGGTAAAAAAAAAAAAAAAAACTAGTTTAACTGTTGCTTTCATTTTTCTTCTTTTGTCTTTTGTTTTTCGTGTTTAATTTTGTTCATGATTTACAGTCATGAACAAAATAGATTTGTAATCTAGGACACGATTTTGATCTGATACTTTGATTGAGATTCTATCAAAGATAATTATTCCTCTTCCGTACAGATTTATATATATTTTTTTATTTCTAACATTTATTTTCGAACTATTCTCTAAATATACTAATACTATCTGTACTATAAATTATGCTATTTATAAATACTAGTTTGTACTGATATAATTTGGTTTGATTTGATGCAAAGGGTCTGATCACTTACCCGGGAAAAATGACAAGAAGGAAAATTCAGATTAAGAAGATTGACAACACAACGGCAAGGCAGGTGACTTTCTCAAAGAGGAGGAGGGGGCTTTTTAAGAAGGCTTGCGAGCTCTCAACTCTCTGCGATGCTGAAATTGCTCTCATGGTCTTTTCTGCCACAGGAAAGCTCTTTGATTACGCCAGCTCCAGGTTTCTCTCTTTTTCTTTCTCACACATCTTTCTACTTATAGAAAAACCCTTTTTCTATTTATAGAATAATATGTCATTGTCCATTCCTTTTTCGTTTAGTTCATGCAATCACTAGGATTTTATCATTTCTAAGGAAAAAAACTGAACAAACCCAAGAAGTGATTAAAAAATTGTACTACGTAATATTAAATAAAGAAAAAAAGTACTATGAAATCTTATACCTACTACCAAAAGAAATAAAAAAAATGAATTCTTATGTCAGAGAGAAAGAGAGACTTTAATATCACCTTCAAGGGTTTAGCGTATGTTGCTGCTACTTTTTTTAAACTTCTATAAGCCGGTTATTGTGTCTTGTAATATTGCTAATTAGTGCGTATTAGCTTATATATAATCTAAATATATTATTTCCCCCAAGTTTTATAATTGCATTTGCTTATTGTAAAGCTTCAATTAGCTGCTTCAACTCTTCCTTTAATGCCTAGTGGTCTTTATGCTTTTGCACTTCCACCTGATTGAATCTACTTTTGTTATCCTGAGTAATCTATTCATAGCATTACTGTAAGGATTTCTTCATAAAATATCAAGCAAATCTAAATGAATTATGACCTTAATTTAGAGTAACATATGCCAATTGAAACACTATTGGTTATGTATACATTAAACCCAATGCTAGGTATTCCAAACACAAAAATGTGTGATTAACAATTTTCAGTAAACAAACTTCAAAAGAAGTAGACAAAGAGCTCTGAACAACTTTAAAAAGATGGAAATGCAAAGTGGACAATACTACATGCTTTAGAAGACAAATCTTTATCGTGAAACACCAAATTAAATATATATTGTCTTATCAATATCCTTAAGTTAAACAACTTCCTTATTATTAGCCTCTTCAATAGGTCTGATCTCGATAAATAATCTCTTCATATCTTCTACAGTCTTACGTACATGTCAATATCAACTTAGTTGTAGTGTTATTCTACTAACAAATAACATCATTAATTATACTTGCATTGTGAGTGCATGATGAAAGTTCAAACAGTGCAATTTGTAAATTGAGATTGTCAAGTAGTCCTGATTAAGAAGAAAGAAACAAATTATTCTGCTCCATATAAAATATATAACAATACAATGATAACAACAATAACAATAACCAAGCCTTACTCTCAAAATTTTAAGGTCGATTATGGATCCTCAATAGACTAGTTAGCGTCAACAACATGTATTCTTTTTTATTATTCTATTCTATCTGAAGTCATACTATCTATTACTTCCTTAATTGACATATTCTTTTTTACTACTCTTATTAATGATATTTTTTTTTGTTTTCTATATCTTTTTTCATCCACTCAACTTATATCAACTTACTTCTTCTCACTGGAGCATTAATCATTTTTCTTTGAATATGACCAAACCATCTATACTCTCTCTCATCTTTTCAACAATAGGGGCCACACTTATTTTTAATAAATTTCCTCATTTCAAATTCTATCTTTCCTTGTATTTGGACATATCCATCCTAATATTCTTATTTCAATTACACCCATTTTATAAATATATTACTTTTTAACAACCCAACATTCAATGCTATATAGTATAGCTAGTGTCATAGTTGAATAAATTATTATAGCAAATGAGCAATATTACAGTTTTGAAATGTGTCCAATAGTACATAAAGAATAGAGAACTTCTAAATTATGTGTTTAGAATTTGATTGCCCTTTTTGGGAGAGACATGTTTTGGAATTTGTTGTTGTTTGTTGTAGGTTTCTTGTTTTTGTTTGGGAGAGACATTATTTTATATGCTTGCATATTTCTTTGTCCATATGGGTTACATATTACATGTCTCCTATATCAAAAACACTAATCTCTCTGCCAATTAGCCTCCTAGAGCAGAAACATTAATCGCCCTCAAAATTAGTGTTTAGTGCTACCCTTAGCAATGCCATTTCTAACTTCTACTGTATCATTACCATAGAAAAAACTCCTCCTACTCTAATGGACCAAATCATCACTATATCTAAATGGGAGAAGGGGGAAAAAATCTCTTTAAACACACTCGATTGCACTGGAATCAAGCTGCATTTGTCTCCTACACTGAAGGGAATTGACGGCAGTCCGAGAGGGGATGCTCCAGGTACAAGAATTTTTTCCAAAAAAGTAATTGTAAAACTTGCTTAGCAGCATGAGTAAAAAACCTTTTTTTTTTTTTTTTTGGTTTGCTAATCACCTTATAGAGATCTATGGCTGTTTGACTATTCTCCCGTATATAGTTTATACATCTCATACACACTAGGTAATTATAGGGCAGAATTTCTTGGAGGTTCTAAGATGTTGGTTAGGAACTTTAAACTTAAAAGCTCATGGATCTCTTGACACTTAGGAATTACTAGGCCAACCCTTAGGATTTCATGTGAGTGATAAGTTGGAACATTTAATGTAATATAATGCATGAACTAAGTAACTTATCAAAAAAAAAAAAAAAAATAATGCATGAACTAAGTATGTAGAATTGTATCTTTTTGTTAAAGGTAGTGAGGCTAATATTAAATTGGGGGTGGAGGACATCAACTATAGCAGCCGCTAAGCCTTTAGATTAGTTAGAGTAGATACACATATTTTTTTCCCCATTCTTATCCGTCTAAAGTCATGTCTCTGATACTTCTTTAATTGGTATTTCCCTTTCTCTAAAAAAAACTACTCTACTTATATTAATTTTGGTCTTCCTTTCCCTTTTTTCGTTCCCTTAACTTGAAACAACTCATTCTTTTTTACTGGTGTATTAACCATTCTCCTCTAAACATGATCAAACCATCTCAACCAATTATCCTCATCATTTCATCAATAAGGGCTACCCTACCTTTAATCGAATTTCCTTATTTCCAATCCTATCTTTTTGTGTATCCACTTATCCATCATAACATCTCATTTGAGTTGCACTCATTTTATGAATATGTTGCATTTATCCATTTCATCTACTCTTCTCTTATCCTATAATTTACATCATCTTCAAATTTCCCATCTTAATGAATTATTGATTCAAGATATAGATAGTTTCATTTCTTTAATATCTCTTGACCATTGAGTCATACCGCCCCTTCATCTTTTTTTATTTTTATTTTAAACTTTTGCTAATATTATATTCCATGTACTTTGTTATAATTCTACTTAATCGAAAACCTTCAGATTCTAGAGTGTCTTGCCAAATTTCTATTTTTTCATTAACTCATCATCTAGTTTCATCCACTAAAATTATATAATAAAGTAGATACCAACGAATTTCTCTTGAATCCATTTAGTGAACTCATTTATCACTAGTACAAAGAGAGTGTAACTCATTTTGTGAACTCATTCTTGATGCAAACCCATAGTGATATATAAGAAACTCACTTGTAGTGCCTCCACTTGTTCTCACACTAGTTACAACTATATTATATATATATATATATATATATATATATATATATATATATAATCAACTTAATATACTCTAAAGAAACTCATTTCATTTTTAAAAACCACCACATTCCCATTTTAGAGACCTATCATATATTTTCTCTAGGTTGATAAAAATCATATTAAAATCTTTGTAGACTTTCTAAATTTTTACATTAGATGTCTTAGTAAGAAAATAGGTTACTTTGATAGCTCATTATGGCATATAACCAAATTGATTATCTGATATTGTTGTTTCATGTCTTAATCAATGTTTAGTCACTCTCTACCAATGTTTTATAGTGTGACTCATAAGTTTAATTTCATAGTAATTTGTATAGTTTTGAATATCCCCCTTGTTCTGGTAAGTAGGTATTAAAGTAATTATCCTTCACTCACTAGGCATTTGTTAACACTTAAGATCTTATTGACAAATTTTGTCAACCAGAATACAACCATTTCACCCAAACACATCTAAACTTCAATAGCAACTTCACCCAATCCCACGGCTTTCCCATTTTCATCATTCTTAATGCATCCCTAATTATTTGAAGAAATCCACGGTTTCTATTCTCCTTTGGGTTACTCAATTTTCTCCAATATTTTATATTGTTATCATTAAAATGTTAATCAAATTAACTTATACATCTCTCTTAAATGTACTTATTCTTTCTAACACTCTTTGATCTCCATATTTAATGCACCATACATCATTCATGTCTCTTGTTTTCATTTCTTCTCGTCTTAGAGTTTTTAAATATTTTTCTTTATCCATATTCTGTTGCCAACTTGCTATGTAATTTATCATAAGCCTTACATTTAACCTCTTGGACAACATTTTTTGCCTCCCTCTTTCATCACTTTATAATTTTCATAAGCAGCATTGTCTACATCAAGGTAGGCTTGTATATCTCTATCTCTCTACCCTAATTGCTACTTGAACCTCCTTATTCCACTACCAAGTCTTCTCAGTCAATCACCCATATCCTTTCGATTTTTTAATTATGTCTTTAATCACTCTTTTAACACAATTAGTCATTTCATTCTACATTTCATCAACATATTCGTCTAAGTTCCACTTGCCTTCTTTGATCATTTTATCTTTAAATACATATTATTTTCCCAATTCAAACACCACCACCACCTAATACTTGTATTTCTTTGTCTAATACCTTTTATTTTCCAACATATAATACAAATATCTAGCACCACCTCCCTATGTTGAGTACTTACGTACGTTCTTTATATTTTTTGGAAAACTTTGTTCAAGAGATGATACAAAGAAAACAATTATCTCTTCTTTTAATCGTATGTACATTTTTATTTCCTAGGCAGTTATTTTATTTAATAACTCTTATTAAATAAACAACTGATTATCTAATTGGGTTAGCCTTTTGGGATAAGACCAAAGGGACAAATAAGACTCCAGCTCCAATGAGCTTCGAGTTTCCATCAACTCTTGATAGGCCCAAAGTTACCATTAATTATATAACATGTACCATTATGGAAATATAATTGTACTTTAGGTCTTATTAATAAATTATATCTCAAGGCTCTAATATAATATCATTTGAACCCTCCAAGAAACATCCATAATGAACAAAGTCATAATAAACTATCACTTTGTAAATCACAATTTCATTCCTTAAGTCTCTAGTTTAATCATTCATATATTTTATGAAATATAATTTCATTAAATATAAATTTTAGTAACTCTTTACTAAAGTGGCTGGGCCCAGTACCTTGAATAACTGGTTTCCATTAAACTTATCTCAAAGGGATAATTCGTGTCTCTGTAGAAAGAGATTGTGGATTCCATTCTGGGAATATGTGTTTCCTCAACACTATGTGTAGTTAACCCAATATATTGAGATTTTGACTGTTAGATTAGATCTCACTCCTGATATGTCAAAGCAGCCTACATTTTATGATTGGGTTCACAATCCTCTCAGGATTGAGAGTTTATGAAAATAAAAGTCGTGATATTTATTATTCAAGTGACAGTTTTTAATTGAATAATCAATCTCATAGTGGTCCAATTCAATGTGTCTTACACACTTAAGACACACCAACACATCAACTAAAGGTCTCAACTTCCATGATTAAGACAAATCATCGTAGATGGCATGTTATAGTATTCGCAGATGAAACGCTCAATTTCATCACTAACTACAAACTATGTTTTTGAGTTTAATAAAATATTATTATAAATAAAAGAGTCATAAACCATGTTTGAGCTAATACAATGGGTTAATATACTTAGATTAATAATTGGAGTTATAAAATATGTGAATTTCAAATCTTATATATGTATAGCGATAAACTTGAAACGATACATTAGTATTAACCGGTACCGAAGTATTTAGTCTCTTTAGCCAAACTAAAATGGCATTAGGTACAAAATTGACTCTCTTTCTCAAAGAGTTTTGGTTCTTATCAAGTTCTCTTTCTTTGGAGGTAGAGTCTCCCTAGAAGAAGTCTCAAGAATTGGAGATAGTGACTCGCTCAATGTTGTTGAATTCCCATGCAATCATCAACCACTCATTCAATCCACCATCCATCTAAAACCCTAGATCAGTCCTAAAGACCTCCTTAATTATCTTTAACCCTAAAACCCTAAACCCTAAGGCCTTAGACACCAATTAATAGCTTCTCAATCATCAAGAATCATCAAGGAACCCTAACCCTTTGTGTTCCTTACAAAAGAGAAGAGGCAACTTGGTTTCACTATCCACTAATGTTTCAAATTTAAACACAAAGTTTATTGCTGGTAAGGAAGCTACCCAATTGGCATAACGCAGATTTAAACTTGCTTAACTATTAATATACTTAAGTATTTCATGATCCAAATTTAAAAGCTACCCAATTGGCATAACGCAGATTTAAACTTGCTTAACTATTAATATACTTAAGTATTTCATGATCCAAATTTAAAATAAATTCTTTTTGAACATGTCATCAATTCTTGTAATATGACTGGATAATTTGATAATAATTTGGATAATGGTGCGGCTATTAACACACATCTATCAAGTGCCATATCCTCCTTTGGCATGAGTAAGGTCGGTACTACACAAGGGGCCATGTTTCCTCTAATATATCCCTTCTTCAAAATCTCCACGAGGACCATAACTTGCCTATTCAATTCTTCATGCTCCTTTAGATTAATTAGATAGTGCGCTTTGTTAGGCGGGCTATATAGTACACTAACAAGCTTCCACTTTTCTTTAGCCACCAACATGTACACCACCCTAGTACTTTTATCTTATATTAAAATTGAAAAAAATAATAAAATTACTACCCTCCTCTTTGAAAGATTTAGGAGCTCTTTCCTTCTTGATTGGCAAAAGGACAAATTCAAACTTTCTAATTTTAAAGGTATAAGTATTTCTAAGGCCATCATGGATAGCATGCCTATCATATTGCCAAGGCTACACCAAAGGAGGAAATGACTAACATCCATGGCAACAATATCACACCAAACTTCATCTTTACAATTATTTCCCATTTCAAAAGAAACAAAGATATATTCTAGTTACCTTTACTTCTTTACCTTTTTCTTAAACCATACTATTCGTTAAGGCTTTACATGGGGTTCAATCCTCAACTTAATCTTGTCCACCATTTCTTGTGAATGATGTACTGAAAAAAATTTCCGTCAATGTTAATGGAATATACCTTTCCATGGGACTTGCATGTGCACTTGAAGATGCTATGACTAAGTCAATCCTTGTTTGAGTCATTTTTAGAAATTACAAGTATTCGATGGATCACTTAGCAATCACCTTCTTCAATTCAATTTCCTAACTTTGCATCACCCCATCATCATTAAATACAGGTTGAACGATATCATCAACAAACTCTTTTTGCCATTATCTTCGTCCAGAAGTCACATACACGTCTACCATTTTCTTTGGACATTAGTTAGCAAGATGACCAATTTGGCCATACATAAAAACAAAAAGATTGTCGACCATCTTGACAATCTGTCCACCAGCACAACCTTTTAGAGCTAACTTGGGTTGATATTTAGAATACATTTTAGGTTTTAAGTTACTTTCTCCGCTTTGAGAGCTTTTGCCTTCAAACATCAACATTTGTTTTCCACCACTTTGAGCAAGGTTTGCGTCAGCTTTCAAAGCTAATAGATAAGCATCGTCCAACCCAATTTGATGCATCTCTACTTCATATAAAATTGCAAATTCAATCAGTCAATGCATCTTGATGCAACACTCTCATCCCATCCAATCCACATAATTTGGGGTATCACAATCTCTCCCGCTTAAATTCTTACTTGTTGCAATGTAGCATCTCTAAACCACATGGTATTACTAGGTTGGCTTTGATACCATTTGTTACAACCCAAATAGATCTCTAGTCACATCTATGCTATACTTAAAAAAATCTAATCAAGTTACAATTAAAGTTCCTTGTAATTGCTTACATAGCTTAGATTGAGCCAGTAAACATCCAATATGGAATTCAACACAGGCCCATACAATACACATCAAATCGAATCTAGAGAATCTTGGGTATCAGTATCACCCTAATATTATTACTTTCCTCCTTGCGCAACTAATACTACTCTTTCTTCTTTCTTCAAATACACTTTTTAAATTAATTAAAAAAAAAAAAAAAAAAAACTTTGACATACTATCTTCTTTATATTTTTTCATAATTCTTGTTGAGAATTTTCATTCAAAACATTATACTTACCTTTGGTACAAAACTCAAATAAATAGTAGTAAATGTCTTCATTTCAAATTCTTTTGTTTATCACCAGCCATGGTGATTGATTTCTTTAATCTTCTATATAGCCCCCTAATCAATTTTTGTTGCAACAAGGTTTCTTTGACAGTGTAACAAAATCAATTTTGTTAATTAATGGACTCTACCTTGAACTTTGCATTCACCTTTCAAAGATCCCAATTACCAATGACTCCAATACTAATTTCCTGTAAAAAGCACACGAAATAATAAAATAACAAGTACCATAAAATTTTAACACTGTTCAATTCAAATTGCTTAAATCCATATTAAATCCACTATTAATGATATTGATTACAAACTTTCGAGTCCAACTCTTTTTTTTTTGAGCAAATACGATAGGAGTCCAACTCTTAAAATCCCAAGAATGCAATACATTCTAATGGGGGTGAGGCTTTCTAATGGTGCACTCGCATTTACTCTCATATTTTCTTTACCAACTCTCAAACTACACAAAAAGGCTAATGTGACCATCCTTATTCATAGAGAATATCACACCTCCCTACTTACCTTCATTTTAATTTGGAAAAATCACTTTTATATGAAATTAATTATGACCTTACTATTATTCTTAACAATTTCAAATTAACAAGGAAACCTTTAAGCATAACAACTCATAGGTGAGACTTAACATCTGCAGCTGCACACATAATAGGAGGTAGCATAACAGGACTGAGATCACTTTTAGACTAAGAGTAAGATACGTCCAAGTATGATCTAATTGTACATCATTAGAGTGATAAATTGATACATCATCCTATAACTTATGATGATGAGACATCTCACTAGGAAATGTGATCAAAGCCTATTAAATTCATACATAGAATATTAGTAACATGTATTGGTAACATTGAATTTCAACAATTTTTCGGGCAACACTTATTTTTTTTTCTACTTTATTTTCCAATTTCGTTTTCTATTAATATTTTAAAGTAAACCTTCCCTTTCCTTTATAATGTCCTTAAGAAATCTTTTATTTTTTCAGTAACTATTACTAATGAAATCTGACTACATATGTCTCCTTTATTTTTCTGCATCCTTTCCCCCTAATTTACTATTTGATAGAATTTGATAAATTAATCTCAATGAGGAAAAAATCTTAATTTGGATTGCTTGAGTTAAATTTCCAAGGTAATCTCATATATACAATCTAATCAACAACTTATTTCAAAGTTATAAGATGTAAAATGATTTTCATTGGAGTACTCATCTACTTTCATCAAAAGCTTTGAATGGGACTCCTAGCTTGAACTTTATATGTCATTTTATTTATTATCATTCAGATCGTTTCTGTAGCCATATCAAATGATATGGAGATTGTGCAAACTAACACTTTCTTCATACCTTTTTCATTGCTGCATAAGTGTTCCCCTCTTCCTTATGAATGTAGATTTTATTCTTCTAATTAAATGAATGTAAGTTAAGAGAAATAGAGGAAGTTACTTAATTAAATGTTTTTAGTCTTTGCAAGAAAAATGGTTTTCCTTTTTTTTTTTCCATAGAATTTTTTACTAGAATTAATAAGGATGGAAATTTTTTTCTCAATAAAAAAAGAAAAAAGAATACAGTTTGAAATTAAAAGGAGATACAGAGAGTTAAACATGGAAGATTACAAATCTATAATATAATATAATATAAAATCGAAAACTTTTGACTTTTAATTAACATCTTATAATTTTGTTACAGAAGCTTTTGAGACATCATTATTCTAACATATTTGTCAATTGATTTTTAAATTCTATGATATATTTAAAGTTTTAAACCTTCCTTTAGAATCTTTTCATATTATATTTTCTTTATATTGTAGAGTAGATAATTTTATATACTAACACGATCATATTAAATGCTTATTAATAATTATCATAATTATCAAATTTATATTTATATTAAAAAAAAAGGAAGAAAAAATATTTTGTTGAAATTTTCTGCGCATTCCATGACTAATCTATAATCTACTATGTATATAAAACCAAAGTTTGACTTTTGGCTGACTTCGTAATGTTGTGTCACATAAGTTTTTGAGGCCTTTCAATTTTATATGTTATCATTTTAATTAAATTTTGTAATCTTATTCTCTTTAGGAAAAAGTTTGGTTATAAACTTAGTTGCAAACTTAAGCTTCAACTTCTTCTAAGAAGCTAACATGTGCAATGCACATGACAAGTATTGGTTGGGTTAAGTGTGGTTAAGTGAGTCATGTGTAAATAATAACACATGTCAGTGTCTTGGAGGAAGTTGAAACTTTAGACTGCAATCATGTTTGTAGCCAAACTTTGTCATTCTCTTTAAATGATAGAATATTTAGTTCCTATACAAATAGGATCATAATAAATATATAATTCTAGAATATAGTTCTATACAAACAAAATCATAATAAATGCTAGTTAATAACTATCATAATATTCAAATTTCATATTTACACAATAAACAGAAAATAAAAGAGAGAAAAAAGATCATATTTTCATGTGCATTTAAGAGGAGTTTAACTTTTGGTTGACCCCATAAATTTTACTGCATAAGTTTTTGAGTCCTTACAATTTTAACGTCATTATTGTAATATACATTTTTAATCGATTTAAAATTCTGTTTTACATTAAAATTCTTAGAATCTTGCCACATTATATTTTCTTTAAATAATAGAATAAATAGTTCCATATAAAAACATGATCATAACAAATTCTTATTAATAATTATCTAGATTAATAAATTTCATATTTGAAAAAAAAATCATATTTTTTTAAAAATATGATAAAGGAAGATTTGCATTTATTACCTAAAAAATTTATTGAAATCCAAAGTCACTAAAAGTTGGGTTAGTGGTATATAGGCAACCCACAGATTTTCCTCTCAAAAAGAAAAAAAGTTACCCACAATTTTAAGAGCCTATAGCATAATTTTGGTCTGAGGCCTGGCTACCTCAAATTAGCCAGATAATTTGCGGTTTTCTTCTTTCGATCTTTCTATTATGGGTGGTTCCCGCTATTTTTGTATTGAATCCAAATTTTTTCAATTGGTGGTAGAGGAAGGGGGACGGTATTTTTCTGTTAGGGTTTTTGAGCAAAGTAGGTACTTCATGAAGTCGGTCTTCATGGGTAAGAATGCTGCACAATGGCTGTTGAAGAGTACAGAACAGATTGTTGTTGGGATTAGTCCGAAGTATTTTTATACGTTTAGGGAAGGTGATGTAGCTTACACCCTCCAACGAAGCTTCAACTCTTTTGGCTTTTTCCTTCTATTGACTGAACTTAAAGTTGGCGGGTCTAGGAGGTCCATTATTATTCCAGAAGGCAGAGCTAAGAATGGATGGAGGGTTTTTGGGTTAGAGTTAAGGAAGATGTTGGAACCCGAAAACTATGTGAATGGTGGCTCTGGTCAGTTGAAATTTGTAGCTCAGCTTCATAAGGATAAATCAGGGGTTCAACCTTTTAAAACTTTTGCTGATACGGTGCGTGGGCATCAAGTGCAGGTCAGGGGCAGAAATCAGTCAAATCTGTTAAGCGCCCATGATAAAAGGAAAATGCAACTAGGGGATAATAGGGGGGAGAAACAGAACCCAGTCATTGAACAGAGGAGGTTGAGCGAAACGCCGGTGAGCATACCAAGTCCGATGACTCTAGGAGGAAGAGATCTGGGTCCTCGGCACAGTGATGTGGAATTTAATTTGGGAGAGACAAATCCGGTTGGAATTAAAAGGAGCTTTCAGTTGAATTTCAAATCAAAGGTGAATGATTCTATTTATGGAAAAGAATTTGAACTGAGGAATTCTCACTGGATAGGAGAAGGCTTGACCATAGAGGTGAATGAGGAAGGTAAAAGGCGTGTAACATGGAATTCTTATAAAGGTGGACTGAGGACTTCTAAATGGGTCACAAGGAGTCAGAGGGAGCACGTGGTGGGTCCTCCTAGTGGGTCACGGGTGCATAAAATTCCTGTGATAGGCTCAGCCCAATTTAGGGGTGTTGCAGGGATTTCTAATAAAGGAGGTTGGAGAAATTCTAAATGGGTCATTAGGAGTCGGAGGAAGTTTGTGGGGGGTCCCTCCAGTGGGTCATGGGGTCAAAGTTTGTGTCCCACGTTGGCCCAAACTAGTTTGGGCTCTTTTCAGTCAAATGAAGCTTGCTTCTCGGGCCTAAGTATTCATGAAATGGGCGAGCCCTCTTCTTTGACTAGCCCAACACCCCTGGCCCATTCAGTGATACCTTTAATATCTCCTTTAGACAAGCCCGAGTCATTGAGGCTCGTTAGTTGCAGCGGGTCTGATGGTATCAGCTCCGATAGCCTCATGGTGGCTGGGATTGAAGCTGGGTTCAACTCAGATGGTCTCACGGTGAGGCCGATGGTGGGTATTAGCAGTTGTCTTGATAGGATAAACTCCGACAGCATCGCGGTGGATGGGCTGGAGTTTGGAACAAACTCCGACAGTCTGGAGGTGGCTCCAATGGAGATTAATAGCTTTTTCTCTGCTGGGTTTAACTTTAACGGTCACGAGGTGGCTCAAATGTATTTATATGGTACCTCTCTTGATGGGTTCAACTCCGATGACTTCACGATGGTTCTGGGCAAGAACGACACGGTAATTTCGGAACTCTCGAAGGGTATTTTCTTGGTAGATATCCTTAAGAGACTATCAATTGCGGGTTTTGTGGATTTTGGTGTCAATAGAGTGGATAATGTTGGAAGTGAGTGTAGTGTGCTATTGTTTTAAGGGGCGGACAACAAGGGCACCAGGCTGTTAGATATGGGTGAGATTGGCCAACCCAATTTAGCGTTGATGGAACCAAAGTCAGATTGTGGCCTAACTGTTTTGGGTGAGGAGAGTTTGGCAGATTGTAATCTGCTGTTGACTGTTATCCCTCCGGGGATGGTTTTGTCAATGGAAGTGCACAACGATTCTGAGGTGTTAGATATTGGTGGCACGCTAGATGTCTCTAAATGGGTGAAGAACAGAATCCCAGGTTTTAGTAGAGTGATTGGGCTTTCTGTTAATCGTCATGAAAAGTTGTGTATTGCTTATCTTTAAAGGCTAGAAAGGGAGATGGTGGTCATTAACCAGCAGCGGAAGAAAGCAGCTGCTAACCAAAAAGTAGCATCCTCCATGGGTAAAGGGAAAAGAGAGTTGAGGAATTTAATCTCAACGGTTAACTATAATGGGAGATAGTATGTTGGAAGTGTGGTAATGACATTGCAGGGCCACAAAAGTCTTTATGAAGCTGAAAATGGTTTCATGGAATGTTAGAGGTTTGAATGACTCCCAGAAACGTCTGGTAGTGAGAAACTTGTTATGGGAGTGGTAGTGTGATGTTGTATGCCTGCAAGAAACAAAGCTTGCCAGCATAGATAGACAGCTGGTTTGCAGCATTTGGAGCTATCTGTATGTGGATTGGGTGGCTCTAGATGCTGATCAGACGGCTGGTGGGGTCTTGATTATGTGGGATAGGAGGGTTTTAGAAAAGTTGGAGGTTCTGGTGGGCTTGTTTTTGGTGTCGGTTTAGTGGAAAGGTGTGGAGGACAGTTTTATTTGGGCATGCTCAGGGGTGTATGGCCTGAACAATAATAATTTGAGGGGTGATTTGTGGGATGAGTTGGTTGGTATTTAGCATTATTGGAATGTTCCGTGGTGTTGTTTTGGGGATTTTAACGTTGTTTGTTTTCCTAGTGAATGGAGGGGTGGGTCTAGGCTTACTCCAGCTATGGAAAAGTTTTCTGAATTTATTGAAGATTTATACTTGATAGATTTGTCGTTGGAGGGAGGGAGTTTTACATGGTCTAGTGGTACTGAACATCCATCCATGTCTAGGATCGATAGGGTTCTAGTGTCATAGGACTGGGAGCAACACTTTCTGGATGTGATCCAACGGATTCTACCATGACCTGTTTCAGATCATTTCCCAATTCTTTTGGAGGCAGGGGGTATGGCGAGGGGGAAAAGCCCCTTCTGGTTTGAGAATATGTGGCTGAAATCGGATGGGTTTGTGGGTAGAGTAGATTCATGGTGGAATCACCATTCTTTTTCGGGTATTCCTAGTTATGTGTTTGCTAAAAAATTGAAAGCCTTGAAAGAAGACATTATTCAGTGGAATCGCCAAGAGTTTGGCAATGTTGGGCGCAGGAAGAAAGAATTATTGGGGGCTCTAGAGTTACTAGACGCTAAAGAAAGGGTTCTTGAACTCACTGAGACGGAGAGAAATGAGAAGTTTGAAGTGAGATCGCAAGTAGAGCATCTTCTTTCCCTAGAGGAGATTTCATGGAGACAAAAATCAAGGATGCTATGCATTAAGGAGGGAGATAATAATACGAAGTTCTTCCACAAGATGGCCAATTCTCATAGAAGGTATAACCATCTGAGTGTCTTAGAAGTGGATGGGGTGATTTATGAGGATGAAGCGGAAGTGGCTGCTCAGGTAGTTCAATTTTATAAAACCCTTTATCAGGAGTCTGAGGAGTGGAGACCTTTTGTGGAAGGATTGGAGTTTGATCAAATAGGGGAGGTGGAGAGGGGCTGGTTGGAGAGGAGTTTTGAGAAGGATGAGATTCTATCAGTGGTCAGAGATATGGAAGGGGATAAAGCTCCAGGTCCAGATGGCTTTTCTGTGGCATTTTTCCATCATTGCTGGAGAGTTGTAGAAAGAGATGTTTTAGCAGTCTTTGAAGAGTTCTATCAACACTGTAAGTTTGAGAAATCTCTTAATGCTACCTTTATAGCTTTGATTCTTAAGAAGAATGATGCCTCTAACATTCGTGATTTCAGACTTATCAGTTTGGTTGGGAGTTTATATAAAATCTTGGCCAAGGTTTTGGCAAATAGATTGAAAGTGGTGTTAGATCAACTGATATTTGAATCTCAGATCCTTGATTCAGTTCTCATTGCCAATGAGTGTGTTGATAGCAGAACAAAGAGTAAGATTGCGGGGTGATTTGTAAGTTAGATATTGAGAAAGTTTATGACAATGTGAATTGGGAGGCACTTCTGAAGTTGTTGAAGAAAATGGGCTTTGGGAGAAATGGTGTAGCTGGATTTGAACCTGTATCTCTACAGTGCAGTTTTCTGTGTGGGTCAATGGGTCCCTAGCTGACTTCTTTGGTAGCTCTAGAGGTTTGAGACAAGGGGATCCATTGTTTCCCTTACTATTTTTAGTTATGATGGAGGATTTTAGTAGGATGGTGAAGAGTATGGAGGGGGCAGGTTTACTTAGTGGCTTTAGGGCGGATGGTAGGAGGGGTAGAGGGGAATGTGTTTCACATTTGCTCTTTGCGGATGATACTATCTTGTTTTGTGATGTAGAGGTGGAACAAGTCCTTCATGTTCGACTGCTGCTGCTTTGTTTTTAGGTTGTGACTGGCTTGAAGGTTAACGCAGCTAAAAGCGAAATGGTGCCTATAAGGGAGGTAAATAATGTGTATGCTTTGGCAGAGATTTTGGGTTGTAGAGTTGGGGCCTTGCCAATGACTTATCTCGGTATGCCATTGGGGGCATCCCATAAGTCTCCCTCTATTTGGAACCATATTTTGGAAAAAATTGAACGGAAGCTAGCAGGGTGGAAGAAATTGTATTTATCGAAAGGTGGTAGGCTGACATTGCTTAAAAGCACACTATCTAGCCTTCCCACTTATTTTTTTATCTCTTTTCACCATCCCTACACGTGGCAAACAAAATTGAGAAGCTACAAGGGGACTTCCTGTGGGGAGACCCTAAGACACATTTATTGGGTTGGGATAAGGTGTGCATGTCAATGGCTAAAGGAGGCTTGGGTATTAGGAAATTGACCACTTTTAATAAAGCATTACTAGGAAAGTGGCTTTGGTGTTTTGGGGTCGAGGAGAATAGGTTTTGGAGGAGGGTGGTTGCTTTGAGATTTGGGGAAGATTGAGGGGGGGGGGGGGGGGGGTGGACCTCTAAGTTTGGAAGGGGTGGCCATGGTTGTGGTTTGTGGAGAAGTATTCAGATGGGCTGGGAGTTTTTAACAAAAATGTCCAGTATAAGGTTGGAGTGGGGGATAGAGTGAAATTTTGGAAAGGTAGGTGGTGTGGAGATTTTCCTCTCAAATTGGCTTTTCTAGTCTTGTACAATTTTGCTGCGAATAGAGAGGCTTCTGTAGAGTCATCTTTGATTTGTCAAGGGGCAGGGGATAGGAGAATTTGGGATGTTCGCTTCAATCGTGGTCCTAATGATTGGGAGGCAGATGTGGTGGACGAGTTCCTATGTCTTTTGGCATCCAATTTACCTTCAGGGACTGATGGTGATCGTTTGAAATGGAAGTTGACAAAAAACGGGGATTTTACTATCCGTTCATATTATCATAAGTTACATGGTTTTTCTTCTGCTGTTTTTCCTTGGAAAGGCATTTGGAAGTTTAAGGCACCCCGTCGTGTCTCTTTCTTTGTTTGGACAGCTGCATGGGATAGGATCCTCACGGGAGATAACCTGCGGCTTAGGGATTTTGACTTCGTCGACTGGTGCAGTATGTGTCATTGCTGTGGTGAGACAGTGGATCATTTGTTGTTACATTGTGGGAAGGCTCATCGGCTGTGGTGCTTTGTCTTTAGGATTTTTGAGATTTCATGGGTTCCCTCATGTACGGTGTCAAATTTTCTATTTAGTTGGTGGAATTGGTTGGGGAAGCATTCTTCTTACATCTAGAACTTAGTTCCGTTGTGTTTGATGTGTTGTATTTGGAGAGAACGCAATCGGCGGATATTTGAGGATTTGGATAGATCCGAGGACCAAATGCTTGTTCTCTTTTTTGGTTCCCTTTTTGATTGGGTTAGGGCTTGGGGACTCACATCTAGTGACTCTCTTCGTCTTTTCCTTAGCTCTCTTTCTTTGTAATTTATGTTTTTTATGTTTTTTGTTTTCCCATCTTTTTTGTACTTCTGATATGCTAATGCTATTTTGCATCTAGCAGTTTTCTTGAATATATTTTTTCTTACCTATCAAATTTTTTTTTAAGAGCCTATATTAATAGTGTTGGGTTCTAGATTGACCCAATTAATTAATTCAATTACCCAAGTTGATTAATTAGGTCAAATTACATGCAAAATCATGGAGGCATGAACAAATTATCAAATAGTCTAAAGTGTAACGGAAAGTAAATTGACACGGTGATTTGTTGATTAATGGGGAAAACCTCTAACAAGACAAAAGTCTTATCGATTGATTTTCAGGTCACTACTCCCAAGAATCATTAATCAAAATCAAGAGATTACAAGTACAAGAAATCTTACCCCAAAACCTGGCCTATCTCAAAGTACTAACCTACAGTTGAATCCTTACATCAATCCCCAATTGGTCTTGATTTTGTAATGACTTCTATCCTTGGCACGGATTTCAAGTAAGTGACTAACTCCTAGCAACTTGAAGCTTGTTGTTGGATGCAAAGTACTTCAATACACTTGTAGAGAAGGAAACACTTGGTCACAAAACCCTAAGGCGCATAAGAATGCAAGAGCTTCATAATAAGTGTATAGATTCTCTAATTGAGTCTTTATGTATTATGATGACTTTAAAATATACATTTTATATCCCCTAGAAGTTTAGTGAATGAAACCTTAGAAGTCCAAATCATCATGGGTTGAAAAACAAATCTGAAAATACTAGATCTGCGAAGGTCGATAAATCAAGAGGTATCAAGGTTCTTCATTAATTCTTGATAGAAGCCTTGTATTGAGCTTGTGTCAAGGTTCACTATTTTAAGCTTTTCTCACTTGTTTCTTTGTACAGTCTTCATGTCTTCAATAATACCACTTGTTATAGCTAAGAGACAAACTTCATGATATTCTAGAATCTACTGAGAACTACCCAATTACAAGTAAAGTACGTCTTGTCAAAAGATGTGCCAACACATGAAAAATATGACCCTAACAATCTTCTCTTCTGGCAATCCGTGACAGAACTACGAGAGTACATTGAATGTCCTAGATATATATTATACTCATGATTTACACATAAAAATAAACTCTACTCTAATACTTGAACTCTTGACAAACTTTGCAAGAAGAGAGATCAATGTATGAATAAGACTTTGCAACATATCTTAAAACTGAAAAGCTAAACCAGATCCATCAAGGCATCATGCGTGAAAAATAGACAAGTTATTTAAATCAGGACACGTGTAAGAGGTGAGAAAAGAGACAACACATGTGAGAAGATAGAGAAGAAAAGAACCATAAAATTTTGCATGAAATCTCTTAAAAGTTCTACAAAATTTAAGGCTAAAATAGAGAAGAAAGGAAATATACATCATCATTATATATATTATCAATAAGCATAATGTATGTAAAATGGTTACAAAACCAAAAGATACAAGTAAGGAGATAACACCTCTACTATACATCAAAATCCTCACTACATCCCTCAAAACTACCTAACTATCCCCCTATCAACTATGTTTAACTACTTATAGCTACTTCCCCTTTTTGTCATGATGGACAAAGGGTAAATCACTCTGAGGTAGTCATCTCATCATCATCTCCACTATTTGAAGGAGCATTCGAAGACTTATCATCTCCACTATCTGAAGGAGCATTCGAAGACTAACACACCGGAGAGAGAGCAAACCCACCAAGTCAAGACTGACGGCGAGCTATACATCCAATCCTAGTGTTCATCTGACTTATCTCATCAGAGATCTGGTTAAGACGATCACCACGAGCAGCCTAAGTATTTCAAATCTCTCCAATGGCATCACGAACGAGCTGGAGCTAATCAAGGATGGCAAGTAAGGTAGCCTCTACTCTAGAAGACGAAGAAGAAGATGGAGCAGATGAGGTAGAGGGATAGTGAGTATAGGCAACATCCTTTGCAGCTCGAAACTCTGCTTCCTCTTGCTGAGCAGGAGTAGTATCAACTCGTGGACGCTTGGTCTTAGCGACCAGCTGAGAAAGCTCCTAACTATAGATTCCTTACCTATAGCACCCTTAATAGAGAAGTGGAAAGAGGAAGGAATAGAAACACTTGCGTGTATAAGAATGCACTTGATAAAGGAAAGATGAATTTATCATGACTCGCACTGTCACGAAACGTATCCAGAAAGGATAGAATCATGCAAGAGGGAAAGTCTATGGATAGACCCTCCAGTTAGGGCTGTCTAGATCAACCCGCCACCCGCCCGAACCCGACCCGACCCCGACCCGGAACCACCCGATCCGACTGCTCTGGCGGTCGGACTCGGGTCCTGACTCTAAAAACCTGATGCCGGCGGGTCGGTTTCAGATCTCTTCCTCTAAAACCCGTGAAACCCGACCTGCTTGAAGACCATAAAATCCGGCCATTTTTTCCAGATTCCGACCACTTTTCACTTAAATCCGTCGATTTCTGGCACAATAAACACTGGATTAGGCCGGACCGATGATTTCTCATCAATATTTGGCAGAAATCTCGCCGGATCCGACGAGATCTCATCGGATCTTGGATGGATCTGGCAAGATCTTGCCAGACCTGGTGAGATCTCGCCGCGTTTCGCTGGACACCGGTGAATATAGGGTTCACTTGAAACCGACGACCTCCATCCGACGACCTGAACCAATGAACTTGTTACTGTAATGGGTCGATTGTGGGTTGAAAAATATCCCCCCGAAATGTAATGGGTCGGTTGCGGGTTGGGCAAAAACCCGATCCACTCGACCAGTGGACAGCCCTACCTCCAGTAGAGAATAAAGAAAACAAGCACGAGGCTTAGTGATAGTGTTATAGTGAGAACGTGGAGTAAGAATAAACATCATCACCATGTTAGAGATCTGTGGACTTTTAGCAAAGTCATGGATAACAAAACTAAGTTTGTGTCCCTAGGACGTAGAACGCTCACAAAAGCGAGAAGCTAAAACATCTCTAGAGAGAGCTCTAAGCATAGGAGAGGCTAGGTAGTTAGGACTATCTACTCTAGGAACTTGGAGTACATTGGAGATAAGCTCCGGTGTAACAACTATACATGTACCATGAAATTGTGTAAAGAACCTAGGTATAGAAGTATCGACATTGTATATATTGGAGTAAAACTCCTTTATAAACATGCTAGGATAGGTAACTGGTCATTCACATAGGAACTCACATCCACATGATCTAAACGATCTGGATACCATAGTATTTGAAAAATCAGATAGGATGACCTAACGATCTGAGTGAATAGCCCAGCCAGAAAACTTCTCTTCGAATTCCTTATGGCTGTTAGAGTCACAGAACCAAAGTTAAGGAGGAATAGAAGAAGAAGTATAAGCAAAATGCGAGATGAGATTTTTAGAAGGAACAGATTTCTATGCTTTGGGTGCCATAGTTAAGAAAACTAAAGTAGAGAGAGACACACATACTCGGAAGAGTAAGAGAAAGGAGAAGAACAATGCATGGGAATGCATGAACATGTGTTGTATAAAAAAAATTGCATCATGGATAAAACCCAATCCAAACTACAGCACTCAACATAATCAAGCACATAACCTATAAAAAATGCATGAGAATAAGTTTAAATGTGCTTAGAATGCAATGCATGACAATATAATCAACTATATTGAACACCCACACCCATAATTTCAAAAAAAAAAAAAAAACCCAAAAATTCCCAAAAACTTAAAAACATAGTTCTAAAATGCATGAAATGTATGAAAATCATGAAAAAGATCAGTTTAGACCACATACCAATGATTTGAAGAAGCTAGGAGTTTGAAAATTGGATTAGAAGGCTTGATGTGATGAAAAGAGGTGAGAGGAATCAAGAGCTATCAAGGAGAGATTGAAATATTTGAGTGAGAAATGAACTGGGTTGACCCTCTACTTTATATAGAACCTATGTTCTTGATAGATTGAGCTTCTATCGAGAGGTATCGAGGAGGTGTCGATGGCAAAAATTTTTTGATGTATCGAGGAGGTATCTAGCGAACAGAGAGTTGAGAAAATTGGCTCAATGGATCGGGGTAGTGTCAAGAGGTATCAAAATAAACCTAGAAAAAGTTCGATAGAAGTGGCATGTATTGAGGAGGTATTGAGAGGTGTCGAGAGGTATTGAGAGGTGTCGAGAGGTATCGAGGCTGCTATCAAGCTTCTATTGAGATGCACAAAAACATGAATTTTCAAGAGAGAAAAAGCTTGAAGAGTAAGCAAACAAGATAAAAGCAATACCAACTATACATCAAAAGCTCTAAAAGCATGATTAATCACTCAAACATCAAACTCAAAAGGGAATGCATTCACAATCCCAAAGCACTAAATAGTCTAACTTATTTAATTTACAAAAACAAGTCAAGATAGTTTAGTAAGCTTCTACTAATACATGTATTTCTTGTGATAGCCAAATCATATTGTACTTATACATTTGTATCAAGAGTAGCAAAGAATTGCGTGTAGTGTGTTAAACTTTTGTAAGCAAGCATAAATATCTTAACATGCAAAAATAATGATATTAGAGAATCATAAAAACTCACACAATCATAACCGTTTGATGGGGACTTTCACCTTTGAATTTACATCATATAACTTCCACATCTCTTAGAAACACGCTTGCAATTATATTTCAAAGCATTTGATTCTTTTTGCTTTTTCTTTTTCTTTTGATCACATCTTTGCATATTTTTCTTTTAAGCACAATTTAGCATATCATGCATGAGTATATAAGAGAGCGAAGAGAAAATACCCTTTGATTTTTTTATTCAAACACCCTTTTTCTTGCTATGCAAGTGCTATACCTTACAGAGCACGACTTTTATGAATTGCATACAGACGTTTATGATTGACGAGTTTAGTGGTGAAATGGTTATTTATGTCTTTCTCTTAGAATTTTTTTAGTTATTCCCGTCAAAATAAGTGACATAGTTATGAGTAAGAATGATTAACTCATACTTTCTAATCACACAGAGCCATAAAGCTCACAATGTTAAGTTGTGCATAAAGATGCTTATGTTTTTTTTGATAGGTAATCAGAGAACTATTATTAATGAGAAAAAATGAAAAGTACAAGTTGTTCATGATGATGAACAACAAGAAACAGAAGAAACAAACAGCAAAACAAAAGAAAAGGAAATCAGAAAGATAAACTAACGGAAAACATAAACTTTGAAAGAGACGAAGAATCAGTAAAGCCCCAACAACGAGCCCACTCAAAAAGACTGCGTTGACATAAAACCTTTAACTCATCCAACATCTTCTCCATGTTCTTGAAGGAGTGACGATTTCTTTCGAACCAAACAATCCACATTAAGCACCCTGGAATCAAATTCCAAATATTCGAATTATGCTTCCCAAGCCACTGAAGCCAGCAAGGTAACAATCCCGCCACCGATCTTGGCATAACCCAATGAATACCAAAAGTCTGAAGCATGAAGGACCATAAGGTATGTGTAATAGGACAATGAAGCAAAAGATGGTCTACCGACTCCCCATCACAACACATACAACACCGATTTACCAAAGGGCGACCCCTAAGCATGAGATTATCCAAAGTGAGAATCTGATCGTGAGCAGTTGACCACAAGAAGAAGGCCACTTGCTTAGGAATCTTTAGTTTCCAAACACCCTTCCAAGGAAACAAAAAATTCGGAGTACCCTGAATTGCTTGGTAATAAGATCGGGTATCAAACTTACCATCCCCTTTGAGCCGCCAACAAAGAGTATCCCTCCTCACCCCCCGAGGAATACGAGGATGGATAAGCTAAAGTAGAGAGTAAGATGCAGCTAGTTCCCAATCTTCAAAAGCTCTATAAAACCTTAAGTCCCACACTCTAAAAGTACCTCCTTCTGGAGTCCATAAAACCTCAAAAATGCATGCATCCTTAGCAGCTGAACACACATAGAGCTCAGGATAGAGATCTTTTAGGGTATTATCCCCAATCCACCTATCATGCCAGAAGCGGATACGGGTGCTTTCACCCACTACAAAAGACAAATGCTTAGAAAAACTCTCCCACCCTTCATGAATGCTTCTCCAAAGACCACATCCATGAGTCATCTTGCACACTTTCGTACACCACCCCCTTGACCCTCACCATATTTTGTGGAGATAACCCTCTGCCAAAGGTGGGTGACTTCATGCCCAAAATGCCACAACCATTTCCCTAATAAAGCTTGATTAAACGACGCCACACTTCTTATCCCCAAATCACCCAATTTAACAGGTAAACACACCCTTTCCTAAGCCACCAAAGGATATTTGAAACTCTCTATAGAAGACCCCCAAAGGAAATTCCTCTGAATTCGTTCCATTCTAGCAGCCACAGCTTTAGGAATAGTGAAGAGAGATAGAAATTATGTTGGAAGACTTGAAAGAGTACTCCTTGGTAATGTGAGCCTACCACCCTTAGATAAATAGAGACGCTTCCACCCTGAAAGTTTCTTTTCCATCTTCTCCAAAATAGGATTCCAAATCGAAGCTGTCTTAAAAGAAGTTCCCAACGGCATTCCCAAATATTTCATTGGCAAACTCCCCGCTCTACATTGAAGAATACTAGCCAATTCAACAAGATTATTCACCTCCCCCAATAGGAACAATCTCACTTTTCCCAACATTAACCTTCAAACCCGTAAACGCCTGAAAACAAGACATCACCAACCTTATGGACAGCAACTGATCCTTAGAGGCATCACAAAATAAGATAGTGTCGTCCGCATACAACAAATGAGAAGTCCACACACTAACAGAATTCACTGCTCCCACATGAAAACCTCGAATAAGGTTATTCTGCTCTGTCTTCTTCAAAATTCTGCTTAAAACCTCCATGATCAAGAGAAACAAAAGAGGGGATAGTGGGTCTCCTTGTCTCAACCCACGAGAACTTCCAAAGAAACCTTCAGGGGATCCATTTACCAGGACTGAAAAAGGGACAAAAGTAACACAAGCCTTAATCCACCTCCTCCATTTCAACCTAAAACCCATCCGGTCCAATAGATAAAACAAGGCCTCCCAGTTAACATGGTCATATGCTTTTTCAATATCAAGCTTGCAAACCACCCCTGGTAACCCGCTCTTCAGCCTACTATCCAAGCATTCATTTGCAATGAGCACTGAATCCAGAATCTGCCTTCCACCAACAAAAGAATTCTGAGTCTCAGAGATGAGATTATCCAAAACTGCCCTCAACCTGTTCGCCAACTCCTTCGACAACAACTTGTACACACTGCCCACCAAATTGATAGGGCAAAAGTCCTTAATGTTAACAGCATTACTCTTCTTAGGGATTAAAGTGAGTAACGAAGCATTCAAGGACCGTTCAAACACAGAGTGCCGATGAAAATAAACAAAAAAAATCCATGACATCCTTTTCTACAACACTCCAACAATTATGAAAGAAAGCCATGGTGAAACCATCAGGACCAGGGGCTTTATCACCCTCCATCTCCCTTAAGACCAGAAAACTTCCTCCTTCATGAACTCCTTCTCTAAGGACAACCTCTCCTCCTCCACAATACAAGCAAAATCTAAACCATCCATGGTAGGGCGCCCCAATTCAGTTTCCTTATACAGCCCCTGATAGAAGAGAACTAACTGAGAGCACACCTCCGTCTCATCCTCATAAAGAACACCATCCATCTCGATCCTCTTAATTTGATTAGCATTTCTATGAGAGTTTGCTAATCTATGAAAGAAACGAGTATTATTATCTCCCTCCTTCACATACAAAGCCCGAGATTTTTGTCTCCAAGAAATTTCCTCAAGGGAAGCCAACTGTTCTATATCTCCTTTGAGTTGAATACGACGGAGTTGATCCTCATTTGAAAGCCCCAGCAACTCTCTCGCATCTAAACCCATCAGTTCAGTTAGCAAATTTTTTTTCCTAAGAGCCAAGTCACCAAACTCCTCCCTATTCCATTTTTTTTAAGTCAGCTTTCAAAGCCCTCAATTTTTGAGCCAAAATAAAACCTGGTGAACCCACAAAACTGTACCCATTCCACCAATGCTGAACTCTATCAGCAAAACCCTCAGCTTTCAACCACATATTTTCAAATTTAAAAGCACTCCAACCACGTCAAACAGCACCAGCTTCCAACAAAAGCGGGCGGTGGTCTGAAATAACATGAGGAAGCACCCTTTGGGGTACATTCTCAAAATGTTCCTCCCAATCTAGAGAAACCAAAGCCCTGACAATTCTTGACATAGAGGGGAGACCAGAGTCTCTAAACCAAGTGAAGGAAGCACCCTCTAAAGGTAGATCAACTAAAGAATTACTCTCTATAAAGTCCAAGAAAGCAAACATAGCAAGACTAAATGACTCACAGCCAAGCCTGTCACTTGGGTACCTAATGATATTGAAATCACCAACTAAGCACCATGCCATGGGCCATCTGGCATGCACCTGAGACAACTCCTCCCACAAAGTAGCCCACTGTCCATCATCATTGGGGCCATACACCCCTGTACAAGCCCAAAAAAAGTCATCCACCACTCCTCTCAGTAAGACACTGACAGAAAACTGTCCAGCAATAATATCCAATTTTTCAAAAACCCTCTTATCCCAAATCAACAAGACCCCACCCAAAGTCTGCACCGCATCCAAAATAGCCCAGTCTATGAAAGGACTATCCCATAAACTACAAACAAAAGCAACATCAGTAGAAGATACTTTCATTTCTTGAAAACAAACAATAACGCACTTCCAATCTTTTAGAAGATTCTTACAAACCTCTCTCTTTCGGGGATTGTTAAGCCCCCTTACATTCCAAGAAAGTAGTCGTAGAGTCATTTACAACTACCAACAACCCCTACAACAATCGAAGAAACTCTGCTCCTACTTTTAGAAGAGACACCCTCGTAATTAACATTAGAGATAAGCCCTTTAAGCTCCTTGAGACCTCGTGACCCTGGATTAGCTAGTCGCTTGGGCACCCCAATATCAATCACCTTGAGGGTTCACGATAGGGAACCCCACCATGTTGCAGAAATTTTTCATCAATTGGGACACCCAGTTCGACGGTGGTCCTGACTCCGTCACTTGAGTTCCTTCTATAGAGTCCTGAACCACCACCAACTCTCTGAGATCATTAGGTTCCCACCGAGAGAGAGGGTCACACTCCAACACACAAAAATCTTTCTCTCCACTTCCACAACTATGGTCAAACCCTTCATTGGACTCCCACGGAAAGAGGTGAAGCCTAGAAACTGATTGAAATTCACCAATAGAACCCACTAACCTTTGTCTTGTCATAGGACCATGGTGGTGACACCTCTGATCTTTACCATGATCTTCCCCTTCCACAAACTCATCTTCGACCCCATTACGCAGGTCAGAGAGAGGAGAAAAATGATTTTGAACCACAACCGCCGCCGTCGCTGAGCTACCCACGATAACACCGATGGGCCCAGAGTCACAATTGCCTAGTCCAAGAGTTACCTCGGCATTGGAGACTGAGCCCATAGAGAAACTTGCCTTAATGGAGGCGAGAACCACCGCGTCGGAGCTGCTACAACACGTCACGGCTTTTCCGGCCACTGGGTATCCTATAACTCTCGACGGGATGGGTGCGAGAAGCTCCAAAGCTTGATCGGAGCTGGGTATCGACGACCCACCTACCGTCGGAGCCTTAGGCATCGCTGATGTCACCGTTGACTCCATCGGTGGCTTTGAGCTCTCACCCACCACACTCAAACTCTCAGTACCAGACCCATTTACGCCCAAAACAAAAGGAAAAGAAACCTCTCCTTGGGCCTTACTACTTGGGATAGCTAAATGGGCTTTTTCATGCCCAGGTGCCATATTTAACAACACAGGCCCACTGTTAATGAACTTTTGTTGAGGATATGGGTTCAGCCACTTAACCACTCTTTTTTCCCCATTAGATATATACACCCTCAGCGCCAAAGAAGCAGAAGTCACCTCAAACTTACACTCACGCATGGGTCTGCCATTTTTAGAAGAAACTGAGGCACTAGAGACACCCTTCAGCACGTTATGTCCTGAAACAGCTCTAGAAAATTCAAATTTCCTTAACTTCTGCTGGTTACTGATGTTGACAGATTGCTTCCCATTTTGACCACCACCATCTGTTGGACCACCACCAACAGCTTCATCAGAAGTCCTCCCTTCTACCCACTCAGAGTTTGAACCTAATAGGAATCTATCTAATTCTTTGGAAAACAAATGCCAACCAGACCGGTTTGAGCTCGCAGGTACCAAAACCCAACCACGACGAGCTCCACCATAATACATAGCTATCTCCACAAAAATACCAGCCTTATTCGACCTTCCCCGGAATTCGAACAACTTATTATTTGCTCTGAAACGTTTGCACAAGTAATCCTTTCTTGGAACCCAGTCTCGAATATCGGCAAAACATGCAAGAATCCATTCCAATCCCTTACAACCCATCCACACGGAACTATTAATATTTTGACGACATTCGTGAATAGCATAAGAATCAGCCCGCCCGCCGTCAAAAGAGAAAGAAAAGGTTTTGGAATCTATGCGAAAAAGACCATAACTGCCCCCTCTGCCCTGAAGAGAAGGTTTAAGAGCTTTGAAAGGGGGAGGCACATTGTTGGGAGGGGGTGAGGGTGAAATTGTAGTGGTTGGTCTAGGCCATAACGGTGGTTGTAAAGGCAGGTCTGAAGGTGGTGGGGTGTTCAAAGATGAAGAAAGAGGAGGATGAGGGATGAAAAGGGAAAAAACCAAAAGGATGGGAATGGGAACGGTGATGGGAAGAAACCAGGGAAAGGATGAAGTGGCTGGTTGAAAGGCAGAGGTAAAGAGGGGATCAGAGGAGGGAAAGGTGTTGGCTGTGTGGTAGGGAGGGAGGGGGAGGGGGAAGGGGGGGGGGGGGGGAAGAAACCATATCAGGAAGCTATTTTACACATAAAAGAGCATGCTTACAAGATCGTAAATAATACTTTCAATAAATTCTCTTTTTCTCTTGAAGCATCATTAGGTTCCTCTGCTCCAAATGAACTCACAAATGTGGCTAATTGGTATGATTGGGCATATCAAAAGGTAGCCTCATAAGCTATTTAGGAAGTTAAGAATATAAAGATGCTTATTCAAACTACAAAAGATACAAAGTTATGAAACCTTGTTTCAATGGCCATTCAAGGTACACAAGTACCAATATAGACAAATGCATTGTTTTTGTATTTTTCATTTTTTTTTTCTTGATAGCAATAAACAAACAAACAACCTAATGCAATAAGAAGCTAGATGCAATGCATGTAGGAAAGAAGAAGAAGAAGAGAGTCACTCAAGTGAGATTACACCAATACATTGGCGTAGGAATTTAAAACAATGACCATCCCAATGGTTTAGTAAAGAGATCCGCCTTTTGGTCATCAGTGGTAATGAATTCAAGTGTTAGGATGCCATTCTCAACCAACTCACGTATGAAGTGATGTCTTATCTTTATGTGTTTAGTGCGAGAGTGTTGAACATGATTTTTAGAGATGTTAATGGCATTGGTATTGTTATAGTAAATGGTAAGATGTTTTTGACAAATACCATAGTTAAGAAGAAATTTTTGCATCCAAAGGAGTTGGGTATAACAACTACTAGTAATAATGTACTCGACCTCAACAGTAGAAAGAGATATCGAATTTTGCTTCTTGCTCATCCAAGAGACGAGATTGTTCCCTAGATAGAAACATCCACTAGATGTACTCTTTCTGTCATCAATATTACCAACCCAATCGACATCAGAATAACTCGCTAGAACATCATTACTATCCTTATCATACCAAATACCATAATTACTAGTTGATGTTATTTTATAGTATGTTTAACAACAATAATATGGGTTTCTTTTGGGTTAGCTTGAAACTTAGCACACACACACCAACACTAAAGCTAAAATCAAGTTTACTAGTAGTTATATAGAGGAGGCTTCCTATCATGCTTCTATATGAAGTGGGATCAACACTCTTACCCAACAAATTAACAGTAAGTTTAACAATAGGACTCATGGGTGTTCTAATAAAGCTAGTAGATTCCAATCCAAACTTTTAAACAAGATTATTGGCATATTAAGATTGAGAGATAAAATTACCTAAATCAGTTTGACGAATTTGAAGTCCAAGAAAGTATGTTAGTTCACCAATCATGCTCATTTCAAATTCTTTCTGCATTATGTTGGAAGAGTGTGCAAGATCATCTCTTGTGGAGCCAAATGATGTCATCTACATATACTTGAGCCACAACAAACTCTCCATCCTCTTTCCTGATGATCAATGTTCTGTTTGCTTGCCCTCTTGAAAACCGTTAGCTATAAGATAGTTTGTGAGCCTATCATACCATGCCTTTGGTGCTTGCTTCAATCCATATTTTTTTTGATAGGTAATTAAAGAACTGTTATTAATGAGAAAAAATGAAAAGTACAAGTTGTTCATGATGATGAACAACAAGAAACAGATGTAACAAACAGCAAAACAAAAGAAAGGGAAATCAGGAAGATAATGTGAGCCCCTTAAGCTCCCTGAGACCTCGTGACCCTAGATTAGCGTGTTGCTTGGGCACCCCAATATCAATCACCTTGAGGGTTCATGATAGGGAACCCCACCATGTTGCAGAAATTTTTCATCAACTGGGACACCCAGTTTGAAGGTGGCCTTGACTCCGTCACCTGAGTTCCTTCTGTAGAGTCCTGAACCAACACCAACTCTCTAAGATCATTGGGTTCCCACTGAGACAGAGGGTCACACTCCAACACACAAATATCTTTCTCTCCACTTCCACAACTATGGTCAAACACTTCACTGGACTCCCTCGGAAAAAGGTGAAGCCCAGAAATTGACTGAAATTCCCCAACAGATTCCACTATCCTTTGTCGCATCATATTAACATGGTGGTGACTCCCCTGATCTTCAACATGATTTTCCCCTTCCACAAACTCATCAACCCCATTACCCAGGTCTGAGAGAGGAGAAAATCGATTTTGAACCACAATTGCTGTCGTCGCCGAGCTACCCACCAGATCACCGGTGGACCTAGAGTCACGATTGCCTAGTCCATGAGTTACCTCGGCATCGGAGACTAAGCCCATAGAGAAACCCGCCTTAACAGAGTTGAGAACCACCGCGTCGGAGCTACTACTAGACGTCAAGGCTTTTTCGGCCACTGGGTATCCTAGTACTCTCGACGAGATGGGTGCGAGAAGCTCTGAAGCTTGATCGGAGCTGCATATCGCCGATATACCTGCTGTCGGAGCCTCAGGCATCACCAATGTCACCGTTGACTCCATCGGTGGCTTTGAGCTCTCTCCCACCACACTTACACTCTAATTACAAAACCCACATGCCCAAACCAATAGGAAAAGTAACCTCCCCTTGGGCCTTACTTATCGGGTCAGCTAAATGGGCTTTTTCATGCCCAGGTGCAATACTTAACAACACAGGCCCACTATTAATGGACTTGTGAGGAGTATATGGGTTCATCCACTTAACCACTCTTTTTTCCCCGTCAGATTTAGACACCCTCAGTGCCAAAGTAGCAGAAGTCACCTCAAATGTAAACTCACGCACGGTTCTGCCATTTTTTGAAGAAACTGAAGCGCCAGAGACACCCTTCAACACGTTATGTCCCAAAATAGCTCTAGAAAATTCAAATTTCCTTAACTTCCACTGGTTACTGATGTTGACAGATTGCTTCCCATATTGTCCACCACCATCCGTTGGACCACCACCAACAGCTTCATCAGAAGTCCTCACTTCCACCCATTCAGTGTTTGAACCTGATAGGAATCTATCTAATTCTTTGGAAAACAAGCGCCACCCAGACCGGTTTGAGCTCGCAGGTACCAAATCCCAACCACGACGAGCTCCACCATAATACACAGTTATCTCCACAAACATACTAGCCTTATTCGACCTTCCCCGGAATTCGAATAACTTATTATTTGCTCTATATCATTTGCACAAGTAATCCTTTCCTGGAACCCATTCTCAAATATCGGCAAAACATGCGAGAACCCATTCCAATCCCTTATGACCCATCCATACAGAACTTTTAATATTCCGACGACATTTGTGAATAGCATAAGAATCAGCCCGCCCGCTGTCAAATGAGAAAGAAAAGGTTTTGGATTCTATGTGGAAAGGACCTTTACTGCCCACTCTGCCCTGAGGAGAAGGTTTAAGAGCTGAGAAATGGGGAGGCACTTTGTTAGGAAGAGGTGTGGGTGATATTTTAGTGGTTGGTCTAGGCCATAATAGTGGTTGTAAAGGTAGGTCTGAAGGTGGTGGGGTGTTCAGAGATGAAGAATGAGGAGGACAAGAGGGATGAAAAGGAAAAAAGCCAAAAGAGGATGGGAATGGGAACGGTGATGGGAAGAATCCAGGGAAAGGATGAAGTGGCTGGTTGAAAGGCAGAGATAGAGAGGGGATCAGAGGAGGGAAAGGTGTTGGCTGTGTGGTAGGGAGGGAGGGGGGCGGGAAGGGAAGGCTCTCTTTTTGATAAGTGATTGAAGACTACATCCTAAAATACAAAAATGTGGAAGAGAGATTCCAAAGTAATTTGTGTCTTGAAGATTAATATAGATGATAGTGCATAAGAATCAGGTCAAGAATGGGAATCTGAAATAAGTATGCAAGCAATTAAAGATGACATTGTAAGTACAAAAGCGAATGATCATACCTGATATGCAGCAATTGGCAAAGAAGAGTTATCTCGGAGAAGCCTTATAATATCCAAATGCTTCAATCCATACAAAGCCTTCTTTAGAAAAAGCACATGATTAGGATAGTGTGGGTCCACAAATCCTTTGGGTTGAGAAACATAGATTTTTTCCTTGAGAAACCCATTCAAGAAGGCACTCTTGAGATCTATTTGACACAACTTGAACTTAGTGTCTGTTTGGGATATGATGAAAAACCCAGCTTATTTGAGTTTTTAGCTTCTTTTCGGTACTAATTATGGGTCCCATTGTACTATTCAGCTAGTTTTTAACTCTTTTTTTTACACATTCAGCAAAAAGTTTTCAGTTTTAACTAAATAAACTGTTCCCAAACGAACCCTTAAGATGATAGGTAAGTGCAAGTAGTGTCCTTATGGATTCAATCCTAGCAATCGGGGCAAATGTTTTATCAAAGTCAACTCCTTCAAGTTGTGTATAACCTTAAGCAACAAGTTTGGCCTTACGGAAGATCCACTTTGTGTCAATGATGTTGACATCTTTTGGGTGTGGTACAAGTGACCACACATCATTTCTCTCAAACTGGTATAGCTCATCATGCATAGCTTTTACCTAGCTTTCATCTTGTAAAGCTTCCTCAACCTTTGTGTGCTCTATTTGTGATAGGTAGCAAGAGTAAGAGACAAAATTCACAACATATTTGTTATAGCTCTTTTTCCTCAAGTTCAACTCATTCATACCACCAACTATTGTATCAGGAGGATGATTCAATTTTACTCTAGAAGAATGCTCTCTCTCCATAGGAGCCATATATGGTGGAGTCACTCGATTAGGTGTGGCAAATGAGGAAGTGTTGTGAGATGGTTGAGAGGGATCATCTACCCTTTTATCAGCATCAAATGATTGAATGAGAGAAGACTTGGGCAACTGTTCAAGTTCTTCTTGGGAAATTGGAGTTGAGGTCTCATCAATCACCACATTAACTATCTCCATTACTTTTCTTGTTCTTTTGTTAAAAACCTTGTAAGCCTTACTTGATGAAGAGTAACCAAGAAATATTCCTTCATCACTTCGAGAGTCAAACTTGCCCACATTTTCCCTATCTTTCAAGATGAAGCATGTGCTACCAATGATCCTAAAATACTTCACATTAGGCTTTCTACCTTTCCACAATTCATATAGTATCTTCTTTGTTCCCAGCCTAAAGTAGACTCTATTCACAATATGACATACAGTATTTATAGCTTCTCCCCACAAATTCTTGGCAACATCCTTATTGTGAATAATGGCTCTGGCCATCTCCTAAATAATCCTATTTTTCCTTTCAACTACTCTATTTTGTTGAGGAGTGATTGGAGCAAAAAATTCTTGAGCCATTCCTATCTCATCACAAAATTGTTCCAATTGAGAGTTCTCAAACTCTCTTCCATGATCACTTTGAAGACAATTTATGATTAGTCCTTTCTCATTTTGTAGTCTTCTACACAAGGTTTCTAATTGGGAGGGAGCTTTAGATTTAAACCGAAGTAGAATTGCCCAAGTAAATCTAGTGAAGTCATCAACCACGATCATAATGTACATTTTTCCTCCTAGAGATTTTGTTCTTGTAGGACCCATTAGATCAATGTGTAAGAGTTCAAGGGTTCTTGTAGTAGCAGTGGTTAATGTAGCAGGATGTTATGCTCTTGATTTTTTTTCAAAGTTGGCAAGGTCCACACACAACGTTATCAACCTTTGTAAGTTTAGGAAGTCCCAAAACTGCTTTTGTCCTTAACACAATGACAAGTTGCTTATACCTTGCATGACCCATTCTTTGATGCCATAAATCTTCATTTGGTATGCTAACACTGTTGCACGCAATTTCAACATCTAGAACAAGGCCATAACAATTATCTAAAGTTCTAACTCCACCGATGAGTTGTTTACCTAGTCCATCCAGTACTAGACATTTTCCTTTAGAAAATAGGACCATGAAGTCTTGATCACAAATTTGACTTATGCTAAGCAAATTTACTCTTAATCCTTCAACATATAGAACATTAACTATGTCAAGTAGACTTGGTAGAGAGATGATCCATTTTCCTTTCATCAGAGACTTACTTCCATCTCCAAATGTGATATTGCCACCTCTTCTAGGTTCAGATGTCTTAAAAAAAGATTGATCTCCAGTCATGTGTCTAGAGCATCCACTATCAAGATACCATAGATCAGTATTCATCACTTTGAAGGCTGTATGCATCATGAAGCAAACTGCTTGCTTTTCAGACAAGTCCGAAGGTATAGTCTTCATTTTATAACTTCTCTTATGTAATTTTAAACGAACCCTATTTTTTCTTCTTATTGCTACAGCGAAAAGGCTCTTTTTGAGACAGTCTAGCTTTCTCTGAAGTTGATAGTTTTCTTTAAATAAGCAATCTTTCAATTGTACCGTTTTCAACAACTCGGCCCAATACAAATCTCAACTTTGTCAAATACAAATTATAATGATATATCCTGAGAAACTGAAGAAATTCAAGGTTAGAACAACCAGTGACAATAGAGAAAATAGATTTGTTTATAGGAAATGTATCTATGACAACAAGGGTCAACGGATCACACAACAAATATTAAAAACCTAATTAAAGTGTGCCTACTCTGATACCACTTGTTGGGTTATAGATTGACCTAGTTAATTAATTCAATTATCCAAGTTGATTAATTAAGTCTAATTACATGCAAAATCATGGAGGCATGAACAAATCACCAAATAATCCAAAGTACAATGGAAAATAAATTGACACGGTGATTTTTTGACGAATGGAGAAAACTTCTAATAAGACAAAAACCCTACCAGGTGATTTTTAGGTCACCACTCCTAAGAATTACTAATCAAAATCAAGATATTACAAGTACAAGGAATCTTACCTCAAACTTGGCCTATCCCAAAGTACCAACCTATAGTTGAATTTTTATGCCAATCTTCAATTGGTCTTGATTTTGTAGAGACTTCTTTCCTTTGCATGGATCCCAATACGTGACTAATTTCCAGCAACTTGAAGCTTGCTTGTGGATGCAAAGTTCTTCAATACACTTGTAGAGAAAGAAGCACTTGGTCATGCATAAGAATGCAATAGCTTCACAATAAGTGTATAAATTCTCTATGTATTATGATGACTTTAAAATAGACCTTTTATATCCCCTAGAAGTTTAGTGAATGAAACCCTAGAAGTCCAAGTCATCATGGGCCGAAAAACAAATCTGAAAATTCTAGTTCTGTGAAACTCAATAGATTGAGAGGTATTGAGAGGTATCGAGGTTCTTCATTAATTCTTGATAGAAGCCTTGTGTCGAGCTTGTGTCAAGGTTCGCTATTTTCAGCTTTTCCCACTTGTTTTGTTGTTCAATCTTCATGTCTTCAATAATAAAACTTGTTGTAGCTAAGAGACATACTTCATGATATTCTATAGTCCACTTAGAACTACCCAAATACAAGTAAAGTACGTTTTTTTAAAGGATATGTCAACACATGAAAAATATGACCCTAACAAATAGCATTAGATATGCCTAAACATCATACTTGAAAGGATGACCTAATGAAAGTATCTCTATTTTTTTAATTCCATTTGAATTTTATTTAGGCTCTAATTATTATTTTTAATAGTCTTTTAGGGTTTAATGATAAAATTAAATTATTATATTTTGCTTGAAATCAAATTAAAGTTTTGGTGCCACATAAATTTCAAGTCATCTTATATGAAACCATACAGGGGTGCTCCGTTATTTTGTAAATTGGCATGATATAAGGGTGTTCCATCATGCTCTAATGTGTGCGTTACCTGTCATGTAATGTACAACATTAGGTAGTTAGAAACTTTGGTTTAACTTGTTAGTATTGTTCACTCAAATTTGGGGAAATAGAATAAACTTTAAACTCCATTTTAGAATTTCCATTGCTTAATACCCATAAAGAAGGGAAAAAAAAAAAACACATTTGGAAAATAGCAAGCAATGTGTGAAGAGATCAATAGATTTTGATTTTAGGGGAAAAGGAAGGGAATATAAAAAATTATATGAAATAGAAAATTATAAAATTTGGTTCACAATCTTAAAGTTTTCCCTTCATTCATTAAATCTTGTGAAAAAATTGGATATTAATTTGATTGTTTACTGAAAAAATAGTTTTGGGTATTGATTGTTCATACAGAGAAATTTTATCAATGATGCAATTTATTTGGTAAACAATGAGCAGGAAGGACTTTGTTTATCCTGTGTTAGGTTTTTTCGGATAAGTTATCTACAAAAATTTTCTTAGGTAGAAGGTTTGCTGCAAAGAGATACAAGAAAAGCCACAGGCCAAGTTTCAATTCAAAATAATACTTTCTTTTAATTTCATACATGACCTAGGACTTAAACAAGATTTACTTGGAACAACTCGCCATGCGTAAGAAATAACTTACATTTCAAGACAAAATATACAAAGTAAAGGTATGACCAAATATTTAAAAAACAGCTAACAAGACCTATTCACTTGACTTTACATAGTTTGTATATATTTTTGCTAAAACATTGAAGTACTTTGAAAGGACTATCAACTCTAGGCAAAAGTTAGCAAGATATCCAACTAGAAAGAATTCTTCTAAAGATTAATCCACACCAAATCACCTTCCTTTCTTCTAAAGATGATACCACACCAAATCACCTTCCTTACAAGTAGCTGGTTTTCTATGTTTGTTGGCTTACTATTTTGGTACTTTTAAATTTGTTTGAGAAATCAGTCTTGACCATTTTCATGCAACTTCTTTATATATTTTTCTCTATCCTCAATGTCTCCACTAAAATTATGAGCAGCAATTTTAAATACTTAACTCTTTCCTCATTATCTCCACTAAAATGATTAGTAGTAAGCAGTAATTCCATGTCAAAAGCATTAATAGGATTTTTGTTTTGAAGGGTAATATGATTTTGACCATACACAACTTTAAATGGACTATAATTGGTAGTTTGGTTAGCAAACCGATTGTACGCAAATTATACTTGAGTTAGAAGGATAACTCTAAGAAAATCACTTAAACTTTAATTAGCAACCTATGCTTTTCCAATTTGAGGATGACAAGTTGAACTATGTTGAAGGTTAGTTGCAAACATCAACTAAAGGCTGTGCCCAAAATGGATTTTGAACTTCAGTATTTTGATCTAATGTCATAGTCTTTAAAATACAATGAAGTTTTGCTATCTCTCAAAGGTAAAAATCTGTCACATGATAAGCATCTAGACTCTTGCTGTAATCCTTTTTGTCTTTGGAAAACTCACAACAATACTCACAGAGACATCTTCCCAGAGTGCCTTAGGAATTGGAAATGACATGTACATCCCAATATTTTGGCAATTGCTCTTGGCAACGTGACAAGTTTGAAAATTTTGGGAAAGAGAAAATAGGAGCTTTAGTCACCTTCTTTTCAATGAGTTCCAACTCTTTTCAATTTCAAATGTCCATCCCTGAACCTTTGTTTAATCCCCAATAAAATGATGCCATTTTTCTGTGTCACCTTTTATATTTTTTATGTTATTGCGAGCTTGTCAAGAATAGCCTTTTCCTCCTTAGTTGGATAGTGTGGTTAAATGTCTCTGTCCCTCAAGGTTAAACCCTTCATAAGCTAACCATGCCAAACCCTTCCTCAAAGAATGCAATTTGAGACTTCTAAAAGAAAGTTCTAAGAAATGGATGAAACATGTATTTATAAGGAGAGTAAATTAACCAAATTCTTTGAAATGAGGCTGCACAAGCAGTGGACTAGTCAGGATCTCATAGAAAATATATGATCACGAGCTTGGTATGTCTGCTTGAAATCTCAATGGGGTACCGTATCTGTGTATGTTCAAAACATGACCTAATTAAGTAGGACATCATAGGGAAAGATATAGAGTACTCTAGTTTACCCTTTTGAGATACTGTACCTTAAATGAACTGAAATTACCAGTCAAAGCGATACAAAACTACAAACTAGCAAATTGGAGATAATACCCCAAGTACACATCATATTTTGTCAAGAACATAAAAGGTGACACAGAATTATACCATTCTAACAAGCATCACAAGTAGGAAAATGGTAACATCAAGGGAGGACAAAAGTGTTTTCTCTTTTATTTAAAAAAGAACAGAAAAGAATTACATGTTCCTAAACATAAGAAACTTTACCATCTAACCAAGGCTAGTCACACAATTCTTAATCAAGGACTACAGACAGATAGGTCAACCACTTCAGTTTCAATTGAAGATAATTCCATGACTCGAGAATTCTTATTGATGATAATAACATGGTCTTTTCCATCATAATTGTGCTCTTTACAGTTTGTTTGTGGGACTTATCAACTTATTTTTTATTGTGGTTGTTAAGCATTGCAATCAACCAAATAAAGCATTTTCAAAAGCAATTTCAATGTAGTTAATGATAAAATTTTCAGCAACATTAATTTAAATAACAATAAGCGCATATCTAGATGTCTAGGATTTTGTAGGGCTTCATGATGAACTGTCATGGAAAACTAATATCACGAGATTTGTGATGTCTTACTTTGAATTATAGAGAATCTTTTCAATCTTGAATATTTCCAAAAGTAAAATAAATAGTATCAACTCTATGATATTTAACCTGCAAGCAGTGATTATTTAACATTTTAATGCAATAGCTAGAACCAAATCCAAAAGTCTAAGTCATGTTATTTGGTATATGCAAAATTAGAAATTTACTAAATAAGTAAGAAATTAATGTGATGTAGAATACAGTAGAAAAATAAGGATAAAAAAAGAATAAAAGAATAAACAGGACAAACACTAAGCTTTACCACCTAGAATCTGCCTGTAAGCCTTAGGCATTACCACCTAAGGGTGTTTGGCATCGCCACCAAACAAAAAGAAAGCCATCATTCTCAAATCATCAAATTAATCTTGTTCAAATTGTATTGCCTTTCATGACTACAAAAAACACTAGTTTAATAGGGTTTAGGGATTACACCAATATAGAAAATGCTTAATCAAATCCCTTAAAACTCTCAACATTAAAACAAAATTCAAAATTTAAATTAAAAAAAAATCATTTTGACATTAAAAAAATAAAATCGTAGATGGTTTTAATGCTCCATGCATCATACTCCCTGGTTGGAGAAAACTCGACCTTGAATTTTGAAGTAGAGAAGGATCAGATCTCTAGCAGGTAGTACTTGCCTTAATATAGGAACCACCTCTAGTAGCACGTAGAATAGCAAAGTTTTGCATTCCATCACATCATGAAACTCTTTGGAAATGAAAAAGTCAATGTTTAAAATCAACACAATCTGATTTTGAACCACCATAGTATCTACTTTCTCCACTTCATCAAGCTGTTTATCTTCATGCACCATAGAGGGCTGATTATAGCACATTCAATAAATTCTACTATCACATCATTTGCACCTTCAAAATTTTTGCTCTCTTGTTGAACTTTCACCTCATCAAGCATTGACTCACCAAGAAGTTGAATTAGGTCTACTACACATGCTTGAGGATGTACTAATTGGATAGTTGTTGGCACGTGCATCTCCTTTGCATAACCAATTTTTGGTGCCACAACTCTCTCATGTGTGAAGCTTTACCCTCAGGCTTGTGGTGTAGTTTTTGAGTGGATGCCATTATTTTGTCTTATCAGGCATTAATCCTTTTTTTTTTTTTTTTAGAGAAAGACTTAGACTAAACACACACACAGAGGGGAGTGGGAACCAAGGTTTAATATCACACAACTCACAACATACAAAAGCCGGTAACTCTTGAATGCTGTGTGAAGGCTTTAAACCTGTATAGGGACACACAACTAGGCGATGTGGGATAACCCATTTCTTTTTGCTTTTTTTGATTAGGCATTAATCCTAGTGATTACTTGCTCCCCCAGTTTTTATGAAATAGGTGAAACATTTTGATTTTCCTTTTTTACACTAGTTAAAAGTGGACTGAGAAGATCTAAGGAAATTTCTTTACTTTCATATATGACCAGAGACATAATTGTTTCCATGGTCGAAACTACAACAGATGAATAGTTGGACCTAATTATTTTTTAGAAAATTTGAAACTTCTCAACAACCAATGCATCACACTCAATGTCTAGCATCACCAAGCATGACCTGACCTTTGCAGCAGTATCAAGAATTGAAACCTCTGTACAACAGCAATTGGACACGTGAGAAAAATTTTCAAATGCTGCTAGAATTAGCTGAAATATTTCCTTCATTTGCTCATCATCATATGGGGTATCTGGTGCTATTATCCTTGTATTCTCAGTAATGCAAGATGCAACTGAAACCTTCACATCCATTTCAGCATGTCTCAAAAGTTCATTAGTGACCAATGCCTTCATTGAGGGTAAAAGTGCATCTTGCATTGATTTGGATGGTGCTTGATCCACATTTGCTAACAAATTTATAACTTTATCAATAAGAGGGAGGAGGTCATCAATGGAGTAATGAGGGTTAAGGAGGCTTTTCCCATCCTCCTTAAGATCAATGCTCCTCAAAATCTCTATCAAAGGAAGTCATTTTTAGCTCAAAGAGACACAAAATACAAAGACTAAAACTTTACTTCCTGCTAGAAGCTAAAGAACACTAGATGTGCACGGATTGGCTTCTGGGTTTAATGGGCTAATCTCACGTCTTCTTTTGGAAATTGGGCTAATGGGTGGACGTTTTTTTTTAGACTAATTTGGATTGGGTGGAGTGTATTGAATGTCCTGATACCAAGTTGATAACAATTTGATGTGGAATGTAATAGGAAAATAAGGATAAAAGAAGAATAAAAGGATAAACAGGAAAAACCCTAGGCTTCACCTCCTAGAATCTACATGCAAACCCTAGGCATCACAAACTAAGGGTATTTGGCATCATTAGCAAACAAAGTGAAAGTCATCATTCTCAAATCATCGAATTATTCTTATTCAAATTGTATTGCAATTCACCATTACAAGAGCACTAGTTTAATAGGGTTTAGGGATAACACCAATATAGAAAAAGCCTAGTCAAATCCCTTAAAACCCTTGAAATTAAAGCCAAATTTAAAATTTAAATTCAAAAACAAAATAATTTTTACATTCAAAAATAAAATCTTAGATAATTTTAATGCTCCCTGCATCATAATGTATCCCTTGAGTCAATCAATATAAATAGTTTGGGGGTTCATCATATAGATGTTCTCCTTTTATAGTTTGACCAAATTAGAAGTTTGTATATTGCTTGTGTCAATCAATATAAATATCATCTGTGGTTCACATTTTAATTGGGAACACAATTGGTCTGTAGACAATGGTAGATATGCCAACACTAGATAAATAATTAATTCTTCAGTCACCAGCTCAAATTTCTTTTCCTTAGATATGAGTCAGAAATACATATTAGTAGTTTATAAGTTCATCCGTACTTTCGTTTTATTAAAATGAGAGATAGATAAAAGAATTGAATGTGCTATCCTTTTGTTGTATGAAGCATGCAGCAGGTAATTGAAAGGCACAATCTACATCCAGATAATCTTGGCAAAATGGACCAACTCTCTCTTGAGCTAAAGGTACGATGTTTTAAAGTTTTTTAGTTGGTGAATAAGTGACATAGTTGGAAAGTCATAAGTCAAAGATTACGTATACTATAAGATAAGAACTCTTGAATCCATAAAAAGTCCCTTTAAATCACAAGGAGGAATTTGAAGTTCACCAGAATGAATGGAGAAAAAACTTTTTGAAATTTTTATTAATAAAATTATGAATTACCTTGGAGGCTACCATGCATATAAATAGGAAAATAAATCATAGGGAGGCTAGTAGACCCTAAAACACCCAAATTTGTGTCAAGCAAAAAATGAGGCTTGAAATATGAAAAATCGCCAAAATTATAAAATCAAATCCTACATACCCTAAAAAACTTTCCAAAACAAATGGGATGTTATTCTGAATTCTTAATTGAAAGTTTTTAACCAAAAAAAAAAAAAAAAAACAACTAGCCATAAATAGCAAAAATGACTAAATGAATGCCTAAATGGAAGAATTTTTTTGAAAAGTGGCATAGGTCATGGCCATAACTTAAAATTACCATACAACTACAACAAAGTCTTAGTCCCAAAAATTTTTAGGTTCAATTATGGAATCTTAACAATTTAGTCAACCACATGTATTTTCCCTTCATTCTATTCTGTCCGAATCCATAGTTTTTGTTACTTCCTTACTTAATAAGTATACTTCTATTAATGTGTTTTTTTTGTCTTCTCTACATTTTTTTTCATTACCTTAACTTGAATCAACTTGCTCTTTCTTACAGGTGCATTAATTGCTCTCCTCTAAATATGACCACCCCTAACTTTAAGCAAATATCCTTATTTTTAATCTTATCTTTACGTGTATTTTCTTCTATACATCTTACAATTCTTATTTCCAATGTTTTCATTTTAACGTTGATGCACGTAATTCTATCATAGTCATAGTGAAACGTGACATGATTACTTCTTAATTTGATATCTCATGAAATTTTCATGAAAATTTGAAACTTACATTTTATTGAAAATTGTACCACCATAAGAAAAGCTAAGTATATTTTTTTGGAACACTTAGAGCACTAGCATCCGGGGATGCATACAAGTCTCTATTTTACATCCTCAAACATCACTTTATCTATTTTACCAACCCATTTAACAACTCACCCAACATCTCAGTTCTTATTTTTACATACAACCCAATAAAATAATATAAACTACAAAACAAATACTATAAAAAACTATTGATTTGTCTCCCATCTCTGTCTCTCTCTTCAACAACCAAACTCACTGAAACACCAGCACCACTGAACCAACCACCAAGAAACACCAAACCAACCAAACAACAACAATAACACCACCACCATCACCTCTGAAACACTATTGAAACACCAAACCAAACCCCCAAACCCACCATTGGAACACCAAACTAAAATCCTAACCCAGCCAAATCCGAACCCACAGAACAAATCACAGCCAAAATACCCATCACTTGCAACCAATCTCAAATAACCACCGCCACCACAGCCTCACCTGCAACCAATTCAACCTAAGCCTCAACCGATTCAACCCAACCGATTCCAGCCTTATCCACCGAAGCCTTAGCCATTGAAACCTCTAATCAACCACCCAAGCCCCAATCTAATCTCCACAGCTCCACGGCTCCACCACTCTCCACATCGACCACCACCGGAACTGAAACCTAAACGATCGAAGAGGGAAAGACAAAACTGAAACCCAAACCAGATCTCCAACGTGATCCATACCCAAGAACAAACGACCGAAACAAAACATGATCCATACCCAGGAACAAAACCCACGGCTCAAACCCGATCTCCACCGTGACCCATACTCAAGAACAAAACGCATACCCAAAAACAAATGACCAGAACTGAAACCCAAACACTATTCAACCCAACCAAAAACAGCCGAGAAAGAGATAGAGGAGAGAAAAAAAAAATCAAATATAGTGAAAAGAGGAAGAGACAGAGAAAGAGAGAGATAGATAGAGGAATGGAGATAGACAAAAAAGAGGGAGAGTCAGAGGAGAGAAGAGAGGGAGAGAGAGAATAAAATATTATATTTTTAAGTTTACGGCTGTAAACAGTGGGTTGTATATGTAGAAACTTACTGTTCACAGATGGTATAATTTTCTACCTATACCAACCTGGGGGGGTGTTTACACCCCAAATGCTAGTGCTTTTAGAGGACTACTTGTAGCACTCTCAGAATGATGACCCTAACATTTCGGCCAACCCTAAAAATTACTTATAGAAGGCAGGATTGGAACTGCTTACATGTTGATAATATAAATGGCGCTCACATCTTATAACACAAATCTTCATGAACGGCAGTCCTTTATGTTAGCTTGAGAAAAGTACCTACCCTACACCATGTTGAGAAAGGAAAATTGAAGAGAAGACACATGAACTGGGGTATTATAACTACTTTGCTATCAACTTGTTACAGTAAAGACATGCACATAGCCACATACCATAAATACCAAAAATGATTAAATAATTTCCTAAACAAAGGAATTTACCGTAAAAGTAGTGTAGATCTGGTCATAACTTAAAATTACCATAAATAGCAAAAATGATTTAAACCTCTCAAGTTTCTTCCAATGTTTTCATCTTAACGTTAATGCAGGTGATTTTATCATTGTCATAAGGAAACATGACTGTGAATCTTTCTCATGAAATTTTCATGAATACTTTGAAAATTACATTTGATTGAAAATCCTACCACCATAAGAAATGCTATGTTTTTTGGAACTACTTAGAAGACTACTTGTAGCACTCCCAGAATGATGACCCTAAAATTTAGGTCTGCCCTAAAAATTTCTTATTTAAGGCACGAAATGCTTAAAAATTTTAGAACCATTGTTATATTAAAAGTGCTCTGTACAAATCACATTACAAAAATCTTCATGAACGGCAATTAATTATGTTAGCTTGAGAACGGTGCCTCCTACCCCATGCTGAGCAAGGAAATTGAGGACAAGACACATGAACTGAGGTATTATAATTAGGTCACTATCATCTTGTTACTTTAAGGACATGGATATACCACAATAAATTAATGTTGAGAAATGTTTACACCTAACAGGAAGATGAAGGGAGAAGAGCTTCATGGAATGGATATAGAAGAATTACAGAAACTAGAGAAAGTGCTTGAAGTAGGCCTGAGCCGTGTTACAGAAACAAAGGCACATCTCTCTTTTTTATCTCTGTTTGCCGGCATTATAATGGAGTGTTGAAATTTATGTACTCTCTCTAAATGTAAAAAACTCTTTTGTCTTTCAGGATGAAAGATTTCTGGAAGAGATCACTGCACTTCAGCAAAAGGTCATGTTCCAAACTTTAAATCCATGCAAGACATTTCATACAATTATTATAATGTTTGCAAGACAGTTCCAGAACAGATCAGTGCCCTTAAGCAAAAGGTCATATGGTTTCAATGAAAAGCATCTTCGTACTTTAGTGAGGATCCGCTCCATAATGATATCATGGTAAAATATTGAAATATTAGGTGGCAAGAAAAAACTAAGAGAAGTTGAAAGAACACAAGGAATTAAGGTGGTTTTGTCTTAGAGGTCTACGTTAACAGCAGAAAGTCTTAAACAAATCTTTATTATTGAATTATGTGTATAATAGTGTACTTATTTGAGGGAATATGTAGTAGACTAACTCTGTGTTAACCCTAGGATTACAGTAATATAGTTAGGACTGTACAATTAGGACTACTATAATGTAATAAGCTTAAACTCTAAATCCATATCTTTAGCAAATGTCAGAAAATAACTGTAAAACTTTGTCATAATGTTAATGCAAGTTGGTGCAAATTCATAAAAATCGTGGTTTTTTGTGCACTGGCTAGCTCAATGGGTAGAGAAAGGAGGAGTTCACATGGCTAACAAGAAGTAACAAGTAACAACCACCATTGAACCTTTTGTTGAAACCATTGTCAACATAAATTCAGAACTGAATGTTGTATTGTTTATCCTATCACCTGTCCTATATCAATTTTGTCCCCCCAAAAAAACGTATCGATTTCTTATATAAGAAGTTAGGTAAATATGCCATAGTAATTAAATTATATTTTGTATTTAAGGCTAAGAAGTCTTAGTAGTGGCTCTCTGCTCATCTTATTCTTTTAATGCAGGGAGCCCAACTGATGGAAGAAAACCAACGATTAAAACAGGTAATAGGTCTGTTTTTTAAGAAAAAAATCTTCCTCCTCTGTCCTCTCTTCCTATCTCAGTTATAAAAAATGTCTCTTCCGCAGATGGAGAATCTGTTTAGCACTCAAACGCATGTACTTGAACAAGGTCAGTCATCTGAGTCAATTACCAATATTTGCAACTCATCTGAACCTCAAGACAATGACAGTTCAGACATATCTCTCAAGTTGGGGTAAGTTTGTGAAATTCTTAAATTTTTTTAATTTTTCTGGAGAAGTATGAAATAATATTCAGGATTCAATCAAAGGAAATTTGCATCAAACCTCAATATTTAGGGGCCATATAGCATAGAGTTGTAGTTTCAATAGAGGAACTTGACCAAACAGATAAATTTGTCCTTAGGTTTAGTTATTTCTCTGGATTTAGCATTACAATATGTACTATATTCTAATTTATAGTTCTATATGGGCTTATCTGGTACTGAAGGATAAATTTGTTGGTGAAATTAATGGTTGCAACCACAGGTTGATCTCACTTTCAACTCATCAATGAGCAATGTTTCTGTTTGTGTAGCAACTTAACTATCATCATTGACTGCATGCCTAGAAATGCATGCTGCTACTATAGAGAAACTCTTTGCCTTAGTGCATCTTTCTATGTCTTGCAGGCTACCTTTTCCTAAATGAATTTGAAGTATAGTGAAGATCAAGAAGCATACATGGATTCTCTTTTCTCAAATACAAAAGAAAAAAGGCCATGGCTAAGTAAATACAAATCCTAGCTCAGAGTTGTAATTATTTTTTTGTAAGACCAATTTGTTTCCTCCAGCTGATTCTAAGAGTCTGCATGTGTATATGGTAAATTTTGGATGCTTAATCATTTTTATGGATGAATCAAAGGTCAATTTGTTACAATGGAAAATGAAGTAGAGGGTGTTGGAAAAGGTCGAGTGTAGGTTTGAGACTGATGGCAAGTCATACTATTGATAAATTGATTCACAATTCTGCAATAGGTTTTGTTTATCTTTGCGTGATTGCCAGTATTACATATTTGCCGCAACATTTCTTTATCAAGAATGGTGCTTTTGAGTACACTTGTTTTAAGCCTTAAGGTCTAAAAATGTTTTCAAGTCAATCTTGCTTGCAATAAGACTTCTGTGAGCTTCCTTTGATTTTGCAATCCAGATTCTTACACCAACTTCAGAAGAGTGATATCATAATTCATAATATTAATTTGCTCCCACTGTTTTCTTTTTTAGTTTTGTTTTTTATTTTGAATTTTGAATTTTGAATTTTTCTAGGTTGGATTGTTCTATTTCCTAGTCTTCCTTGGCAACTCAAGATTAGCACTTCACAGGTTTCATCCATATTTAACTAGATCTTGTCTTGGCTCTCTCTCTCTCTCTCTCTCTCTCTCTCTCTCTCTCTCTCTCTCTCTCTCTCTCTCTCTCTCTCTCTCTCTCTCTCTCTCTCTCTCTCTATATATATATATATATATAATAAAGCAAGATTTTAAATTATATTTTTTTTGTTGTTGTCAAAACTGCATCATATGAATATAAATTTGGTATTCACCGATCACCATGAAGCAAAATCATCAAAAAACTTTTAAAATCTTAGGGCTAGTTAAGACGAACAAATTAAATGTCATTCCTTTCTTTTTTTTTTTTCTTTTTTCTTTTTATCGTTTTGTTTTGGGGGTGCTAGAACTCTTCTAGTAATTGATTATCTCCTAGATGTGTGTATGACTCTTCAAGCAAGCAATTGATTAATCAATTGTGAATGCCTCTTTTTAGTCCCCTTTTCTCACTTTACTAAAAATAGCAACCAATAGCATACTCAATAATTTTCACGTGTTTCTACTTTTTGGAGAAGTGATATTTATTTTTAGTGTTTTAATGCTAGTAAGTTTACAACTGGAAAATCTCTCCAAACATATTTATTTTTTGGTATAACAAGAAAACATGAACATATTTAACATCAAATTAGTTTTTTTTTTTTTTTTTTTTTGGTTGATAATCTTAACATCAAATTAGTTGAGTGTGACCTCTTAAAACTAAAGGTCAACAATTATAGGAACTTGATCAAGACCACACGTGAATAAAATAAAAATTTTCCCAATATCCAATATTGGACTTTAAGCTAAATTAATCAAAGTAGGTATTAAACTTAAAAAGATTTTTATAAAGTCATCAAGACTCTAAGCTAAATTAATCAAAGTAGGTATTGAACTTAAAAGATTTTTATAGAAATTGTACTCTTGAGTAGAACAAGTGAAAAGAGTGCTGGCCAGTTTATCCCAGGCTTAAGGAACAACATATGTGGAGCATACCACTTTGTACCATTTTTGTATCTGAAAAAGTATCTGGACCGTTTTGTGGTCCATTTTTATATTTAAGTCATGGGCCCGTTTCTTCAAAAAAAATAAGAAAAGTCACGGCCTCAAAAATCCAGGCCCTTTATCTCTTCTCTTGTTGAAAAAGTTTAGATGTTGACCTCTCCATTTGTCTTACTGGAACTAAATCTAATATTTTACTAATTTGATTCCAATTTTATATATTACATCCGTTTCAAGATTTTCGTTATTTTTTCACTCTTTCGATTTGGAAAATGTTTCATTTTACTCTCTTGGCCTGGATTTTCTCCGTTGTTGTTATTATTATTATTATTATAAATGGGTTTTCTCCATTATATTATACTAGCGTTTAATCCGCGCAATGCGTGGGGTCATTTTAATTATTAGAAGACAATAAAATAACTTAAAATTCTTTTGGGGCATGTTGTATAATTTAACTGATTGTTTAAATAAACCAACATTAAACTGTTAAACTTTAATTACGGAAACAATATTTCATAACAATTCTAAAATAGTTGTATAGAACAACTTAACAAAAAAATTATATACGTAAAAAATCAATAGATAAAATATATGTGGTACAAATAGATGAATATAAGGTTTGTTAAGCAAGATGAGGTTTGGAAAAAAAAAAAAAAAAAAAAAAAAAAGGCCTATCTACATCTTGTGATAATGACAAAGACACAGCAGGTATTGATAAGGGTAATTTCTATCTTCACCTTCTGATCATGATGAAAAAGCAACCACCAACAACCTATTATGATATAGCACATCAAGGGAAATAACTAATAAATCAACCAAAGAATAAAACATACATACGGACACATAAACAAAAACAGAACTCTCACTAAAGTGTTATAACTTCCTTAGACAATGTGGCTCAAGCCACAGCAAACCCTTACATGTAAATTAATGGAGGGGAAAACCCAATGAGTATGACAATTCACAGCAAAGATTGAATAATTATAAAAATGGAAAATAAATTGAATCGAAATTAAGTCAAGTCAATGTCAATATAAGTTTTTTAAAAAAAACATCTTTTTCATAGCAAATTTAGTAAAGAAAATTGAGTATAGCACATACACAGCACTGAAATAGTGAAAAGTAAAAACAGAGATAAAGGGAAATATACATTAAGTTTGAATTGTAACACATCTTAGTAAAGAAAAATTGTCAAAAAAAAAAAAAATACCTTCAAATGATCCAAGTTCAATCAAACAAAACTATCAATTTATATAAACAGAAAAGCTAACATGGTAACTTCACTTTTTTGCTTAACATCAAAACAAAACAATTAATTATGAGATTCAAACGTTACTCCAAAAAAATAAAGCCAAAAGCCTCATCCTTGGACTTGCTCAGGGTCCTTGGTGTAAATAAACCTTCTCACACTTTCAAAAATCTTCTTAAGTACCTCTTTGTTTGATTTTTGAATGCCCTTACAAACACAAAATGTCATTGAGTAGCATTTAGAAATTCACTCAGTGAAAGATTTTAAAATTCTGTACTTTGAAAAATTAAATTGAAATCTTACAAACATGAGAATGTACTTAGTGACTCTAGTGGAAAACACTTGAACAACATGACTAACCCTCCAAGATAGCAAAATATTATAACAAATTAAGATGCATCAAAAATGAAAAGAGCAAGAAACTAAATGCATATGAATGGATAAATAAGAAAGGATAACACATTATATTTAAAACAACAATTCCGTAGCAAAAGCGTAAAGGGTTCTTCAAATTGTTCATATTATTAAACTCATGTCTCAAAGGAAACAACAATTTCTGAAAATTTTATTGATTCAATTCTTTTAAAAAAAAAGGTGGAGCACATCATTTAACAAATATTTGAAATAAATAAATATTGGGACTCAAAGCTCAAATATTTGACATCTAAAAATATTTGTCACGGTCTGTATTTCTCTGCATATCTGTTGGTCTGTATTTTCTGCAATTTGCATACTTGTTGCTTTGAATTTCTCTGCGCATACCTATTGGTCTGTAGTTTGTACTTCTCTGCTGTATTCAGCTTCCTGTTCTTTCAGTTTTCAGCTTCTTGTTTCCTCTATATTTGGTTTTCAGGGCTGTCTTATATGTATTTGTTTTCATCTGTTATCAATAAATAGGAACAAAAATCCAATTCAGATGCAAAGTCTGCAATCTTAGCCCTATTGATCAAATATGGCCAACCTCATTCTACATTATAAAGTGTGTGGATACTAACAAAATACAATTTAAAAATAAAATTGACACAATCACTGTGATATGTGAACTACATGGGGAAAAATCTAATACAGAGAAGTATATACTGGAAAAACTTGATAACAATGCTAGAAAAGAAACACGGGAAACGAAATTATAAAGGGAAAAAATGTTTCAACAAAAAATTTAAAACAAATAAATAAAATGAAAGCCTTAAAGCGTAGAGATATACTCAAAACAAATTGAACCCAAATATCCCTATGGAAAACCAAGTCCAACACAAATAACGGATATTAAAAACCATTCTTAATCCAAATTCCTTATTCAAAACCAAATCTAAGCCAAAAAAATCTTAATGCAATCCAATCCAGTCAAAATAGCCAGACCCAAATCAGATTTGATACCAAATTAAAAAAAAATAAAAAATAGAAAAAAAACAGAGACTATACCGATAAGAATGAATCTGTTCAAACCATGGAAGGTAAAGCAGTTCTAGGTGAGAGACGAATCAGCATGCGTATTTATTGGTGTGACTGAACAGTGAGGAAACACAGATCTCCTCCCTCACCAACTCCAACTGTTCAGTATTCTGAATCAGAACTTTTTTCATAGTGTAAGTGCCACCATCTGGACAATAAACCAAATTCAGATCAAAATCAAGATTTCATCCCCTTCCTCATAAACCAACTGGGAAAAAAAAATTAAAAAAATAAAAAAGAAACAAAACCAAAAGAACATATGTATATATAGTAAAAGAATGGTGAGGGCCAACTAAGATTATTATTTATTAGTGCAACACCTTGTCATAGTTCTTCATATATATAGGGCAAAACATTGATGCAGCGATGCCTTGTAAAATTCCCTTTTTATGTATAATAATCTTATTCTTTATAAATCTAAACTGTTCAAAAAATTTTATAAACATTTTTTTTGATAAATAACGTAAGAATTTTATTAATAATAAAAAAATTGCCAAACCGAGTACATTGGGGATGTACTATGGGGGCACAAGTCAAGAAACAAAAGAACAACGGTCAAGAAACAAAGAAAAGGAAGAACAAGAAAAATGAGAAAAAACCACACTCCATTCAAAGAGAGTGTGTAGGAAAAAAGACTTAAGCTCCAGTAAAGAGCGTTCACAACCCTCAAAACTTCTATCATTCCTTTCACGCCAAATGCACCAAATCAAGCAATGAGGCACCATTCTCCAAACATCAATGCGGCGATGTCGCACATACTTTCCTTGCCAAGCCTCAAACAACTCAAGAACAGTATGAGGCATAACCCATTGAATACCCAACAAGCAGAAAACCATGGACCACAACTCCCAAGCTATGGAGCAATGAAGTAGAAGATGATCCACCGACTCCCCACTCCTCTTACACATATAGCACCAGTCAAGCACCATCACTCGTCTTTTACGAAGGTTATCTGTTGTTAAGATCTTACCCAAGGAAGCAGACCAAGAAAAGAACGCCACCCTTGGGGGAACCTTTGATTGCCATATCATTCTCCATGGAAAAGAAACAAAAGTAGGAGGGTAGAATGTATTATAATAACCTCTAACCTCAAAACCTCTATTCCTTGCAGGTTTCCAACAAACCTTATCAGGACCAAACCCCCGCACCGTCGAAGAATAGACCAATTCCATAAACCGGTCAAAGGCTTCTTCTTCCCAATCTTGTGGTGGACGACGAAATTGCACATTCCAGTGAAACCTCCCAGCAGACCAACCCATAACTTCAGCCACCGAGGAATCCTTTGACCTACTAAGACGATAAAGCTCTGGAAATGCCTCTTGGAGAGTACCATCCCCACACCACAAGTGCTTCCAAAATTTCACTCTAGTACCATCCCCCACATCATAAACAAGGAATTTAGAGAAGTTCAACCAGCCACTTCTAATGTATCTCCACAGGCTGACTCCATAAGGACTTGTCACCTTTTTCGTACACCAACCACCCCAAATATTCCCATATTTTGCCTCTACAACCCTCCTCCATAAAGCATCAGTCTCCATGCCATACCTCCACAACCATTTACCTAGCAATGCAGAATTAAAGTTCCCCAACCGTCGTATACCCAACCCCCCCTCCTGCAACGGCCTACAAACCTTGGCCCAATTAACTAAATGTATTTTAGGTTCACCACCAATCCCATTCCACAGAAAGTCTCTCTGTAATTTCTCCATACACTTTGCCACCTTCCCTGGTAAAGGAAAAAGGGAAAGAAAGTATGTAGGTAAAGACGAAAGTGAGCTTTTAATGAGAGTCACCTTACCCCCTTTAGATAAATACATTCTCTTCCAACCTGCTAATCTCCTCTCCATTCTCTCTAGGATAGGATTCCAAACAGATAAATCCTTTGGCACCTAACGGAAGACCCAAATATTTCAAGGGCAAAGAAGACTGCCCACACCCCAACAAACCCACCAAATCCTCCAAATTGTGTACTCCACCAACAGGAACCAGCTCAGACTTCCCCAAATTAATATGAAGCCCTGAGACCTCCTCAAATCTAGCAAGTATTGCCCTCAAATTAGCAATCTGAGAAGGTTCAGCATCACAAAAAATCAGAGTGTCATCTGCAAATAAAAGGTGAGACACCATCACTGATGAACCAATCGTACTACCCACAGAAAAACCTGAGAATTGCCCAGCGGAGGCAGCCACATCCAACATACGGCTTAGTGCCTCCATCACAATATCAAACAACAACGGAGATAAAGGATCCCCTTGCTGAAGCCCCCTAGAGCTACCAAAGAAATCAGATGGGCTACCATTGATCAGAATAGAAAACTTTACAGTTGAAATGCAATACCATATCCATTTTCTCCATTTCTCAGAGAAACCACAACGCTGCAGCAAATATATTAAAAAATCCCAGCACACATGATCATATGCCTTTTCCACATCCAATTTACATAACACACCTGGAACTCCTGACTTCAATCTACTATCAATACATTCAGAAGCAATCAGGACGGAATCCAAAATCTGTCTACCCTTCACAAAAGCATTTTGTGAATCCGAAATAAGCCCATGCGCCACCCTACGAAGGCGATTAGCCAACACCTTAGAGATAATCTTATAAATCCCGCCAACTAAGCTAATGGGCCGAAAGTCCTTGACCTCCACAGCATCCACTTTCTTAGGAATAAGGGCAAGGAATGAGGCATTAAGACTCTTCTCAAACACCGCCTAAGTATGGAAATTGTGGAACACAGCCATAATTTCTGTTTTCAAAACGCCCCAACAAGACTGGAAGAATGCCATTGAAAAGCCATCTGGACCAGGTGCCTTGTCACCATTGAAACCATTAATCACCTCAACCACCTCTTCTTCCTCAAAAGGCCTATCTAGCCAACTTGCATCTTCCACCGAGATACTAGCAAACTCCACATCATCTAATACGGGTCTATTAGCCACATTCTCCAAATAAAGCTGCTTATAAAACTGAGAGATACAGTCTGCTATAGCAGCCGGGTCTGAAGACAATACCCCATCCACCATAAGCCTCTCAATAGAATTAACTCTCCTATGAGAGTTAGCTATGCGATGAAAAAATTTAGTGTTCCTGTCACCTTCCTTAACACAAAGAACTCTAGATTTTTGCCTCCAACTTATTTCTTCCAACAGAGTAGCTTGTTCTAACTCATCACGGATTCTACCCATATCTACCCTTTCCTCTGCTGATAAACCCCGACTCTCCTCCATATTCTCAAGAACACTTAGGTCCTTCCACAATTTTTTAATCCGAACTTCAACATGACCAAACACCTCCACATTCCATCTTTTCAAATCATTTTTTAAGAGCTTCAATTTATTGGCCAGAATGAAACTCGGTGCACCATGAACCTGATAGGAATCCCACCAAGACCGAACCCTATCCACAAAACCTTCATCTTTGAGCCACATATTCTCAAATCTAAACGGCATACTCCCTCTTTGGAAGGATCCACCCTCAAGAACAATTGGAAAATGATCCGAGCACAACCTAGACATCCTTCTTTGAGAAACTGTTGGAAACCTATCCTCCCAATCTGCAGAAAACAAGAATCTATCTAGCCTAGCCTTCGAAACAACTTCTCTAGAATTTGACCAAGTAAAAGAACCCCCTTGCAATGGCAAGTCAATGAGACCCTGTTCTGAAATAAAATTGGAGAACTCCCGCATAGCAGTAGTGAAAGAATTAGACCCCAATCGTTCGGAAGGGAACCTAACCACATTGAAGTCCCCACCCACACACCATGGGACACTCCACCAGCTATTCAAGCCACAAAGTTCCTCCCATAAAAACCTCCTGTCTCTGTGTAAATTAGGACCATAAACACCAGAAAATGCCCAAACAAACTGATCTGACACATTTGTAAACTTACAAGAAACCGAAAATCTCCCCACTGCTTCCTCCATTTTATTCACAACCCGAGTGTCCCACATCACTAACACCCCACCAGAAGCTCCACAAGAACCTAAGTAAGACCAATCAACATGTTGTCCACCCCACAAGCTACGAATCACCGCTCTATTAATCAACCCCATTTTGGTTTCTTGAAGACAAACCACATCTGGCCCCCACTTTCTAATCAAGTTTCTAACCCTGAGCCTTTTATCCTGCTCATTCAACCCTCTTACATTCCAAGAAATAATCTTCACATTCATTGATAAGACACTAGAGCCCGCTCAGAACTTACACTCCTTGCTTTATTTGGATCATACTCAACCTTCAAAGATGTCAACAGATTCTTCAACTCCCGTTGCCCTTTCTGTCCTGACTTGACCAACTTCGTCTGATCACCCTCCTCACATTTCTTTTTATCTTTCTTTTTGGCCTCAATGGCTAATAACAAACCAGTAATCTGCTCCTCAAAACCTTCCAATGAAGTGCCCACAGATTTCTTGAAAGCCTTTATCCTATTGGTTACCCACTGTGATAGCTGGCAACTATCCACACTCTCCTTACACCCAATCTCCTGCACTTGACTAGACTCCAACTCCGTCAGACCTTTCGTGGCCAAAGGTAACACAACTAATGGCTCATCACCATCCTCACACAAATTCAACGTTTTACCAACTTCCCACAACTCACTCTCTGACCCAGGAAAATACTCTACTAGCCCTGCACAGTCATCTGCCCAACTAACCCTCTGCCCTTCATAAGTACAAGAGTCATTACCTGGTACACAATCTCCCTCCAAACTAGAGCTGACTGACATACTATCTGGAGAACGGTACAGAGACAATGGGAGCACTAGTCGCCTGCCATCACGTAATTGTAAAATCCAGTCTCTGGAATTACCCCAAGACTTATCTAAGTCTCCCACCAAATCCTTTATAGTTGGGCCAGCTAATTGAGCTCCCTCAAAAACAAAATTACCCGGACCTTCCAAACCCACAAAATCCTCCTCCCCAACCACCGATGCCTCTGGAGTAACCAAAGAAGCTTTCGCCGGTACTATCGGATTCGTTGCCGGTTCCGATATCATGCCCGATGGCCCAACCGGCACCAGCTTTGACCCACCCAGCTCTTTGATCGGCGACGTCAGAACTTGGGAGGCTTGAGCCACCACCGCCGGTCCAGTCGGCGCAGTGGGTAGCTGGGCTAGAGGGTTCGTGATGTCCTCTTCTCCCTTGCCCACCACTTCCGTCACTGCTAAGGATGGATTCATGTCCACCGATACCCACAACGGCGTCGCATGTTGCTCCGATGTGGTGGGTGTGGTCCTTGAGCTCTCAACTCCCTTCGTGGAACTCCTACCTGAGCTCGGTATACTTAAACCAGTCTGATATGAAGCCTCCAGAGCCTTAAGTCCAGAAGTTGAACTCTCGCCAGCCTCAAAGGATAGTGGGCTTGACAGACCCAGGCCCAAAGTGGGTTCTTTTTTGCCCAACAAGGCTTGGGCATTCTGTTTGGCTGAGCCCAGACCCACACTAATATTATGGGGAGTCTTACTCACCCATTTTCCAGCCTGTTTAACACCTTTAACACCATCCCAAGATACCCGCCTCTTTCCAACTTCATTCACATTCACAATCAATCCTCTCCCTAACCAACGTCCCTTCCTCTTATCACGTAACTTTCCAAACTCAAACATATTTGAATTCAAATTGGGCTTCAAGGAAATATTGCATTTATTACCTTCCGGGATTTTCTCCTCAAAATTATTCTTACCGTTAATACCATCTTTCCATCCCTCACCACCACCCACGGCTGACTGGGAACAACTACCAGCCTGAGTTCCAGAAACTGCTACCTGTGTGCAAGAATAATCCCTTGGAAACTCCACAGAATTCATCACAGTACCAGCCTGAACTATTTCTTTGCGGAGGGGCTGCTGAACCTGCTTCAACCTTGCCTGTACTGGAACTTTGACAGCCTCCACATAAGACCTGGCAAGTTGATATTTTGGGGTTTGCTTAAACCTGAACGGTACAAATTTCGATCCACCCAACGCATATTGAGAAGGTTCCAGTAGCCTTCTTAATTCAATCCCAAAGGTTCTCCATCCTTGTTGTAATTTTCCGGCAGGAATAATAATAGTTCGCCGCAGCCCACCTACCTTAAGCTCTGTCACTGATAAGTACTGCCCATACGAGTTGGACCCCCGCTGCATCGTGTAAGCAATATCCCCTTCCCTGAACGTAAAGAATTGTTTAGGACTACCCCCACTCACGGTGTGTTCCAGATTCAGCATTGTCCAAAGAGCTGCACTCTTGCCCATAAACACCGATTGCATGTAGTATTTACCCCGTTCAACCAAGTTAAGTAAAGTAATCCATTTCTTTATTTAGAATGAATAGTGTTGCACATATGAGCCAAACAGTAACTTTTAATTTCAAGTAAACATAGGGATTCAATGTGTGTGTGATAGATATAGATACATACACACATACACACCCTAAGAGCATTCACATCAGTTGGTTGGATAATATCAAGTTATCATCAAAGAATAGCTGCTTGCTCAGCCTATAAAATAAAATAAAAAATGATATAATGAATTCAATATGAGATTATTAAGCTCATTTTCATTCAAACATCAAGGCCTATAAAATTCAAAAAATATACTTACATACGCAGATCATCAAATCCCATATGCCAATATAAGGGGAAAAAGAAAAAAAAAAAGGAGAAGATAAAAGAACAACACCACCCCAGAAAATTAGAAAAATAAATAAAAAAAATATTTCAAGGCTGCCATATAATGAACAAAGCAGTACCAACCATGGAACCATGGAACCATAACAGTAGCAACCAAGAAGACCAAAATCCAGAACAAAACTGAATCTAACACATATACCTAAACCTATACAAATCCATCAAAATGTCCAAAACTTAGTTGTATTTTAACCCAAATCTAAAAAGGGTAAAAAAAAACTTTCCTGGTGGAGGTTTCGACAATCTAACGGTGTGTTTGCCTATGGTTCTGGCTGTCTAAGGCTGGCGTTGGCATGAAAACTAACAGTCAAGGCAGCCCTTCTGCTTTACTTTACATCGGTCTTAACGGTGTATTAAGATTCCCAAAACTGGTGTAGCCTTTCGGATTTAAAATGTACATGCATATAATGAACAAAGCAGAGATATGTGGCAGAGAAAGAAAGCAGTAGGAGAAGAATTTAAGAAACAGGGCAGTTCAACTAATGTCCTAGATCATGTTTCCTAACAATCACCATAAGGAGCTGTTAAATGAAACTGGTGCAATCAATCATAGCAAATATAATTTGTACTAAGTTTCTCTACAATAAGTTAGGAATACAACTATATCTATACAGCAGATACACTTGCCAATGCAACTTGGATAGAGTTAGATCCAGAATTACCACTTCAAATAGTTATTTTCTTCTCTAATTTATTTCTCTCTTTTCAATTTCAATTTCAATTTCAAATGAAGGTATATTCTTAACAATACTCACAGTGGTTCAAGATTAATCTACATAGTTCCAATGGCTTTAAAAAAGGGACCATTCAGAAACAACAAACACAAAAAACTTTAAAATTTAAAATAAAACTTTAGTGTAGTATTGATTATGCAAAGGTTTGCGCTTTGAGTAACAAAGCGAATCTACATTTTATGTGAACTCAAAATCAAAGCACCCAATTATTCAAAATCAATTCTAAATACCCAAAACATTGAGCCAAGCCAAATACCCTAAAAACAAAACTTCTTCTAACCAAAATCCCTTAATCAAAACCAAACCTTACCCAAAATACTAATCTAAATCAGAATTAACCCCCAATTGATTCTCCAAATAAAAACCAAAAACCCTTAATTTTTTAGCTTAAAACAGAACTTTACCGGTAGCGATTCCGGTAGTCTGATAGTGGGTGGAGGATTACGGTGATGACAAAACTTATGGTGGCGCCCCTCTCTCAATCCATGGCGCATTTACTTAACAGTCTAACGATTATTCTTCCTCTTCTTCCAAAAAAATCTCCAATATATCGATCTCTCTGCACCCTGTGTCTAACCGACTCTCTCTAGTCTCTACCGTTCTCGGACTTTTGGCCTCTAAACCGTGATTTTCCAAAGCCAATTATAAATACCCTAAAATTAAACCAAAATCAAACACAAAATTAATTGAATCCAAATACTCCCAAAAGTTTTTAGTATACTGAGAAACTAAATCGAATCAAAAAAAATCAAATCAAAACCTAATGTTACCCAAATACCTACATACAAATCAATCCAACCAAATTTCTCAAAACCAATTCTTATTTCATACCCAGATCTAAGAAAAAAAAAAAAAAAAAACTTACCAGTGGTAGTTCTCTCTCTCTATGTCCGTATCTCAAATCCTGCGTCCACCTTTAGGTTACCGGTGCCAGTTCTCGTAGTCTAACTCCCGGCAAGGGACGAACGCTGGTGGGAAAATGATGGTGACAGCCGGCCGGCCGTACGAACTCTGCTTCCTTCTCATCTCCATATCGCAAGTTTTTTTTTCTTCTTTTTTTTTCTCCTTCTCTGTTTCTATATCGCGAGCCTAATTGTATTTTCACTGGTTAATTTTTTTTTATTTATAGAGAGGCTTTTTTATTTTATTTTATTTTAACGGTTTTTTTTTAACCGGTTATTTATTTAATTTATGAATTTTTTTAACCGGTTATTTGAAAGGCTCAACGTTGTAACGTGCGGCTGGTTTTACTTAGGGTCTGTTTGGATTAAACTTATTTTGCTGAAGTTGAAAACTGAAAACACTGTAGCAAAATAATTTTTAAATATGTAAATAGTACTGTGGGACTCATTTTTAATGAAAAAGTTGATAAAAAATGGAGTTCATGAGACCCATGAACAGTGCACAAGAGCACTGTTCACAGAAGACCGGTCAACCATTGTAGGTTGAACCAAAACAAAAAAAAAAAAAAAAAAAAAAAGAGAAAACGCAACATTAAAAACGCAGACTTGAGATAATCCGAATCCAAACTCCCTCTTAAAAGGCTGTATACGTGGCAATTTTTTAGATAGGTTTTTTTCCTAACGTGGCAGCATCTCCTTAAGGCTTCTGCTATTATATATATATAGATTATATATAATAAAGAAAACAAATTGACACCTTCCAAAACATAGGGTTACAAAGTAAATTCTACCAAACAAAAATAAAGTAGAGCTTTTTCTTTTTCTATTTCTCTCTTTGTAAGTTTTAGATGATATAAATGAAATTTCCATTTTGATATATTTAGTAGTTTGTTGGTTTTCTTTTTACATTTTTTGGGCCTAAAACTTAAGTAATTTTTTTGGGATAATTACACTTTACCCACCTGTGGTTTCCTTCTAATTCTATGTGCCTACTCGTGGTTTCAATTTTGACACTTTACCCACCTGTGATTCTCACCGTGAGTGTGCCGTAAACCACCTCTGTTAAAATTAAGGGTAAATAGGTATTTTTGTACAAGTTTTATGTCTCTCTCCTCCCAAAACAAAAAATAGCACAAAAATGCAAGAGAAAGAAGATCAAAAAGTGGTATTTGTCTCTCTTTCCCTTCACACAAATCTTGAACATGAAGAACATACCCAGAAAAAAAAAAAAAAAAAAAAAAAAAAAAAAAAAAAAAAAAAAAAAAAAAAAACCAGATCAACCTATCATTGACTTAATGAAACATCTTCGAAAAATCATTAAGCTGTAAGATTAGAACCCAATTTTCATGGAGGGACAAGGAACTGATTCAGCTTTAGTCACCACTCTTCGCCGCTTCCAACCCTTCAGATCAAAATCTCTCAACTCCTCCAAGAAACAACTCTCAGTTTCAGCTTCGACTTCTCTACAATCTCTGGTATTCGACTGCGACGGCGTGATCCTCGAGTCCGAGCACTTGCACCGACGACGTAATATAAAAAAAATTGTCGATCTTGCTCAGAAAATCAAAACCCAATAAGTCTCTCTCTTTCTTTCAATTCTCTTTGTTCTGTTAATTCTGTTTGTGAAAATCTTCATTTCTAGCTCTCCTGAAGATCCGCCAACTGATTCAACAAACACTTTGTTTGTAATTTGTTTTGTTGAGAAAATAGTTTGTTGGGGATGTGTGTGAAATGGGATTTTCTTTGTTTTGATTGTTACTGTTAGATAATTTTGGGATTGATTTCAAGAGGTGATGCGACGTCGTACGGCATCGAGTGTTCCCATTAAGCAAATGGAGAAGGGAACCGGAAAGAATCACAACACTAGGCTTTGTTTCTTGGCATCTTTGTCAGCTTTCTTTTGGATTTTGTTGTTGTATGTCCATTTCGTTGTGCTTGGAACTAGTAATAGTAATGCCACTGGTGATTCTCTTAAATTACAACCCGGTAATGTCAACACCGATTCAATCAATACCCATTTGCCTGATCCCCATCAAATTCAATCTGACACCCATTTGGAAACTACCGGGGTTCGCAAGAGCAAGAGCAAATTAAACCATATTTTCTATAAATATATTACTATAAATATACCACTATAAATATCATATTTTCTCAGCAAGATCAAGAGCTATTTTCTTCTTACCAAGCCTATCAGGTCCAACAAAATTAAACCATATATCTGCTCTCAGACTCTGGGTTTCACTTTTTATTTTGAGATAATAGGCAGAACTATATTAATGTAAAAGAGTAACCGTATACAAATATAAAGAAAAGAACAACGTCTGGGCTTGCTCTAGTGAGCCAACTGAAGAGACAAATAGGAAAAGATAAAGCGCAAGACATATCATGTTCTTCAGATTTTTGGGTATGTTCTTCATGTTCAAGATTTAAGTGAGAGTGTTTTGATCCGTTTTGGGGTTTTTTTTGTTACTTATTCTGTGTTAGAGTAACGGAAAGTGGAGAGATGGGTTACGACACACTCACGGTGAGAATCACAGGTGGGTAAAGTGTCAAAATTGAAACCACGGGTAGGCACATAGAATTAGAGGCAAACCACAGGTGGGTAAAGTGTAATTATCCCAATTTTTTTTTAACATAACAAAGGATATTATCAAACATTTAAATCTCCTCATTTTTACAAGATGTGCCATTAAATTATAAAACCTTTTGCCAAGAGTATTGTAGCTCAATTGACAAATATTCTTCTTCCAACTATCAAATTATAAAAATAAAAATAAAACGATAAAACCATTTGTCTAAACCTATTATGGTCAAATAATTAGCATCAACACATTTTAAAAAAAAAAAAAAAAAAAAGGAACAATACAGTTTAAGTTTTCATTAGTAATGATTCGACAAAAGAGTGAGCAAATGTCATTTTAACCCTATCACATTTATTAGGGCCTTAAAATCCCTTAATTTTCCCTAATTGCCCCTTTTAAAGGATAATTACAACAATAATTGAGAAATCATTAATATTTGATAATCGAATTAATCAAGTGCATGCAACCTTGCAATTATTTATAGTTCAATCAAATAGGATTATGACATGTCCCCAATTTTAAATTGAATACTCATGGTACCAATTAAAATTAATTGTTAATAATCACACGTGATCAGACTTAACTTTGTGGATATATCTTAGTAGTTAAAACTTGATTTCATGATATCTTTTAATCCAATGGTTTTGATCGGAGCCTGTGACCCATAGTTTTGATTATTAAGATTTTAAGATTTGTTTTAAATGAAGTAAATGAAATTACAGTCAAAAGTTAAGATTACCTTCCAGATGTAAAATTACCCTTTTGTCTCCAGATGAGGTTAAATATAGGTTGTAAAATTAGGTGTCTACAAAAGTGTAAGAACAAAACCTTTGTTTGTTTTCTCATTATTACTTGAGATAATTGCTAGCAGAAACATGTTCATTATTGTGGGAACCGGCCCAAAGTAACAAGTAGGTTGGGCCTTGGCCCGTCCGAGGACCAGGCTTTCCGAGGAGACGCAGCGGCCCAGAATCCTTGTTCTAGTCAGCGGGGGGCCAAGAAAACACGTCCGAGGAGTGATTCCTCCTCGGACATTCCAAGATCCAGATCAACGATGCATCTCGTTTACTGCAGCCCTCACCCCAGACACGTGAAAAGAGAGAAGATCAAATATTCCATCAAAGGCTGTAACCACCACATTAAATGCATCCCAGCTACCCTCCTGGCCGCATTAATGGGGAGAAGACCCCTGAACAGTGCCACCTTGGTCACTGCAACTCACAAGGAACTGGTAAGGGCTTCTGATGGGACAGGTGCTCAAGTGGGGGTTTGGATGATCAACAGGTGTAAGGCCCAGATAATAAGAAAGAGCCTATATAATATGTAAGATGTCCCCAGAGAGAGGGGAGAAAAATTCATTGTAAGGAGGCAGGACTGTGAATAAAAATTCCTAGTTCCCCATCCATTTTCTTGATTCACGCTTCTATATCCATGAGAAACATGCAACGAACCGTTTGAGCAAACCGAAACCAAGTCCTTCAGCCCATACTCTACAAAATTCATTGTGTGGGACTCATTAAGCCAGGGCTTGACAGTTCAGGACCGGGTTAACCAAAATCGTGTCCCTACAATTGGCGCCGTCTGTGGGAAGGACTAGGGTATCAGTTAGCACGACGGTCGAGCATGGCAGAACCAGGCCCACACCGGGAAAACCCTCACCAGGGTAACTCTCAACAGACACAACCCATCGAGTCTCAGAGGCTAGATAACCTTGCCAACCAAGACGGCAGGGGGAATCGTGAGGGAAGTGTGCATCCTGCCCAGACAGGCCAGAGTCACACCCAGATAGGCAGTCACGTATCCCAGAGGCGAAACAGTCATCAGGCCATGCAGCGAGAGATAGCTGACCTGAAAAGGGAGTTAAGGCGTATGACACGAAAACGATCTCCCTCTGGCTCAGACGAGTCCTCTAATGGGGAGGATGCGAGTTATCGACGGAGGTCAAGGACCCCCCCGAGCGAAACTTTTTCTTACGAGAGGGAACCGCGCCCTGTGCGGAAACATGAAAGCCCATCCAGCAAGGGTTCGGGAAATGATGCTATGAATAGGGCGCTGGACCAGATTTCAAGGTCACCCTTCATGCATAGGATCGAAGGGGCTAAGATGCCTCAACGCTTCAACCAACCAGTGTTCGCCATCTATAACGGCCGAGCGGACCCTGTAGAGCACGTGAGTCAGTTTAATCAGAAAATGGCTATCTACTCACAAAATGAAGCCCTAATGTGCAAAGTCTTCCCCTCCAGCTTGGGATCAATGGCGATGAGATGGTTCAATGGCTTGAAGACAAATTCCATAGGCTCATACAAGCAGCTCACTCAGGCCTTTTGCTCCCACTTTATTACAAACACCAGGGTCCTTCGGCCCCTGAGTTCGCTATTGTCCCTGTCCATGCACAAGGGGGAGACCCTGAAAGCATATTCGGACAGATATTGGGAGGTGTATAACGAGTTAGATAACAACCATGATGATGTTGCTATCAGCATATTCAAAAGCGGCCTCCCCACCGAGCATGGCTTAAGAAAATCTCTCACTGGCAAGCCAGTTGCCAATGTTCATCAGTTGATGGACAGGATCGACAAGTACAAAAGAGTGGAGGAAGATCAGTTGCAAGGAAAGGGAAAGGAAAAGATCACTCTTCCCAAAGCAAGCGATTTCAAGTCGGAACAATATAACCATAACCAGCCGAGGAGAGATTTTTCGCGACAGGCTGGACAGAGTAACACGCAAACGGTGAATGCCATATTCCGAGAGCCAGTACAACAGGTGCTGGATAAAGTAAGGAACGAGCCCTACTTCAGATGGCCGGGAAAGATGGCTGGAGACCCTTCCAAACGAAACCAGAACCTATACTGTCACTATCATCAGGACAATGGGCATACTATTGAGGACTGCAGGAATCTGTGGAGCCACCTGGATCAGTTGGTCCGAGAAGGGAAGTTACGTCATCTTCTGCACCCCTCGAGCGGCCACCCAGGTCAAGTAGTGCAAGAGCCCCGAAAGGACGCGTCGTTGAGACCCCCCACCGGCACGATACATGTCATCCTCGCCGCACCAGGAAGAACCGGGCCACCCCCTTTCAGGGTTTTAGCTGTTGGTCGGCTCCCCTCCGAGGACGGGCGAAGGGAACCTAAAAAGCCTAAAAAGGGAAGCTCTCTGATACTGGGATTCTCGGACGAAGATAAGAGAGGAACCATCCAACCTCACGACGACGCCTTAGTGGTTACGTTGAGAATTGGAGGTTTCGATGTGAAAAGGGTGTTAGTAGACACAGGAAGTGCAGTAGAGATAATGTACCCCGACCTATACAAGGGGCTGAACCTGAGGCCGGAGGATCTAACAGCCTATGACTTTCCCCTTATCAGCTTCGAAGGGAAGACTGTTACGCCCAAGGGGCAAATCAAGCTGCCCGTCCAGACTGGATCGGAGGTAGTGGAAATAAATTTTATCGTGGTCGATGCTTACTCACCCTATACAGCGATAGTGGCCAGGCCATGGATCCACGCCCTAGAAGCCGTATCCTCCACACTTCACCAAAAAGTAAAATACCCGTCCAGGGGCCAGGTAGAAGAGATTCGTGGAGATCAAACCGTGTCCAGGCAGTGTATGGTGGCCGCCATTCTGCATCGGTCCCAGGCTGAGTCCTCAGCCCCTGAGAACTTATAGCAACCAGCCCCCTCGGCAGGGCAGGACGGTGAGCCAGCCGAGGAGATAAGGTGTGAAAACTTAGATAGGTTCATCGTCAATGACGACCCGGAACAGTTTTTCTAGGTCGGATCCGAGCTGCCTTTACAAGAAAAAGAGGAATTGGTCGGATTTCTCAGAAGAAATGTCGATGTGTTTGCATGGGACGCTTACGACGCCCCGGGGGTTGATCCTAGCCTCATTTGTCACTACCTGAATGTTAATCCCTCTTCCACTCCGAAGAAGCAACCACTTCGACGCCCCTCAAAAGAACATGCTAGTGCTGTAAGAGACGAAGTGGCAAAGCTGAAAAGAGCAGGGGCTATTAAGGAGGTCTTTTACCCCGAATGGTCGGCAAACACGGTGGTGGTAAGGAAGAAAACGGGGAAGTGGAGGGTCTGCGTGGACTTCACGGACCTAAATAAGGCGTGCCCGAAGGATCCATTTCCTTTACCTCGAATTGACCGGTTGGTGGACGCGACGGTGGGACATCCTCGAATGAGTTTCCTGGATGCCTTCCAGGGCTATCATCAGATACCCCTTGCGTTAGAAGATCAGGAGAAGACGGCCTTCATGACACCCGTCGGAAACTATCATTATAAGGTGATGCCGTTCGGACTGAAGAACGCAGGGTCAACCTACCAAAGAATGATGACCCGGATGTTCGAGCCACAGCTAGGCAAAATCATTGAGGTGTACATAGACGACATGGTTGTAAAAAGTAAAATAGTGTCCGAGCACGTGAAAGACCTTGAAGTCATTTTTGCTATATTAAGGGAGCACAAGTTGCGACTCAATGCCTCCAAGTGTTCATTCGGGGTCGGGTCGGGAAAGTTCTTAGGGTATATGGTAACCCACAGGGGAATAGAAGTAAGCCCTGATCAAATCAAAGCAATTAACAGACTACAAGCTCATCGGAATCCGAAAGAAGTACAGAAGCTCACTGGCATGATCGCAGCGTTAAATAGGTTCATATCACGATCTGCGGATCGATGTCGGCCCTTCTACCTCTTGACTAATAAATGGAAAGGGTTCGAATGGTCGGAGGACTGTGTTCGGGCCTTTCAGCAACTTAAGGAATACCTGTCGCGACCCCCCATCATGTCCAGCCCTGAGGCAGACGAGGTATTATTTGCGTATATGGCTGTAGCTCCCCATGCCGTAAGTCTGGTATTGGTACGAGATGATAGCGGGGTGCAGCGACCGGTTTACTACGTGAGCAAATCATTACACGAGGCCGAGGTGCGATACTTACCTTTGGAAAAGCAATTCTGGCAATAGTGCACGCCACAGGAAAGCTCCCTCACTACTTTTAGGCACACACGGTCATCGTTTTAACCCAGCTTCCCCTCCGAGCGGTCCTTCGAAGTGCCGACTACACAGGAAGGATCGCCATGTGGAGTGCGCTTCTGGGGGCTTTTGATATTAAATATATGCCCCGATCCTCCATCAAAGGTCAAGTCCTCGCAGACTTAGTCGCGGAGTTTGCTGAACCCTCGGAAGAAATAATAACCGAGAGGAAAGACATGGATGGAAAATCGGTTGGTGCAATTTCAGCAGGGGGGACCGTGCATTGGAAGATCTACGTGGACGGCGCGGCCAATCAGAGAGGATCCGGAATTAGAATAGTTTTGATATCGCCGGACGGTGTTGCCATTGAGAAATCATTGAGACTCGGGTTCTCGACTACGAACAATGAGGCCGAGTACGAAGCCTTGCTTCAAGGGATGACGATGGTTCGAAGATTGGGCGGAAGGGCTATAGAAGCGTTCTCGAACTCTAAGTTGGTTGTTGGCCAAGTGACAGGCGAGCTGGAAGCTAGGGATGCAAGAATGCAAGAATATCTGGGACGAGTCAAACGCCTGCAGTCGAGTTTTGAATCCTTCAACCTGATACACGTCTCCCGGAATGCAAACACCCATGCAGACTCGCTGGCCACCCTCGCCACGTCCTCGGTGCATGATCTGCCACGAATGATCCTGGTCGAGGATCTAGCCCAAGCGAGCCCCATTGCAACAGAGCCGGCACAGGTCCATCAGATCAGAAAGAATCCCAGCTGGATGGATCCCATAAAAAACTTCCTCCAAGGCGACATCCTACCCGAGGGAAAATTGGAGGCAGAGAAGATACGGAGGAATGCTCCTCGGTTCTGGTTGTCGGAGGACCACAAACTATATCGGCGCTCCTACTCTGGGCCATATCTACTTTGCATACATCCAGAAGAATCTGAATCTCTACTCGAGGAGTTACACGAGGGGATTTGTGGAAGTCACACCGGAGGGAGGTCGCTAGCACACAGGGCACTCACCCAGGGATACTGGTGGCCAAACATGCAAAGAGAGGCCCAAGAGTACGTCAAGAAGTGTGACCAGTGCCAAAGATTCGCCCCAAATATCCATCAGCCCGGAGGTACCCTCAACCCCCTCTCCAGTCCTTGGCCGTTCGCGCAGTGGGGACTTGATATTGTCGGCCCTCTCCCCAAAGCTGCGGGGAACAAACGATACCTAATAGTCGGAACCGACTACTTCACCAAATGGGTGGAAGCTGAACCTTTGGCCAACATTAGGGACGTGGATGCCCAGAAATTCGTCTGGAAGAACATTATTACCCGCTTCGGAACCCCACACACACTCATTTCAGACAACGGTCTCCAATTCGACAGCAAGAACTTTAGAGAGTATTGCCGTGAGTTTGGGATCATTAACCGATACTCCACTCCCGCCTACCCCCAGGGAAACAGACAGGTTGAGGCCGTGAACAAGGTCATAGTGAACGGACTAAAGAAAAGGCTGGACGAGGCAAAGGGGAGATGGGTGGAGGAGCTCCCACACGTCTTATGGACCTATCGGACAACGCCGCAACGATCAACCGGTGAAACCCCTTTTTCGATGACTTATGGGGCTGAGGCCGTGCTCCCAATCAAGAACAACTTTCCCACACTGAGGTCTAGCTCCTTTACCCCGGACAGTAACGATGAGTCACTGGGAAAAAGTCTGGATTTAGCCGAGGATAGAAGGGAAAGAGCCACAATCCACATGGCCTATTATCATCAGAAGCTGAGACAAGGATATGACGCCAACGTCAAACTGCGACCTTTAGGTCCGGGTGATCTCGTGATGAGAAAGATTCTCGGCAGCGCGAAAAATCCCTCTTGGGGCAAGCTGGGGCCCAATTGAGAAGGACCGTATCGCATCACATCTGTAGCCGGGATAGGTGCTTATTATCTAGAAGATCTGGATGAAAAAACTGTACCTCGACCATGGAATGTACACAATCTAAGGAGATACTATTATTAATGAAAATGGCTTTGCCCATACTTTGTTCCATGATTATCCTGTACCCGCTGATGTATGTCAATTATTCCAGGTTTTAAACAGAACCTAAGTCCTGCGTGGCTCCTCGGACCACAGGCTTAGGGGAAATTATTACTCACGCAATTATTCAAGGTTTTAAACAGAACCTAAGTCCTGCATGACTCCTCGGACCACAGGTTTGGGGGAAATTATTACTCACGCAATTATTCAAAGTTTTAAACAGAACCTAAGTCCTGCATGGCTCCTCGAACCACAGGCTTAGGGGAAATTATTACTTAGGCAAATTATTCTGGGTTTTAAACAGAACCTAAGTCCTGCATGGCTCCTCGGACCACAGGCTTAGGGGAAATTATTACTTAGGCAATTTATTCAAGGTTTTAAACAGAACCTAAGTTCTGCATGGCTCCTCGGACCACAGGCTTGGGGGAAATTATTACTCACGCAATTATTCAAAGTTTTAAACAGAACCTAAGTCCTGCATGGCTCCTCGGACCACAGGCTTAGGGGAAATTATTACTTAGGCAAATTATTCCGGGTTTTAAATAGAACCTAAGTTCTGCATGGCTCCTCGGACCACAGGCTTAGGGGAAATTATTACTTAGGCAATTTATTCAAGGTTTTAAACAGAACCTAAGTTCTGCATGGCTCCTCGGACCACAGGCTTGGGGGAAATTATTACTCACGCAATTATTCAAAGTTTTAAACAGAACCTAAGTCCTGCATGGCTCCTCGGACCACAGGCTTAGGGGAAATTATTACTTAGGCAATTTATTCAAGGTTTTAAACAGAACCTAAGTCCTGCATGGCTCCTCGGACCACAGGCTTAGGGGAAATTATTACTCGCGCAATTATTCAAGGTTTTAAACAGAACCTAAGTCCTGCATGGCTCCTCGAACCACAGGCTTAGGGGAAATTATTACTTACACAATTATTCCAGGTTTTAAACAGAACCTAAGTCCTGCATGGCTCCTCGGAACACAGGCTTAGGGGAAATTATTACTTACGCGATTATTCCAAGTTTTAAACAGAATCTAAGTCCTGCGTGGCTCCTCGGACCACAGGCTTAGGGGAAATTATTACGCAATTATCGAAGCCCTGCATGGCTCCTCGGACCACAGGACTAAGGGTGATTACTACTTATGCAAATTATCCCAATTATCAAAAGTTTTTAAATGATATCCATCTCTCTTGTCCGTATATATATTCGTATCATTGTAAACAATAAATAAAGGGATAATATCAGAAGACATCCACAAAAAAAAAGAGGGAAAAAGAAGAAACAAAGGAAATGTTCTATATTAATCCTCCGAAATCATTACAATGAGGGGTCTTTACAAATGAGCAAAAACAAGACAACCCTCATACAAAAGAAGAAGAAAGAGGTGGGCAATGCTCAAAAACCTAAAATCTAGACCATGGCAGGGGGAGTCTCTTTCTGCTCTAGTTGAGGAGGAGGAACCTCGGGGACGGACGCCTTCGCAGAATCCTTGGCCTTATCAGGCAGAGGAATGACACCAGATATAGTCGGGACCTGCTCAGGAGCTTCAGGAGCACCGTCAGGATTCTCTCGGATCTCCGACGGAAAGAAAACCTTCTCGGGCAACCTTAGTGCCGAATCTGCAGGAATTCCTGCGGCATCAAGGGTGTGAGCCCATGAGATGCTGCAGTAATCCCTACACACCTCCGGAATCTCCTCGAAAAGCCTAGCTTCAGTCTCTTCAGCCCCGAGCTGATAGGCAGCTTTCTTTTCAGCCTCGGCAGCCTCCCGCAGCAGCTGAGCCTCTTCTTTGGCCCGCCGGGCCTCTTCCTCAGCCTTTTGTAGCATGGCCCTGAGATCCAGAACTGTTTGTTTTTCAGTGGCTAAACTGGTCTCGGTCACGTACAACTTTTGGCGTTGATCCTCCGCTTGGGCTTCAGCGGTCTTCAAGCTGGCCTCAGCACTTCGGCGCTCTTTCTCCTCTTTTTTAAACTTCTCCACAAGTTCAGAATGCTCATGCTGGAGGGAACCCAGAAGTTTCTCCACCTCTGTCCGAGACTGGACCTCCGCATCAGCTAAGCTGCGGTTGCTGCGGCAAAACTCCTCAGCCACAAACACTTGTTGAGTTATCTGCGAACAAAGCAAAAACTATTTCAGAACACGACAATGTTCAATAATCTAACGAAAAGGTAGGAGAACGGCTTACCATTGCCAGATCCCTTTTAAGGGATAGAAAAAGCTCGGTCTGAGAGAACCGCCTGTAGGCCTCCATATCCCGGGGGAGGAGCACCGGCTGTTCCAAAACATCAGCTATATACCCTGCTCGGCCCCTGTTGTATTCTCGGACCGACGCAGTATAAGGGATAGCAACCCCATCTAGCTCCATCCTCGGGCTCCATGTACGTGGTTGAACACGCACCTCGGCCCGGTTTTCTTCCTCTCGGCCCTCTAAGGAGGAAGTCCCTTTACCCTTCTGCCCCCGGGTGGTCTTCTGCTGCTTGCTCTGGCAGGGCACCACCTCGCCTTCCTCAGGGGTGTCAGCAGGCCTTTTCTTTTTTGGGTCCGGATTGACCTTAGAGCCAAGGTCAAAAGGGGCCTGAGGAGCGACCGGAGGGCGGTCTTGGGCCTGCGACTCCGAATGCACCTTCGAAGATTGACCCTTTCCTCGGGATGACATCAACTCTCGCAAGGTTTTTCCCTTGCCAGCCATATTGTCCACCTCCTCGTCTGAAGAGCTGTCCGAACAGGTTATAATAACTGGAGCTCCGATCGCAGAATTTCGATCTTGCTCTCCCTCAGGATCTTCACGAACCTCCTCTTCCAAATAGAACTCGTCTATTTCCTCCTCAAGAGAAAGACGCGAGGACTCGGTCTCTTCTTCAACTGGCGCAGCAAGGTCAAGATTGGCTGTCGGAGGCAGTTGCACGGCTGGTGGAAGAATCCGAGCGCCAGGTAACACAACGGGCTTAAGGTCCTTTGCTGCCAAGAACTTGGGCTTGGATACGTCAATCCTGGCCAACCTTGGGCTACCGGCTCTTATCGCGTGACCAATGGGTTGAAAAGAGCGGGTCAGTGGTTGGTGGCCCAAAATCAAATGACACGCGCGTAACTGTTTGTCCTCGGTGACATAGATTTCTGACCTTAGAAGATAGTTCAAGGCCTGAACGTTTACGTGACTTAGCTTGGGAGTAAGCACCGCTTTATCTGCAACACAGCCGAAAAGGAAATTAAAATTAAAATACGATTTACGACATAAGCAAAAAAAGGGGGGCGAGTCCGAAGAGCTAAGCCCCCTCCCTAAAAGATTGGCCCTAAAGGCGCCGCACCTGGAGCTCCTGCCCGGGTTGGGCAATGAAGACCATCGCTCCACTCTCCTGAAGCAATGAGGAAGTCATCCTTCATGGTCTTATTGGATATGGGGAGGCAGGAGATCGGTCTAACCACCTCAAATCGAGATTTAAGGTAATACCCCCCTTTCTCGACGAAGTGGCACTCGTACAGGTGAACCACATCGTGCCAAGTCAAACCTAGGCCCATCCGCTCGTTTAAAGCATCTATGCAGCCTAGTATCCTGAACATGTTTGGGGCACATTGGTGCGGTGTCAACCTATGGTGTAACAAGTAGTCCCGAGTAATCCTACGCATGGGGAGGGTCATTCCTCCCTCTATAAAGGCAATCATCGGAATGACCACTTCGCCCACATCTCTATCTAGCAATACTCCTTCTGTGGGACAATACCGCAAAGCCACCCCCTGCGGGATGCGGTATTTTGCCCGGAAAGCCTCCATGGCAGCCGGGGTGTCTACTAGATCTTTGAATCTACCCATATAGGCCAAATCGGAGGAATGGAAATAAAGACCGAGGAGAAAAGTAAGATCCGAGGAGGAATTCGAAGCGACAAAACGAACGCAACTTACAGATTTTTTCACTAAACGACCGGCGAGGCGATCGAAAATCTCAAAAGGGGACTTCGCGAAAACGATTATGGAGATTTGAAGGATGGAGATGCTCGTGGACTTCTGGACGCCGGAGTTCTCTGGAGTTCTCTGTTCTGATAAAAGGAAGAAGGGACCTGTTTGGCGCTTTATATAGTAGGTGAGAGAGAGAAACAATCCCTCCCGCTCAAAAATTCAAGGGGCAACGCTGGCCGTTGGATGAAGGAAACATAAAGTTGTCTGGAGTAAATGGTCGCGCCTCGAAAATTGTAACGCACTAAAAGTAACCGCCCGCACGTGTGGATCGAGTTTCATTTGTTCCGCCCTTCATAAATGTCAAAACCCCGCTTCTTCTCCTCGGAGGGAGATCGAACCCGGAGTTTTGAGGGGCTATTGTGGGAACCGGCCCAAAGTAACAAGTAGGTTGGGCCTTGGCCCGTCCGAGGACCAGGCTTTCCGAGGAGACGCAGCGGCCCAGAATCCCTGTTCTAGTCAGCGGGGGGCCAAGAAAACACGTCCGAGGAGTGATTCCTCCTCGGACGTTCCAAGATCCAGATCAATGATGCATCTCGTTTACTGCAGCCCTCACCCCAGACACGTGAAAAGAGAGAAGATCCAAATATTCCATCAAAGGCTGTAACCACCACATTAAATGCATCCCAGCTACCCTCCTGGCCGCATTAATGGGGAGAAGACCCCTGAACAGTGCCACCTTAGTCACTGCAACTCACAAGGAACTAGTAAAGGCGTCTGATGGGACAGGTGCTCAAGTGGGGGTTTGGATGATCAACTGGTGTAAGGCCCAGATAATAAGAAAGAGCCTATATAATATGTAAGATGTCCCCAGAGAGAGGGGAGAAAAATTCATTGTAAGGAGGCAGGACTGTGAATAAAAATTCCTAGTTCCCCATCCATTTTCTTGATTCACGCTTCTATATCCATGAGAAACATGCAACGAACCGTTTGAGCAAACCGAAACCAAGTCCTTCAGCCCATACTCTACAAAATTCATTGTGTGGGACTCATTAAGCCAGGGCTTGACATTTCAGGATCGGGTTAACCAAAATCGTGTCCCTACAATTATAATTTATAAATGTCCAACCCTAATGAAATTGTGATTCTATTTAAATAAATATAAATAACCTTATACTTTATTAAATAAATTATATACTTTAAAATAATAATTTTATTTATAGATATCTAAAAATTTTAACTAAGATTTAGGAAGTTAGAAGTCATGCTACTTTGCCATTTCATATATATCAGATTTTTTTGATAAAATTTGCAAGGATTAAAAAAAATAAAGAAAGAAATATTCAAGATTTAAAAAAAAAAATTGGGTTACCCTCCCCACCCCCACCTCGGCTCCTTTGATCCTCTACCACTATATCCACCTATGATATTGTCCAATTACAATTTAATTTTACAATCTTTCAATAATTACATTTTACCCATAAGATGACTAAAATGAAATCAATTGAATCCCAACCAAATGATAGTTTTAGAGTATATAATTAAAAGACAGTTTTCCAATTTCTTTTGAACTCTCTAGTCTCATGCCTTTGTAAAGCAATTTCATGAAAATGAAAATCACTCTACATTCAATTTTTAAAAGGAATGTGGAACAAGGGTAACATTGAATTAATTGTTTTTTTTTTTAAGAAACAACATTGAATAATTAAGTTAACACAAGCATTGGTTCAAGGATGATACTAAAACCTACAAATTATTTAGAAACAATATTAATTTGTTCTCAACTTTATTTAGCCTCCTTTTCATATAAAATAAAAAAGAAAAACTTTTCTTTTTATCTCTATCTTTAAATAGCCTTGTCTTGAACTTTATTTTAGTCTAGTTTTCAAATTTAACTACACACCACCTAAGTAGATTTTTTTTTTTTTCATACATGATTTGAATTCAAGTTCTCCTCTATGAAAGAATTGGGTAATATTACCTATTTACAAGGCTCTTGGCCTAGCTTTTTAGAAGACTAAATACAAAATGCTTCATCAAATCTTAACTAGTTTTAAATTTTGTTCCAATAGTTTTAATTTTTCTTTTTCAATTCAGTCATTTAAATTATATATGTTTTCAATGTAATTTTTGCAAAAAATGACGTAATTTTTCTATTGGAGAGAGATAGGACTTAATGCAATCGAATGTGGATAGATGGAAAAACTAGATTCAAATGTAAATAAAGGAACTTATAATTTAACTTTTATAATGTTTGTGTTCATCATGAAATTACGATGTAACATTAAAAAGAATTAAGAAAATATCTTTTGTAGGGTCACGTTTTTCAGGCCAAGTCCAAGATGCATGGGACCTTAGACCAATGAGCCCGGTACAATGAATTTGTAGAGAGCGGGCCAAAGAGCTAGGCTTTAGTGTATGGGCCACGGTTATCAAGGTGTTCTTCTCCACCAAGTTGAGATGGACTGAGTTCGCCAGAGAGGATTGGTCCTCGGCATAAGCCGGGGAGCTTTTTCTTGTGCCTTTGGTCTGTTGGGGGGTCTCCCCCCCCCCCCCCCCCTTCTGTTTCCCTCCACTCCCTTTTATAGTACTTTCCTTCCTCATGGATGGGGTTCCTAGGGTAGGCACTTGTCCCATCAGCCCTTCCCTCCAGTTGTTGGGAGTGGTTGTAAAGGCAGAAAAATATGGCCATGTCAGGCACAAGGCACTGAACGTGATGATGGCAGCCTTTCCCTCAGACATTTCCCTTTTCTCTGTTGTCATTTTCTACTTTTAGTACTTGTCTTGTCCCGTGGAATGATCTGGAGTGTCATTGCCAATAGCAGGTTACCTCCTTTATCCTCGGCTACATCCATGCCGAGGAAGATTCTCCCCATGGCCGGGGAGGGGTTTTTCTTTGGGCTGGGCCCTTGGCTCAATGTAGACATTGACATGGGCCTCCGGGTCTTTTACCCCCCACATCTTTAATATATAATTTATGATAATAATAAATTTAGTGTTAAAATTAAGCTAGTATGGTTCCATGCTACACAACAGTTTTTTTTTTTTTTTTTTTTGGTTGAGAAACAACAGTTTTGTTAGTTATGTGGGCTATGTAAGGGTATACCCCTATTTACCAACAAAAAAAAGGGTACACCCCTTTCTCAGATTTTATTTTATTTTTCCATCTTTTATTGGTTGAGTAAGTGCAGTTTTATTCACAAAAAAGGGAAAAAAAAGGAAAAAAGAAAAAAAGCAAGTGCAGTTTGATTTTTTATATTTTTGATCTGATACTTTGGTTAAACTTCTATGAAAGACAATATTCCTCTTCCGTACAATAATACATAGCTTTCATTTTATTTGAAGTAGAAATTTGAAGTAAAGGGTCTGATAACCTACGCAGCAAAAAAAAAAAGGATCTGATAACCTATTATCTGGGAAAATGACGAGGAGGAAAATTCTGATTAAGAAGATTGACAACACGACGGCAAGGCAGGTGACATTCTCAAAGAGAAGGAGAGGACTTTTTAAGAAAGCTTTTGAGCTCTCTACTCTCTGCGATGCTGAAATTGGTCTCATGGTCTTTTCTGCTACAGGAAAGCTCTTTGAATACGCCAGCTCAAGGTTTCAATCTCTCTTGCACTTCTTTCTACTTATAGAAAAACCCTTTTTAGTTTCTCATTTTTTGACTAGAGAAAAACCCTTTTTTCTATCTATAGAAAAATATGTCATTGTCCATTCCTTGATCGTTTTGTTCATGCATTCACTATGATTTTATGATTTCTAAGGTGTGTGTGTGTGAGAGTGAGAGACCCAACTGCTCAAAATAAAGATCCTTTACTGAACAAACCAAATAAGTGATTTAAAAAATAGTACTATGTAGCATAAAATAAAGAGAAAATAATTTTAAAAATAGTACTATGTAGCATCAAATAAAGAAATGAAAAAGTAATGCAAAATCTTATGTTTCTGTCTAAAGAAAAGGGAAAGGAAAAAGAAAAAAAGAAAAGGGAAAGCAAAAAGAAAAAAAGAAAAAAAAAAGACAAATAAACAGTTTTCAATTCTTACCTTGAAGGGTTTAACGTATATGTGTAGCCGCTACTTGTTTTGAAGTTCTATAAGCGGGTTATTTTGTCTTTGAATATTGCTAATTATTGCCTATTAATTAGCGTATAATCTAATTTTTTATTTTCTCTGAATTTTAGATTTGCACTTGCATATTGTATAGCTTCAATTAGCTGCTTCAACTCTGCCTTTAATGTTTTCTTTCTTTAGAAAAAAAAAAAACTCTTCCTTTAAGAAGAGTAAGAAAACTCTTAAATAATTGTATTTCTCTTCTTTCACACTTTTTTTTAAATTGAGGGATGCATGAGGTATATAAACTCCATGTCCAACCATAACTTTTCTTGTGTTTATTATATAACTCCAAAAAAAACTCTCTATACATTCATTACGTAAACAAGTATTGGTTGGGTTAAGTGTGATTAAGTGAGTCATGTGTAAACAATAACACATGTCAGTGTCTTGGAGGAAGTTGAAGCATAAGGATGCAACTAAGATTGTAGCCAAACTTGGTCATTCTCTTTAAATGATAGAATATTTAGTTCCTATACAAATATAATGACAATAAATATCTAATGCTAAAATATAGTTCTATGCACAAACAAAATCATAATAAATGCTAGTTAATAACTATCATAATTTTCATATTTCATATTTACATTATAAATAGAAAAGAAGATAGAGAAAAAATATCATATATATTTTCATGTGCATTTTAGAGGAGTTTAACTTTTGGTTGACCTCATAAAATTTTATCACATAAGTTTTTGAGTACTTACAATTCTAACGTCACTATTGTAATTTATATTTATAATTGATTTTAAATTCTATTCTACATTAAAATCCTTCATTAGAATCTTGCCACATTATATTTTCTTTAAATGATAGAATAAATAGTTTCATATACAAATGTGATCATAGCAAATTCCTATTAATAATTGTCTAGATTATTAAATTTCGTATTTGGAAAAAAAAATATATATAAAAGAAAATCATATTTTTTTTTTAAAAGATGATAAAGGAAGATTTGCATTTATTACCTAAAATATATACTGATATCCAAAGTGACTAAAAGTTGGGTTACTGGTATATAGGCAACCCACAAATTTTCCTTTCAAAAAAAATAAATTACCCACAATTTTAAGAGCCTATATTAATAGCATTAGATATGCCTAAACATCGTCCCTGAAAGGATATCCTAATGAAAGTATCTCAATTTTTTTTTTTTTTCATTTTAATTTTTTTCAGCTTTACTTATTATATTGAAGAGACTTTTAGGGTTTAATGATAAAATAAAATTATCATTTTTTGCTTGAAATCAAATTATATTTTTTGTGCCAAATATGTTTGAAGTCATCTTGTATGAAATCATACAGGGGTGCTTCATTATTTTGTAAATTGGCATGATATATCATATATCATATAAGGGTGCTCCATTATTTTGTCAGTATTGTTCACTCAAATTTGGGGAATTAGAATTAACTTTAAACTCCATTTTAGAATTTCCATGCTTAATACCCATAAAGAAGGAAAAAATAACACATTTAGAAAATAGCAAGAAATGTGAGAAGAGATCAACAGATTTTGATTTTAGGGGGGAAAAAAAGGAAGAGAGAATATAAAAAATTATATATGTAATAGAAAATTAGAAGATTTGGTTCACAATCTTAAAGTTTCCCCTTCATTCATTAAATCTTATGAAAAATTTGGGTATTTATTTGATTGTTTACTGAAAAAATAGTTTTGGGTATTGATTGTTCATATAGAGAAATTTTATCAATAATGCAATTTTTTTGGCAAACAATGAGCAGGAAGGACTTTGTTTATCCTGTGTTGTTAGGTATTTTCGGATAAGTTGTCTACAAAAATTTTCTTAGGTAGAAGGTTTGCTGCAAAGAGATATAAGAAAAGCAAAGGCCAATTTTCAATTAAAAACAATACTCTCTTTTAATTTCATTCATGATCTACGACTTAAAAAGGATTTACTTGGAACAACTCTCAATGCATAAGAAATAACTTACATTTCAATAAAAACTATACAAAGTAAAGGTTTAACCAAATATTTAAAAAAAAGCTAACAAGACCTATTCACTTGACTTTATATAGTTTGTATATATTTTTGCTAAAACATTGAAGTACTTTGAAAGGACTATCAACTCTAGGCAAAAGTTAGCAAGATATCCGACTAGAAAGCATTCTCCTCAAGATGAATAGGATTATCAACACCAAATCACCTTCCTTACAAGTTGCTGGTTTTCTATATTTGTTGGCTTACTTTTTTGGTACTTTTGAATTTGTTTGAGAAATCAGTCTTGAACATTTGCATGCAACTTCTTTATATATTTTACTCTGTCCTCAATGTCTCCACTAAAATTATTAGTAGCAATTTTATATACTTTACTCTTTCCTCATTATCTTGTAGGGTTTCATGATGAACTGTCATGGAAAACTAATATGACGAGTTTTGTGAAGTCTAACTTCGAATTTTAGAGTATCTTTTCAATCTTTAAACTTTCCAAAACTAAAACAGTATTTACTCTATGATATTTATCCTGCAAGCAGTAATTATGTAACATTTTAATGCAATAGCTTGAACCAAATCCAAAAGTCTTAAGTCATTTTATTTGATGCCTGCAAAAATTAGAAATTTACTAAATAAGTGAGAAATTAATATGATGTAGAACACAGTAGGAAAATAAGAATGAGAGAATAAACAAGACAAATACTAGGCTTCACCACCTAGAATTTGCCTGCAAGCCCTAGACATCACCATTCACCACCAAACAAAGAGAAATCTATCATTCTCAAATTATCAAATTATTCTTATTCATATTGTACTACCTTTCACAGCTACAAAAGTACTAGTTTAATAGGGTTTAGGTATTACACCAATATGGAAAATGCCTAATCAATTCTCTTCAAACCCTCCACATTAAAACCAAATTCAAAATTTAAAGTAAAAAACAATATTATTTTCACATTCAAAAATAATTTTGGTGCCTCAACGTGCATCTCCTTTGCATAACCAATTTTTGGTGCCTCAATGTTACTACCTCTCATGTGTAAATCTTTACCCTCAAGTTTGTTGGGTAGTTTTTGAGTGGATGCCATTATTTTGTCTTGTTAGGCATTAATTTTAGTGATTACTTGCTACCCCAATTTTTACAAACTAGGTGAAACTTTTTGAATTCCCTTTCTTACACTAGCTAAAAGTGGACCGAGAAGATTCAAGGAAATTTCTTTATATATGTCCAGAGACATAATTGTTTCCATGGCCAAAAATACAACAAGTGAATTGATGGACCTAATTATTTTAAAGAAAATTTGAAACAGCAATCAATGCATCACACTCAAGGTCCAGCATCACCAAGCATGATCGGACCTTTGCAACAGTGTCAAGATTTGAAGCCTCCTTCATATAGTAACAATTGAGCACATGAGACAAATAGACAAATTTTCAAATGTAGCTACAATCAGCTGAAATGTTTCCTTCATTTGCTCATCATCATATGTGGCATCCAGTGTTGTTATCCTCGTAATCTCAGTGATGCAAGATGCAACTGAAAAGTTCATTAGTGACCAATGCCTTCATTGAGGGTTAAAGTGCATCATGCATTGATTTGTTTGATGCAAGATCCACATTTTCTAACAAATTTTTGACTTTATCAATAAGAGTGAGGAGGTTATCAATTGAGGAATAAGAGTTAAGGAGGCTTTTCCCAATTCCCATCGTTCTTAAGCTGCTTCTCAAAGTCTCTATCAAAGGAAGTCATTTTTAGCCACAAAATACAAAGACTGAAACTCTACTCATTGCTAAAAGCTAAAGAACTTGATATGCACAGGTTGGCTTTTGGGTTTAATGGGCTAATCTCACATCTTCTTTTGAAAATTGGGATAATGGGTGTAGGATTTTTTATTTTTTATTTTCTTTTTGGGCAGATTTGAATTGGGTGGAGGGGATCAAACATTCTTATACCAAGTTTATGTAGAATAAAATAGGGAAATAAAGATAAAAGGTGAATAAAAGGATAAACAGGACAAACATTAGGCTCCACTTTCTAAAATCTGCTTGCAAGCCCTAGGCATCACCACCTAAGGGTATTCGGCACCACTACCAAACAAAGAGAAAGTCATCACTCTCAAATCATCAAATTATTCTAATTCGAATTGTATTGCCTTTCATGATTATAAGAGCACTAGTTTAATAGGGTTTAGGGATTGCACCAATATAGAAAAATGCCTAGCCAAATCAGTTAAAACCCTCAACATTAAAAATCAATTTAAAATTTAAAGTAAAAAAAAAAAATTACACTCAAAAATAAAATCTTTGATAATTTTAATGCTCCTTGCGTCATAATGTACCCCTTGTGTCAATCAATATAAATAATTTAGGGGTTCATATAGATGTTCACCTTTATAGTTTGACCAAATTAGAAGTTTGCACATAGTTTGTGCCAATCAATATAAATATCACTTGTGCTTCACATTTTAATTGAGAACACAATTGGCTTGCAGACAATGGTAGATATGCGGTATGCTAGCATGAGACAAATAATTAATTCTTTAGTCACCAGCTCAAGTTTTATTTCCTTAGATATGAGTCAGAAATACGTACTAGTCGTTTATAAGTTCGTCCGCACTTTCAATTTACTAAAATGAGAGACAGATAAAAGAATTGAATGTGTTATCCTTTTGTTGTCTGAAGTATGCAGCAAGTAATTGAAAGGCATAATCTACGTCCAGCAAATCTTGGCAAAATGAACCAACTGTCTCTTGAGTTACAAGTATGATGTTTTGAAGTTTTTTAGTTAGGTAAATAAGTGAGGTGGAAAGTCATAAGAAACGGATTACATCTACTTTGAGATAATAACTCTTGAATCCATAAGAGGTTCCTTTAATTCACAAGGAGAAATTCAACATCCACCAAATGAAATGGAGAAAAAAAATTTAGAAATTTATATTAACGAAATTCTGAATTTCCTTGGAGGCTACTATGCATATAAATGGGAAAAGAAATCATAGAGAGGCTAGTAGACCATAAAACACCCGTTAAGCAAAAAATGAGGCTAGAAATATGAAAAATCACCAAAAACATCAAAATAATAAAATTTACAAAATCAAATCCTACAAACCTTAGGAAACATTTCAAAACAAATGGGATCTTATTTTGAATTCTAAATTGAAAGTTAAAAAAATTTCCGTAAATAGCAAAAATTACTAAAGGAATGCCTAAATGGAGGAATTTGTCCAAAAAGTGGCATAGGTCATGGCCATAACTTAAAATTACCATACAACAGCAATGAAGTCTTAGTCCCAAAAATTTTTAGTGTCAATTATGAATTCTCCATAGTTTAGTCAGCCACATGTATTTTCCTTAATTCTATTCGCTCCGAATTCATAGTCTTCGTTACTTCCTTACTTGACAGGTCCTTTTAATTACTTCTACTAATGTAGTTGTGGCCTAATGTAGTCAGCCACATAGGGGCCTTATATTTACTAAAGCATGTAGTTGTGGTTCAATAGAGGAACTTGACCAAACTGAGAAATCTGTCCTGAGGTTTATTTATTTCTCTGGATTTAGCATTACAATAAGTACTAACGTACTATATGTTGGAAATAACAGAAAAATATTGATGGGCCTTTCCTCTCTTACTCTCACAAACACTCACACACTACTTTCACACTCACAAATTAAATAAAGGGAGAGAGAGTGGAGAGGGAAGAGTTATAACACTTTAATATTTTGTATTTCTCTTCAACTCTTGCATAGAACTTGACGGATGAATAGGTTTATATAGTACACCATCCAACCTCTAACTCCCACTACATTTATTTTTTTGACTCTTACATTCATAAATCCCACGCATAACTTCAATAAACCTCCCACTACATTTCACTTATGAAACTTCCACTTATTTATGAAAGGTTAATTAAAAAGAAGTTTAACTTCTAACATTCCCCCTTAAACTTGTTTTCTTGATTACTCCAAGTAAGGCTCGTAGCTTGTTGAATGTGTCATACTTGAGTGGTTTAGTGAGTATATCTGCAACCTGATCATGTGACTTCACAAACTCAAGATGAACTTCCTTGCAATACATTCTCGAATAAAATGATACCTTGTGTCGATGTGTTTGCTTCGGTCATGAAAGACTGGATTCTTTGCAAGAGCTAGTGTTAACTTATTGTCCACAAATATCTTCGTAGATTCATCTTGCAACATCTGCAACTCCTTTAACAAATTTCTAAGCCAAATGGCATGACAAACACTGGAGGTAGTAACAACGTACTCAGCTTCACAAGTGGCAAGTGTCACAATTGGCTGCTTCTTGGATGTCCATGTAAATGCAGTATCACCCATATAGAATACAAAACCAATAGTACTCTTTCTATCATTAGTGTCTCCGGCCCAATCACTATCACTATAGCCAACAAGTTTAAAATCTTTAGAGGGTGAATACAATAGTCCATAATCCAGTGTGCCTTTTAAATGGCAAAGAATTCTCTTAGCAGTCTTCAAATGAGTCATTGTTGGTGCTTCTATGTAACGATTAACTAGTACAACGCCAAAAAAGAATGTTTGGTCTTGTGCATGTTAGATACCTGAGACTTCCAACCAAACTCTTGAAGAATGTTGGATTAACCTTCTCTTCATCGTCATGCTTTGATAACTTCACTCCACATTCTACAGGGGTGCTAACTGGATTGGAATTTAACATCTCAAACTTCTTGAGAATATCCTCCACATAACCTTCTTGGGAAATAAAAATTTCATCCTCCATTTGCTTCACTTCAATGCCTAGATAATAGGCCATAAGTCCAATATCTATCATTTCAAACTCCTTAGTCATTGCTTTCTTGAAGTCTTCAAACATACTTGGATTGTTGCCTGTAAAAATCAAATCATCTACATACAAACAAACAAACAATTAAGATATCTCCATTTTTATGCACCTTACAATAAAGCGCATGTTCACGTGGGCATTTAGAAAACCCATTAACTTGGAAATATTTTTCAATTCTACTATTCCAAGCTCTTGGTGTCTGTTTCAGGCCAAATAAAGCTTTCTTCAACTTCAAAACTTAATCTTCTTGCCCCTCTACAACATTGCCAATAGGCTGCTCAACATAAAGTTCTTCCTCAAGGTAGCCATTCAAAAATGTGGATTTTACATCCATTTGGAAAATTCTCCATTGATTCTGAGCTACTAAAGAAATTAGCAATCGTATAGTTTCCAAATGAGCAACTGGGGCAAATACCTCATCATAATCAATACCTTGTCGTTGACTCAGCCTTTCACCACCAATCTTGCTTTGTATCTCTCTACCTCTCCTTTTGCATTCTTCTTCAACTTGTACACCCATTTTACACCAGTTGTCTTCTTTCCAGTTGGAAGAATTGCAAACTCTCATGTATCAGTCTTCTTTATTGCCTTGATCTCTTTGTCCATAGCATCTCTCCATTTTTTGTCTCGCACCGCTTCTTCAAATCCTGTAGGTTCACAATCAACAAATAGACAAAAAAGTGTTACACCATCTGTAATCTCTGTTGAATCATAAAGATCCTGGAGACTTCTCATTTTTCTTAATCTTTCACTAGAACTTCCTTCTAGTAATGATGATGATGATGGACTTTCATGAATGGGAGGTGATGCTGCTGGTGATGGAGGTGGAATGATAGGCTCTTCGTGAACTTCATTCCCTTGATCTTCCTCTTCAGATAGAGGAAAGAAATCATACTTTTCTTCTTCTTGGGTGCTCCATTCTCATGTGTCTTCTTCATTGAATTCCACATCTTGACTAACAATGACTTTTCCAGTGCTCGAGCTTATAGCCCTTAGAGTTTGGATCATAGCCAATGAACACATACTTCTTCCTTTTATTATCTAGCTTGGATCTCTCTTAATCTGGTACATGTGCATATGCAATGCTCCCAAACACACGAAGATGGGAAACTGTAGGCTTCTTCCTACTCCAAGCTTGTTGTTGGGTTTTTTCTTGTACACTTCTTATGAGGCAACGATTGGACAAATAGATTGCACAATCTATAGCTTCAGCCCAAAATTCTTTAGGCATTTTCTTGCTCTTCTACATGCTTTTGGCCATATTAAGAATTGAACGATTTTTTCTTTCTGCTACACCATTCTATTGTGGTGACCTTGGAACTGTTAGAGGGCGGCGAATCCCATTTGTTTACAAAATTCTTTGAATTCATTTGATGTGAATTCGCCTCCTCTATCAAATCTTAAGGCCTTAATTTCAGGGCCACTACTTTTCTACAAATGCCTTAAATTTCTTAAATGCACCAAATGCTTCAGATTTTTGCTTCAAAAAATAAACCCATGTTTTTCTACTAAAATCATCAATAAAGAGAAGAAAGTAGTTACTTTTACCAAGTGATGATGGCTTGATAGGTCCACACACACCAGTATGAACAAGTTGCAATGACTTGGTTGCTTTTGTACTAGCTTCTTTTGGAAAGCTCTTCCTTGATTGCTTGCCATGGAGACATCCTTCACAAAGCTGGTTAGGATGCTCAATGGAAAGCAATCCTCTCACCATCATCGTCTTTGCCAACAACTGTAGTCCTCCAAAGTTTAAGTGCCCAGATCTTAGATTCCAAAGCCAAGAAGAATCTTTAAAACAAGCTTTCAGACATCTAATAACATCATGTTGAATATTTAACAAGAACATTCTATTTCTTGTCATAGGCACATTATCTATCACATTATTTTTATGATCCCTTATTAAGCAACTACGATCTTTCAACTGGATATCATAGTTTTTCTCAAGGAGTTGTCCCATAATCAAAATATTAGTTTTCATGCTTGGCACACAATATACATCAAAAACAAATTGATGATCTTCATTCTTTAAACGGATAAGAATTTTACTGATCCTCTTCATTGAAACTTTGGATGAGTCACCAAAGGTAACATTCCCAACCACCGATTCATCAATCTCCATAAACATCCTTTTATTCCCACACATATGGTTGCTAGCACCAGAGTCAAGATACCATGCACCATTTTCTTCTCTGTCTTCTTCTTTGTATGCCAACAACAAAGTCGGCTCCACTTCTTCATTCTTATCTTCAATATAGTTAACTTTCTCCTCAACAGTGTCAGGGGCATTTTTACATTCAGAAGCATAATGTCCATATTTTTGACAATTATAACATTTAATGTTAGACTTATCATACCTTCTTCTGTATAGTCTTGAGAAACTTCATCTTCCATGATCTCTTGTGGATTGTGAACTTTGACCCCTCTCTTCATAATTGGGAGAGTTTTGACCATTCCTTCCTCCAGATCCTCTTCCTCTACCACGTCCAAGTCCTCGGCCTCTTTGGCTACTTTCACGCCACCCTTTCTCATTCAAGGTGAGCTTTGCTTGTAGGACTTGCTCCAAAGGTTCTTGCTTCTTCTTATTGAGCCTTTCTTCATGAGCTTGTAATGATCCCATGAGCTGGTTAATGGTCACTGACTCCAAGTCTTTTGATTCCTTAATCACCACAACGATATAGTCAAACTTAGAAGTTAATGACCGTAGGAATTTTTCTACCACACGGACATCATCCAAGTTCTCACCATATCTCTTCAATTGATTTATAATTGCCAACACCCTTGAAAAATAATCTTAGATAGATTCAGGACCCGTTTGTTACTGTTGTTTAAACAACAGTTTTTAGTGTTTAAACAATATTATACGTATTTTCACACTTTTTCACCCACACGTATTTCCAAAAAATACAAACAACGTTACTAGAAATCTCTTACCAAACGGGTCCTTAGATTCTTTCATGGGCAAACCTTCAAACTCGCCTCTCAATGTTTGAAGGCGAACTTTCTTCACTTTATCAACTCCCGTTAGAGAGTTTTTAAGAATCTCCCATGCTTGCTTAGATGAAGTTGCATTTGCAACTTTCTCAAACATGATTTCATCCAAACCTTGATAAATCAACGTAAGAGCTTGTTGATCTTTCTTCCGAGCCTTTTGCAAGGCTTCCTTTTAGTTTAGAGTCAAACATTCTTCATCTTGTGACTCCATATAACCTTTCTCCACAACCTCCCATGCATCTTGGGACCCGAGCAACGCCTTCATTCGGATACTCCAATTTTCAAAATTTTGTTTGGTAAGTCGAGGAAATTGGAACGACACCATCCCATTGGCAATAGCCATTCTCACCACGAACCGACTGGCTTTGATACCACTTTGTTGGAAATAAAACAAAAAATATTGATGGGCCTTTCCTCTCTACTCTCACAAACACTCACACTACTTAGTGTATAGAAGAGACTCACACTCACAAATTAAATAAAGGGAGAGAGTGGAGAGGGAAGAGTTAGAACACTTTAATGTTTTGTATTTCTCTTCAACTCTTGCATAGAACTTGACGGATGAATAGGTTTATATAGTACACCATCCAACCTCTAACTCCCACTACATTTATTTTTCTAACTCTTACATGTATAAATCCCACACATAACTTCAATAAACCTCCCACTACATTTAACTTATGAAACTCCCACTTATTTATGAAAGTTTAATTAAAAACAAGTTAAACTTCTAATAATATATTCTTAAATCCATTTTAAAGTCTATTTGGGCTTATCTGGTACTGAAAGATAAATTTGGTGGCGAAATTAATGGTTGCAACCACAAGGTGATGTCACTTTCAACTCATCATTGAAAAATTTGTCTGTTTGTGTAGCAACTTAACTATCATCATTGACACCACCGCATACCCTTGGTGCGATGGTCATTCTACAAATATAAGTGCTTGTGAGGTGTAAGGGGTAAGGACCGGGGTTCAAGTCTCTAAGAGGGAGCTTTACACACATATACACTTAGATTAGGTTAAAGTAGAATTTCTATTTTGTAAAAAATAAAAATAAAAAATAAAAATCTCATCATTGACTGCATGCCAAGAAATGCATGCTGCTACTATAGAGAAACCGTTTGCCTTAGTGCATGTTTCTATGTCTTGCAGGCTACCTTTCCCTAAATGAATTTGAAGTATCGTGAAGATGAAGAAGCATACACAGATTCCCTTTTCTCAAATACAAAAGAAAAAAAAAAGCCATGTTGAAGTAAATATAAATCCTAGCTCAGAGTTGTAATTAAGTTTCTGTAAGTCCAATTTATTTCCATCAGTTGATTCAAAGAGAGTATGTATGTGGTAAATTTTGGATGCTAAATCATGTTTATGGATAAATCAAATTTGTTTCAATGGAAAATAAAGTAGAAGGTGATGGGAAAGGTTGCTTGTACAGTACAGACTGATCTTGGCAAGACATACCATTGATAATTTGCATAAGATGAACTGGAACTCAGATGCTTGAAGAGCAGCAAAAGTATTAGTAATTCCAGTAATTTCCTCCAATATCGATGACATGGTAATCCTTAAACAACATATATATTTATACTTTGACAATTGTGCTTATGTTTGTAGGGTTTGCTCTGTTCCTTAAGTTGCACAGTTCGAGTTCTTGATGACAATTCAGGGCATGAAATTGAATCACAATTCTGCAATAGGTTTGTTTATCTATGTATGATTACCTTTGAAGAATTATATGTCCGCCTTCACATTTCTTTATCAAGAATGGGGCTTTTGAGTACACTTGGTTTAAGGTCTAAATTTGTTAATGTATACTTTCAAATAAATCTTGCTCCATCAAATAAGACTTGTGTGCGTCCTATAATTTTGGAATACAGATTCTTGCTACAAATTGGGAAAAATGATATCATAATTCATAATATAATACGATCCCACTGTGCTTTTATTATTTCTTTTTATTGAATTTTTCTAGGGTAAATTGTTCTTCGATTTCATAGTCTTCCTTGACCTATAAAATGCATGTATTATCTTAACCATCGCCGCCAAAGAAAATTCAAGACTTGTACTTCACAAATTTCAGCCATTTTCACTAGTAGTTGTCTTGGCTCTCTCTCTCTCTCTCTCTCTCTCTCTCTATATATATATATTTATATATATGTATGTATGTATGTATGAAAAAAATGAAAGTAAATTAATATAGCTACATTTTAAATTATATGCTTACATATCAAACCTGCATCATATGTACGTAGTTTGGTTTTCACTATCAAGTAAACTCATCAAAATTTTCGTTAAACATGTTAGGGCTAGCTAAGACTTATAAATCAAATGTCAATGACTTCTTTAAGTCCCTTTTTTTAAAGTTCTTCGTGAAATAGAGAAAAATGGGTTTTTTTTCCCCTCACTTTTGGGACATAGAAAATTGAATTCAAATCACTATAAATAGAAACAAAAACTTGATCCATGAAGGGTTTTCACTAGTTCTTAGTACTTTGGAATGAGAAAGGTTATTAACACCTCTTGGAAATGATGACATTACATAAAGATTAGGGCACAATTGCAACATCTCTGATTCTTCGAATTCTGCATGTGAACTATGAAATTTTTAGACTTTGGGGGGGGGGGGGGGGGGGGGGGGTCTGTGGCTTTGGAGTTTTATTATTTGACACAACACAAAAACACAATGTGGATCAGCTTCAGTTATATTAAAGTTAGAACCAGCTCAGCTAGAAGCCTAGAACAGTTGTAAGAGTCAAATGTGAGACTAATAGCATGCTTATTAATTTCCTTGAATTTCTAGAGAAGTGATATTCTGTTTAGAGAAATTGGGCGATTTAAACGGGAGGGAATCCTTTCCCAAATAATTTATTCCACTTGTTACACAAATGTTGAGAACATCTTGGATGGATATGCTATGGCTTTTTTGCTCAATTTATTTCTGAAAATCAGAATAGATATACAGCCTATTAAAACTGTGTTCCAGTACAGTTCATGATAATTGCTTGTGCAGACTCAAGGGTTTGCCCCTGATCAGTCATCCTGGGGTTTCAACCAGGAGAAGCATTCATGGTCCGAAAGGTAGCTAATTTGGTTCCCCCATTTGAGGTGCATATCAAATTGCATTTCATTTATTTTGAATGTGTACTTCTCAGTAGACAAAATTGAGGCCACGAAGTATTTCTAGTTTTCTACCCTTCCGTTTTTTTCCTTCTTTGCTTTTGCAGGGTGGACCCTCAGAAATAAATGTGGCATTAGAATTTGCTGTAAATTCTCTTGAGGTATGTATTTTGTGCCTAGAATTCTAGTACATAGGCTTCTTAATTTGTTTCATAACTTATGTATCCTAGATGCCGTTTCATGTATGTTGTTTTATTGATGGTGGCGAAGGTGACATAATAATTCGCTAAGCACTTGGAAATAAAATGTCATCATAAAAATAGGGTGCCAGGGCCAAATAATGATTATGGATAAGTACAGTCCAAAGTCCTACAAAAACTATAAAGTATAAATTCGAGTAAGAGAATGAAATTGTGTTTTGGAAAACAAGTTTCAGAAATGAAAGTATATCTCTCCTTCAAAAATTTATTAGAAATAGTTTAAGAATCTGAATTTAAACATAAAGTATTTATCAAATCATAACCATACCAATATGTCAATTTCCTGAACGATAAGTTTCTTGAAAAGTTAAAGAATATAAATTCAATGACTTGATAATTCTACGTTTAGCATCTAAAATATAAAACAAAATGGGCAGCTATTCGGCAACAAATCTTGAGGAGGGTTTGTTTGTTTTTGTTTTTTTTTTTTTTTTTTTTTTTTTTTTTTTTTTTGTGAAAGGATAATTTCTTTTGCAGGTTGTGAACATTTAAGTCATCGGCCACAGTCGTTGTGGAGGCATTCGTGCCCCTATGAGCATGCAAGATGAAGTACATGCCTACAGGAGCATATTAGCCTTTTGCATGTCTCATATATTTGAGGTAAATAACAATATTAATGCAGAAATGTTTTATCGCTTGGCTAACACAAAGTGCATTTTATGCTTCACACGTTGAATGGATTATTGAAGATGCCCAGCATTCTTTTATAAACAGGACTGCCACTCTTCTGAAACTTTTTTTCCTTTAAATTTCTCTTTTCCTTACCCAATAAACAAAAGTTGAGGGCTTTTATGACTATTATTAAAATTTCCCTTTAGACATGGTTAGAATGCCTGCTAATTCCTTAGAAATGTGGCTAAATCAACTTTGCACAAAGGTTATATATGCACGAGATTCACATATGCAGGGGGTTAGAAATACCAGGCAGTTTCTACTTGAATGAAGGTTGTGGACAGAATGATGCTGATCATGGTAAGGGTGGGTCTCCATTTGTGAGAAGTTTGTGTAAACCAAACAGCTCTTGCAGCTAATGAATTTTGCTCTGGAAATAACACAATACGTCAGATTTATAAAAAGTTCTTGCATGTCGAGTGTCTAAGTCACTTACACGATCCTATTACAGGAATCAGTTAACCATTCCTTGTTGAAACTGCTCACATACCCATAAATAGAACAAAATCTGGCTAAAGGAGAACTCTGTGCATGGTGGCTGCTATGACTTTGTTGACTACATTTGAGAAGTGGACACTGGATTACTCTGGAATAATTAGTGGCCCTTTTCTCATTTGCACCCCCAAATACTCACGCTACTCAAAGAAAGTAACTCAATCACAAAGCACACACAAGGCCACAAGGGGAGAGAGTGTGGAGAGGGAAGTGTAAGAGAACTCTTTAACACTTGTATTTCTCTTCTTTCACTCTTGCTTTGAAATTTTCTGATGCATCGGTTATATATACTATACCATCTATCCTCTTAATTCCAACTACATTTATTTTCTAAACTTTTATATTTATAAAATCCCAGAAAAAACTTCAAGAAACCCCCCACATGCATTTGTTGAAATTTATTTAACTTATTAAACTCGCAGTTATTAATGAAATTTTAATTAAAAACAAGTTTAATTTCTAACGCCCCTCCTTAAACTTGTTTTCATTATCACTCCAAGTAAGGCTTGTAGCTTGTAGAAGGTGTCATACTTTAGTGGCTTAGTGAAGATATTTGCAACATGATCGTGTGATTTCACAAACTCAAGTTGAACTTCCTTTCTAGCAATACATTCTCGAATAAAATGATACCTTGTACTGATGTGCTTGCTTTGGTAGTGAAAGACTAGATTTTTTGCAAGAGTTAGTGTTGATTTATTGTTTACAAATATCTTTGTAGCTTCTTCTTGTAGCTTTTGCAACTCCTTCAACAAACTTCTAAGCCAAATTGCATGACAAACACTAGAGGTAGCAGTAACGTACTTAGCTTTACTTCTTAGAAGTCGATGTAAATACAGTATCACCCAAATAGAATACAAAACTACTAGTACTCTTTTTTATCATCCATGTCTCTAGCTCAATCACTATCATTATAGCCAATAAGGTGAATTCTCTTCTCTATCTTCTCCTTTGGAATGGAATTGCAATGAATCTCTTGTTGTGCGCTTGTTAGAGATTTCTCATTCTTCATGTAATTTGAATGTTCTTCGTCTTTGAAGATTTGTGGTGGAATTTTCTGGAGGCATTAAAGCTTAAATCCAATAAAACTTTGATGGAATATAGTACTTGAAGTCTCTAGAAGCTTTGAGTTGACTCCAGTAGAACTTTGATAGTTGGAAGGATGATTTGGATGAATGTCCATCAAATTCGAATATCTAGATGTAGAAGTTCTTTAGGGCTTTGGAGCTTGATTTGATAGAGCTTCGAAACTTGAAATTATTGGAATTCTTGGAGGCTTTAGAACTCGATTTTAGTAGAAATTTTAAGGCTTGGAGGGATTAATGTTCTTCCTATTCGAAGATTTTGATGTAGAAATTCTTCATGGCATTGGAGTTGGAATTTGACAGACCTTCAATAGTTGAAATTCTTGAAGTTCTTACAAGCTTTAGAGATTGATTCTAGTAGAGTTTTGAGACTTATGAATGTCATCCTACAAGATCAATGGGAGTCTCTATTTATAAGAATTTTGAGAAGGTTTAATGGCATATGATTGACTGTGACTGATGATATGTTTCATAATTTAAATGGAGGGAGTTCTCAAAGAGACACATGTACATCGCCATTTGATTAGGCAAATTGTCTTAATTTAAAATAACACATGGTAGCATTTAATTAGACTACTCATGATACTTTAAATTTAAATATTAACACGTGTTGGCATGTGATTGGCTTTCAGGTATTCTTTGTAATTTTTATTCAATGACATTTGGAATATTTTATTAGTTTTGAATAATGATAGTGGGATCTACTAAGTAGTACGTGACATTTTATAATTGACCATTTTGAACATATTATAGTGTACGTTGGACAATCAATTAAAAACTACTTTTTTATATTAAATTATGTATTTTTTGCTGGTTTTACACTACTTTTTATTTTAATTTTATTTCAAATAATCTTATTTTTAGTTTTTTGAAAATTAAGCTAGCTTTTAGCTTTTTACCTTACGCTAAGTAAATAAGCTACATAAATACGCAATTCTAAAGCATAGATATGATGTTACACGGGAATTTGCAATTGATTGAAAATTTCTCAATCTACATTGATGTAATATATACACCACTTTTTATTTGTGTCTCGATGGAATATTCTTGTTATCTAAATGTTTAGAGTGCGCTGTGGCCTGCGCTCAACTGAATTATGTTTCTGATTGGAAATTGAAACCGTAAATATGTAAATATGTAAACCGTCAGTGTGTGATGGACTGATGTCTGATGGGTAGCTATCAAAAAAATGACCTATACCTGCTAGGCTAAGGAGCTAGCTGCATTGCTCTTTTTTTCTTTTTCTGTTTTTGGGAGTAAGGGAATGATTTTTAATTTTTTTAAAAAAAATTCTTTTCTAAAGTTGCATTTCACTTTGACTTAGAAATATATATATATATATTTTTTTTTTTTAATACAAGTTTAGCTTACTATTATTACTATTCATGGATTTTATTGTATTATTTCAACTAATTTTTTGTTTTATTTACAGTATTTTCAGTAAAAAATTTTTAATTTTAACTAAATAAGTTATTTTTGTATTCTAAAAAAGGTTTTACTGCCGTATATATATATGTTAGCAAATTATTTTAAAAAACTTTTTATGAAAAAATTTTAAAGTAACTAATTGATTGACAGTTTTTTTTTTAATATTTCATAAAAAAATTTCTATTATGAACGGTTATTACATGCGCTAAGGCTATATATTAACCGAACACTTAAAAAAAAAAAAAATAATAATTGGATAAAGAAACAAAATGTGCAAAAAGTGAGATTGCATTGGGAAATAATTAATTAAAGCTGAGGAGGACCGTGCTGCCCCTTAATCTTTAAAACGCAGAAAGTCCATGCAGCTCTCCGAATCTAGGAGCACGATACTCTAGGTGGATTGTGGTAATGGCGGGCAAATAGAATCTTATAAAAATTAGTCAAACGTCTCCAAAATTTGCACAAAATATTTTATAAATTATAACCGTCAAGATGACAAGTAGTTAATAGTAATAATAAAATAAAAAATTTTTATATTTTTTCAAAATATGGAAAAATTGTACTCATTTTTTATATATTCATGGTGGATTTTATTATAAATTTAATGAGTAAATCTTACTACAAATATGAAAGGAGAAATCATCATTTTTTCGTGTTTTGAGAGTATTTAAGAATTATTCTAATAAAATGATGCCAATGATAAATTTAGATTAGAATCATTAAAAATTTGTCAACTACTCAACTTTTATAAAAAAATGTTATGAATCTATCCGGAGCAGTACTCATCTTATAATAGGTTAACAAACACCAACATAATATCCCATAAAAAAAATTAAATAAAAAAACCCTAACTTAATAGCCATGTTTTCTGGACTCTTTCCCAAGCCAAGGCCACGTTAACCCTACTAAGACTGGCAAACGCCGTAATAGTTTTCAACAATTTCCTTATAAACTCTGTCCAAAGCTTGTAATATCACAGATGAGCATGTCTGTCACAATCGGTGGCATTTTTAGCCCAAGCGCCAAGACATGGACTAACACTTGGGCTTTATGGCAATGCCGTTGCCTATAATGGGGAGCTCTCAATACACATGCAGTGCCATCTAATTAACTCACTGCGAGCAACAGACATGGTTGCTCCAAACACCATTACAGCCATTACACAATCATGTTTGGAATTGCGGATCTTAAAAAGTATGATAAAATTTGAATCTTAGATATCTCGGTTAAAAACATAAAAAAATATCAATTAAATTATAAGCCTTTTAGTTATAAATATTATAAAGTTTAACAATTAAAAACCTTGAGAAGAGTCACACTTTGTGACAATTTAATATAATACTATATGAGAACATCATCGTATTTAAAAACTGAGAGTCAAAACAATGTTATATTAACTTGTCGTTTTTGTCACTTCTACCATTAATCACACCACTTACTTACACATAGATACTCCCAACAAAGGCCTTAGTTACATGGTTAAAAACCACGCGGAATGGAGCTAACCCGTTCCTGGGCTTATAAACTATCCTTTTCATTTCCTGGAGCTTAGATGTGGCTAAGGATCTCGGCCTCCCTGCAGCTATGCTTTGGGTCCATTATCTTGCCAACACTCCGCGCTTACCACTACTGAGTACTAATATGGGCTTAGTTCCTACACCATCTGAAGCCGAGCGTAAGAATGAATATATGTGGTTAAAAGAAAGTATATTTGATTATATGAATCTCATGAAGCAAGACATGAGCACAGAAATTTATACATGAATTAGTGGTTGAACTGTATTAACTTTCTCACTATCTCATGCAAATAAGGTAACAGGGCTTCCTTTCAAAAAAAAGAAAGGAGATGGTAACAAGACTTATAGCTGAGCAGTAGGAGAGTAGCATGGGGATGTTCGATCTCATCTACAAAGCATGGCTTCCGTGTTGGAAGTGATAAACCAAAAGGTGCCTTTTGATGTTCCATAACAATTTGTGTCTCTTGTTTTTCCATAACTGTTTGTCTATTGTCATTGCATAACATTTGTGTCTTTAAGTTTTCTACATTTCTAAAATTTTCTATTATGAAATGGAATGTAATTACATTAATGACAGCTCTTGTAACTTCACCCCCTAAAATGAGGTAGTGGTGTGATGTGAAAGTGTTCAAGAGAAAAAGTTGTAGAGAGTGCTCAAGGTAGTATCTTGATCTCTTTATTTGTGAGTTTGAAATTTTGTCTAATAAAATTTTCATTTCCTCTCTTTCTTATGAATATTTTGTTAAACTTTCTGACAAGGCTTTGTAAAGCCAACATTCCGCACGACCTCATAAACCAACTAGTAAATGAGACGAATTCCTCTTGATTCAATTTAGGTTTGCCTAGAGAAAACGGAAACAAGGGATGCTATAGATTAAAACACTCATAGATCTCATAGTTGGTGTTTTGTTGACGATTGAGCATTTGTGCTTATAAGGCCTAACAACTAGACATGCCTAGAAAATACTCATCAAGACTCTTATATGAGTTGCGACCCATGCTCGCCAACTTTTCCCACTTATTTGAGGGCTTCAGTTAGTAGCAATCATGTTTGGTTTTATTTAAAGCAAAAGTATTATTTTAAGGTCACTGTCAATTTGATCACTATAATTTGATAACAGGAAATTTAATATACATTATATTCAACTTGCTATTAATTTATATGATAAGACTATTATGAATCTCATGCATAAAACTGATCTAACAAGACTATTAGAAAAATCTAGTTTTTTTCTATGATAATATCAAACAAAAGAAGAAGAAATTAGAAATTAACCTATTTTTCTTACCTGCCATATTATAGTGGGGTTCAAAAATAGAAGTTAAATTTCAAATAACCTTTTTTTTTTTCTTTTTTTTTTTTGTGCTCCCGAAAAAAAAGAGGGAAGAATATTGAAATTAGTATTTGGACCAGAAAAATCACTGAGGGTCTATTTGGGATTTGCTTATTTTGCTGAAACTGAATTTTTTTTGGCTGAAAATACCGTAAATAAAGGTAAAAGTTAGTTGAAAGAGTACAGTAGGACCCATGAATAGTATCAAAAAGTGCAATGGGATCCATGAATAGTTGCAAAAATAAGTTGACAACTTTTATTTACATTTAGGGTTTGTTTAGAATCCGCTTATTTTGCTGAAACTGAAAACTTTTTACTGAAAGTACTATAGATAAATGTAAATGTTAATTGAAATAATACAGTGAGACCTATGAATAGTACTAAAAAGTGCAGTGAGACTTATAAATAATAGCAAAAATAAGTTGAATACTAAAATAAATTGACAGAAAATAAACTAGTCAAACAGACATTTAAAATAACATTGATGAGAGAGAGAGAGAAAAGAATCAAAAGATAAATTGAAATGAAATTGAATCGTACAGTCTTTTTAATTTTTTGGTAATAAGAATCGTACAGTCAGCGCATACGTATAGTATTTAACTATTTATCTAAAAAAAAGCAACAGAGTAACTACAAAATTAAAATCATGAAATGGGAAATCCTAAAAAAAGCAATAAACGAGTAGTAAATAAGGCAAGAATTGGAGGGTTGGGAGACATGACGCGTACGAGGGTACAAACATGTCATGATTTCTGTCGGCATGGATTTGTACGGAAAGCAATCCTCAACATATAAAATAATGCATAGAAATAAAACTTTTTAATGTTTCCCTGTTATATATATAAGTTAAAATATTATTTTGATTTAAACTATAATAAAAATTTGTTTTTTATTTTTAAATTTAAAAAGATTTTATTTTTCATTCTTAAATTATTAAAATGTTTTTTTGTCCTAAAATTATTAAAAATACTTCTTTTTCTGTCATTAAACTTCAAAAAGTTTTTCTTTTTTATTCTAAACTATTGAAATTTTTTTTTTCTCTATTTTTGATTCTAAACTATTGAAAAATATTCTTTATAAAGTTTAGAAAATTTGCATTAATTGTGCAAAATTTTCTGTTATTTTAACATAAGAACCTATATTTTCTATTTTATTCGTTCACTTTTCAAAATACTTATATTAGATTATCTATTTTATAATATTTTTAATTAAAATATCAATTATTCTTATTTTCTAAATTGTTTCTTTTTCTTCACATACAATAACTACCATCCACTATTTTTTTTATGCTCGAAATACATAAAAAATGCAAAATAAATAGTGATAGTATAAATTTACATGGTTACTGGAGTAATAATGTATTTTTACATAACGTTGCATGAACTAATATTGGTGAATTTTGGGGATGAAAAATAAATTTTTAGTAAAATTTGAGGAATGAAAAACAAAATTTTGATAAAATTTGCGGATCAAAATAATATTTCACCTTTATTTATATTAATATATATATATATTGGATTTGAGATAAAAATTAAACTCTAATCTAATCTATGTGTATGGTTATGAATCTCCTTTTTAAAAACTTGAATTCCAGTCTTTATCCTCCACCACACAAAAACTTGTACGTATAGATTGACTATCACACACTAAAGTGTCCATTTAGGAACAACTTATTTAATTTTTTATTTAAATTTTTTGCTAAAACTGTGCTAATATTATAAGCTGGTGCACACAGGTAATATTTAAATTAATAATTGAGTATAGATTTTTTTTTCTAAGCAATTGAGTATAGGTTATATATATGCCTATAATGCCCCACAAATATTCATCAGGTGTGTGTTTGTTTGCACTTTTAGGAGCTCAAAAAGCCCATATTACAAAAAGCTGAAGAAAAATTGCGTTTGACTCAGCTCAAAACGCAACTTTTTGATAAAAGTTGCGTTTTGGGCATAGGCAAAAAACGCGGTCTAAACGCGCAAAATTTATGGACCTCAAGAGGTCCATAAATCAAAACGCGCATTGCGCGTTTGAACTGTTACCGTTGGCTGATGATGAATTACGAAAATACCCATAAAATTCATCAGTTCTCTCAACGCCTGAAGCCTCACGCCCCTCATCTCATCTCTCTGCTCTCCCTTTGCACAAAACTCCTCTCACGCCTCCCATCTCTTCTCTCTGCTCTGCCCTCTCTGTGGTAAGTCTCTCTACTCTGTCTTTCTTCGTCTTCCTCTTCTTCTTCTTTCTTTCTGTCTTTCTGCGTGTTTATGGTTGTCTGGCCATGGGTTTGGGTATCGCTATTTTTGTTTTTAGTATTCTATCTCTTTTGGTCTCATAAATCTTGGGTTTGTTGACTTATTTGTGCTATTTGATTTATGTAGTTTTGGATTGTGGTTTGTGTTTTGGGTAATGATTTTTCTGTGTGTTCTTTGGGTTGATTTCTCATGGGTATGGGTTGTTTTGATTTCTCTGTTCTTTGGTTGATTCGAGTAATTGAGAGAGCCGGAGAGCTTCTGGAATCAAGTGGAAAAGAAAAAAAAAAAGAAAAAAAGAGAAGAAATTGAGAGAGCCGAAGAGCTTCTGGAATCAAGTGGAAGTAAAGGAAAAAAAGAGAGAAAATAATGAGGAGCTTCTGGAAAGTGGAAGTAAAGAAAAAGAAAAAGGAGAGGATGTGGACAATGGTATACGTGTGTGGTGGACAAAATGCAAGAGAAAAAAAAAAAAGGAAAAGGAAACGTATGGATGAAAGAAAGTCAAAGAATTAGAAATCACAATTTAAAAATATTACCACAATATTTTCACAATAAATTTTAAGTAATTAGCTAATATTGATGAATAAAAATATAATTTCAGTAATTGGTTCAAATTAGAACTAGTAACAATTTTTCATATAAGATTTTGTTATGATTATTGTGAAAGTATTGCAAAAAATATTGCAGATATAACACTTTTTGTTGAAAAATATAATTGTTGAGAATGAATAGAAAAAGAAAAAATAAATATTAAAAAAGAATAAATTTGATTACAAAATAAAAATTAAAAAAGTGGATAGATAAAAGATAAATGTCACTGTTAATTGTCCAAACAGTACAAAAATTTGTCTAACCTGTTGGAGATGCTCTTATATATACATTGTCCTTTTTGGTAATTTATCCCTCAAACTGCAACTTTTATAATTGCTAGCCAAACACTCAGCTTTTTCAAAAAACACTTTTTAATAGATTTTACCAAATACTCAACTTTTTAAAAATACACTTTTTCATTATGCACTTTTTACAAACTCTACTTTTTCATTATGTATTTTTACAAAAAGTTGAACCAAACTCGCCCTAGATTCCCTTTACCAAAATTTCACTATATATGACCAAATTCTGAAATTGCAGACAGCCCTTTGCCCGGTACTTATGGTAATGGTCCCCCCCAAAATATAAACCTAGTTCATTCAGTCTCAGTCACTTTTTCTCTCTCTCTCTCTCTAAAACCTATTGGTCTCAGTCATTCTATCATTCTCTCTCTTCAAACCATTGGTGGATTCGTTTCTGGTTTTGTGGGAGATGACAACAGCAGCATTACAAACGAAAATAACTTCGAAACAAAGAAAGGCAAAAGATGAAAATAGGAAATCTGGCCAATCCCTTTATTTCCCACCATCCGTTGCAATTAATTTGCGAACTCAATGAGCTTGGATGTACTATATAGCTAAGGTAGGGTTCACTGTTCTTCTTCTTCCTAAAATCTTCTTTACCGTACCCATTCACAGTGCTTTTAACACTTCTTCTTACTTTTCTTCTTCGTGGGTTGGTTTCACTCTTTTAGATTCTTGGCTAAATTTGGCAAAGTGCCACTCTTTTTTCTCTTTCAAGTAAAACCCATCTTTTCCTTTTTCTTTTTTCCTTTCTTGTTCATAGTACATACCCCTCTCTCTGTTTTATAACCACAAGACTTGTAAAAGATCTGCTCAATTGATTGACATTTGGTGTGAAGCTTTGCTTAGATTTTGTTTTTTTTACTTCTTTTTTTGGGTGAGCAAGTGCAGTTTTTGATTTCTTTAAGCTTTAAAGAATCTTTTATTTATTTATTTATTTAAATTTTATCCCCTATTCTTCTGTCTATAATTTATCCTGATTCTCTTTCTCTTTTTGGTAAAAAAAAAAAAAAACTAGTTTAACTGTTGCTTTCATTTTTCTTCTTTTGTCTTTTGTTTTTCGTGTTTAATTTTGTTCATGATTTACAATCATGAACAAAATAGATTTGTAATCTAGGACACGATTTTGATCTGATACTTTGATTGAGATTCTATCAAAGATAATTATTCCTCTTCCGTACAGATTTATTTTTTTAAATTTCTAACATTTATTTTCGAACTATTCTCTAAATATACTAATACTATCTGTACTATAAATTATGCTATTTATAAATACTAGTTTGTACTGATATAATTTGGTTTGATTTGATGCAAAGGGTCTGATCACTTACCCGGGAAAAATGACAAGAAGGAAAATTCAGATTAAGAAGATTGACAACACAACGGCAAGGCAGGTGACTTTCTCAAAGAGGAGGAGGGGGCTTTTTAAGAAGGCTTGCGAGCTCTCAACTCTCTGCGATGCTGAAATTGCTCTCATGGTCTTTTCTGCCACAGGAAAGCTCTTTGATTACGCCAGCTCCAGGTTTCTCTCTTTTTCTTTCTCACACATCTTTCTACTTATAGAAAAACCCTTTTTCTATTTATAGAATAATATGTCATTGTCCATTCCTTTTTCGTTTAGTTCATGCAATCACTAGGATTTTATCATTTCTAAGGAAAAAAACTGAACAAACCCAAGAAGTGATTAAAAAATTGTACTACGTAATATTAAATAAAGAAAAAAAGTACTATGAAATCTTATACCTACTACCAAAAGAAATAAAAAAAATGAATTCTTATGTCAGAGAGAAAGAGAGACTTTAATATCACCTTCAAGGGTTTAGCGTATGTTGCTGCTACTTTTTTTAAACTTCTATAAGCCGGTTATTGTGTCTTGTAATATTGCTAATTAGTGCGTATTAGCTTATATATAATCTAAATATATTATTTCCCCCAAGTTTTATAATTGCATCTGCTTATTGTAAAGCTTCAATTAGCTGCTTCAACTCTTCCTTTAATGCCTAGTGGTCTTTATGCTTTTGCACTTCCACCTGATTGAATCTACTTTTGTTATCCTGAGTAATCTATTCATAGCATTACGGTAAGGATTTCTTCATAAAATATCAAGCAAATCTAAATGAATTATGACCTTAATTTAGAGTAACATATGCCAATTGAAACACTATTGGTTATGTATACATTAAACCCAATGCTAGGTATTCCAAACACAAAAATGTGTGATTAACAATTTTCAGTAAACAAACTTCAAAAGAAGTAGACAAAGAGCTCTGAACAACTTTAAAAAGATGGAAATGCAAAGTGGACAATACTACATGCTTTAGAAGACAAATCTTTATCGTGAAACACCAAATTAAATATATATTGTCTTATCAATATCCTTAAGTTAAACAACTTCCTTATTATTAGCCTCTTCAATAGGTCTGATCTCGATAAATAATCTCTTCATATCTTCTACAGTCTTACGTACATGTCAATATCAACTTAGTTGTAGTGTTATTCTACTAACAAATAACATCATTAATTAGACTTGCATTGTGAGTGCATGATGAAAGTTCAAACAGTGCAATTTGTAAATTGAGATTGTCAAGTAGTCCTGATAAAGAAGAAAGAAACAAATTATTCTGCTCTATATAAAATATATAACAATACAATGATAACAACAATAACAATAACCAAGCCTTACTCTCAAAATTTTAAGGTCGATTATGGATCCTCAATAGACCAGTTAGCGTCAACAACATGTATTCTTTTTTATTATTCTATTCTATCTGAAGTCATACTATCTATTACTTCCTTAATTGACATATTCTTTTTTACTACTCTTATTAATGATATTTTTTTTTTTTGTTTTCTATATCTTTTTTCATCCACTCAACTTATATCAACTTACTTCTTCTCACTGGAGCATTAATCATTTTTCTTTGAATATGACCAAACCATCTATACTCTCTCTCATCTTTTCAACAATAGGGGCCACACTTATTTTTAATAAATTTCCTCATTTCAAATTCTATCTTTCCTTGTATTTGGACATATCCATCCTAATATTCTTATTTCAATTACACCCATTTTATAAATATATTACTTTTTAACAACCCAACATTCAATACTATATAGTATAGCTAGTGTCATAGTTGAATAAATTATTATAGCAAATGAGCAATATTACAGTTTTGAAATGTGTCCAATAGTACATAAAGAATAGAGAACTTCTAAATTATGTGTTTAGAATTTGATTGCCCTTTTTGGGAGAGACATGTTTTGGAATTTGTTGTTGTTTGTTGTAGGTTTCTTGTTTTTGTTTGGGAGAGACATTATTTTATATGCTTGCATATTTCTTTGTCCATATGGGTTACATATTACATGTCTCCTATATCAAAAACACTAATCTCTCTCCCAATTAGCCTCCTAGAGCAGAAACATTAATCGCCCTCAAAATTAGTGTTTAGTGCTACCCTTAGCAATGCCATTTCTAACTTCTACTGTATCATTACCATAGAAAAAACTCCTCCTACTCTAATGGACCAAATCATCACTATATCTAAATGGGAGAAGGGGGAAAAAAACTCTTTAAACACACTCGATTGCACTGGAATCAAGCTGCATTTGTCTCCTACACTGAAGGGAATTGACGGCAGTCCGAGAGGGGATGCTCCAGGTACAAGAATTTTTTCCAAAAAAGTAATTGTAAAACTTGCTTAGCAGCATGAGTAAAAAGCCTTTTTTTTTTTTGGTTTGCTAATCACCTTATAGAGATCTATGGCTGTTTGACTATTCTCCCGTATATAGTTTATACATCTCATACACACTAGGTAATTATAGGGCGGAATTTCTTGGAGGTTCTAAGATGTTGGTTAGGAACTTTAAACTTAAAAGCTCATGGATCTCTTGACACTTAGGAATTACTAGGCCAACCCTTAGGATTTCATGTGAGTGATAAGTTGGAACATTTAATGTAATATAATGCATGAACTAAGTAACTTATCAAAAAAAAATAATAATAATGCATGAACTAAGTATGTAGAATTGTATCTTTTGGTTAAAGGTAGTGAGGCTAATATTAAATTGGGGGTGGAGGACATCAACTATAGCAGCCGCTAAGCCTTTAGATTAGTTAGAGTAGATACACATATTTTTTTCCCCATTCTTATCCGTCTAAAGTCATGTCTCTGATACTTCTTTAATTGGTATTTCCCTTTCTCTAAAAAAAACTACTCTACTTATATTAATTTTGGTCTTCCTTTCCCTTTTTTCGTTCCCTTAACTTGAAACAACTCATTCTTTTTTACTGGTGTATTAACCATTCTCCTCTAAACATGATCAAACCATCTCAACCAATTATCCTCATCATTTCATCAATAAGGGCTACCTTACCTTTAATTGAATTTCCTTATTTCCAATCCTATCTTTTTGTGTATCCACTTATCCATCTTAACATCTCATTTGAGTTACACTCATTTTATGAATATGTTGCTTCTTAACAATATAACTTTTAGTAACATAGAGCATAATTGGTGTTATAGTTGTCTTATCAAATTTTCATTTTTGCTTGGTAAATATTCTATGATCATACAATACTCCTGATGCATTTATCCATTTCATCTACTCTTCTCTTATCCTATAATTTACATCATCTTCAAATTTCCCATCTTAATGAATTATTGATTCAAGATATAGATAGTTTCGTTTCTTTAATATCTCTTGACCATTGAGTCATACCGCCCCTTCATCTTTTTTTTTTTTTAATTTTAAACTTTTGCTAATATTATATTCCATGTACTTTGTTATAATTCTACTTAATCGAAAGCCTTCAAATTCTAGAGTGTCTTGCCAAATTTCTATTTTTTCATTAACTCATCATCTAGTTTCATCCACTAAAATTATATAATAAAGTAGATACCAACGAATTTCTCTTGAATCCATTTAGTGAACTCATTTATCACTAGTACAAAGAGAGTGTAACTCATTTAGTGAACTCATTCTTGATGCAAATCCATAGTGATATATAAGAAACTCACTTGTGATGCCTCCACTTGTTCTCACACTAGTTACAACTATATTATATATATATATATATATATATATATATAATCAACTTAATATACTCTAAAGAAACTCATTTCATTTTTAAAAACCACCACATTCCCATTTTAGAGACCTATCATATATGTTCTCTAGGTTGATAAAAATCATATTAAAATCTTTGCAGACTTTCTAAATTTTTACATTAGATGTCTTAGTAAGAAAATAGGTTACTTTGATAGATCATTATGGCATATAACCAAATTGATTATCCGATATTGTTGTTTCATGTCTTAATCAATGTTTAGTCACTCTCTACCAATTTTTTATATTGTGACTCATAAGTTTAATTTCATAGTAATTTGTATAGTTTTGAATATCCCCCTTGTTATGATAAGTAGGTATTAAAGTAATTATCCTTCACTCACTAGGCATTTGTTAACACTTATGATCTTATTGACAAATTTTGTCAACCAGAATACAACCACTTCACCCAAACACATCTAAACTTCAATAGCAACTTCACCCAATCCCACGGCTTTCCCATTTTCATCATTCTTAATGCATCCCTAATTATTTGAAGAAATCCACGGTTTCTATTCTCCTTTGGGTTACTCAATTTTCTCCAATATTTTATATTGTTATCATTAAAATGTTAATCAAATTAACTTATACATCTCTCTTAAATGTACTTATTCTTTCTAACACTCTTTGATCTCCATATTTAATGCACCATACATCATTCATGTCTCTTGTTTTCATTTCTTCTCGTCTTAGAGTTTTTAAATATTTTTCTTTATCCATATTTTGTTGCCAACTTGCTATGTAATTTATCATAAGCCTTACATTTAACCTCTTGGACAACAATTTTTGCTTCCCTCTTTCATCACTTTATAATTTTCATAAGCAGCATTGTCTACATCTAGGTAGGCTTGTATATCTCTATCTCTTTACCCTAATTGCTACTTGAACCTCCGTATTCCACCACCAAGTCTTCTTAGTCAATCACCCATATCCTTTCGATTTTTCAATTATGTCTTTAATCACTCTTTTAACACAATTAGTCATTTCATTTTACATTTCATCAACATATTTGTCTAAGTTCCACTTGCCTTCTTTGATCATTTTATCTTTAAATACATATTGTTTTCCCCATTCAAACACCACCACCTAATACTTGTATTTCTTTGTCTAATACCTTTTATTTTCCAACATATAATACAAATATCTAGCACCACCTCCCTATGTTGAGTACTTACGTACGTTCTTTATATTTTTTGGAAAACTTTGTTCAAGAGATGATACAGAGAAAACAATTATCTCTTCTTTTAATCGTATGTACATTTTTATTTTCTAGGCAGTTATTTTATTTAATAACTCTTATTAAATAAACAACTGATTATCTAATTGGGTTAGCCTTTTGGGATAGGACCAAAGGGACAAATAAGATTCTAGCTCTAATGAGCTTTGGGTTTCCATCAACTCTTGATAGGCCCAAAGTTACCATTAATTATATACCATGGCTCTAATATAATATCATTTGAACCCTCCAAGAAACATCCATAATGAACAAAGTCATAATAAACTATCACTTTGTAAATCACAATTTCATTCCTTAAGTCTCTAGTTTAATCTTTTAGTTATTCATATATTTTATGAAATATAATTTCATTAAATATAAACTTTAGTAACTCTTTACTAAAGTGGCTGGGCCCAATATCGTGAATAATTGGTTTCCATTAAACTTATCTCAAAGGGATAATTTGTGTCTCTATAGAAAGAGATTGTGGATTCCGTCCTGAAAATATGTGTTTCCGCAACACTACGTGTAGTTACCCAATATATTGAGATTTTGACTGTTAGATTAGATCTCACTCCTGATATATCAAAGCAGCCTACATTTTATGATTAGGTTCACAATCCTCTCAGGATTGAGAGTCTATGAAAATAGAAGTTGTGAGATTTATTATTCAGGTGACAGTTTTTAATTGAATAACCAATCTCATAGTGGTCCAATTCAATGTGTCTTACACACTTAAGACCCACCAGCATATCAACTAAAGGTCTCAACTTCCATGATCAAGACAAATCAATGTAGATGGCATGTTATGGTATTCACAGATGAAATTCTCAATTTCATCACTGACTACAAACTATGTTTTTGAGTTTAATAAAGTATTATTATAAATAAAAGAGTCATAAACCATGTTTGAGCTAATACAATGGGTTAATATACTTAGATTAATAATTGGAGTTATAAATTATGTGAATTTCAAATCTTATATATGTATAGCGATAAACTTTGAAATGATACATTAGTATTAACTGGTACCGAAGTATTTAGTCTCTTTAGCCAAACTAAAATGGCATTAGGTACAAAATTGACTCTCTTTCTCAAAGAGTTTTGGTTCTTATCAAGTTCTCTTTCTTTGGAGGTAAGAGTCTCCCTAGAAGAAGTCTCAAGAATTGGAGATAGTGACTCGCTCAATGTTGTTGAATTCCCATGCAATCATCAACCACTCATTCAATCCACCATCCATCTAAAACCCTAGATCAGTCCTAAATACCTCCTTAATTATCTTTAACCCTAAAACCCTAAACCCTAAGGCCTTAGACACCATTTAATAGCTTCTCAATCATCAAGGAACTCTAACCCTTTGTGTTCCTTACAAAAGAGAAGAGGCAACTTGGTTTCACTATCCACTAATGTTTCAAATTTAAACACAAAGTTTATTGCTGGTAAGGAAGCTGCCCACTTGGCATAACGCAGATATACTTAAGTATTTCATGATCCAAATTTAAAAGCTACCCAATTGGCATAACGCAGATTTAAACTTGCTTAACTATTAATATACTTAAGTATTTCATGATCCAAATTTAAAATAAATTCCTTTTGAACATGTTATCAATTCTTGTAATATGATTGGATAATTTGATAATAATTTGATAATAATTTGGATAATGGTGCGGTTATTAACACACATCTATCAAGTGCCATATCCTCCTTTGGCATGAGTAAGGTCGGTACTACACAAGGGGCCATGTTTCCTCTAATATATCCCTTCTTCAAAATCTCCACGAGGACCATAACTTGCCAATTCAATTCTTCATGCTCCTTTAGATTAATTAGATAGTGCGCTTTGTTAGGCAGGCTATACAGTACACCAACAAGCTTCCACTTTTCTTTAGCCACCAACATGTACACCACCCTAGTACTTTTATCTTATATTAAAATTGAAAAAAATAAGAAAATTACTACCCTCCTCTTTGAAAGATTTAGGAGCTCTTTCCTTCTTGATTGGCAAAAGGACAAATTCAAACTTTCTAATTTTAAAGGTATAAGTATTTCTAAGGCCATCATGGATAGCATGCCTATCATATTGCCAAGGCTACACCAAAGGAGGAAATGACTAACATCCATGGCAACAATATCACACCAAACTTCTTCTTTAAAATTATTTCCCATTTCAAAAGAAACAAAGATATATTCTAGTTACCTTTACTTCTTTACCTTTTTCTTAAACCATACTATTCGTTAAGGCTTTACATGGGTTTCAATCCTCAACTTAATCTTGTCCACCATTTCTTGTGAACAATGTTCTGAAAAAAATTTCCATCAATGTTAATGGAATATACCTTTCCATGGGACTTGCATGTGCACTTGAAGATGCTATGACTAAGTCAATCCTCGTTTGAGTCATTTTTACGAATTACAAGCATTCGATGGATCACTTAGCAATCACCTTCTTCAATTCAATCTCCTAACTTTGCATCACCCCATCATCATTAAATACAGGTTGAATGATACTCTTTTTTGCCATTATCTTCATCCAGAAGTCACATACACGTCTACCATTTTCTTTGGACATTAGTTAGCAAGATGACCAATTTGGCCATACATAAAAACAAAAAGATTGTCGACCATCTTGACAATCTGTCCACCAGCACAACCTTTTAGAGCTAACTTGGGTTGATATTTAGAATACATTTTAGGTTTTAAGTTACTTTCTCCGCTTTGAGAGCTTTTGCCTTCAAACATCAACATTTGTTTTCCACCACTTTGAGCTAGGTTAGCGTCAGCTTTCAAAGCTAATAGATAAGCATCGTCCAACCCAATTTGATGCATCTCTACCTCATATAAAATTGCAAATTCAATCAGTCAATGCATCTTGATGCAACACTCTCATCCCATCCAATCCACATAATTTGGGGTATCACAATCTCTCCCGCTTAAATTCTTACTTGTTGCAATGTAGCATCCCTAAACCATATGGTATTACTAGGTTGGCTTTGATACCAATTGTTACAACCCAAATAGATCTCTAGTCACATCTGTGCTATACTTAAAAAAATCTAATCAAGTTACAGTTAAAGTTCCTTGTAATCGCTTAAATAGCTTAGATTGAGCTAGTAAACATCCAATATGGAATTCAACATAGGCCCATACAATACACATCAAATCAAATCTAGAGAATCTTGGGTATCAGTATCACCCTAATATTATTACCTTCCTCCTTGCACAACTAATACTACTCTTTCTTCTTTCTTCAAATACACTTTTTAAATTAACTTTAAAAAAAAAAAAAAAAAAAAACTTTGACATACTATCTTCTTTATATTTTTTCATAATTCTTGTTGAGAATTTTCATTCAAAACATTATACTTACCTTTGGTACAAAATTCAAATAAATAGTAGTAAATGTCTTCATTTCAAATTCTTTTGTTTATCACCAGCCATTGTGATTGATTTCTTTAATCTTCTATATAGCCCCCTAATCAATTTTTGTTGCAACAAGGTTTCTTTGACAGTGTAACAAAATCAATTTTGTTAATTAATGGACTCTACCTTGAACTTTGCATTCACCTCTCAAGGATCCCAATTACCAATGACTCCAATACTAATTTCCTGTAAAAAGCACACGAAATAATAAAATAACAAGTACCATAAAATTTTAACACTGTTCAATTCAAATTGCTTAAATCCATATTAAATCCACTATTAATGATATTGATTACAAACTTTCGAGTCCAACTCTTAAAATCCCAAGACTGCAATACATTCTAATGGGGGTGAGGCTTTCTAATGGTGCACTCGCATTTACTCTCATATTTTCTTTACCAAAAAAAAAAAAAACTCTCAAACTACACAAAAAGGCTAATGTGACCATCCTTATTCATAGAGAATATCACCTCCCTACTTACCTTCATTTTAATTTGCAAAAATCACTTTTATATGAAATTAATTATGACCTTACTATTATTCTTAACAATTTCAAATTAACAAGGAAACCTTTAAGCATAACAACTCATAGGTGAGACTTAACATCTGCAGCTGCACACATAATAGGAGGTAGCATAACAGGACTGAGATCACTTTTAGACTAAGAGTAAGATACGTCCAAGTATGATCTAATTGTACATCATTAGAGTGATAAATTGATACATCATCCTATAACTTATGATGAGACATCTCACCTAGGAAATGTGATCAAAGCCTATTAAATTCATATATAGAATATTAGTAACATGTATTGGTAACTTTGAATTTCAACAATTTTTCGGGCAACACTTATTTTTTTTTCTACTTTATTTTCCAATTTCGTTTTCTATTAATATTTTAAAGTAAACCTTCCCTTTCCTTTATAATGTCCTTAAGAAATCTTTTATTTTTTCAGTAACTATTACTAATGAAATCTGACTACACATGTCTCTATTTTTCTGCATCCTTTCCCCCTAATTTACCATTTGATAGAATTTTATAAATTAATCTCAATGAGGAAAAAATATTAATTTGGATTGCTTGAGTTAAATTTCCAAGGTAATCTCATATATACAATCTAATCAACAACTTATTTCAAAGTTATAAGATGTAAAATGATTTTCATTGGAGTACCCATCTACTTTCATCAAAAGCTTTGAATGGGACTCCTAGCTTGAACTTTATATGTCATTTTATTTATTATCATTCAGATCGTTTCTGTAGCCATATCAAATGATATGGAGATTGTGCAAACTAACACTTTCTTCATGCCTTTTTCATTGCTGCATAAGTGTACCCCTCTTCCTTATGAATGTAGATTTTATTCTTCTAATTAAATGAATGTAAGTTAAGAGAAATAGAGGAAGTTACTTAATTAAATGTTTTTAGTCTTTGCAAGAAAAGTGGTTTTCCTTTTTATATATATATATATATATATATATATATATATATATATATATATTTACTAGAATTAATAAGGATGGAAATTTTTTCTCAATAAAAAAAGAAAAAAGAATACAGTTTGAAATTAAAAGGAGATACAGAGAGAAAAACCTTTCGAGGAATTTGAGGTTTTAGAAGTCATCAAGGAGTTCAATGGGGATAAATCTCCTGGGCCTGACGGTTTTTCGATGGCTTTCTTTCAAGCTTGCTGGGGGATTCTCAAAACAGACATCATGGCGGTGTTCCATCACTTCCATGTCACTGGCCAGTTTGAAAAAAGCTTGAATGCAACCTTCATTGCTCTCATTCCTAAAAAAGCCGCAGCTGTGGAAATAAAAGACTTTCGGCCTATTAGCCTTGTTGGGGGAGTTTATAAAATTCTTGCTAAAGTTTTGGCTTCTCGTCTTCTCTTGGTTTTAGGCGAGATCATCTCTGCTCCTCAGAATGCCTTTATTCTTAATAGGCAAATTCTCGACTCTGTTCTTATTGCTAATGAGTGTCTTGATAGTAGACTGAAGTCTGGTCAAACAGGGTTGTTATGTAAACTGGACATTGAGAAAGCCTTCGATCATGTGAACTGGAGTTTTCTTACTCGCTTGCTTGAGCGTTGTGGTTTTCCTGATAAGTGGAGGCGATGGATCTCTTTTTGTTTATCTACTGTTCGTTTTTCTATCCTTATTAATGGTACTCCCCATGGGTTCTTTGGTAGTTCTAGGGGGTTACGGCAAGGTGATCCTTTGTCCCCCTTATTATTTGTTCTGGTTATGGAGGCTGTCAGTAGAATGTTGGATAAGGCGGTCCATGAAGGTCGCTTGTCAGGTTTTAATGCAGGTGCTTCTTCTGGTAGATCTTTGATGGTTTCTCATCTCCTTTTCGCTGATGATACTCTAATTTTCTGTGATGCTAATATTGATCAAATGCTGATTCTTCGTATGGTGCTCATTTGGTTTGAGGCTGTGTCTGGTCTGAAGGTCAATTTGGGTAAGTCTGAGCTGGTGGCTGTGGGGGCTGTTCATAACATGGATCTTTTGGTGGCTATCTTAGGCTGCAAACAAGGGTCTCTCCGAATGAAATATTTGGGTCTTCCTTTGGGGGCAAAATTCAAAGGCAAGTCTATTTGGAATCCAATTCTTGAGAAGATGGAAAGAAAATTAGCAGGCTGGAAAAAATTATATTTATCTAAGGGAGGTAGAGTCACTTTAATTAAAAGCACGCTCTCTAACCTTCCTACATATTTTCTCTCTTTATTCCCTATTCCTGCCTCTGTGGCCAACCGTATTGCTAGACTTCAGCGGGACTTTCTGTGGGGTGGCCTAGGAGATGAGCCCAAATTTCATTTGGTTGATTGGTTTACGGTGTGTACCCCGCTTTCTTCAGGTGGTTTAGGGATTAGGAACCTGAGAACTTTCAACATAGCTCTTTTAGGGAAATGGCTTTGGAGATTCGGGCAAGAAAGGGATGCTCTCTGGCGTCAAGTGATAGAGGTAAAGTATGGTTGTGATTGGGGTGGTTGGTGTTCTAGCTCTTCCTCTAGTCCTTATGGTGTCAGTTTGTGGAAAAATATTAGCAGGGGGTGGCACTCTTTATCTCGGTTTATTATGTATGATATTGGAGATGGTTCAAAAGTGCAGTTTTGGCTAGATCGTTGGTGTGGGACTTCCTCTCTCGCTGTCCGCTATCCCGATTTATATAGGATTAGCTGTAGCAAAGAGGCAAGTGTGGCGGAGCTTATGAGATTCTCCAATGAAGTCCTCCATTGGGAGATTCAGTTTTGTAGGGAGGTGCATAATCGTGAATTGGAAGCTTTCAGGAGCTTCATCAACTCCATTTATAGCACTCCTGTAAGGGGAATCGAGGAGGATAAGAGATTTTGGCTGCCTTGTAAGAGTAAGGGGTTCACGGTTAGTACTTACTACCATCTTCTTGTTGGCCATAGTGAGCATATTTTCCCTTGGAAAAGTATTTGGAAGCAGAAGATCCCCTCTAGAGTGGCTTTTTTTGTCTGGACCGCAGCCTTGGGGAAATGTTTGACTATTGACAATCTAAGGAAAAGAAAGGTTTGCATTTTGGATTGGTGTTATATGTGCAAGCGTAGTAGTGAAAGTGTTGACCATCTTTTCCTTCATTGCCCGGTTGCTTCGGAGTTATGGGATATGGTTTTTGGTTTATTTGGAGTGTGTTGGATCATGCCCTCGTCTGTTGTTGGTCTCTTTGCTTGCTGGCAAGGTCACTTTGGTCGCCTCCGCAATGGAGTTATTTGGAAGGTCGTTCCTCTTTGTTTGATGTGGTGTATTTGGAAGGAGAGGAATAGTAGATGCTTTGAAGACTCTGAGCGTGCTATGCTTGACCTCAAGCTTCTTTTCATCCGAACCTTACTTGAATGGTTCTCTGTGTGGAGAAACCATCCTTTTTCTATTTTGGATTTACTTGACTTTTGTAATTTTCGTTCTTGACTTGCTCCCCCATGTATACTCCCTGTGTGCTTGGGTGTATCTTTTTTATTATCAATAAATTCTTATTACTTATCAAAAAAAAAAAAAAAAAAAAAAAAAGGAGATACAGAGAGTTAAACATGGAAGATTACAAATCTATAATATAATATAATATAAAATCGAAAACGTTTTACTTTTAATTAACATCTTATAATTTTGTTACAGATGCTTTTGAGACATCATTATTCTAACATGTTTGTCAATTGATTTTTAAATTCTATGATATATTTAAAGTTTTAAACCTTCCTTTAGAACCTTTTCATATTGTATTTTCTTTGTATTGTAGAGTAGATAATTTTATATACTAACACGATCATATTAAATGCTTATTAATAATTATCATAATTGTCAAATTTATATTTATATTAATAAAAAAAGGAAGAAAAAAATATTTTGTTAAAATTTTCCGCACATTCCATGACTAATCTATAATCTACTATGTATATAAAACCAAAGTTTGACTTTTGGCTGACTTCGTAATGTTGTGTCACATAAGTTTTTGAGGCCTTTCAATTTTATATGTTATCATTTTAATTAAATTTTGTAATCTTATTCTCTTTAGGAAAAAATTTGGCTATAAACTTAGTTGCAAACTTAAGCTTCAACTTCTTCTAAGAAGCTAACATGTGCAATGCACATGACAAGTATTGGTTGGGTTAAGTGTGGTTAAGTGAGTCATGTGCAAATAATAACACATGTCAGTGTCTTGGAGGAAGTTGAAACTTTAGGCTGCAATCATGTTTGTAGCCAAACTTTGTCATTCTCTTTAAATGATAGAATATTTAGTTCCTATACAAATAGGATCATAATAAATATATAATTCTAGAATATAGTTCTGTACAAACAAAATCATAATAAATGCTAGTTAATAACTATCATAATATTCAAATTTCATATTTACACAATAAATAGAAAATAAAAGAGAGAAAAAAGATCATATTTTCATGTGCATTTCAAATGAGTTTAACTTTTGGTTGACCCCATAAATTTTACTGCATAAGTTTTTGAGTCCTTACAATTTTATCGTCATTATTGTAATATACATTTTAATTGATTTAAAATTCTATTCTACATTAAAATTCTTAGAATCTTGCCACATTATATTTTCTTTAAATAATAGAATAAATAGCTCCATATAAAAATATGATCATAACAAATTCTTATTAATAATTATCTAGATTAATAAATTTCATGTTTGAAAAAAAAATCATATTTTTTTAAAAATATGATAAAGGAAGATTTGCATTTATTACCTAGAAAATTTACTGAAATCCAAAGTCACTAAAAGTTGGGTTAGTGGTATATAGGCAACCCACAAATTTTCCTCTCGAAAAGAAAAAAAGTTACCCACAATTTTAAGAGCCTATAGCATAATTTTGGTCTGAGGCCCGGCTACCTCAAATTAGCCAGATAATTTGCGGTTTTCTTCTTTTGATCTTTCTATTATGGGTGGTTCCTGCTGTTTTTGTATTGAATCCAAATTTTTTCAACTGGTGATAGAGGAAGGGGGACGGTATTTTTCTGTTAGGATTTTTGAGTGGAGTAGGTACTTCATGAAGTTGGTCTTCATGGGTAAGAATGCTGCACAATGGCTGTTGAAGAGTACATAACAGATTGTTGTTGGGATTAGTCCGAAGTATTTTTATACGTTTTGGGAAGGTGATGTAGCTTACACCCTCTAGTGGGTCATGGGGTCAAAGTTTGTGTCCCACATTGGCCCAAACTAGTTTGGGCTCTTTTCAGTTAAATGAAGCTTGCTTTTCAGGCCCAAGTATTCATGAAATGGGCAAGCCCTCTTCTTCGACTAGCCCAACACCCCTGGCCCACTCGATGATACCTTTAATATCTCCTTCAGACAAGCCCGAGTCATTGAGGCTCGTTAGTTGCAGCAGGTCTAATGGTATCAGCTTCGATAGCCTCACGATGGCTGGGATTGAAGTTGGGTTCAACTCAGATGGTCTCATGGTGAGGCTGATGGTGGGTATTAGCAGCTGTCTTGATAGGATAAACTCTGACGGCATTGCGATGGATGGGCTGGAGTTTGGAACAAGCTCCGACGGTCTGGAGGTGGCTCCAATGGAGATTAATAGCTTTTTTTCTACTGGGTTTAACTCTAACGGTCACGAGGTGGCTTAGATGGATTTATATTTGTGGGTTTTGTGGATTTTGGTGTCAATAGAGTGGATAATGTTGGAAGTGAGTGTAGTGTGCTATTGTTTCAAGGGGCGGACAACAAGGGCACCGGGCTGTTAGATATGGGTGAGATTGGCCAACCCAATTTAGCGTTGATGGAACCAAAGTCAGATTGTGGCCTAACTGTTTTGGGTGAGGAGGAGAGTTTGGCAGATTGTAATCCGTTGTTGACTGTTATCCCTCTGGGGATGGCTTTGTCAATGGAAGTGCACAACGATTATGAGGTGTTAGATATTGGTGGCACGCTGGATGTTTCTAAATGGGTGAAGAACAGAATCCCAGGTTTTAGTAGAGTGATTGGGTTTTCTGTTAATCATCATGAAAAGTGGTGTATTGCTTATCTTCAAAGGCTAGAAAGGGAGATAGTGGTCATTAACCAGCAGAAAGCAACTGCTAACCAAAAAGTAGCATCCTCCATGGGTAAAGGGAAAAGAGAGTTGAGGAATTTAATCTCAACGGTTAACTATAATGGGAGACAGTGTGTTGGAAGTGTGGTAGTGACATTGCGGGGCCATAAAAGTCTTTATGAAGTTGAAAATGGTTTCATGGAATGTTAAAGGTTTGAATGACTCCCAGAAACGTCTGGTAGTGAGAAACTTGTTATGGGAGTGGTAGTGTGATGTTGTATGCCTGCAAGAAATAAAGCTTGCCAGCATAGATAGACAGCTGGTTTGCAGCATTTGGAGCTATCTGTAATTGGATTGGGTGGCTCTAGATGCTAATCAGACGGCTAGTGGGGTCTTGATTATGTGGGATAAGAGGGTTTTAGAAAAGTTGGAGGTTCTGGTGGGCTTGTTTTTGGTGTCGGTTTAGTGGAAAGGTGTGGATGATAGTTTTATTTAGGCATGCTCAGGGGTGTATGGCCTGAATGATAATAATTTGAGGGGTGATTTGTGGGATGAGTTAGTTGCTATTTAGCATTATTGGAATGTTCCGTGGTGTTGTTTTGGGGATTTTAACGTTGTTCGTTTTCCTAGTGAACGAAGGGGTGGGTCTAGGCTTACTCTGGCTATGGAAGAGTTTTCTAAATTTATTGAAGATTTAAACTTGATAGATTTGTCGTTGGAGAAGGGAGTTTTACATGGTCTAATGGTACTGAGCAGCCATCCATGTCTAGGATCGATAGGGTTCTAGTGTCATAGGATTGGGAGCAACATTTTCTGGATGTGATCCAACGGATTCTACCACGACTTGATTCAGATCATTTCCCAATTCTTTTGGAGGCAAGGGGTATGGCGAGGGGGAAACGCCCCTTCCGGTTTGAGAATATGTGGCTGAAGTCAGATGGGTTTGTGGATAGTGTAGATTCATGGTGGAATCACCATTCTTTTTCGGGTACTCCTAGTTATGTGTTTGCTAAAAAATTGTAAGCTTTGAAAGAAAACATTATTTAGTGGAATCGCCAAGAGTTTGGCAATGTTGGGTGCAGGAAGAAAGAATTATTGGGGGCTTTAGAGTTACTAGACACTAAAGAAGGGGTTCTTGGACTCACTGAGACGAAGAGAAATGAGAAGTTTGAAGTGAGATCGCAAGTAGAGCATCTTCTTTCTCTAGAGGAGATTTCATGGAGACAAAAATCAAGGATGCTATGCATTAAGGAGGGAGATAATAATACGAAGTTCTTCCACAAGATGGCCAATTCTCATAAAAGGTATAATCATCTGAGTGTCTTAGAAGTGGATGGGGGTGATTTATGAGGATGAAGTGGAAGTGGCTGCTCAGGTAGTTCAATTTTATAAAACCCTTTATCAGGAGTCTGAGGAGTGGAGACCTTTCGTGGAAGGATTGGAGTTTGATCAAATAGGGGAGGTGGAGAGGGGCTGGTTGGAGAGGAGTTTTGAGAAGGATGAGATTCTATCAGTGGTCAGAGATATGGAAGGGGATAAAGCTCCAGGTCCAGATGGCTTTTCTATGGCCTTTTTCCATCATTGCTGGAGAGTTGTAGAAAGAGATGTTTTAGCTGTCCTTGAAGAGTTCCATCAACATTGTAAGTTTGAGAAATCTCTTAATGCTACCTTTATAGCTTTGATTCCTAAGAAGAATGATGCCTCCAACATTCGTGATTTTAGACCTATCAGTTTGGTGGGGAGTTTATATAAAATCTTGGCCAAGGTTCTGGCAAATAGATTGAAAGTGGTGTTAGATCAACTGATATTTGAATCTCAGAATAGTTTCGTGGGAGGTAGGCAGATCCTCGATTCAGTTCTCATTACTAATGAGTGTGTTGATAGCAGAACGAAGAGTAAGATTGTTGGGGTGATTTGTAAGTTAGATATTGAGAAAGTTTATGACAATGTGAATTAGGAGGCACTTTTGAAGTTTTGAAAAAAAAGGGCTTTAGGGAGAAATGGTGTAGTTGGATTCGAACCTGTATCTCTATAGTGCAGTTTTCTATGTTGGTTAATGGGTCCCCAGCTGACTTCTTTGGTAGCTTTAAAGGTTTGAGACAAGGGGATCCATTGTCTCCCTTACCATTTTTAGTTATGATGGAGGTGTTTAGTAGGATGGTGAAGAGTATGGAGGGGGCAGGTTTACTTAGTGGCTTTAGGGCGGATGGTAGGAGGGGTAGAGGGGAAAGATGAATTTATCATGACTCGCATTGTCACGAAACGTATCCAAAAAGGATAGAATCATGCAAGAGGGAAAGTCTATGGATAGACCCTAGGGGTGTCCACAGGTCGGTCCGGGTCGGGTTTGTGCCCAACACGGAACCGACCCGATGACATCGGGTTTCTGGCGAGTAAACCCGTCGCCAACCGTAAAAACGAACGGGTCAGGTCGGATCAGAGTTGTTTGATCAGCGGTCGGATCGGTCGAAGTCGACGATGATGTTGTCAGAAATTCCATTTTGACGGCAATCTGTATTTTTCACCTGGATCTTCGCCGGATTTGTGCAAAAATCACTAGATCTAAGCAAAAAAACTCAAATCGTCATTTGATTTTTGCAAAACTCACGAGATCTAAGCAAAAATACACCAAATCGTCACCAGATTTGAGCAAATATCATTGGAGTTTCGTCGGATTTGAGTAAAAACCATCGGGGTTTCACCAGATTTGAGCAAAACGCATCATATTTTCAATGGATCTGAGCCTTATTTGAGCAAAACCCATTAGATTGTAGCTGGATCTGAGCGTAAACGACGTGATCTCGCCAAATTCGGTGGAGATTTCATGGATCTAGCTGAAATCTCGCTGGAAAATGCTATGTAGCTCAGTCGGTTCGGGTTTCTTCGGGTTTTGGGGAGAAGATTCGAGACCGAACTGCCCAAATCGGATTCTGGAAAAGAAAACCCGTCGTCGACCGCCAGAGTAGTCGGGTCGGCCCGGGTTCGGTCGGATTTACTAGGTGGGTCGGGCCACCGGTTGAGTTGGACACCCCTAATAGACCTTTCAGTAGAGAATAAAGAAAACGAGCACAAGGCTTAGTGATGGTGTTATAGTGAGAACGTGGAGTAAGAATAAACATCATCACCATGTTAGAGATCTGTGGATTTTTGGCAAAGTCATGGGTAACAAAACTAAGTTTGTGTCCCTAGGACGTAGAACGCTCACAAAAGTGAGAAGCTAAAACATCTCTAGAGAGAGCTCTAAGCACAGGAGAGGCTGGGTAGTTAGGACTGTCTACTCTAGGAACTTGGAGTACATCGGAGATAAGCTCCGGTGTAAAAACTATACACATACCATGAAATTGTGTAAAGAACCTAGGTATAGAAGTATCGACATTGTATATATTGGAGTAAAACTCCTTTATAAACACGCTAGGATAGGTAACTGGTCATTCACATAGGAACTCCCATCCACATGATCTAAACGATCTGTATACCATAGTATTTGAAAAATCAAATAGGATGATCTAATGATTTGAGTGATAGCCCAGCTAGAAGACTTCTCTTCGAATTCCTTATGGTTGTTAGAGTCACAGATTCAGAGTTAAGTAGGAATAGAAGAAGTATAAGCAAAATGCGAGATGAGATTTTTAGAAGGAACGGATTTCTATGCTTTGGGTGCCATAGTTAAGAAAACTAAAGTAGAGAGAGACACACATACTCAGAAGAGTAAGAGAAAGGAGAAGAACAATGCATGGGAATGCATGAACATGTGTTGTGTAAAAAAAATTGCATCATGGATAAAACCCAATCCAAACTACAGCACTCAACATAATCAAGCACATAACATATAAAAAATGCATGAGAATAAGTTTAAATGTGCTTAGAATGCAATGCATGACAATATAATCAACTATATTGAACACCCACACCCATAATTTCAAAAAAAAAAAAACCCAAAAATTCCCAAAAACTTAAAAGCCTAGTTCTAAAATGCATGAAAATCATGAAAAAGATGAGCTTAGACCACATACCAATGATTTGAAGAAGCTAGGAAAATTGGATTAGAAGGCTTGATGTGATGAAAAGAGGTGAGAGTAATCAAGAGCTATCAAGGAGAGATTGAAATATTTGAGTGAGAAATGAACCAGGTTGACCCTCTACTTTATATAGAACCTATGTTCTTGATAGATTGAGCTTCTATCGAGAGGTATCGAGGAGGTGTCGATGGCAAAAAATCTTTGATGTATCGAGGAGGTATCTAGCAAACAGAGAGTTGAGAAAATTGGCTCGATGGATCGCAGTAGTGTCAAGAGGTATCGAAATAAACCCAGAAAAAGTTAAATAGAAGTGGCATGTACTGAGGAGGTATTGAGAGGTGTTGAGAGGTATCGAGGCTGCTATCAAGCTTCTATTGAGATGCACAAAAACGTGAATTTTCAAGAGAGAAAAAGCATGAAGAGTAAGCAAACAAGATAAAAGCAATGCCAACCATACATCAAAAGCTCTAAAAGCATGATTAATCACTCAAACATCAAACTCAAAACAGAATGCATTCACAATCCCAAAGCACTAAACAGTCTAACTTATTTTATTTACAAAAACAAGTCAAGACAGTTTAGTAAGCTTCTACTAATACATGTATTTCTTGTGATAGCCAAATCACATTGTACTTATACATTTGTATCAAGATTAGCAAAGAATTGCGTGTAGTGTGTTAAACTTTTGTAAGTAAGCATAAATATCTCAACATGCAAAAATAATGATATAAGAGAATCATAAAAACTCACACAATCATAACCGTTTGATGGGGACTTTCACCTTTGAATTTACATCATATAACTTCCACATCTCTTAGAAACACGCTTGCAATCATATTTCAAAGCATTTGATTCTTTTTGCTCTTTCTTTTTCTTTTGATCACATATTTGCATTTTTTTTTTTTTAAGTACTTCATGCATGAGTATATAAGAGAGAGAAGAGAAAATACCCTTTGATTTTTTATTCAAACACCCTTTTTCTTGCTATACAAGTGCTATACCTTACAGAGCACAACTTTATGAATTGCACACAGACGTTTATGATTGACGAGTTTAGTGGTGAAATGGTTATTTATGCCTTTCTCTTAGGATTTTTTTAGTTATTCCCATTAAAATGAGTGGCATAGTTATGAGTAAGAATGATTAACTCATACTTTCTAATCACACAAAGCCATAAAGCTCACAATGTTAAGTTGTGCATAAAGATGCTTATGTTTTTTTTGATAGGTAATCAGAGAACTATTATTAATGAGAAAAAATGAAAAGTACAAGTTGTTCATGATGATGAACAACAAGAAAAAGAAGAAACAAACAGCAAAACAAAAGAAAAGGAAATCAGAAAGATAAACTAAGGGAAAACATAAACTCTGAAAGAGATGAAGAATCAGTAAAGCCCCAACAACGAGTCCACTCAAAAAGACTGCGCTGGCATAAAACCTTTAACTCATCCAACGTCTTGTCCATGTTCTCGAAGGAGCGACGATTTCTTGCCAACCAAACAATCCACATTAAGCACCTTGGAATCAAATTCCAAATATTCGAGTTATGCTTCCCAAGCTACTGATGCCAGCAAGATAACAATCTTGCCACTGATCTTGGCATAATCCAATGAATACCAAAAGCCTGAAGCATGAAGGACCATAAGGTATGTGTAATAAGACAATGAAGCAGAAGATGGTCTACCAACTTCCCATCACCACAACACATACAACACCGATTTACCAAAGGGCGACCCTTAAGCATGAGATTATCCAAAGTGAGAATCTGATCGTGAGCAGCTGACCACAAGAAGAAGGCCACTCGCTTAGGAATCTTTGGTTTCCAAACACCCTTCCAAGGAAACGAAAAATTCGGAATACCTTGAATTGCTTGGTAATAAGATCAAGTATCAAACTTACCATCCCCTTTGAGCCGCCAACAAAGAGTATCCCTCTGCCCTGAGGAGAAGGTTTAAGAGCTTTGAAAGGGGGATGCACATTGTTGGGAGGGGGTGAGGATGATATTGTAGTGGTTGGTCTAGGCCATAACGGTGGTTGTAAAGGCAGGTCTGAAGGTGGTGGGGTGTTCAGAGATGAAGAAGGAGGAGGACAAGAGGGATGAAAAGGAAAAAAACCAAAAGAGGATGGGAATGGGAACGGTTATGGGAAGAAACTAGGGAAAGGATGAAGTGGCTGGTTGAAAGGCAGAGGTAGAGAGGGGATCAGAGGAGGGAAAGGCGTTGGCTGTGTGGTAGGGAGGGGAGGGGGGGGGGGGGAAGAAACCATATCAGGAAGCTATTTTACACATAAAAGAGCATGCTTACAAGATTGTAAATAATACTTTCAATAAATTCTCTTTTTCTCTTGAAGCATCATTACGTTCCTCTGCTCCAAACGAACTCACAAATGTGGCTAATTGGTATGACTGGGCATATCAAAAGGTAGCCTCATAAGCTATTCAGGAAGTTAAGAATATAAAGATGGCTTATTCAAGCTACAAAAGATACAAAGTTATGAAACCTTGTTTCAATGGCCATTCAAGGTACACAAGTACCAATATAAATAGATACACTGTTTTTGTATTTTTCAATTTTTTTCTTTCTTGATAGCAATAAAGAAACAAACAACCTAATGCAATAAGAAGCTAGATGCAATGCATGTAGGAAAGAAGAAGAAGAAGAGAGTCACTTAAGTGAGATTACACCAATACATTGGCATAGGAATTTAAAACAATAGCCATCCAATGGTTTAGTAAAGAGATCCGCCTTTTGGTCATCAGTGGTAATGAATTCAAGTGTTAGGATGTCATTCTCAACCAATTCACGTATGAAGTGATGTCTTATCTTTATGTGTTTAGTGTGAGAGTGTTAAACATGATTTTTAGAGATGTTAATGGCATTGGTATTGTCATAGTAAATGGTGAGATGTTTTTGACAAATACCATAGTTAAGAAGAAATTTTTGCATCCAAAGGAGTTGGGTATAACAACTACTAGTAGTAATGTACTCGACCTCAACAGTAGAGAGAGATATCAAATTTTGCTTCTTGCTCATCCAAGAGTCGAGATTGTTCCTTAGATAGAAACATCCACTAGATGTACTCTTTCTGTCATCAACATTACCAACCCAATCGGCATCAGAATAACTGGCTAGAACATCATTACTATCCTTATCATACCAAATACCATAATTACTAGTTGATGTAACATATTTTATAGTACGTTTAACAGCAATAATATGGGATTCTTTTGGGTTAGCTTGAAACTTAGCACACACACACCAACACTAAAGCTAAAATCAAGTCTACTAGTAGTTATACAGAGGAGGCTTCCTATCATGCTTCTATATGAAGTGGGATCAACACTCTTACCCAACAAATCAATAGTAAGTTTAACATTAGGACTCATGGGTGTTCTAATAGAGCTAGTAGATTCTAATCCAAACTTTTAAACAAGATTATTGGCATATTAAGACTGAGAGATAAAATTACCTGAATCAGTTTGACGAATCTGAAGTCCAATAAAGTATGTTAGTTCACCAATCATGTTCATTTCAAGTTCTTTCTGCATTATGTTGGAAGAGTGTGCAAGATCATCTCCTGTGGAGCCAAATGATGTCATCTACATATACTTGAGCCACAACTAACTCTCCATCCTCTTTCGTGATGATCAATGTTCTGTTTGCATGCCCTCTTGAAACAACCGTTAGCTATAAGATAGTTTGTGAGCCTATCATACCATGCCTTTGGTGCTTGCTTCAATCCATATTTTTTTTGATAGGTAATCAGAGAACTGTTTTTAATGAGAAAAAAATGAAAAGTACAAGTTGTTCATGATGATGAACAACAAGAAACAGATGTAACAAACAGCAAAACAAAAGAAAGGGAAATCAGAAAGATAATGTAAGGGAAAACATAAACTTTGAAAGAGACGAAGAATCAGTACAGCCCCAACAACGAGACCACTAAAAAAGATTGCACTAGCATAAAACCTTTAACTCATCCAACGTCTTCTCCATGTTCTCAAAGGAGCGACGATTTTGTTCCAACCAAATCCACATTAGGCACCCTGGAATCAAATTCCAAATATTCGAGTTATGCTTCCCAAGCCATTGATGCCAGCAAGATAACAATCCCGCCACCGATCTTGGCATAACCCAATGAATACCAAAAGCCTGAAGCATGAAGGATCAGAAGGTATACATAACAGGACAATGAAGCAGAAGATGGTCTACCAACTCCCCATCACCACAACACATACAACACCGATTTACCAAAAGGCGACCCCTAAGCATGAAATTATCCAAAGTGAGAATCCGATCGTGAGTAGTTGTCCACAAGAAGAAAGCCACCCGCTTAGGAATCTTTAGTTTCCAAACACCGTTCCAAGGAAACAAAAAATTCGGAGTGCCCTGAATTGCTTGGTAATAAGATCGGGTATCAAACTTACCATCCCCTTTGAGCCGCCAACAAAGAGTATCCCTCCTATCCCCACAAGGAATATGAGGATGGATAAATTGAAGTAAAGAGTAAGATGCAACTAGTTCCCAATCTTCAAAAGCTCTATAAAACCTTAAGTCCCACACTCTAAAAGTACCTCCTTCCGGAGTCCACAAAACCTCAGAGATGCATGCATCCTTGGCAGCTAAACACACATAGAGCTCATGATAGAGATCTTTTAGGGTATTATCCCCAATCTACCTATCATGCCAGAAGCGGATACGAGTGCCTTCACCCACAACAAAAGACAAATGCTTAGAAAAACTCTCCCACCCTTCATGAATGCTTCCCCAAAGACCACATCCATGAGTCCTCCTGCACACTTTCGTACACCACCCCCCTTGACTCTTACCATATTTTGTGTAGATAACTCTCCACCAAAGATGGGTAACTTCATGCCCAAAACGCCACAACCATTTCCCTAATAAAGCTTGATTAAATGATGCCACACTTCTTATCCCCAAACCACCCAATTTAACAGGTAAGCACACCTTTTCCCAAGCCACCAAAGGATATTTGAAACTCCTCTCGGAAGACCCCCAAAGGAAATTCCTCTGAATACGTTCCATTCTAGCAGCCACAGCTTTAGGAATAGTGAAAAGAGAAAAAGTACTTGAAAGAGTACTCCTTAATAATGTGAGCCTACCACCCTTAGATAAATAGAGACGCTTCCACCCTAAAAGTTTCTTCTCCATCTTCTCCAGAACCCCCCTCAACTTGTTTGCCAGCACTTTGGACAACAACTTGTACACACTGCCCACCAAACTGATAGGGCGGAAGTCCTTAATGTTAACAGCATTACACTTCTTAGGGATTAAAGTGAGAAACGAAGCATTCAAAGACCATTCAAACCCAGAATGCCGATGAAAATAATCAAAAAAATCCTTGACATCCTTTTCCCCAACACTCCAACAATTATGAAAGAAAGCCATGGTGAAACCATCAGGACCAGGGGCTTTATCACCCTCCATATCCCTTAAGACTTGGATAACTTCCTCCCTAGTGAACTCCTCCAAGGACAGCCTCTCCTCCTCTACAATACAAGCAAAATCTAATCCGTCCATTATAGGGCGCCCCAATTCAGTTTCCTCATACAGCCCCTGATAGAAGAGAACTAACTGAGAGCGCACCTCCGTCTCATCCTCATAAAGAACACCATCCACCTCGATCCTCTTAATTTGATTAGCATTTCTATGAGAGTTTGCTAATCTATGAAAGAAACGAGTATTATTATCTCCCTCCTTCACATACAAAGCCTGAGATTTTTGTCTCCAGGAAATTTCTTCAAGGGAAGCCAACTGTTCTATATTTCCTTTGAGTTGAATACGACAGAGTTGATCCTCATTCAAAAGCCCCAGCAACTTCTCTCTCTCATCTAAACCCATCAGTTTAGTCACCAAATTTTTCTTCCTAAGAGCCAAGTCACCAAACTTCTCCCTATTCCATTTTTTTTTAATTCAGCTTTCAAAGCCCTTAGTTTTTGAGCCAAAATAAAACATGGTGAACCCACAAAATTGTACCCATTCCACCAATGCTGAACTCTATCAACAAAACCCTCAGCTTTCAACCACATATTTTCAAATTTAAAGGCACTCCGACCACGTCGAATATCACCAGCTTCCAACAAAAGAGGGCAGTGGTCTGAAATAACATGAGGAAGCACCCTTTGGGATACATTCTTAAAATATTCCTCCCAATCTAGAGAAACCAATGCCCTATCAATTCTTGACATAGAGGGAAGTCCAGAGTCTCTAAACTAAGTAAAGGAATCACCCTCTAAAGGTAAATCAACTAAAGAATTACTCTCTATAAAGTCCAAGAAAGCAAACATAGCAGGACTAAACGACTCATAGCCAAGCCTTTTACTTGGGTACCTAATGATATTGAAATCACCTACTAAGTACCATGCCATGGGCCATCTGGTACGCACTTGAGACAACTCTGACAAAGTAGCCCGCTATCCATCATCATTGGGGCCATACACACCTATACAAGCCCAAACAAAGTCATCCACCACTCCTCTCAGTAAGACATTAACAGAAAACTGTCCAGCAATAATATCCAATTTTTCAAAAACATTCTTATCCCAAATTAGCAAGACCCCTCCCGAAGTCGGTACCGCGTCCAAAACAACCCAATCAAGGAAAGGACTACCCCATAAACTCCGAACAAAAGCAACATCAGTAGAAGATACTTTCGTTTCTTGAAAACAAACAACATCGCACTTCCAATCTTTTAGAAGATTCTTACAAACCTCTCTCTTCCGGGGATTGTTAAGCCCCCTTACATTCCAAGAAAGTATTCGTAGAGTCATTTACAACTACCAACAACCCCTACAGCAGTCGAAGAAACTCTGCTCCTACTCCTAGAAGAGACCCTCGTAATTAACATTAGAGATAAGCCCCTTAAGCTTCCTGAGACCTCGTGACCCTGAATTAGCCGGTTGCTTGGGCACCCCAACATCAATCACCTTGAGACACTTCTGTTCCAAAAGGCGAAACAGAGCTAAACATTGAGCTTTGTGTTTCACGATAGGGAACCCCACCATGTTGCAGAAATTTTTCATCAACTGGGACACCTAGTTCGAAGGTGGCCCTGACTCCGTCACCTGAGTTCCTTCTGTAGAGTCTTGAACCAACACCAACTCTATGAGATCATTGGGTTCCCATCAAGATAGAGGGTCACACTCCAACACACAAATATCTCTCTCCACTTGCACAACTATGGTCGAACACTTAACTGGATTCCCTGGAAAAAAGGTGAAGCCCAGAAATTGACTGAAATTCCCCAACAGAACCCATTGTCCTTTGTCGCGTCATATCAACATGGTGCTGACTCCCCTGATCTTCAACATGATCTTCCCCTTCCACTAACTCATCTTCAACCCCATTACCCATGTCTGAGAGAGGAGAAAATCGATTTTGAACCGCAATCGCCACCATCGTCGAGCTACCCACCAGATCACCGGTGGACCCAGAGTCACGATTGCCTAGTCCATGAGTTACCTCGGCATTGGAGACTGAGCCCATAGAGAAACCCGCCTTAACGAAGTTGAGAACAACCATGTCGGAGCTACTACTAGACGCCAAGGCTTTTTCGGCCACTGGGTATCCTAGTACTCTCAATGGGATGGGTGCGAGAAGCTCTGAAGCTTGATTGGTGCTGGATATCGCCGATATACCTGTTGTCGGAGCCTCAGGCATCACTGATGTCATCGTTGACTCCATCGGTGGCTTTGAGCTCTCTCCCACCACATTCACACTCTAATTACAAAACCCACATGCCCAAACCAATAGGAAAAGTAACCTCCCCTTGGGCCTTATTTATCGGGTCAGCTAAATGGGCTTTTTCATGCCCAAGTGCATTACTTAACAACACAGGCCCACTGTTAATGGACTTGTGAGGAGTATATGGGTTCATCCACTTAACCACTCTGTTTTCCTCATCAGATTTAGACACCTTCAGCGCCAAAGTAGCAGAAGTCACCTCAAACGTAAACTAACACACGGGTCTGCCATTTTTAGAAGAAACTGAGGCGCTAGAGACACCCTTCTCGTTATGTCCCGAAATAGCTCTAGAAAATTCAAATTTCCTTAACTTCCGTAACTTCCGCTGGTTATTGATGTTGATAGATTGCTTCCCATATTGTCCACCACCATCCGTTGGACCACCACCAATAGCTTCATCAAAAGTCCTCACTTCCACCCACTCAGTGTTTGAACCTGATAGGAATCTATCTAATTCTTTGGAAAACAAGCGCCACCCAGACCGGTTTGAGCTCGCAGGTACCAAAACCCAACCACGACGAGCTCCACCATAATACACAACTATCTTTACAAACATACTAGCCTTATTCAACCTTCCCCGAAATTCGAATAACTTATTATTTGCTCTGTATCATTTGCACAAGTAATCCTTTCCTGGAACCCAGTCTCGAATATCAACAAAACATGCGAGAATCCATTCCAATCCCTTACGACCCATCCACACAGAACTATTAATATTTCGACGACATTCGTGAATGGCATAAGAATCAGCCCGCCCCGCCGTCAAAAGAGAAAGAAAAGGTTTTGGAATCTACGCGAAAAGGACCATAACTGCCCCCCTACCTTGAGGAGAAGGTTTAAGAGCTTTGAAAAGGGGATGCACATTGTTGGGAGGGGGTGAGGGTGAAATTGTAGTGGTTGGTCTAGGCCATAACGGTGGTTGTAAAGGCAGGTCTGAAGGTGGTGGGGTGTTCAAAGATGAAGAAAGAGGAGGACAAGAGGGATGAAAAGGAAAAAAACCGAAAGAGGATGGGAATGGGAACGGTGATGGGAAGAAACCAAGGAAAGGATGAAGTGGCTGGTTGAAAGGCAGAGGTAGAGAGGGGATCAAAGGAGGGAAAGGTGTTGGCTGTGTGGTAGGGAGGGTGGGGGGGAGGGGGGAGGGGGGAGGGGGGGGGGGGGGCGCGGGAAGGGAAGACATGGAAGGGAAGGGAAGGCTCTCTTTTTGATAAGTGATTGATGACTACATCCTAAAATACAAAAATGTGGAAGAGAGATTCCAAAGTAATTTGTGTCTTGAAGATTAATATAGATGATAGTGCACAAGAATCAGGTCAAGAATGGGAATCTGAAATAAGTATGCAAGCAATTGAAGATGATATTGCAAGTGCTAAAGCGAATGATCATACCTGATATGCAGCAATTGGCAAAGAAGAGTTATCTTGGAGAAGCCTTATAATATCCAAATGCTTCAATCCATACAAAGCCTTCTTTAGAAAAAGCACGTGATTAGGATAGTGTGGGTCCACAAATCCTTTGGGTTGAGAAACATAGATTTTTTCAAGAAGGCACTCTTGAGATCTATTTGATACAACTTGAACTTAGTGTCTGTTTGGGATATGATGAAAAACCTAGCTTCTCTAAGTTTTTAGCTTCTTTTCGGTACTATTCATGGGTCCCATTGTACTATTCAGCTAGTTTTTAACTCTTTTTTCTACACATTCAGCAAAAAGTTTTTAGTTTTAACTAAATAAGCTGTTCCCAAACGGACCCTTAAGATGATAGGCAAGTGCAAGTAGTGTCCTTATGGATTCAATCCTAGCAACCAGGGCAAATGTTTCATCAAAGTCAACTCCTTCGAGTTGTGTATAACCTTGAGCAACAAGTTTGGCCTTGTTCCTAACAACATTCTCTTCTTCATCTATCTTGTTACGGAAGATCCACTTTGTGTCAATGATGTTGACATCTTCTGGGTGTGGTACAAGTGACCAAACATCATTTCTCTCAAACTGGTATAGCTCATCATGCATAGCTTTTACCTAGCTTTCATCTTGTAAAGCTTCCTCAACCTTTGTGTGCTCTATTTGTGATAGGTAGCAAGAGTAAGAGACAAAATTCACAACATAATTGTTATAGCTCTTTTTCCTCAAGTTCAACTCATTCATACCACCAACTATTGTATCAGGAGGATGATTCAGTTTTACTCTAGAAGAATGCTCTCTTTCCATAGGAGCCATATATGTTGGAGTCACTTGATTAGGTGTGACAAATGAGGAAGTGTTGTGAGATGGTTGAGCTACACTCGGTGTAGAGGGTGGAGAAGGATCATCTACCCTTTTATCAGCATCAGATGATTGAATGAGAGAAGACTTGGGCAACTGTTCAAGTTCTTCTTGGGAAATTGGAGTTGAGGTCTCATCAATCACCACCATTAACTATCTCCATTACTTTTCTTGTTCTTTTGTTAAAAACCTTGTAAGCCTTACTTGATGAAGAGTAACCAAGAAATATTCCTTCATCATTTCGAGAGTCAAACTTGCCCACATTTTCCCTATCTTTCAAGATGAAGCATGTGCTACTAGTGATCCTAAAATACTTCACATTAGGCTTTCTACCTTTCCACAATTCATATGGTATCTTCTTTGTTCCCAGCCTAAAGTAGACTCTATTCACAATGTGACATGCAGTATTTACAGCTTCTCCCCACAAATTCTTGGCAACACCCTTATTGTGAATAATGGCTCTGGCCATCTCCTAAATAATCATATTTTTCCTTTCAACTACTCCATTTTGTTGAGGAGTGATTGGAGCAAAAAATTCTTGAGCCATTCCTGTCTCATCACAAAATTGTTCCAATTGAGAGTTCTCAAACTCTCTTCCATGATCACTTTGAAGACGATTTATGATTAGTCCTTTCACATTTTGTAGTATTCTACACAAGGTTTCTAATTGGGAGGGAGCTTCAGATTTAAACCGAAGTAGAATTGCCCAAGTAAATCTAGTGAAGTCATCAACCACGATCATAATGTACATTTTTCCTCCTAGAGATTTTGTTCTTGTAGGACCCATTAGATCAATGTGGAAGAGTTCAAGGGGTCTTGTAGTAGCAGTGGTTAATGTAGCAGGATGTTATGCTCTTGATTTTTTTTCAAAGTTGGCAAGGTCCACACACAACGTTATCAACCTTTGTAAGTTTACTAAGTCCCAAAACTGCTTTTGTCCTTAACACAATGACAAGTTGCTTATACCTTGCGTGACCCATTCTTTGATGCCATAAATCTTCACTTGGTATGCTAACACTGTTGCACGCAATTTCAACATCTAAAACAAGGCCATAACAATTATCTAAAGTTCTAACTCCACCGATGAGTTGTTTACCTAGTCCATCCAGTAGTAGACATTTTCCTTTAGAAAATAGGACCATGAAGTCTTGATCACAAATTTGACTTATGCTAAGCAGATTTACTCTTAATCATTCAACAAATAGAACATTAACTATGTCAAGTAGACTTGGTAGAGAGATGATCCATTTTCCTTTCATCTGAGACTTACTTCCATCTCCAAATGTGATATTGCCACCTCTTCTAGGTTTAGATGTCTTAAAAAAAGATTGATCTCCAGTCATGTGTCTAGAGCATCCACTATCAAGATACCATAGACAAGTATTCATCACTTTGAAGGCTGTATGCATCATGGCTGTATGCATCATGAAGTAAACTGCTTGCTTTTCAGACAAGTCCGAAGGTATAGTCTTCATTTTATAACTTCTCTTATGTAATTTTAAACGAACCCTATTTTTTCTTCTTATTGCTACAGCGAAAAGGCTCTTTTTGAGACAGTCTAGCTTTCTCTGAAGTTGATAGTTTTCTTTAAATAAGCAATCTTTCAATTGTACCGTTTTCAACAACTCAGCCCAATACAAATCTTTTTCAAATCTCAAATTTGCCAAATACAAATTATAATGATATATCCTGAGAAACTGAAGAAATTCAAGGTTAGAACAACTAGTGACGATAGAGAAAATAGATTTGTTTATGGGAAATGTATCTATGACAATAGGGGTCAACGGATCACACAACAAATATTAAAAACCTAATTAAAGTGTGCCTACTCTGATACCACTTGTTGGGTTATAGATTGACCTAGTTAATTAATTCAATTATCCAAGTTGATTAATTAAGTCTAATTACATGCAAAATCATGGAGGCATGAACAAATCACGAAATAATCCAAAGTACAACGGAAAATAAATTGACATGATGATTTGTTGACTAATGGAGAAAACCTCTAACAAGACAAAAACCCTACCAGGTGATTTTCAGGTCACCACTCCTAAGAATTACTAATCAAAATCACTTGGCCTATCCCAAAGTACCAACCTATAGTTGAATTTTTATGCCAATCTTCAATTGGTCTTGATTTTGTAGAGACTTCTTTCCTTTGCATGGATCTCAATACGTGACTAATTTCCAGCAACTTGAAGCTTGCTTATGGATGCAAAGTTCTTCAATACACTTGTAGAGAAGGAAGCACTTGGTCATGCATAAGAATGCAATAGCTTCACAATAAGTGTATAGATTCTCTAATTGAGTCTCTATGTATTATGATGACTTTAAAATAGACCTTTTATATCCCCTAGAAGTTTAGTGAATGAAACCCTAGAAGTCCAAGTCATCATGGGCCGAAAAACAGATTTGAAAATTCTAGTTCTGCGAAACTCAATAGATCGAGAGGTATTGAGAGGTATCGAGGTTCTTCATTAATTCTTGATAGAAGCCGTGTGTTGAGCTTGTGTCAAGGTTCGCTATTTTCAGCTTTTCTCAGTTGTTTCATTATGCAATCTTCATGTCTTCAATAATACAACTTGTTGTAGCTAAGAGACATACTTCATGATATTCTATGGTCCACTTAGAACTACCCAAATACAAGTAAAGTGCGTTTTTTCAAAGGATATGTCAACACATGAAAAATATGACCCTAACAAATAGCATTAGATATGCCTAAACATCATACTTGAAAGGATGACCAAATGAAAGTATCTCTATTTTTTTTAATTTCATTTTAATTTTATTTAGGCTCTAATTATTATTTTTAATAGTCTTTTAGGGTTTAATGATAAAATTAAATTATTATAATTTGCTTGAAATCAAATTAAAGTTTTGGTGCCACATAAATTTCAAGTCATCTTATATGAAACCATACAGGGGTGCTCCGTTATTTTGTAAATTGGCATGATATAAGGGTGTTCTATCACGCTCTAATGTGTGCGTTACCTGTCATGTAATGTACAACATTAGGTAGTTAGAAACTTTGGTTTAACTTGTTAGTATTGTTCACTCAAATTTGGGGAAATAGAATAAACTTTAAACTCCATTTTAGAATTTCCATTGCTTAATACCCATAAAGAAGGGGAAAAAGAAACACATTTGGAAAATAGCAAGCAATGTGTGAAGAGATCAATAGATTTTGATTTTAGGGGAAAAGGAAGGGAATATAAAAAATTATGTCATAGAAAATTATAAAATTTGGTTCATAATCTTAAAGTTTTCCCTTCATTCATTAAATCTTGTGAAAAATTTGGATATTTATTTGATTGTTTACTGAAAAAATAGTTTTGGGTATTGATTGTTCATACAGAGAAATTTTATCAATGATGCAATTTATTTGGTAAACAATGGGCAGGAAGGACTTCGTTTATCATGTGTTGTTAGGTATTTTCGTATAAGTTATCTACAAAAATTTTCTTAGGTAGAAGGTTTGCTGCAAAGAGATACAAGAAAAGCCACAGGCCAAGTTTCAATTCAAAATAATACTCTCTTTTAATTTCATACATGACCTAGGACTTAAACAGGATTTACTTGGAACAACTCGCCATGCGTAAGAAGTAACTTACATTTCAAGACAAAAAATACAAAGTAAAGGTATGACCAAATATTTAAAAAACAGCTAACAAGACCTATTCACTTGACTTTACATAGTTTGTATATATTTTTGCTAACACATTGAAGTACTTTGAAAGGACTATCAACTCTAGGCAAAATTTAGCAAGATATCCAACTAGAAAGAATTCTTCTAAAGATTAATCCACACCAAATCACCTTCCTTACAAGTAGCTGGTTTTCTATGTTTGTTGGCTTACTATTTTGGTACTTTTAAATTTGTTTGAGAAATCAGTCTTGAACATTTTCATGCAACTTCTTTATATATTTTTCTCTGTCCTCAATGTCTCCACTAAAATTATGAGCAGCAATTTTAAGTACTTAACTCTTTCCTCATTATCTCCACTAAAATGATTAGTAGTAAGCAGTAATTCCATGTCAAAAGCATTAATAGGATTTTTGTTTTGAAGGGTAATATGATTTTGACTATACACAACTTTAAATGGACTATAATTGGTAGTTTGGTTAGCAAACCGATAGTACGCAAATTATACTTGAGTTAGAAGGATAACTCCTAGAAAATCACTTAAACTTTAATTAGCAACCTATGCTTGTCCAATTTGAGGATGACAAGTTGAGCTATGTTGAAGGTTAGTTGCAAACATCAACTAAAGGCTGTGCCCAAAATGGATTTTGAACTTCAGTATTTTGATCTAATGTCATAGTCTTTAAAACAATGAAGTTTTGCTATCTCTCAAAGGTAAAAATCTGTCGCATGATAAGCATCTAGACTCTTGCTATAATCCTTTTTGTCTTTGGAAAACTCACAACAATACTCACAGAGACATCTTCCCAGAGTGCCTTAGGAATTGGAAATGACATGTACATCCCAGTATTTTGGCAATTGCTCTTGGCAACGTGACAAGTTTGAAAATTTTGGGAAAGAGAAAATAGGAGCTTTAGTCACCTTCTTTTCAATGAGTTCCAACTCTTTTCAATTTCAAATATCCATGCCTGAACCTTTGTTTAATCCCCATTAAAATGATGCCATTTTTCTGTGTCACCTTTTATATTTTTTATGTTATTGCGAGCTTGTTAAGAATAGCCTTTTCCTCCTTGGTTGGATAGTGTGGTTAAATGTCTCTCTCCCTCAAGGTTAAACCATTCATAAGCTAACCATGCCAAACCCTTCCTCAAAGAATGCAATTTGAGACTTCTAAAAGAAAGTTCTAAGATATGGATGAAACATGTATTTATAAGGAGAGTAAATTAACCAAATTCTTTGAAATGAGGCTGCACAAGCAGTGGACTAATCAGGATCTCATAGAAAATATATGATCACGAGCTTGGTATGTCTGCTTGAAATCTCAATGGGGTACCGTATCTGTGTATGTTCAAAACATGACCTAATTAAGTAGGACATTATAGGGAAAGATATAGAGTACTCTAGTTTACCCTTTTGAGATACTGTACCTTAAATGAACTGAAATTACCAGTCAAAGCGATACAAAACTACAAACTAGCAAATTGGAGATAATACCCCAAGTACACATCATATTTTGTCAAGAACATAAAAGGTGACACAGAATTCTACCATTCTAACAAGCATCACAAGTAGGAAAATGGTAACATCAAGGGAGGACAAAAGTGTTTTCTCTTTTATTTAAAAAAGAAAAGAAAAGAATTACATGTTCCTAAACATAAGAAACTTTACCATCTAACCAAGGCTAGTCAAACAATTCTTAACCAAGGACTACAGACAGACAGGTCAACCACTTCAGTTTCAATTGAAGATAATTCCATGACTCGAGAATTCTTATTGATGATAATAACATGGTCTTTTCCATCATAATTGTGCTCTTTACAGTGTGTTTGTGGGACTTATCAACTTATTTTTTATTGTGGTTGTTAAGCATTGCAATCAACCAAATAAAGCATTTTCAAAAGCAACTTCAATGTAGTTAATGATAAAATTTTCAGCAACATTAATTTAAATAACAATAAGTGCATATCTAGATGTCTAGGATTTTGTAGGGCTTCCTGATGAACTGTCATGGAAAACTAATATCACGAGATTTGTGAAGTCTTACATTGAATTATAAAGAATCTTTTCGATCTTGAATATTTCCAAAACTAAAACAAACAGTATCAACTCTATGATATTTAACCTGCAAGCAGTGATTATTTAACATTTTAATGCAATAGCTAGAACCAAATCCAAAAGTCTAAGTCATGTTATTTGATATATGCAAAATTAGAAATTTACTAAATAAGTAAGAAATTAATGTGATGTAGAATACAGTAGAAAAATAAGGATAAAAAAAGAATAAAAGAATAAACAGGACAAACACTGAGCTTTACCACCTAGAATTTGCCTGTAAGCCTTAGGCATTACCACCTAAGGGTGTTTGGCATCGCCACCAAAAAAAAGGAAAGCCATCATTCTCAAATCATCAAATTAATCTTGTTCAAATTGTATTGCCTTTCATGACTACAAAAAACACCAGTTTAATAGTGTTTAGGGATTACACCAATATAGAAAATGCTTAATCAAATCCCTTAAAACTCTCAACATTAAAACAAAATTCAAAATTTAAATTAAAAAAAAAAATCATTTTGACATTAAAAAAATAAAATCTTAGATGGTTTTAATGCTCCATGCATCATACTCCCTGGTTGGAGAAAACTCGACCTTGAATTTTGAAGTAGAGAAGGATCAGATCTCTAGTAGGTAGTACTTGCCTTAATATAGGAACCACCTCTAGGAGCACGTAGAATAGCAAAGTTTTGCATTCCATCACATCATGAAACTCTTTGGAAATGAAAAAGTCAATGTTTAAAATCAACACAATTTGATTTTGAACCACCATAGTATCCACTTTCTCCACTTCATCAAGTTGTTTATCTTCATGCACCATAGAGGGCTGATTATAGCACATTCAATAAATTCTACTATCACATCATTTGCACCTTCAAAATTTTTGCTCTCTTGTTGAACTTTCACCTCATCAAGCATTGACTCACCAAGAAGTTGAATTAGGTCTACTACACATGGTTGAGGATGTACTAATTGGATAGTTGTTTGCACATGCATCTCCTTTGCATAACCAATTTTTGGTGCCACAACTCTCTCATGTGTGAAGCTTTACCCTCAGGCTTGTGGTGTAGTTTTTGAGTGGATGCCATTATTTTGTCTTACCAGGCATTAATCCTTTTTTTTTTTTTTTTTTTTTTTAGAGAAAGACTTAGACTAAACACACACACAGAGGGGAGTGGGAACCAAGGTTTAATATCACACAACTCACAACATACAAAAGCCAGTAACTCTTGAATGCTGTGTGAAGGCTTTAAACCTGTATAGGGACACACAACTAGGCAATGTGGGATAACCCACTTCTTTTTGCTTTTTTTGATTAGGCATTAATCATAGTGATTACTTGCTCCCCCAATTTTTATGAAATAGGTGAAACATTTTGATTTTCCTTTTTTACACTAGTTAAAAGTGGACTGAGAAGATCCAAGGGAATTTCTTTACTTTCATATATGACCAGAGACATAATTGTTTCCATGGTCAAAACTACAACAGATGAATAGTTGGACCTAATTATTTTTTAGAAAATTTGAAACTTCTCAACAACCAATGCATCACACTCAATGTCCAGCATCACCAAGCATGACTTGACCTTTGCAGCAGTATCAAGAATTGAAACCTCTGTACAACAGCAATTGGACACATGAGAAAATTTTTCAAATGCTGCTAGAATTAGCTGAAATATTTCCTTCATTTGCTCATCATCATTGGGGGTATCTGGTGCTATTATCCTTGTAATCTCAGTAATGCAAGATGCAACTGAAACCTTCACATCCATTTCAGCATGTCTCAAAAGTTCATTGGTGACCAATACCTTCATTGAGGGTAAAAGTGCATCTTGCATTGATTTGGATGGTGCTTGATCCACATTTGCTAACAAATTTATAACTTTATCAATAAGAGGGAGGAGGTCATCAATGGAAGAATAAGGGTTAAGGAGGCTTTTCCCATCCTCCTTAAGATCGATGCTCCTCAAAATCTCTATCAAAGGAAGTCATTTTTAGCTCAAAGAGACAAAATACAAAGACTAAAACTTTACTTGCTGCTAAAAGCTAAAGAACACTAGATGTGCACGGATTGGCTTCTGGGTTTAATGGGCTAATCTCATGTCTTTTTTTGGAAATTGGGCTAATGGGTGGATGTTTTTTTTAGACTAATTTGGATTGGGTGGAGCGTATTGAATGTCCTGATACCAAGTTGATAACAATTTGATGTGGAATGTAATAGGAAAATAAGGATAAAAGAAGAATAAAAGGATAAACAGGAAAAACCCTAGGCTTCACCTCCTAGAATCTGCATGCAAACCCTAGGCATCAGAAACTAAGGGTATTTGGCATCACTACCAAACAAAGTGAAAGTCATCATTCTCAAATCATCGAATTATTCTTATTCAAATTGTATTGCAATTCACCATTACAAGAGCACTAGTTTAATAGGGTTTAGGGATAACACCAATATAGAAAAAGCCTAATCAAATCTCTTAGAACCCTCGAAATTAAAGCCAAATTTAAAATTTAAATTCAAAAACAAAATAATTTTTACATTCAAAAATAAAATCTTAGATAATTTTAATGCTCCCTGCATCATAATGTATCCCTTGAGTCAATCAATATAAATAGTTTGGGGGTTCATCATATAGATGTTCTCCTTTTATAGTTTGACCAAATTAGAAGTTTGTATATTGCTTGTGTCAATCAATATAAATATCATCTGTGGTTCACATTTTAATTGGGAACACAATTGGTCTGTAGATAATGGTAGATATGCTAACACTAGATAAATAATTAATTCTTCAGTCACCAGCTCAAATTTCTTTTCCTTAGATATGAGTCAGAAATACATATTAGTAGTTTATAAGTTCATCTGTACTTTCGTTTTATTAAAATGAGAGAGAGATAAAAGAATTGAATGTGCTATCCTTTTGTTGCATAAAGCATGCAGCAGTTAATTGAAAGGCACAATCTACATCCAGATATTCTTGGCAAAATGGACCAACTCTCTCTTGAGCTACAGGTATGATGTTTTAAAGTTTTTTAGTTGGTGAATAAGTGACATAGTTCGAAAGTCATAAGTCAAAGATTACGTATACTTTAAGATAATAACTCTTGAATCCATAAAAAGTCCCTTTAAATCACAAGGAGGAATTTGAAGTTCACTAGAATGAGTGGAGAAAAAACTTTTTGAAATTCTTATTAATAAAATTCTAAATTACCTTGGAGGCTACCATGCATATAAATAGGAAAATAAATCATAGGGAGGCTAGTAGACCCTAAAACACCCAAATTTGCGTCAAGCAAAAAATGAGGCTAGAAATATGAAAAATCACCAAAATTATAAAATCAAATCCTACATACCCTAAAAAACTTTCCAAAACAAATGGGATGTTATTCTGAATTCTTAATTGAAAGTTTTTAACCAAAAAAAAAAAAAAAAAAACCAACTAGCCATAAATAGCAAAAATGACTAAATGAATGCCTAAATGGAAGAATTTTTTTGAAAAGTGGCATAGGTCATGGCCATAACTTAAAATTACCATACAACTACAATGAAGTCTTAGTCCCAAAAATTTTAGGTTCAATTATGGATTCTTAACAGTTTAGTCAACCACAAGTATTTTCCCTTTATTCTATTTTGTCCGAATCCATAGTCTTTGTTACTTCCTTACTTAATAAGTATACTTCTATTAATGTGTTTTTTTTTGTCTTCCTCTACCTTTTTTTCATTACCTTAACTTGAATCAACTTGCTCTTTCTTACAGGTGCATTAATTGCTCTCCTCTAAATATGACCACCCCTAACTTTAAGCAAATATCCTTATTTTTAATCTTATCTTTACGTGTATTTTCTTCTATACATCTTAAAATTCTTATTTCCAATGTTTTCATTTGAACGTTGATGCACGTAATTCTATCATAGTCATAATGAAACGTGACATGATTACTTCTTAATCTGATATCTCATGAAATTTTCATGAAAATTTTGAAACTTACATTTTATTGAAAATTGTACCACCATAAGAAAAGCTAAGTATTTTTTTGGAACACTTAGAGAACTAGCATTCGGGATGCATACAAGTCTCTATTTTACATCCTCAAACACCATTTTATCTATTTTACCAACCTATTTAACAACTCACCCAACATCTAAGTTCTTATTTTTACATACAACCCAATAAAATAATATAAACTACAAAACAAATACTATAAAAAACTATTGATTTGTCTCCCATCTCTTCATCTCTATCTCTCTCTTCAACAACCAAACTCACTGAAACACCAGCACACCAAACCAACCACCAAGAAACACCAAACCAACCAAACAACAACAACAACAACACCACCACCACCATCACCTCTGAAACACTATTGAAACACCAAACCAAACCCCCAAACCCACCATTGGAACACCAAACTAAAATCCTAACCCAGCCAAATCCGAACCCACAAAACAAATCACAGCCAAAATACCCATCACTTGCAACCAATCTCAAATACCCACCGCCACCACAGCCTCACCTGCAACCGATTCAACCTAAGCCTCAACCGATTCAACCCAACCGATTCTAGCCTTATCCACCGAAGCCTTAGCCATTGAAACCTCTAATCAACCACCCAAGCCCCAATCTGATCTCCACAACTCCACGACTCCACCACTCTCCACATCAACCACCACTGGAACTGAAACCTAAACGATCGAAGACGGAGAGACAAAACTGAAACCCAAACCAGATCTCCAACGTGACCCATGCCCAAGAACAAAATGCATACCCAAGAACAAACGACCGAAACAAAACATGATCCATACCTAGGAACAAAACCCACGGCTCAAACCCGATCTCCACCGTGACCCATACTCAAGAACAAAACGCATACCCAAGAACAAATGACCAGAACTGAAACCCAAACATGATTCAACCCAACCAAAAACAGCCGAGAAAGAGATAGAGGAGAGAAAAAAAAATCAAATATAGAGAAAAGAGGGAGAGACAGAGAAAGAGAGAGATAGATAGAGGAGTGGAGATAGAAAAAAAAGAGGGAGAGAGAGAATAAAATATTACATTTTTAAGTTTACGGCTGTAAACAGTGGGTTGTATATGTAGAAACTTACTGTTCATAGATGGTATAATTTTTTACATATACCAACCTGGATGGAGCATGTTTTTAGTGGTTTTGGTTGTAAAATAGCAATTGGGGGGGTGTTTACACCCCAAATGCTAGTGCTTTTAGAGGACTACTTGTAGGTCTCTCGGAATGATGACCCTAACATTTCGGCCAACCCTAAAAATTACTTATAGAAGGCAGGATTGGAACTGCTTACATGTTGATAATATAAATGGCGCTCACATCTTATAACACAAATCTTCATGAACGGCAGTCCTTTATGTTAGCTTGAGAAAAGTACCTACCCTACACCATGTTGAGAAAGGAAATTGAAGAGAAGACACATGAACTGGGGTATTATAACTACTTTGCTATCAACTTGTTACAGTAAAGACATGCACATAGCCACATACCATAAATACCAAAAATGATTAAATGATTAAATGATTTCCTAAACAAAGGAATTTACCGTAAAAGTAGTGTAGATCTGGTCATAACTTAAAATTACCATAAATAGCAAAAATGATTTAAACCTCTCAAGTTTCTTCCAATGTTTTCATCTTAACGTTAATGCAGGTGATTTTATCATTGTCATAAGGAAACATGACTCTGAATCTTTCTCATGAAATTTTCATGAATACTTTGAAAATTACATTTGATTGAAAATCCTACCACCATAAGAAATGCTATGTTTTTTGGAACTACTTAGAAGACTACTTGTAGCTCTCCCAGAATGATGAACCTAAAATTTAGGTCTGCCCTAAAAATTTCTTATTTAAGGCACGAAATGCTTACATATTTTAGAACCATTGTTATATTAAAAGTGCTCTGTACAAATCACATTACAAAAATCTTCATGAATGGCAATTAATTATGTTAGCTTGAGAACGGTGCCTCCTACGCCATGTGGAGCAAGGAAATTGAGGACAAGACACATGAACTGAGGTATTATAATTAGGTCACTATCATCTTGTTACTTTAAAGACATGTATATACCACAATAAATTAATGTTGAGAAATGTTTACACCTAACAGGAAGATGAAGGGAGAAGAGCTTCTTGGAATGGATATAGAAGAATTACAGAAACTAGAGAAAGTGCTTGAAGTAGGCCTGAGCCGTGTTACAGAAACAAAGGCACATCTCTCTTTTTTATCTCTGTTTGCCGGCATTATAATGGAGTGTTGAAATTTATGTACTCTCTAAATGTAAAAAACTGTCTTTCAGGATGAAAGATTTCTGGAAGAGATCACTGCACTTCAGCAAAAGGTCATGTTCCAAACTTTAAATCCTTGCAAGACATTTCATACAATTATTATAATGTTTGCAAGACAGTTCCAGAACAGATCAGTGCCCTTAAGCAAAAGGTCATATGGTTTCAATGAAAAGCATCTTCGTACTTTAGTGAGGATCCGCTCCATAATGATATCATGGTAAAATATTGAAATATTAGGTGGCAAGAAAAAACTAAGAGAAGTTGAAAGAACACAAGGAATTAAGGTGGTTTTGTCTTAGAGGTCTACGTTAACAGCAGAAAGTCTTAAACAAATCTTTATTATTGAATTATGTGTATAATAGTGTACTTATTTGAGGGAATATGTAGTAGACTAACTCTGTGTTAACCCTAGGATTACAGTAATATAGTTAGGACTGTACAATTAGGACTACTATAATGTAATAAGCTTAAACTCTAAATCCATATCTTTAGCAAATGTCAGAAAATAACTGTAAAACTTTGTCATAATGTTAATGCAAGTTGGTGCAAATTCATAAAAATCGTGGTTTTTTGTGCACTGGCTAGCTCAATGGGTAGAGAAAGGAGGAGTTCACATGGCTAACAAGAAGTAACAAGTAACAACCACCATTGAACCTTTTGTTGAAACCATTGTCAACATAAATTCAGAACTGAATGTTGTATTGTTTATCCTATCACCTGTCCTATATCAATTTTGTCCCCCCAAAAAAACGTATCGATTTCTTATATAAGAAGTTAGGTAAATATGCCATAGTAATTAAATTATATTTTGTATTTAAGGCTAAGAAGTCTTAGTAGTGGCTCTCTGCTCATCTTATTCTTTTAATGCAGGGAGCCCAACTGATGGAAGAAAACCAACGATTAAAACAGGTAATAGGTCTGTTTTTTAAGAAAAAAATCTTCCTCCTCTGTCCTCTCTTCCTATCTCAGTTATAAAAAATGTCTCTTCCGCAGATGGAGAATCTGTTTAGCACTCAAACGCATGTACTTGAACAAGGTCAGTCATCTGAGTCAATTACCAATATTTGCAACTCATCTGAACCTCAAGACAATGACAGTTCAGACATATCTCTCAAGTTGGGGTAAGTTTGTGAAATTCTTAAATTTTTTTAATTTTTCTGGAGAAGTATGAAATAATATTCAGGATTCAATCAAAGGAAATTTGCATCAAACCTCAATATTTAGGGGCCATATAGCATAGAGTTGTAGTTTCAATAGAGGAACTTGACCAAACAGATAAATTTGTCCTTAGGTTTAGTTATTTCTCTGGATTTAGCATTACAATATGTACTATATTCTAATTTATAGTTCTATATGGGCTTATCTGGTACTGAAGGATAAATTTGTTGGTGAAATTAATGGTTGCAACCACAGGTTGATCTCACTTTCAACTCATCAATGAGCAATGTTTCTGTTTGTGTAGCAACTTAACTATCATCATTGACTGCATGCCTAGAAATGCATGCTGCTACTATAGAGAAACTCTTTGCCTTAGTGCATCTTTCTATGTCTTGCAGGCTACCTTTTCCTAAATGAATTTGAAGTATAGTGAAGATCAAGAAGCATACATGGATTCTCTTTTCTCAAATACAAAAGAAAAAAGGCCATGGCTAAGTAAAATACAAATCCTAGCTCAGAGTTGTAATTAATTTTTTGTAAGACCAATTTGTTTCCTCCAGCTGATTCTAAGAGTCTGCATGTGTATATGGTAAATTTTGGATGCTTAATCATTTTTATGGATGAATCAAAGGTCAATTTGTTACAATGGAAAATGAAGTAGAGGGTGTTGGAAAAGGTCGAGTGTAGGTTTGAGACTGATGGCAAGTCATACTATTGATAAATTGATTCACAATTCTGCAATAGGTTTTGTTTATCTTTGCGTGATTGCCAATATTACATATTTGCCGCAACATTTCTTTATCAAGAATGGTGCTTTTGAGTACACTTGTTTTAAGCCTTAAGGTCTAAAAATGTTTTCAAGTCAATCTTGCTTGCAATAAGACTTCTGTGAGCTTCCTTTGATTTTGCAATCCAGATTCTTACACCAACTTGAGAAGAGTGATATCATAATTCATAATATTAATTTGCTCCCACTGTTTTCTTTTTTAGTTTTGTTTTTTATTTTGAATTTTGAATTTTTCTAGGTTGGATTGTTCTATTTCCTAGTCTTCCTTGGCAACTCAAGATTAGCACTTCACAGGTTTCATCCATATTTAACTAGATCTTGTCTTGGCTCTCTCTCTCTCTCTCTCTCTCTCTCTCTCTCTCTCTCTCTCTCTCTCTCTCTCTCTCTATATATATATATATATATATATAATAAAGCAAGATTTTAAATTATATGTTTTTTGTTGTTGTCAAAACTGCATCATGTGAATATAAATTCGGTATTCACCGCTCACCATGAAGCAAAATCATCAAAAAACTTTTAAAATCTTAGGGCCAGTAAAGACGAATAAATCAGATGTCATTCCTTTCTTTTCTTTTCTTTTTAACTTTTTTTTTTTTTTTATCGTTTTGTTTTGGGGGTGCTAGAACTCTTCTAGTAATTGATTATCTCCTAGATGTGTGTATGACTCTTCAAGCAAGCAATTGATTAATCAATTGTGAATGACTCTTTTTAGTCCCTTTTTCTCACTTTACTAAAAATAGCAACCAATAGCATACTCAATAATTTTCATGTGTTTCTACTTTCTTTTTCACGTGTTTTCACTTTTTGGAGAAGTGATATTTATTTTTAGTGTTTTAATGCTAGTAAGTTTACAACTGTAAATCTCACCAAACATATTTATTTTTGGGTATAACAAGAAAACATGAACATATTTAACATCAAATTAGTTTTTTTTTTTTTTTTTTTTTTTTGATAATCTTAACATCAAATTAGTTGAGTGAGACCTCTTAAAACTAAAGGTCAACAATTTTAGGAACTTGATCAAGACCAGACTTGAATAAAATAAAAATTTTCCCAATATCCAATATTGGACTTTAAACTAAATTAATCAAAGTAGGTATTAAACTTAAAAGATTTTTATAAAATCATCAAGACTTTAAGCTAAATTAATCAAAGTAGGTATTGAACTTAATAGATTTTTATAGAAATTGTACTCTTGAGTAGAACAAGTGAAAGGAGTGCTGGGCCAATTTATCCCACGTATAAGGACAACATATGTGGAGCATATCACTAGGTGCCATTTTTGTGTCTGAAAAAGTACCTGGACCATTTTGTGGTCCATTTTTATTTAAGTCATGGGCCCGCTTCTTCAAAAAATAAGAAAAGTCACGGCCTCAAAAATCCAGTTCCTTTATCTCTTCTCTTGTTTGAAAAAGTTTAGATGTTGACTTCTCCATTTGTCTTTTATTGGAACTAAATCTAATATTTTACTAATTTGATTCCAATTTATATAATACACCCGTTTCAACATTTTCGTTATTTTTTCACTCTTTCGATTTGGAAAATGTATCATTTTACTCTCTTGGCCTGGGATTTCTCCATTATTATTATTATTTTATAAATGGGTTTTCTCCATTATATTAAATTATATATAATGAAGAAAACAAATTGACACCTTCCAAAACATAGGGTTACAAAGTAAATTCTACCAAACAGAAATAAAGTAGAGCTTTATCTTTTTCTATCTTTCTCTTTGTACGTTTTAGATGATATAAATGAAATTTCCATTTTGATATGTTTAGTCGTTTGTTGGTTTTCTTTTTACATTTTTTGGGCCTAAAACTTAAGTAATTTTTTTTAACATATCAAAGGATATTATCAAACATTTAAATCTCCTAATTTTTACAAGATGTGCCATTAAATTATAAAACCTTTTGCAAAGAGCATTGTAGCTCAATTGACAAATACTCTTCTTCCAACTATCGAATTATAAAAATAAAAATAAAATGATAAAACCATTTGTCTAAACCTATTATGGTCAAATAATTAGCATCAACACATTAAAAAAGAAAAAGAAAAAGGAACAATACATTTTAAGTTTTCATTAGTAATGATTCAAGGATATTGACAAAAGAGTGAGCAAATGTCATTTTAACCCAATCACATTTATTAGGGCCTTAAAATCTCTTAATTTTGCCTAATTGCCCTTTTTAAAGGATAATTACAACAATAATTGAGAAATCATTAATATTTGATAATTAAATTAATCAAGTGCATGCAACCTTGCAATTATTTATAGTTCAATTGAATAGGATTATGACACGTCCCCGATTTTAAATTGAATACTCATGGTACCAATTAAAATCAATTGTTAATAATCACACGTGATCAGACTCAACTTTGTGGATATATCTTAGTTGTAAAAACTTGATTTCATGATATCTTTTAATCCAATGGTTTCGATCGGAGCCTGTGACACATAGTTTTGATTATTAAGATTTTAAAATTTGTTTTAAATGAAGTAAATGAAATTACAGTCAAAAGTTACGATTACCTTCAGGATGTAAAATTACCCTTTTGTCTCCAGATGAGGTTAAATACAGGTTGTAAAATTAGGTGTCTACAAAAGTGTAAGAACAAAACCCTTGTTTTTTTTTCTCATTATTACTTGAGATAATTGCTAGCATAAACATGTTCATTATAATTTATAAATGTCCAACCCTAATGAAATTGTGATTCTATTTAAATAAATATAAATAACCATATACTTTATTAAATAAATTATATACTTTAAAATAATAATTTTATTTATAGATATCTAAAAATTTTAACTAAGATTTAGGATGTTATAAGTCATGCTACTTTGCCATTTCATATATATAAGATTTTTTTGATAAAATTTGTATGGATTAAAAAAAATAAAGAAAGAAATATTCAAGATTTAAAAAAAAAATTGGGTTACCCTCCCCACCCCCACCCTGGATCCTTTGATCCTCTACCACTATATCCACCTATGATATTGTCCAATTACAATTTCTTTTTATAATCTTTCAATTATTACATTTTACCCATAGGATGACTAAAATGAAATCAACTGATTCCCAACCAAATTAGAGTTTTAGAGTATATAATTAAACGACAGTTTTTCAATTTCTTTAGAACTCTCTAGTCTCATGCCTTTGCAAAGCAATTTCATGAAAATGAAAATCACTCTACATTCAATTTTTAAAAGGAATGTGGAACAAGGGTAACATTGAATTAATTGCTATTATTGTTCTTTTTTTTTTTTTTTTTTTAAGAAACAACATTGAATAATTAAGTTAACACAAGCATTGGTTCAAGGATGAAACTAAAACCTACAAATTATTTTGAAACAATATTAATTTGTTCTTAAATTTATTTAGCCTCCTTTTCATATAAAATAAAAAAGAAAAACTTTTCTTTTTATCTCTATCTTTAAATAGCCTTGTCTTGAACTTTATTTTAGTCTAGTTTTCAAATTAAACCGCTCACCACGTAAGTAGATTTTTTTTTTTTTTTTTTCATACATGATTTGAATTCAAGTTCTCCTCTATGAAAGAATTGGGTAATATTACCTATTCACAAGGCTCTTGGCCTAGCTTTTTAGAAGACTAAATACAAAATGCATCATCTAATCTTAACTAGTTTTAAATTTTGTTCTAATATAGTTTTAATTTTTCTTTTTCAATTCAGTCATTTAAATTATATATGTTTTCAATGTAATCCTTGCAAAAAATGACATAATTTTGCTGTTGGAGAGAGATAGGACTTAACGGTGCAATTGGATGGGGATAGATGGAAAAACTAGATTCAAATGTAAATAAAGGAACTTATAATTTAACTTTTATAATGGTTGTGTTCATCTTGAAATTACGATGTAACATTAAAAAGAATTAAGAAAATATCTTTAATACATAATTTATGATAATAATAAATTCAATGTTAAAATTAAGTTAGTGTGGTTCCATGCTACACAACAGTTTTTTTTTTTTTTGGATTGAGAAACAACAGTTTTGATAGTTATGTGGGCTATGTAAGGGTACACCCCTATTTACCAACAAAAAAAAGGGTGCACCCCTTGCTCAGATTTTATTTTATTTTTCCATCTTTTATTGTTTGAGTAAGTGCAGTTTTATTCACAAAAAAAGGAAAAAGAAAAAGAAAAAAAGCAAGTGCAGTTTGATTTTTTATATTTTTGATCTGATACTTTGGTTAAACTTCTATCAAAGACAATATTCCTCTTCCGTACAATAATACGCGGCTTTCATTTTATTTCTCTTTACCATTCCGAAATCCGTAACATTTACTTTATTGGTTGGGTAATTTATTTTTGTACTATTCTCTACCTACATGTCTCTTTTCTTCTCTCTCTCTCTCTCTCAACTTTCTATGCAAATAGTTTCTATTTCTGGAATACCAGGTTGGGCTAATAATTTGGATAGAAGTAGAAATTTGAAGTAAAGGGTCTGATAACCTACGCAGCAAAAAAAAAAAAAAAAAAAAGGATCTGATAACCAATTATCTGGGAAAATGACGAGGAGGAAAATTCAGATTAAGAAGATTGACAACACGACGGCAAGGCAGGTGACATTCTCAAAGAGGAGGAGAGGACTTTTTAAGAAAGCTTTAGAGCTCTCTACTCTCTGCGATGCTGAAATTGGTCTCATGGTCTTTTCTGCGACAGGAAAGCTCTTTGAATACGCCAGCTCAAGGTTTCAATCACTTTCTCACACGTCTTTCAACTTATAGAAAAACCCTTTTTATTTTCTCATTTTTTTGACTAGAGAGAGAAACCCTTTTTTCTATCTATAGAAAAATATGTCATTGTCCATTCCTTGATCGCTTTGTTCATGCATTCACTATGATTTTATGATTTATAATGTGTGTGTGTGTGAGAGAGTGAGAGACCCAACTGCTCAAAATAAAGATCCTTAAGAAAAATACTGAACAAACCGAATAAGTGATTTCAAAAATAGTACTATGTAACATCTAATCAAGAAAAGATAAAGTACTGCAAAATCTTAATGGTTTCTTTCTAAAGAAAAGGGGAAGGAAAAAGAAAGAAAGAAAGAAAGAAAAAAAAAAAAAAAAAAAAAAGGAAAGAAAAATAAATAGTTTTTTTTATGTATCATAACTATTCAACTAACTCATTTCATAAATAAAATAGATTTTCATAACATAAATTAAGTTTAACTCTCAACACCTCCTCTTAAACTTAATTTTTGATCACCACAAATTAGGCTTGCATATTGTAGAAGGTGTCACAGTTTAGTGGCTTGGTGAAGATATTTGCGCCCTAATCATGTGACTTCACAAACTCAAGTGGAATTTTTTTTCTAGCAATACATCCTCAAATAAAATGATACTAGGTGTCAATGCGCTTGCTTCGGTCAAGAAAGACTAGGTTCTTTACAAGAGCCAATGTTAACTTAATGTCCACAAATTTGTAGCTTTTTCTTGCAACATTTGCAACTCCTTCAACAAATTTCTAAGCCAAATTGCATGACAAACACTAGAGGTAGTAGCAACATACAGTCACAATTGGTTGCTTCTTGGATGTCCATGCAAATGCAATATCACCCATATAGAATACAAACCCACTAGCACTCTTTCTATCATCGGTGTCCCCAGCCCAATCACTATTGCTATAGCCAACAAGTTTAAACTCTTTCGAGGGTGAATATAATAGTCCAAAATTTAGTGTACCTTTCATATAGCGAAGAATTCTCTTGGCTGTCATCAAATGATTAATGGTTGGTACTTCTATGTTGCTACTAAAAAGTCCAACGCCAAAGAGAATGTTCGGTCTTGTGCATATTAGGTACCTCAGACTTCCAACCAAAATCTTGAAGAATGTTTGATTTACCCTCTCTCTATCGTCATGCTTTGACAACTTCACTCCAGATTCCACAGGAGTACTAACTAGTTTGTAATTTGACATCTAAAATTTCTTGACGATCTTCTGTTAGGAATCTCATATTTGTTCTAATATCCTAATACTTCTTATATTTCCATCCCTTCAATTAGTATTTAGTCCCAAGATAGGATTGAGTTAGTCCTAAGAAACTAACATGCATGTGTGCAATGCACATGACAAGTATTGATTGGGTTAAGTGTGATTATGTGAGTCATGTGTAAACAATAACACATGTCAGTGTCTTGGAGGAAGTTGAAGCATAAGGATGCAACTAAGATTGTAGCCAAACTTGGTCATTCTCTTTAAATGATAGAATATTTAGTTCCTATACAAATATAATCACAATAAATATCTAATGCTAAAATATAGTTCTATACACAAGCACTATCATAATAAATGCTAGTTAATAACTATCATAATTTTCATATTTCATATTTACATTATAAATAGAAAATAAGATAGAGAAAAAATATCATATATATTTTCATGTGCATTTTAGAGAATTTTAACTTTTGGTTGACCTCATAAAATTTTATCACATAAGTTTTTGAGTCCTTACAATTCTAACGTCATTATTGTAATTTATATTTTTATTTGATTTTAAATTCTATTCTACATTAAAATCCTTCATTAGAATCATGCCACATTATATTTTATTTAAATGATAGAATAAATAGTTCCATATACAAACGTGATCATAGCAAATTCCTATTAATAATTGTCTAGATTATTAAATTTCGTAATTGGAAAAAAAAAAAAAAGATAAAAGAAAATCATATTTTTTTAAAAGATGATAAAGGAAGATTTGCATTTATTACCGAAAATATATACTGAAATCCAAATTCACTAAAAGTTGGGTTACTTGTATATAGGCAACCCACAAATTTTCCTTTCAAAAAAAAAAAAAAATACCCACAATTTTAAGAGCCTATATTAATAGCATTAGATATGCCTAAACATCGTACCTGAAAGGATGTCCTAATGAAAGTATCTCAATTTTTTTTTTTTTAATTTCATTTTTTTTTTTGCTTTAATTATTATATTGAAGAGACATTTAGGGTTTAATGATAAAATAAAATTATCATTTTTTGCTTGAAATCAAATTAAGTTTTTTGTGCCACATAAGGTTGAAGTCATCTTATATGAAATCATACAGGGTGCTCCATTATTTTGTAAATTGGCATGATATATCATATATCATATAAGGGTGCTCCATCACGTTCTAATGTGTGCATTACCTGTCATGTGAAGTACAACATTAGGGAGTAAGAAACTTTAGTTTGTTAGGTTCTCAAAAAGAAAATAAAAAGCAAAAAATAATTTGTTAGTATTGTTCACTCAAATTTGGGGAAATAGAATTAACTTTAAACTCCATTTTTGAATTTCCATGCTTAATACCCATAAGGAAGGAAAAAATAACACATTTAGAAAATAGCAAGAAATGTGAGAAGAGATCAATAGATTTTGGTTTTAGGGGGGAAAAAAAGGAAGAGAGAATATAAAAAAATTATATGTAATAGAAAATTAGAAGATTTGGTTCACAATCTTAAAGTTTCCCCTTCATTCATTAAATCTTATGAAAAATTTGGATATTTATTTGATTGTTTACTGAAAAAATAGTTTTGGGTATTGATTGTTCATATAGAGAAATTTTATCAATAATGCAATTTTTTTGGTAAACAATGAGCAGGAAGGACTTCGTTTATCCTGTGTTGTTAGGTATTTTCGGATAAGTTGTCTACAAAAATTTTCTTAGGTAGAAGGTTTGATGCAAAGAGATATAAGAAAAGCCAAAGGCCAATTTTCAATTCAAAATAATACTCTCTTTTAATTTCATTCATGATCTAGGACTTAAACAGTATTTACTTGGAACAACTCTCCATGCATAAGAAATAACTTACATTTCAATACAAACTATCCAAAGTAAAGGTTTAACCAAATATTTAAAAAACAGCTAACAAGACCTACTCACTTGACTTTATATAGTTTGTATATATTTTTGCTAAAACATTGAAGTACTTTGAAAGGACTATCAACTCTAGGCAAAAGTCAAGATATCCGACTAGAAAGCATTCTCCTCAAGATGAATCCCCACCAAATCACCTTCCTTACAAGCTGCTGGTTTTCTATGTTTGTTGGCTTACTTTTTTTTTACTTTTGAATTTGTTTGAGAAATCAGTCTTGAACATTTTCATGCAACTTCTTTATATTTTTTACTCTGTCCTTAATGTCTCCACTAAAATTATGAGTAGCAATTTTATATACTTAACTCTTTCCTCATTATCTCCACTACAATGATTAGTAGTAAGCAGTAATTTCATGTCAATAGCATTAATAGGATTTTTCTTTTGAAGGGTAATAGGATTTCGACTATACACAACTTTAAATGGACTGTAATTGGTAGTTTGGCTAGCAAACCGATTGTAAGCAATTCAACTTGAGTTAGAAGGATAACTCTCAGAAAATCACTTAAACTTTAATTGGTAGATAGAAGGTAGTTTTTCCATGTCACCTTTTATATTTTTCATTGCGAGCTTGTTAGGAATAACCTTTTCCTCCTTGGTTGGATAGTGTGGTCAAATGTCTCTCTCCTCCAAGGTTAAACCCTTCATAAGCTAACCACGCCAAACCCTCCCTCAAAGATTGCAATTTGAGAATTCAAAAGGAAAGTTCTACAATATGGATGAAGCATTTATTTATAAGGAGAGTACATAACCAAATTCTTTGAAATGAGGCTGCACAATCAGTGGACAAGTCAGGATCTCATAGAAAATATATGTTCACGAGCATGGTATGTCTGCTTGAAATCTCAATGGGGGTACTGTAGCTGTGTATGTTCAAAACAAGACCTATGTAGGACATCATAGGGAAAGATATAGAGTACTCTAGTTTGGCCTTTTGAGATACGGTACTTAAAATGAACTGAAATGACCATTCAGTGATACAAAACCACAAACTGGCAAATTGGAGATCTTACCCCTAGTATCACATCAAAGGTGACACAGAATTCTACCATTCTAACAAGCATTACAGATAGGAAAATGGTAACATCAAGAGAGGACAAAATTGTTTTCTCGTTTATTTTAAAAATGAAAGAAAGAATTACGTTTACATGTTCCTAAATATAAGAGACTTTACCATCTAAGCAAGGCTAGTTACACAATTCTTAATGAAGGACTACAGACGGACAGGATGACCACTTAAGTTTCAATTGATGATAATTCCATGACTGGAATGATGAACACGATCAAATGTTGGAATAACCTAGCTGTGAAGATGTCTGATTGGCAGGACTAGCTTTAGTAAGCCAACAAGTAGAAAGAATAAGATTAGGAAGACATACTCATGCGAAATGATGTCATGACTGACTTGACATTGAATAAGAATCTCTAATTACTAATTAAAGTGCATCATGCATTGATTTGTTCGATGCAAGATCCACATTTTCTAACTAATTTTTGACTTTCTAAATAAGAGTGAGAAGGTTATCAATTGAGGAATAAGAGTTAAGGAGGCTTTTCTCAATTCCCATCCTCCTTAAGCTGCTTCTCAAAGTCTTTATCAAAGGAAGTCATTTTTAACCACAAAATACAAAGACTGAAACTCTACTCGTTGCTAAAAGCTAAAGAACTTGATATGCGCGGGTTGGCTTTTGGGTTTAATGGGCTAATCTCACTTCTTCTTCTTTTGAAAATTGGGCTAATGGGTGTAGGGTTTTTTTTTTTCCTTTTCTTTTTGGGCGGATTTGAATTGGGTGGAGGGGATCAAACATTCTTATACCAAGTTGATGTAGAATAAAATAGGAAAATAAAGATAAAAGGTGAATAAAAGGATAAACAGGACAAACATTAGGCTCCACCTTCTAAAATCTGCTTGCAAGCCCTAGGCGTCACCACCTAACGGTATTTGGCACCACTACCAAACAAAAAGAAAGTCATCACTCTCAAATCATCAAATTATTCTAATTCTTATTGTATTGCCTTTCATGATTATAAGAGCACTAGTTTAATAGGGTTTAGGGATTGCACCAATATAGAAAAATGCCTAGTCAAATCAGTTAAAACCCTCAACATTAAAACTCAATTTAAAATTTAAAGTTAAAAAAGAAAAATTTACACTCAAAAATAAAATCTTAGATAATTTTAATGCTCCCTGCGTCATAATGTACCCCTTGTGTCAATCAATATAAATAATTTAAGGGTTCATATTGATGTTCACCCTTATAGTTTGACCAAATTAGAAGTTTGCACATAGTTTGTGCCAATCAATATAAATATCACTTGTGCTTCATATTTTAATTGAGAACACAATTGGCTTGCAGACAATGGTAGATATGCGGTATGCTAGCATGAGATAAATAATTAATTCTTTAGTTTCCAGCTCAAGTTTTATTTCCTTAGATATGAGTCAGAAATACATACTAGTAGTTTATAAGTTTGTCCGCACTTTCAATTTACTAAAATGAGAGACAGATAAAAGAATTGAATGTGTTATCCTTTTGTTGTCTGAAGTATGCAGCAAGTCATTGAAAGGCATAATCTACGTCCAGCGAATCTTGGCAAAATGAACCAACTGTCTCTTGAGTTACAGGTATGATGTTTTGAAGTTTTTTAGTTAGGTAAATAAGTGAGGTGGAAAATCATAAGAAAAAGATTACATCTACTTTGAGATAATAACTCTTGAATCCATAAGCGGTTCCTTTAATTCACAAGGAGAAATACAACGTCCACCAAATGAAATGGAGAAAAAACTTTTAGAAGTTTATATTAACGAAATTCTGACTTTACTTGGAGGCTACCATGCATATAAGTGGGAAAAGAAATCCTAGAGAGGCTAGTAGACCATAAAACACCCGTTCAGCCAAAAATGAGGCTAGAGATATGAAAAATCGTCAAAAACATGAAAATTATAAAATTTACAAAATCAAATCCTACAAACCTTAGGAAACATTTCAAAACAAATGGGATCTTATTTTGAATTCTAAATTGAAAGTTAAAAAAACTTTCCATAAATAGCAAAAATTACTAAACGAATGCCTAAATGGAGGAATTTGTCCAAAAAGTGGCATAGGTCACGGCCATAACTTAAAATTACCATACAACAGCAGTGAAGTCTTAGTTCCAAAAATTTTTAGTGTCAATTATGAATTCTCTATAGTTTAGTCAGCCACATGTATTTTTCCTTAATTCTATTCTCTCCGAATTTATAGTCTTCGTTACTTCCTTACTTGACAAGTCCTTTTAATTACTTCTACTAATGTTTTTTTGTTTTGTTTTTGTTTTTTTTTTCGTCGTCCTCTACCCTTTTTCATTACCTCAACTTCTTCTTTCTTACTGGTGTATTAATCGCTCTCTTCTAAACATGACCACCTCTAACTTTATCAATAGGGTCACCCCTAACTTCATGCAAATTTCCTTATTTTAAATTATATCTTTACGTTTATTTTCATCTATCCATCTAAATATTCTTTTTTCCAATGTTTTCATTTTAATGTTGATACACAATTTTATCATTGTCATAAGGAAACATGACAGGATTATTTCTTAATCTGATAGCTCATGAAATTTTCATGGAAATTTTGAGACTTTCATTTTATTGAAAATCGTACCACCATAAGAAAAGCTAGGTATCATTTTTTAGAACACTTAGAGGACTTGTTGTGGCCCTAACATTTCGGCAACCTAAAAATTTCTTATTGAAGGCAGGATTGGAATTGCTTACATATTTTAGAACCATTGATAAAATAAAAGGTGCTCACATCTTACAGTCATTGCTATCAACTTGTTTACAGTAAAGCACATACCATAAATACCAAAAATGATTAAATAATTAAATGATTGCCTAAATGAAGGAATTTACCTGAAAAGTACTGTAGATCTTGGTCATAACTTAAACTTACCATAAATGATAAAAATGATATGTAACTCTCAAAGTTTTTTCCAATGTTTTCATCTTAAAGTTAATGCAGGTAATTTTATCATTGTCAGAAGGAAACATGACTCTGGATTATTTCTTGATGCACTTTCTCATGAAATTTTCATGAAAACTTTGAAATTTGCATTTTATTGAAAATCTTACTGCCGTAAATAAGCAGAAATTAAATAACAAGTACTCACAAAGAACACAAGAATTTATGTGGTTTGACAAACTACCTACCTTCACGGCAATGACGGAGAAATTTCACAATAAAAATAGAGAGATACAATAGTGCACAATAACACTCTCTAGAAACCCAAATCCCAATACACCCTAACTCTCTCTCACCCACAAGACAAGAAAACTCTATTCTTCTTCTTATGCAGCTGCTGCTAGGTTTTAGGGATTGTCTCTTGTAATTGCCACACACTAGCACTTATATATTGCAATGCTTAAGTCGGCAATGTAGGATTCCTTGTATCAATTGTATTCGGTCAACTACTGTGATCGACTTAGACTTGTGGTTTCCTATTACAAGTTGTATTTGGTTTACTTGTAATTGACTTGGGCTTGTGGCAATTCAAGCCACACACGTGGGCCCACTTCAACATATCTCCACCTTGGCTTGAATTGATCAAGCCCTCCATCGCCTCCATCTTAGACCTTAAGGGCTCAAAAGTTGCAAACACCAATTATGTTCAAGCAGCTCTTGAACTTTTTTGTTTAAACTGGCTTTGTTAACATACTAGGTTCATTCTATACCTCTTTTTGTGAGTAATCCTTAGCCACTAACCGTGCGTTGAATTATTCACCTTCAATTTCTGATAATGCTTCTTTCTTGCAATATACCCACTTGCAACCAATAGCCTTCTTTCCCTTGGACAATTTCAATGATTCCCAAGTCTTATTCTTTTATAGTGACCCCATCTCTTCTACATCCCTATAAGACAATGGATCTCCACTACTGGTTATGAGAGCAAAGCTAACCATATCTTCAAAGCCATATCTTTGTGGTGTTTTGTGAACCCGCTTCTCTCTACCTTTAGCAATTGAATATGGCTCTTGTTGTTGTTGTTGTGGATCAATATTATTATCATTACCCTTATCATTGGGTGAACTATTCTCGTCAAACTCCACCTCAACAGTTAATTTCTCCTGTGAACTATTATCACGTCTTTGCTTCATTCTGTCTCAACATAAAGGCTTCATCAAATATGACATCTCTGCTGGTCACCATTTTCTTTGAGATTGGATCCCAAAGCCTGTTGCCTTTAACACATTTTTCAAAACCAAGAAATATGCATTTTCTCGACTTCCAATCCAATTTAAAACGCTCTCCACTCTGCACATGCACATAAGTTGGACAACCAAAGATTTTTAGACTCAAATAATCTACTGATCTACCTGACCAAACCTCTTCTGGAATCTTTAAATCAATGGCTGATGATGGAGATCTATTAATAATGAAGCATGCTTTGTTTACCGTCTCTGCTAAGAACACCTTAGGCAACCGTATTCAATCTCATGCATCTGGCTCTTTCTGCTAAGGTTCTGTTCATTCTTTCTGCAACCCCATTCCGCTATGGAGTTCCTTTAACTGTGAAGTGATGAGTAATACCTTCTAATTCACAAAATCTTATAATTTTTTTTTATCTCTGTACTCTAGTCCATTATCTATTCTAAAGTATTTAACTTTCCTGCTAGTCTGATTTTCAACTTGTGATTTCCACTTTTTAAATCTACCAAACACATCAGACTTATGCCTCATAAAATATATCCATACCCTTCTAGAGTGGTCATCATAGAAATTGACAAGGTACTGAGCATCATTATGAGAAGAAACTGAAACTGGACTCCAAACATCTGAATGAACATTGTGATGGGAATCAAGATCAATTGGTTAAGAGCTTGAACTAGAATTGCATTAAAATTAAGAATTAAAGCTGGAATTACAGAGAAATTGGAGAAACAAGTTTCTGTCCAGGTCTGAAACTAAATTATATTCACATCAAAAACTGATTGTACTCTTACATAGCTAGCCTATTTATAATCTTTAACTATTAGGAAATAAAGTAGCTAATAGTTACATAAGTCAAAGCTGTAATTAAAGAGGATACATGGCTGATATAAGAAATCAAAATAAGGGGCTGCTGGCTGCTCTAAGAGGTCAGAAAGGTTGGCTGGCTGTTTGGCTTGTAGAGGGTGGCTGGTTGTCAGTCCTAATGGTAGAGGGGGGGTTGGTTGGCTGGCCTAAGGATAGAGGGTGGCTGCATCATACTCCCCTCCATAAAGGAAACTTGCGCTCAAGTTTCAATTGGAAAATAAGGCTTTAAATGTTCGGTAACTCTCCTTGAAAACTTCAAAACCAGCGACCTTAGCTTCCACCAAGAAAGTAGTCCTCCTACTCAACCCATCAGCCACTTTGTTGAGAATTCCCGACTGATGTTTCAATGAGAAAGTGAATTGCTACAAAAAGCTTACCCACTTAGCATGCCTCTTGTTCACATTAGATTGGCTACTGAGATATTTCAAAGCCTCATGATCTGTGTGTAGAATAAACTCCTTGTAGGCCAAATAGTAACTCCAATGCTTGATGGCTTGAACAATATCATAGAATTCCTTGTCATAGGTAGAATACCTAAGTTTTGCTTCATTCAACTTCTCACTAAAGAATGCTATGGGCTGCCCTTCTTGGCTAAGGACACCCCCAATTGCCACTCCTGACACATCACAATTAAGCTCAAATATCATGTCAAAATTGGGCAAGGCAAGGATAGGAGCTCCAGTTAACTTCTTCTTCAAAAGTTGGAAGCTTTCTTGGGCTTCATCAGTCCAAACAAAGGACTTTTGTTTGAGACAATTGGTGAGAGGTGCTGCAATGGTGCTAAAATTGCTAATAAACCTTCTATAAAAGGTAGCAAGACCATGGAAACTCCTCACCTCATGCACACTAGAAGGTGTAGGCCAATCAACAATTGCCTTAACCTTGTTTTCATCCATGAACACTCCTTTGGAAGACACAACATACCCCAAGAACACCACTTGTTCCATCCCAAAGCTACACTTTTTCATGTTACCATAAAACTCTTCTCTCCTCAAAATGTCAAGCACAAGCTGTAAATGCACCAATTGATCCTCCAAACAGCGGCTATACACCAAAATATCATCAAAATACACCACAACACAAACCCTCAATAGTGGTTGCAACATTTGTGTCATCGCCCTCATGAAAGTGCTAGGTGCATTTGTCAAACCAAATGGCACAACAAGCCATTTAAATAATCCATGATGTGTCTTGAAGGCCGTCTTCCATTCATCTCCTGGGCAAATTCTAATTTGATGATGCCCACTTCACAAATCAATCTTAGAAAACACCTTTGCGCCCACCAAGCAATCTAGCATGTCATCCAATCTAGGAATTGGAAAACGATACTTGATTGTGATCTTGTTGATAGCTCTACTATCCACACACATCCTCCAAGAGCCATCCTTCTTAGGAGTCAAGAGAACGGGTACCGCACAAGGGCTAATACTAGCCCGAATGTAGCCTCTATCAAGAAGCTCTTGAACTTGTTTTTGCAACTCTTCCTTTTCCTTTGGAGCCATACGATATGCTGCCTTGTTTGGAAGGGGTGCACCCGGTACTAAATCAATGGCATGTTGAATGTCTCGCATAAGAGGCAAGTCAGGAGGTAATTCATGGGGAAAAACATCACCATATTGCTGTAATAACTCAGTGACAGCACTAGGAACATCAGTTCCAGCCATTGTGTTGATTGGAATTAATGCCAAAATGTAGCCACTATCTTGACTTTCTTGAATGAAGCTTTTAGAAGCGAGTAAAGAGGTTGTAGAGGATTTATAAGTCACCTTTTCCTTCATTGGTAGCCAAATAAATTGCTGATTGTCTTTGCTTAAGGTATAGGTGTTCTTCTTCCCATCATGTATCGTTTGGCGATCATATTGCCAAGGTCTTCCAAGAAGGATATGGCACGCATCCATTGGTACTACATCACACCAAACTCCATCAAAATATTTCTTCTAGGTAGAAAATGGCACCAAGCAACGCTTCGTTACTTTCACCTCATTACCCTTCTTGAACCAAGAAAGTTTGTAGGGATGTGGGTGATCTTGAGTGGCAAGCCTCAACTTATCAACCACCTCCTGAGAGACCACATTTTCACAACTTCCCCCATCGATGATCATACTACAAACTCTTCCTCCAATGCTGCAAGTTGTATAAAAAATATTGGTTCTCAACCAATCTTCTTCCGAATTGAATTTACGAGCAAGAAGAGTCTTTCTCATCACAAGTGTTAAGCCCTCTTCTTCTTCAAAATCACCACCAACCTCGTTTGAAGGTTGATAAAAAATGGGTTCTCCATCTTCATGTTCAAGCTCTTTTACTTCCTCCAACATAAGAGCCTTCTTCCTACAATCCGAAGATCGATGCCCTGGCACTCCACACTTGAAACATTTGAAAGTACCCACCTGTTGCTGTCTACCCCCACCAACAGCGGCTGTTTGGGACTGTTTTGGGGCTGTAATAGCAGATTTAGAACCTGCTGGTTGCTGTTCAACCCTAGAAGTTTCTCCTCTCCCATTTGTACTTGAAATCCCAACCCTATATTGGCTAGAAATCTCCTGCCCAGACCTGGAACCCCACTGTCCAGACCTTAAAGCTGGCCTAGTTTGTTGCTTCTCTACAAGTAAAGCCTGGTTGTAGGCTTCCGACACGTTCCACAATGATTGAAGACTAAGGACATCTTGGATGGATGACTTCAATCCACTCAAGTACCTTGCACCCATTTGTTCTTCACTTTCATTCAAATCTACCCTTACTACAAGTTGGTGAAACGCCTCCGTATACTCCTCTACACTTCCCTCTTGCTTAAGGTTGTGTAGGTCTTTGTAGAGTGATTGGGTGTAGTTGAAAGGAAGAAATTGCTCACGGAGCTTTTTCTTCATCTTCTCCCAACTCTTGATCTTGACTTTACCACTTCTTTGGCGAGAAATTTGCAATTGTTCCCACCAAGCGGAAGCTCTTCCTTTAAGGCAAATAGCGACTAGCTTCACTTTCTTTTCATCCATAACTTCATAATAATCAAACACCCTTTCAACGGTGTTAAGCCAATCTACAAAGTCTTCCAGTTTGAGACTCCCTTGAAATTCTAGAATTTCAACCTTGAAGTTGTAGTCAAGCCTTGGCTCACTTCTTTCCACATAAGGTCTACCCCTTGGGGGAACTCCAAAAGGGTTCTCAAAATGAGAATGAGAGTCATCGGACTCATCGGTATTCTCATGAGGAGGCTGCATATGTTGCACCACCTTTGTAAGTGCCACAACTTGTCTTCTTAATTCAGCAATTATGTCTTCTCTCTCTATATTTTGATTCGTCCAACATTCCTCCCCACTGGAGGGTTGGCTTCAACCCATTCCCCAACATCCATTTGATTCCCCCTTATTCCACCTCTCCTTCCTCTCCTTCTTTGAGCCATTAAGAGCTTCCCAACTTTGAAAAAATTGTAAATAGAAGCAACAACACAAGTGATCAAATCTGTGATATCTGCAACAGCCACAGATTTGACTGGCACAAGGAACCTAGATCTAAATTCTAGGATCTCGAATGGAGGGAGAAAAAAAGTAACACAAGGAAATCTAAGGCTTAAATGATCAAAGTGGTAGGGAAAAAGAGGACCAGATCTGTGCTTTGATACCAGATGATGGGAATCAAGATCAATTGATTAAGAACTTGAACTAGAATTGCATTAAAATTAAGAATTAAAGCTGAAATTACAGAGAAACTGAAGAAACAAGTTTCTATCCAGGTCTGAAACTCAATTATATTCACACCAAAAACTGATTGTACTCTTACATAGCTAGCCTATTTATAAAGTTTAACTATTAGGAAATAAAGTAGCTAATAGTTACATAAATCAAAGCTGTAATTAAAGAGGATACATAGCAGATATGAGAAGTCAAAATAAGGGGCTGTTAGCTGCCTTAAGAGGTCAGAAAGGTTGGCTGGCTATTTGGCTTGAAGAGGGTGGCTGGTTGTCAGTCCTAATGGTAGAGGGGGGGTTGGTTGGCTGGCCTAAGGATAGAGGGTGGCTGCATCACATACTCAAGAACACCCTTACTTGTATGAAAGCCTATCTTGAAACTGACTCTATGCTGCTTCCAATACACACAATACTTGCAGAAGTCTAGCTTGCATGTCTTCACCCCCTTCAATAAATTTCTCGTGTAGCTCTAACACACCACATTCACCAGTATGGCCAAGTCGCATATGCCATAATTTCGTGTCGTCAGTGCTGGACTCTATCAAAGTGGTGACTGCAACTCTTCCTACAACTGTTTTCCTTATCAATCTGTAAAACGTGCTTACTTTCTGTCCCTTCATCACCATCAAAGCACCTTTGGTAATCTTCATGATTCCACCCTTTGATGTGTATGAGTACCCCAAATCATCCAATACTCCTAAAGAAATTAAATTCTTCCTAAGATCTAGAATATGTCTGACATTATTAAGAACTCTTACAACTCCATCAAACATCTTGATCTTCATAGTACCAATCCCAATAACTAGGCATGTAGCATCATTACCCATTTGGACCATACCACCATTATAAGGCTTATACATGTCAAACCAATCTTTTTTTGGAGTCATATGATATGAGCATGCAGAGTCTAGAACCCAAGATTCCAGTAGAATATTATTACTTGAATGAGACTGAAAGTAAATCTGCACCAACCTCACTCTCATCTGATGTTTCTTCAACAACTCTAGCTGATTCTAGGTGCTTCTTTCCATTCCTCTTCTCCTCTAAATGCTCTTTCAACTCTTTACACTGATTCTTGTAGTGCCTTTTCTTGTGACAATAAAAGCACTCTACATCTTTCTTTGTACGTGATCTAGATTGAGATCTCTTCCTGTTGGATTTTGACTCACTTCTACGCCGATTACTCGACTCTGACTTTACTATAAGCCATCAGCCTGAGAACCATTGTCATCTAGCTTCATCTTTACGTGTGACAACAGAGCACTAGTCACCTTATCGAGTACTACAGTCTTTTTCCAGTACATCAGCGTAGTCACTAGATGATCAAAATGTGTAGGCAGTGATGCTAATAAGATTAACGCTTTATCTTCGTCCTCATAATTCACCCCAAAACTTGACAATTGGGTGTTCAACATGTTAAACATGTTGAGATGCTCCAATAGATCTGAACCCTCCTTCATATGCAAACTGTAAAGTTGCTTCTTCACGTACAACTTGTTCGTCAAATTCTTTCTCATATAAAGACCTTTTAGTTTGACCCAGACTTTTTTGTGGTCTTTGTTTTTAGGATGTTTTGAATAACCTCATCACCTAGGTTGAGATGAATAACGCTAGCTGCTTTCTCATCCATCTCTACCCATTTTTCATCCTTCATTGTTTTCGGTTTCTTTTCCTTCCCAAGGAAGGCTTTATGAACTCCCTGTTGAATTAGGAGATCGTTCATCCGCCTTTGCCAAAGGGAAAATTTCATTTACCATAAAACTTCTCTACGTCATACTCCGTGCTTTGCATCTTTACTAAATTCAAAAGATTGAATCCTAACATGGCTCTTGATACCACTTGTTGTGCAAATAACACCCTAAGACTCAAATCAATAATAGTAAATAAGCAGAAATTAAATAACAAGCACACACAAAGAACATAAGAATTTATGTGGTTCGGTAAACTGCCTACCTCTATGGCGACAATGGAGAAATTTCACTATAAAAATAGGGAGATACAATAGTGCACAATAACACTCTCTAGAAACCCAAATCCCAATACACCCTAACTCTCTCACTCTCACCCACAAGACAACAAAACTCTATTCTTCTTCTTATGCGGCTGCTCCTTAGTTTTAGAAATTGTCTCTTGTAATTGCCGCACACTAGCACTTATATATTGCTATGCTTAAGTCGGCAATATAGGATTCTTTGTTTCAATTGTATTGGTCAACTGCTGTGACCGACTTGGACTTGTGGTTTCCTATTACAAGTTGTATTTGGTTTACTTGTAATTGACTTGGGCTTGTGGCAATTCAAGCCACACACGCGGGCCCACTTCAACACTTACATATTTTAGAACCGTTGTTATATTTAAGTGCTTGGTAACACATCACATTTCAAAAATCTTCATGAACGGCAATTGTTTATATTAGCTTGAGAACGGTACCTCCTACGCCATGTTGAGCAAGGAAATTGAGGAGAAGACACATGAACTGAGGTATTGTAGCTACATCACTATCATCTTGTTACTGTAGAGACATATACATACCACAATAAATTAATGTTGAGAAATGTTCACACCTATCACAGGAAGATTAGAGGAGAAGAGCTCCCTGGAATGGATATAGAAGAATTACAGAAACTAGAGAAAGAGCTTGAAGTAGGCCTGAGCCGTGTTATAGTAACAAAGGCTTGTCTCTCTTTTTTATCTCTGTTTGCCGGCATTATAATGGAGTGTTGAAATTTATGTACTTTATCTTAATATAAGAAACTTTTGTCTTGCAGGGTGAAAGATTTCTGGAAGAGATCACTGCCCTTAAGCAAAAGGTCATGTTACAAACTTTAAATCTTTGCAGGACATTTCATACAATTATTATAATGTTTGCAAGACATTTCCGGAACAGATCGGTGCCCTTGAGCTAAAGTTCATATGGTTTCAATTTATAACAGTTTAGTACTTTAGTGATGATCCGCTCCATAATGATATCATGGTAAAATCTTGAAATATTAGGTGGAAAGAAGAAACTAAGAGAAGTTGAAAGAACACAAGGAATTAAGGTGGTTTTGTCTTAGAGTCCTACGTGAACAGTAGAAAGTTTTAAACAACTACATATTTATTATTGAATTTTGTGTATAATAGTGTACTTATTTAAGGGAATTTGTAGTAGACTAACTCTGCGTTAACCCTAGGATTGCAGTAATATAGTTAGTACTGTGTACAATTAGGACTACTATAATGTTATATGCTTAAACCCTAAATCCATCTTTAGCAAATGTCAGCTGTAAAACTTTGTCATAATGTTAATGCAAGTTGGTGCAAGTTCATAAAAATAGTGGTCTTTGTGTGCACTGGCTAGCTCCATGGGTGGAGAAAGGAAAAGTTCACATGGCTAACAACAAGTAACAACCAACATTGAATATTTAGTTGAAACCATTGTCAACATAAATTCAGAACTGAATGTCATATTGTTTATCCTATCACCTGACCTATACCAATTCATAATGCATGCATCGATTTCATATATAAGATGTTAGGTAAATATACCATATTAATTAAATTATCTTTTGTATTTAAGGCTATGAATTCTTAGTAATGACTCTCTGTTCATCTTATTCTTCTAATACAGGGAGCCCAACTGATGGAAGAAAACCAACGACTAAAACAGGTTATAGGTCTTTTTTTTTTTTAATAGAAAAAGTTCTTCCTCCTCTCTTCCTATCTCAGTTATAAAAAATGTCTCTTCCACAGATGGAGAACTTGTTTAGCACTCAAACACATGTACTTGAACAAGGTCAGTCATCTGAGTCAATCACCAACATTTGCAGCTCATCTGATCCTCAAGACAATGACAGTTCAGATATATCTCTCAAGTTGGGGTAAGTTTGTGAAATTCTTAAAATTTTTTAGTTTTCTGGATGAAGTATGAAATAATATTCAAGATTCAATCAAAGGATATTTGCATCAAACGTCAATATTTAGGGGCCATATAGCATATAGTTGTAGTTTCAATAGAGGAACTTGACCAAACTGATAAATTTGTCCTTAGGTTTAGTCATTTCTCTGGATTTAGCATTACAATATGTACTATATTCTAATTTACAGTTCTATATGGGCTTATATGGTACTGAAAGATAAATTTGTTGGTGAAATTAATGGTTGCAACCACAGGTTGATGTCACTTTCAACTCGTCAATGAGCAATTCTTTTGTATAGCAACTTAACTAGCATCATTGACTGCATGCCTTGAAATGCATGCTGCTACTATAGAGAAACTGTTTGCCTTAGTGCATCGTTCTATGTCTTGCAGGCTACCTTTTCCTAAATGAATTTGAAGTATAGTGAAGATCAAGAAGCATACATGGATTCTCTTTTCTCAAATACAAAAGAAAAAAGGCCATGGCTAAGTAAATACAAATCCTAGCTCAGAGTTGTAATTAATTTTTTGTAAGACCAATTTGTTTCCACCAGCTGATTCTAAGAGTCTGCATGTGTATATGGTAAATTTTGGATGCTTAATAATTTTTATGGATGAATCAAAGGTTAATTTGTTACAATGGAAAATGAAGTAGAGGGTGTTGGAAAAGGTCAAGTGTAGGTTTGAGATTGATGGCAAGTCATACTATTGATAAATTGATTCACAATTCTGCAATAGGTTTTGTTTGTCTTTGCGTGATTGCCAGTATTACATATTTGCCGCAACATTTCTTTATCGTGAATGGTGCTTTTGAGTACACTTGTTTTAAGCCTTAAGGTCTAAAAATGTTTTCAAGTCAATCTTGCTTGCAATAAGACTTCTGTGAGCTTCCTTTGATTTTGCAATCCAGATTCTTGCACCAACTTGAGAAAAGTGACATCATAATTCATAATATTAATTTGCTCCCATTGTTTTCTTTTTTTGTTTTGTTTTTTATTTTGAATTTTGAATTTTTCTAGGTTGGATTGTTCTATTTCCTAGTCTTCCTTGGCAACTCAAGATTAGCACTTCACAGGTTTCATCCATATTTAACTAGATCTTGTCTTGCCTCTCTCTCCCCCTCTCTCTCTCTGTCTATATATATATATATATATATATAAAATAAAGCAAGATTTTAAATTCTATGTTTTTTGTTGTTGTCAAAACTGCATCATATGAATATAATTTGGTATTCACCGATCACCATGAAGCAAAATCATCAAAAAACTTCTAAAATCTTAGGGCTAGTTAAGACGAATAAATCAAATGTCATTCCTTTCTTTTCTTTTCTTTTCTTTTTAGCTTCTATTTTTTATTGTTTTGTTTCGGGGGTGCTAGAACTCTTCTAGTAATTGACTCTACTTTTTGGAGAAGTGATATTTATTTTTAGTGTTTTAATGCTAGTAAGTTTATAATTGGAAATCTCACCAAACATATTTATTTTTTGGTATAACAAGAAAACATGAACATATGTAACATCAAATTAGTTCTTTTTTTTTTTTTTTTGTTGATAATCTTAACATCAAATTAGTTGAGTTTGACCTCTTAAAACTAAGGTGACGTTTGGGTATTGCGTTTCTTGCGTTGCGTTTTTTGTGTACTTTTTTTTTTTTTTCTTCCTAGACATGCGTCTGGCACTGTTCATTGTCCATGAATAGTGATTTTAGGCTTATGAACAGTGCCAAACGTGTGAACACTAACTTTTTTATTATTTTTTTATTGTTTTCAGTTTTCAGTAAAATAAGCGGTATCTAAACGGATCTTAAAGGCCAACGATTACAGGAACTTGATCAAGACCACACTTGAATAAAATAAAAATTTTCCCAATATCCAATATTGGACTTTAAGCTAAATTAATCAAAGTATGTATTAAACTTAAAAGATTTTTGTAAAATCATCAAGACTCTAAGCTAAATTGATCAAAGTAGGTATTGAACTTAATAGATTTTTATAGAAATTGTACTCTTGAGAAGAACAAGTGAAGAGTGTGCTGGGCCAATTTTTCCCAGGCGTGAGGAGCAACATATGTGGAGCATATCACTTTGTACTATTTTTGTGGTCCATTTTTATATTTAAGTCATGGGCCCGCTTCTTCAAAAAATAAGAAAAGTCACGGCCTCAAAAATCCAGTCCTTTTATCAATTCTCTTGTTGAAAAAGTTTAGAAGTTGACCTCTCCATTTGTCTTTTACTGGAACTAAATCTATTATTTTACTAATTTGATTCCAATATTATTTATTACACCCGTTCCAACAATTTCGTTATTTTTTCACTCTTTCGATTTGGAAAATGTATCATTTTACTCTCTTGGCCTGGGTTTTCTTTGTTATTATAATTATTTTATAAATGGGTTTTCTTCATTATATTATATTATATATAATGAAGAAAACAAATTGACACCTTCCAAAACATAGGGTTACAAAGTAAATTCTGCCAAACATAAATAAAATAGAGCTTTCTCTTTTTCTATTTCTCTCTTTGTAAGTTTTAGATGATATAAATGAAATTTCCATTTTGATATATTTAGTAGTTTGTTGGTTTTCTTTTTACATTTTTTGGGCCTAAAACTTAAGTAATTTTTTTAACATATCAAAGGATATTATCAAACATTTAAATCTCCTCATTTTTACAAAATGTGCCATTAAATTATAAAACCTTTTGCCAAGAGCATTGTAGCTCCATTGACAAATACTCTTCTTCCAACTACAGAATTATAAAAATAAAAATAAAATGATAAAACCATTTGTCTAAACCTATTATGGTCATATAATTAGCATCAACACATTAAAAAAAAAAAAGAAAAAAAAAAAGAGCAATACATTTTAAGTTTTCATTAGTAATGATTCAAGGATATTGACAAAAGAGTGAGCAAATGTTATTTTAACCCAATCACATTTATTAGGGCCTTAAAATCCCTTAATTTTGCCTAATTGCCCCTTTTAAAGGATAATTACAATAATAATTGAGAAATCATTAATATTTGATAATCGAATTAATCAGGTGCATGCAATCTTGCAATTATTTATAGTTGAATAGAATAGGATTATGTCATGTCCTCGATTTTAAATTGAATACTCATGGTACCAATTAAAATCAATTGTAAATAATCACACGTGATCGGACTCGGCTTTGTGGATATATCTTAGTAGTTAAAATTTGATTTCATGATATCTTTTAATCCAATGGTTTCGATCGGAGCCTGTGACCCATAGTTTTGATTATTAAGATTTTAAGATTTGTTTTAAATGAAGTAAATGAAATTACTATTAAAAGTTACGATTACCTTTAGGATGTATAATTACCCTTTTGTCTCCAGATGAGGTTAAATACAAGTTGTAAAATTAGGTGTCTACAAAAGTGTAAGAACAAAACCCTTAATTGTTTTCTTATTATTACTTGAGATAATTGCTAGCATAAACATGTTCATTATAATTTATAAATGTCCAACCCTATTGAAATTGTGATTCTATTTAAATAAATATAAATAACCTTATACTTTCTTAAATTACTTTAAAATAATAATTTTATTTATAGATATCTAAAAATTTTAACTAAGACTTAGGATGTCAGAAGTCATGCTACTTTGCCATTTCATATATATAAGATTTTTTGTGATAAAATTTGTAAGGATTATAAAAAATAAAGAAGGAAATATTCAAGATTTAAAAAAAAAAAAATTGGGTTACCCTCCCCATCCCCACCCCAACTCCTTTGATCCTCTGCCACTATATCCACCTATAATATTGTCCAGTTACAATTTAATTTTACAATCTTTCATTTATTAGATTTTACCCATAAGATGAATAAAATGAAATCAACTGAATCCCAACCAAATTAGAGTTTTAGAGTATATAATTAAACAACAGTTTTCCAATTTCTTTTGAACTCTCTAGTCTCATGCCTTTGTAAAGCAATTTCATGAAAATGAAAATCACTCTACATTCAATTTTTAAAAGGAATGTGGAACAAGTGTAACATTGAATTAATTGTTATTATTGTTTTTTTTAGGAAACAACATTGAATAATTAAGTTATCACAAGCATTGGTTCAAGGATGAAACTAAAACCTACAAATTATTTAGAAACAATATTAATTTGTTCTTAACTTTATTTAGCCTCCTTTTCATATAATAATAAATAAAAAATAAAAAACTTTTCTTTTTTATCTCTATCTTTAAATAGCCTTGTCTTGAACTTTATTTTAGTCTAGTTTTCAAATTTAACCGCACACCACCTAAGTAGAGTTTTTTTTTTTTTTTTTTTTTTTCATACATGATTTGAATTCAAGTTCTCCTCTATGAAAGAATTGGGTAATATTACCTATTCACAAGGCTCTTGGCCTAGCTTTTTAGAAGGCTAAATACAAAATGCATCATCTAATCTTAACTAGTTTTAAATTTTGTTCCAATAGTTTTAATTTTTCTTTTTCAATTCAGTCATTTAAATTATATATATTTTCAATGTAATCCTTGCAAAAAAAATGACGTAATTTTGCTTTTGGAGAGAGAGATAGGACTTAACAGTGCAATCGGATGGGGATAGATGGAAAAACTAGATTCAAATGTAAATAAAAGAACTTATAATTTAACTTTTATAATGGTTGTGTTCATCTTGAAATTACGATGTAACATTAAAAAGAATTAAGAAAATATCTTTAATACATAATTTATGATAATAATAAATTCAATGTTAAAATTAAGCTAGTGTGGTTCCATGCTACACAACAGTTTTTTTTTTGGGTTGAGAAACAACAGTTTTGTTAGTTATGTGGGCTATGTAAGGGTACACCCCTATTTACCAACAAAAAAAAAGGATACACCCCATGCTCAGATTTTATTTTATTTTTCCATCTTTTATTGGTTGAGTAAGTGCAGTTTTTTTTCACAAAAAAGGGAAAAAAGAAAAAGAAAAAAAAGAGCAAGTGCAGTTTGATTTGATTTGTAATATTTTTGATCTGATACTTTGGTTAAACTTCTATTAAAGACAATATTCCTCTTCCGTACAATAATACGCAGCTTTCATTTTATTTCTCTTTAACATTCCGAAATCCGTAACATTTACTTTATTGGTTGAGTAATTTATTTTTGTACTATTCTCTACCTACATGTCTCTTTTCTTCTCTCTCTCTCTCTCTCAACTTTCTATGCAAATAGTTTCTATTTCTGGAATACCAGGTTGGGCTAATAATTTGGATAGAAGTAGAAATTTGAAGTAAAGGGTCTGATAACCTACGCAGCAAAAAAAGAAAGAAAAGGATCTGATAACCTAATATCTGGGAAAATGACGAGGAGGAAAATTCAGATTAAGAAGATTGAAAACACGACGGCAAGGCAGGTGACATTCTCAAAGAGGAGGAGAGGACTTTTTAAGAAAGCTTTTGAGCTCTCTACTCTCTGCGATGCTGAAATTGGTCTCATGGTCTTTTCTGCGACAGGAAAGCTCTTTGAATACGTCAGCTCAAGGTTTCAATCACTTTCTCACACTTCTTTCTACTTATAGAAAAACCCTTTTTATTTTCTCATTTTTTTGACTAGAGAGAAAAACCCTTTTTTCTATCTATAGAAAATTATGTCATTGTCCGTTCCTTGATCGCTTTGTTCATGCATTCACTATGATTTTATGATTTCTAAGGTGTGTGTGTGAGAGAGTGAGAGATCCAACTGCTCAAAATAAAGATCCTTTACTGAACAAACCAGATAAGTGATTTAAAAAATAGTACTATGTAGCATAAAATAGAGAGAAAATAATTTTAAAAATAGTACCATGTAACATCAAAAAAAGAAATGAAAAAGTACTGCAAAATCTTATGCTTTCTGTCTAAAGAAAAGGGAAAGGAAAAAGAAAAAAAGAAAGACAAATAAACAAATTTTTTTTTTTTTTTTTGGGTAAACCTTGAAGGGTTTAACGTATGTGTGTAGCTGCTACTTGTTTTGAAGTTCTATAAGCGGGTTATTTTGTCTTTGAATATTGCTAATTATTGCCTATTAATTAGCGTATAATCTAATTTTTTATTTTCCCTGAATTTTAGAGTTGCTCTTGCATATTGTATAGCTTCAATTAGCTGCTTCAAATCTGCCTTTAATGTTAGCGTTCTTAAATTTATAATAAAAAAAAAAAAAAAAAAAATCCTTTAAGAAGAGTAAGAAAACTCTTAAATAATTGTATTTCTCTTCTTTCACACTTTTTTAAATTGACACTTTTTTTTAAATTGAGGGATGCTTGAGGTATATAAACTCCATGTCCAACCATAACTTTCCTTATTTTTATTATATAACTCCAAAAAAAACTATATACATTCATTACGTAAACTTGCCTCATTATTTTATATATCATAACTATTCAACTAACTCATTTCATAAATAAAATAGATTTTCATAACATAAATTAAGTTTAACTTACAACACCTCCTCTTAAACTTAATTTTTGATCACCACAAATTAGGCTTGCATATTGTAGAAGGTGTCACAGTTTAGTGGCTTGGTGAAGATATTTGCGCCCTAATCATGTGACTTCACAAACTCAAGTGGAATTTTTTTTCTAGCAATACATCCTCAAATAAAATGATACTAGGTATCAACGTGCTTGCTTCGGTCAAGAAAGACTAGGTTCTTTACAAGAGCCAGTGTTAACTTATTGTCCACAAATTCGTAGCTTTTTCTTGCAACATTTGCAACTCCTTCAACAAATTTCTAAGCCAAATTGCATGACAAACACTAGAGGTAGTAGCAACATACAGTCACAATTGGTTGCTTCTTGGATGTCCATGCAAATGCAATATCACCCATATAGAATACAAACCCACTATCACTCTTTCTATCATCGGTGTCCCCAGCCCAATCACTATTGCTATAGCCAACTAGTTTAAACTCTTTTGAGGGTGACTATAATAGTCCAAAATTTAGTGTACCTTTCATATAGCGAAGAATTCTCTTGGCTGTCATCAAATGATTAATGGTTGGTACTTCTATGTTGCTACTAAGAAGTTCAACGCCAAAGAGAATGTTCGGTCTTGTGCATATTAGGTACCTCAGACTTCCAACCAAACTCTTGAAGAATGTTTGATTTACCCTCTCTCTATCGTCATGCTTTGACAACTTCACTCCACATTCCACAGGAGTACTAACTAGTTTGTAATTTGACATCTAAAATTTCTTGAGGATCTCCTGTTAGGAATCTCATATTTGTTCTAATATCCTAATACTTCTTATATTTCCATCCCTTCAATTAGTATTTAGTCCCAAGATAGGATTGAGTTAGTATTTTGCAGGAATAAGGATGCCAGTGTGGCTGAGCTTATGATGTCCGCTAATGGTGTCCTCTTTTGGGATGTGAGATTCTTTAGGAGTGTGCATGCTCGGGATCTAGAGGCTATGTCCGACTTCATGGTAACTATTTATGGTTCGCATATAAGGGGGCGAGGTGAGGATAAAATGTGTTGGATTCCTAACAAAGTTAAGGGCTTCTTGGTTAGTGATTATTATAGAATTTTAGCTGGCACCGCTTCCTTTGGGTTTCCTTGGAAAAGTATTTGGAAGCAAAAGATTCCCTCTAGAGTAGCTTTCTTTGTTTGGACTGCTGCTTTAGGGAAATGCTTGACGATTGATAATTTACGTAAAAGGAAGGTGTGGATTCTGGATTGGTGCTACATGTGTAAGAGAAATGGTGAATCGGTTGACCATCTATGGTTTTGGGCCTTTTTGGAGTTTCTTGGGTTATGCCGCACACTGTTCTAGGGCTGTTATGGTGTTGGCAAGGCAGCTTTGGTCGTCATCGAAATGGTTATATTTGGTCCATCATTCCTCATTGCTTATTGTGGTGTCTTTGGAGGGAGAGAAATAGTAGATGTTTTGAAGATACTGAGAAATCTATTCCTGACCTCAAGCTTCTCTTTTTAGAACTTTAAGGGATTGGTTGTTTGCTTTGCAAGATAAATCTTTCCCCTCTTTTATTGATTTCCTAGACTCTTGCAATTTTTGTATTTGATTTCTTTTCCCTTGTACACTCCCTGTGCACTAGGGTGTCCCCTTTATATCAATATATCTTATTACTTATCAAAAAAAAAAAGATAGGATTGAGTTAGTCCTAAGAAACTAACATGCATGTGTGCAATGCACATGACAAGTATTGATTGGGTTAAGTGTGATTATGTGAGTCATGTGTAAACAATAACACATGTCAGTGTCTTGGAGGAAGTTGAAGCATAAGGATGCAACTAAGATTGTAGCCAAACTTGGTCATTCTCTTTAAATGATAGAATATTTAGTTCCTATACAAATATAATCACAATAAATATCTAATGCTAAAATATAGTTCTATACACAAGCACTATCATAATAAATGCTAGTTAATAACTATCATAATTTTCATATTTCATATTTACATTATAAATAGAAAATAAGATAGAGAAAAAATAACATATATATTTTCATGTGCATTTTAGAGAATTTTAACTTCTGGTTGACCTCATAAAATTTTATCACATAAATTTTTGAGTCCTTACAATTCTAACATCGTTATTGTAATTTATATTTCTATTTGATTTTAAATTCTATTCTACATTAAAATCCTTCATTTGAATCTTGCCACATTATATTTTATTTAAATGATAGAATAAATAGTTCCATATACAAACATGATCATAGCAAATTCCTATTAATAATTGTCTAGATTATTAAATTTCGTATTTGGAAAAAAAAAAAAAGATAAAGGAAAATCATATTTTTTTAAAAGATGATAAAGGAAGATTTTCATTTATTACCGAAAATATATACTGAAATCCAAAGTCACTAAAAGTTGGGTTACTTGTATATAGGCAACCCACAAATTTTCCTTTCAAAAAAAAAAAAAAAAAAAATACCCACAATTTTAAGAGCCTATATTAATAGCAATAGATATGCCTAAACATCGTACCTGAAAGGATGCCCTAATGAAAGTATCTAATTTTTTTTTTTTAAATTTCATTTTAATTTATTTGCTTTAATTATTATATTGAAGAGACATTTAGGGTTTAATGATAAAATAAAATTATCATTTTTTGCTTGAAATCAAATTAAGTTTTTTGTGCCACATAAGTTTGAAGTCATCTTATATGAAATCATAAAGGGTGCTCCATTATTTTGTAAATTGGCATGATATATCATATATCATATAAGGGTGCTCCATCACGTTCTAATGTGTGCATTACCTGTCATGTGAAGTACAACATTAGGGAGTAAGAAACTTTAGTTTGTTAGGTTCTCAAAAAAAAAAAAAAAGCAAAAAATAATTTGTTAGTATTGTTCACTCAAATTTGGGGAAATAGAATTAACTTTAACCTCCATTTTTGAATTTCCATGCTTAATACCCATAAGGAAGGAAAAAATAACACATTTAGAAAATAGCAAGAAATGTGAGAAGAGATCAATAGATTTTGATTTTAGGGGGGAAAAAAAGGAAGAGAGAATATAAAAAATTATATGTTATAGATAATTAGAAGATTTGGTTCACAATCTTAAAGTTTCCCCTTCATTCATTAAATCTTATGAAAAATTTGGATATTTATTTGATTGTTTACTGAAAAAATAGTTTTGGGTATTGATTGTTCATATAGAGAAATTTTATCAATAATGCAATTTCTTTGGTAAACAATGAGCAGGAAGGACTTCGTTTATCCTGTGTTGTTAGGTATTTTCGGATAAGTTGTCTACAAAAATTTTCTTAGGTAGAAGGTTTGATCCAAAGAGATATAAGAAAAGCCAAAGGCCAATTTTCAATTCAAAATAATACTCTCTTTTAATTTCATTCATGATCTACGACTTAAACAGTATTTACTTGGAACAACTCTCCATGCATAAGAAATAACTTACATTTCAATACAAACTATACAAAGTAAAGGTTTAACCAAATATTTAAAAAACAGCTAACAAGACCTATTCACTTGACTTTATATAGTTTGTATATATTTTTACTAAAACATTGAAGTACTTTGAAAGGACTATCAACTCTAGGCAAAAGTCAAAATATCCGACTAGAAAGCATTCTCCTCAAGATGAATCCCCACCAAATCACCTTCCTTACAAGCTGCTGGTTTTCTATGTTTGTTGGCTTACTTTTTTTTTACTTTTGAATTTGTTTGAGAAATCAGTCTTGAACATTTTCATGCAACTTCTTTATATATTTTACTCTGTCCTTAATGTCTCCACTAAAATTATGAGTAGCAATTTTATATACTTAACTCTTTCCTCATTATCTCCACTACAATGATTAGTAGTAAGCAGAAATTTCATGTCAATAGCATTAATAGGTTTTTTGTTTTGAAGGGTTATAGGATTTCAACTATACACAACTTTAAATGGATTGTAATTGGTAGTTTGGCTAGCAAACCGATTATAAGCAATTCAACTTGAGTTAGAAGGATAACTCTCAGAAAATCACTTAAACTTTAATTGGTAGATGGAAGGTAGTTTTTCTGTGTCACCTTTTATATTTTTCATTGTGAGCTTGTTAGAATAACCTTTTCCTCCTTGGTTGGATAGTGTGGTCAAATGTCTCTCTCCTCCAAGGTTAAACCCTTCATAAGCTAACCACGCCAAACCCTCCCTCAAAGATTGCAATTTGAGAATTCAAAAAGAAAGTTCTACGATATGGATGAAGCATTTATTTATAAGGAGAGTACATAACCAAATTCTTTGAAATGAGGCTGCACAATCAGTGGACAAGTCAGGATCTCATAGAAAATATATGTTCACGAGCATGGTATGTCTGCTTGAAATCTCAATGGGGGTACTGTAGCTGTGTATGTTCAAAACAAGACCTATGTAGGACATCATAGGGAAAGATATAGAGTACTCTAGTTTGGCCTTTTGAGATACGGTACATAAAATGAACTGAAATTACCATTCAGTGATACAAAACCACAAACTGGCAAATTGGAGATCTTACCCCTAGTATCACATCAAAGGTGACACAGAATTCTACCATTCTAACAAGCATTACAGATAGGAAAATGGTAACATCAAGAAAGGACAAAATTGTTTTCTCGTTTATTTTAAAAATGAAAAAAAGAATTACGTTTACATGTTCCTAAATATAAGAGACTTTACCATCTAAGCAAGGCTAGTCACACAATTCTTAATGAAGGACTACAGACAGAGAGGATAACCACTTAAGTTTCAATTGATGATAATTCCATGACTGGAATGATGAACACGATCAAATGTTGGAATAACCTAGCTTTGAAGATATCTGATTGGCAGGACTAGCTTTAGTAAGCCAACAAGTAGAAAGAATAAGATTAGGAAGACATACTCATGCGAAATGATGTCATGACTGACTTGACTTTGAATAAGAATCTCTAATTACTAATTAAACCACAGTGAAAATAAGTAGCATAACTTAGTCAATTAACTAGATTTCTTTCAAATTTGATAAGTACTATGTTAGTTTTAGTATTGATCTTATAGTCACATTAATCAGGATCATGATAATAACATGGCCTTTTCCATCATAATTGTGCTCTTTACAGTGCATTAGTGGGACTTATCAACTTGTCTTTGATTGTGGTTGTTAAGAATTGCAATTAACAGATAAAGCATTTTCAAAAGGAATTTCAATGTAGTTAATGATAAAATTTTCAGCAACATTAATTTAAATAACTAGAATTGCATACCTAGATGTCTAGGATTTTGTAGGGTTTCATGATGAACTGTCGTGGAAAACTAATATGACGAGTTTTGTGAAGTCTTACTTTGAATTTTAGAGTATCTTTTCAGTCTTTAAACTTGCCAAAACTAAAACAGTATTTACTCTATGATATTTATCCTGCAAGCAGTAATTATGTAACAATTTAATGCAATAGCTTGAACCAAATTCAAAAGTCTTAAGTCAGTTTATTTGATACCTGCAAAAATTAGAAATTTACTAAATAAGTAAGAAATTAATATGATTTAGAACACAGTAGGAAAATAAGAAGAGAGATGCTACGTCCACAATATTTTTACAATATTTTCACAATAAATCATAGGTGGTTATTTGTTATTGGTTCAAATTTGAACCTAATACTAAGATTACTTTTTTACCGCAACAATAATAACCTGTAACAACCTGCCACTTAGTATTTATTGTAAAAATATTGTGAAAATGTTGTGGACATATCATCTCTCAATTAAAAATGAGAGAATAAACAAGACAAATACTAGGCTTCACCACCTAGAATTTGCCTGCAAGCCCTAGACATCACCATTCACCACCAAACAAAGAGAAATCTATCATTCTCAAATTCTCAAATTATTCTTATTCATATTGTACTACCTTTCACGGCTACAAAAGTACTAGTTTAATAGGGTTTAGGTATTACACCAATATGGAAAATGCCTAATAAAATCTCTTAAAACCCTCCACATTAAAACCAAATTCAAAATTTAAAGTCAAAAACAATATTATTTTTACATTCAAAAATAATTTTGGTGCCTCAACATGCATCTCCTTTGCATAACCAATTTTTGGTGCCTCAATGTTACTATCTCTCATGTGTAAAGCTTTACCCCCAAGTTTGTTGGGTAGTTTTTGAGTGGATGCCATTATTTTGTCTTGTTAGGCATTAATTTTAGTGATTACTTGCTACCCCAATTTTTACAAAATAGGTGAAACTTTTGAATTTCCTTTCTTGCACTAGCTAAAAGTGGACTGAGAAGATTCAAGGAAATTTCTTTATATATGTCCAGAGACATAATTGTTTCCATGGCCAAAAATACAAGAAGTGAATAGATGGACCTAATTATTTTAAAGAAAATTTGAAACAGCAATCAATGCATCACACTTAAGGTCCAGCATCACCAAGCATGATCGGACCTTTGCAACAGTGTCAAGTTTTGAAGCCTCCTTCGTATAGTAACAATTGAGCACGTGAGACAAATAGACAAATTCTCAAATGTAGCTACAATCAGCTGGAATATTTCCTTCATCTGCTCATCATCATATGGGGCATCCGGTGTTGTTGTCCTCGTTATCTCAGTGATGCAAGATGCAACTGAAAAGTTCATTAGTGACCAACGCCTTCATTGAGGGTTAAAGTGCATCATGCATTGATTTGTTCGATGCAAGATCCACATTTTCTAACTAATTTTTGACTTTATCAATAAGAGTGAGAAGGTTATCAATTGAGGAATAAGAGTTAAGGAGGCTTTTCTCAATTCCCATTCTCCTTAAGTTGCTTCTCAAAGTCTCTATCAAAGGAAGTCATTTTTAGCCACAAAATACAAAGACTGAAACTCTACTCGTTGCTAAAAGCTAAAGAACTTGATATGCACGGGTTCGCTTTTGGGTTTAATGGGATAATCTCACTTCTTCTTCTTTTGAAAATTGGGCTAATGGGTGTAGGGTTTTTTTTTTTTTCCTTTTCTTTTTGGGCGGATTTGAATTGGGTGGAGGGGATCAAACATTCTTATACCAAGTTGATGTTGAATAAAATAGGAAAATAAAGATAAAAGGTGAATAAAAGGATAAACATGACAAACAATAGGCTCCACCTTCTAAAATCTGCTTGCAAGCCCTAGGCATCACCACCTAAGGGTATTCGGCACCACTACCAAACAAAGAGAAAGTCATCACTCTCAAATCATCAAATTATTCTAATTCTTATTGTATTGCCTTTCATGATTATAAGAGCACTAGTTTAATAGGGTTTAGGGATTGCACCAATATAGAAAAATGCCTAGTCAAATCAGTTAAAATCCTCAACGTTAAAACTCAATTTAAAATTTAAAGTTAAAAAAGAAAAATTTACACTCAAAAATATAATATTAGATAATTTTAATGCTCCCTGCGTCATAATGTACCCCTTGTGTCAATCAATATAAATAATTTAAGGGTTCATATTGATGTTCACCCTTATAGTTTGACCAAATTAGAAGTTTGCACATAGTTTGTGCCAATCAATATAAATATCACTTGTGCTTCATATTTTAATTGAGAACACAATTGGCTTGCAGACAATGGTAGATATGCGGTATGCTAGCATGAGGTAAATAATTAATTCTTTAGTCACCAGCTCAAGTTTTACTTCCTTAGATATGAGTCAAAAATAAATACTAGTAGTTTACAAGTTCGTCCGCACTTTCAATTTACTAAAATGAGAGACAGATAAAAGAATTAAATGTGTTATCCTTTTGTTGTCTGAAGTATGCAGCAAGTAATTGAAAGGCATAATCTACGTCCAGCGAATCTTGGCAAAATGAACCAATTGTCTCTTGAGTTACAGGTATGATGTTTTGAAGTTTTTTAGTCAGGTAAATAAGTGAGGTGGAAAATCATAAGAAACAGATTACATCTACTTTGAGATAATAACTCTTGAATCCATAAGCGGTTCCTTTAATTCACAAGGAGAAATTCAACATCCACCAAATGGAATGGAGAAAAACTTTTAGAAATTTATATTAACGAAATTCTGAATTTCCTCGGAGGCTACCATGCATATAAGTGGGAAAAGAAATCATAGAGAGGCTAGTAGACCATAAAACACCTGTTAAGCAAAAAATGAGGCTAGAGATATGAAAAATCGCCAAAAACATGTAAATTATAAAATTTACAAAATCAAATCCTACAAACCTTAGGAAACATTTCAAAACAAATGGGATCTTATTTTGAATTCTAAATTGAAAGTGAAAAAAACTTTCCGTAAATAGTAAAAATTACTAAACGAATGCCTAAATGGAGGAATTTGTCCAAAAAGTGGCATAGGCCATGGCCATAACTTAAAATTACCATACAACAGCAATGAAGTCTTAGTCCCAAAAATTTTTAGTGTCAATTATGAATTCTCAATAGTTTAGTCTGCCACTTGTATTTTTCCTTAATTCTATTCTCTCCGAATTCATAGTCTTCGTTACTTCCTTACTTGACAAGTCCTTTTAATTACTTCTACTAATGTTTTTTTGTTTTTTTTTTTCGTTGTCCTCTACCCTTTTTCATTACCTCAACTTGAATCAACTTGTTCTTTCTTATTGGTGTATTAATCGCTCTCTTCTAAACATGACCACCTCTAACTTTATCAATAGGGTCACCCCTAACTTCAAGCAGATTTCCTTATTTTAAATTATATCTTTACGCGTATTTTCATCTATCCATCTAAATATTCTTTTTTCCAATGTTTTCATTTTAATGTTGATACACAATTTTATCATTGTCATAAGGAAACATGACAGGATTATTTCTTAATCTGATAGCTCATGAAATTTTCATGGAAATTTTGAGACTTACATTTTATTGAAAATCGTACCACCATAAGAAAAGCTAGGTATCATTTTTTGGAACACGTAGAGGACTTGTTATGGCCCTAACATTTCGGCAACCTAAAAATTTCTTATTGAAGGCAGGATTGGAATTGCTTACATATTTTCGAACCATTAATAAAATAAAAGGTGCTCACATCTTACAGTCATTGCTATCAACTTGTTTACAGTAAAGCACATACCATAAATACCAAAAATGATTAAATAATTAAATGATTGCCTAAATGAAGGAATTTACTTGAAAAGTAGTGTAGATCTTGGTCATAACTTAAACTTACCATAAATAATAAAAATGATATGTAACTCTCAAAGTTTTTTCCAATGTTTTCATCTTAAAGTTAATGCAGGTAATTTTATCATTGTCAGAAGGGAACATGACTCTGGATTATTTCTTGATGCACTTTCTCATGAAATTTTCATGAAAACTTTGAAATTTGCATTTTATTGAAAATCTTATTGTCGTAAATAAGCAGAAATTAAATAACAAGTACACACAAAGAACATAAGAATTTACGTGGTTTAACAAACTACCTACCTCCACGGCAACAACGGAGATATTTCACTATAAAAATAGGAAGATACAATAGTGCACAATAACACTCTCTAGAAACCCAAATCCCAATACACCCTAACTCTCTCTCATTCACAAGACAAGAAAACTCTATTCTTCTTCTTATGCAGTTGTTGCTAGGTTTTAGGGATTGTCTCTTGTAATTGCCGCACACTAGCACTTATACATTGCTATGCTTAAGTCGGCAATGTAGGATTCCTTGTATCAATTGTATTCGGTCAACTACTGTGATTGACTTAGACTTGTGGTTTCCTATTACAAGTTGTATTTGGTTTACTTGTAATTGACTTGGGCTTGTGGCAATTCAAGCCACACACACGGGCCCACTTCAACATATCTCCACCTTGGCTTGAATTGATCAAGCCCTCCATTGCCTCCATCTTAGACCTTAAGGGCTCAAAAGTTGCAAACACCAATCATGTTCAAGCAACTCTTGAACTTTTTTGTTGAAACTGGCTTTGTTAACATACTAGGTGCAATCTATTCCTCTTTTTGTGAGTAATCCTTAGCCACTAACTGTGCCTTGAATTATTCACCTTCAATTTCTGATAATGCTTCTTTCTTGCAGTATACCCACTTGCAACCAATAGCCTTCTTTCCATTGGACAATTTCAATGATTCCCAAGTCTTATTCTTCTGTAATGGCCCCATCTCTTCTACATCCCTATAAGACAATGGATCTCCACTACTGGTTATGAGAGCAAAGCTAACCATATCTTCAAAGCCATATCTTTGTGGTGCTTTGTGAACCTGCTTCTCTTTACCTTTAGCAATTGAATATGGCTCTTCTTGTTGTTGTTGTGGATCAATATCATTATCATTACCCTTATCACTGGGTGAACTATTCTCGTCAAACTCCACCTCAACAGTTAATTTCTCCTGTGAACTATTATCACGTCTTTGCTTCATTCTGTCTCAACATAAAGGCTTCATCAAATATGACATCTCTGCTGGTCACCGTTTTCTTTGAGATTGGATCCCAAAGCTTGTAGCCTTTAACACCTTTTTCAAAACCAAGAAATATGCATTTTCTCGACTTCGAATCCAATTTAGAACGCTCTCCACTCTGCACATGCACGTAAGTTGGACAACCAAAGATTTTTAGACTCAAATAATCTACTGGTCTACTTGACCAAACCTCTTCTGGAATCTTTAAATCAATGGCTGATGATGGAGATCTATTAATAATGAAGCTTGCTTTGTTTACCGTCTCTACTAAGAACACCTTAGGCAACTGTATTCAATCTCATGCATCTGGCTCTTTCTGCTAAGGTTGTGTTCATTCTCTCTGCAACCCCATTCCGCTGTGGAGTTCCTTTAACTGTGAAGTGACGAGTAATACCTTCTAATTCACAAAATCTTATAATTTTTTTTATCTCTATACTCTAGTCCATTATCTATTCTAAAGTATTTAATTTTCCTGCTAGTCTGATTTTCAACTTGTGCTTTCCACTTTTTAAATATGCCAAACACATCAGACTTATGCCTCATAAAATAAATCCATACCCTTTTAGAGTGGTCATCATAGAAATTGACAAAGTACTGAGCATCGCTATGAGAAGAAACTGAAACTGGACTCCAAACATCTGAATGAACATTGTGATGGGAATCAAGATCAATTGATTAAGAACTTGAACTAGAATTGCATTAAAATTAAGAATTAAAGCTGGAATTATAAAGAAACTGGATAAACAAGTTTCTGTCTAGGCCTGAAACTAAATTATATTCACATCAAAAACTGATTGTACTCTTACATAGCTAGCCTATTTATAATCTTTAACTATTAGGAAATAAAGTAGCTAATAGTTACATAAGTAAGTTGTAATTAAAGAGGATACATGACAGATATGAGAAATCAAAATAAGGGGCTGCTGGCTGCTCTAAGAGGTCAGAAAGGTTGGCTGCCTGTTTGGTTTGTAGAGGGTGGCTGGTTGTCAGTCCTAATGGTAGAGGGGGGTTGGTTGGCTGGCCTAAGGATAGAGGGTGGCTGCATCATACTCCCCTCCATAAAGGAAACTTGCCCTCAAGTTTCAATTGGAAAATAAGGCTTTAAATGTTTGGTAACTCTCCTTGAAAACTTCAAAACCAGCAACCTTAGCTTCCACCAAGAAATTAGTCCTCCTACTCAACCCATCAGCCACTTTGTTGAGAATTCCCGACTGATGTTTCAATGAGAAAGTGAATTGCTGCAAAAAGCTTACCCACTTAGCATGCCTCTTGTTCACATTAGATTGGCTATTGAGATATTTCAAAGCCTCATGATCGGTGTGTAGAATAAACTCCTTGTATGCCAAATAGTAACTCCAATGCTTGATGGCTTGAACAATACCATAGAATTCCTTGTCATAGGTAGAATACCTAAGTTTTGCTTCATTCAACTTCTCACTAAAGAATGCTATGGGCTGCCCTTCTTGGCTAAGGACACCCCCAATTCCCACTCCTTACGCATCACAATTAAGCTCAAATATCTTGTCAAAATTGGGCAAGGCAAGGATAGGAGCTCCAGTTAACTTCCTCTTCAAAAGTTGGAAGCTTTCTTGGGCTTCATCAGTCCAAACAAAGGACTTTTGTTTGAGACAATTGGTGAGAGGTGCTGCAATGGTGCTAAAATTGCTAATAAACCTTCTATAAAAGGTAGCAAGACCATGGAAACTCCTCACCTCATGCACACTAGAAGGTGTAGGCCAATCAACAATTGCTTTAACCTTGTTTTCATCCATGAACACTCCTTTGGAAGAAACAACATACCCCAAGAACACCACTTGATCCATCCCAAAGCTACACTTTTTCATGTTACCATAAAACTCTTTTCTCCTCAAAATGTCAAGCACAAGCTGTAAATGCACCAAGTGATCCTCCAAACAGCGGCTATACACCAAAATATCATCAAAATACACCACAACACAAACCCTCAATAGTGGTTGCAACATTTATGTCATCACCCTTATGAAAGTGCTAGGTGCATTTGTCAAACCAAATGGCACAACAAGCCATTCAAATAATCCATGATGTGTCTTGAAGGCCGTCTTCCATTCATCTCCTGGGAAAATTCTAATTTGATGATACCCACTTCACAAATCAATCTTAGAAAACACCTCTGCACCCGCCAAGCAATATAGCATGTCATCCAATCTAGGAATTGGAAAACGATACTTGATTGTGATCTTGTTGATAGCTCTACTATCCACACACATCCTCTAAGAGCCATCCTTCTTAGGAGTCAAGAGAGCGGGTACCACACAAGGGCTAATACTAGCCCGAATGTAGCCTCTATCAAGAAGCTCTTGAACTTGTTTTTGCAACTCTTCCTTTTCCTTTGGAGCCATACAATATGCTGCCTTGTTTGGAAGGGGTGCACCCGGTACCAAATCAATGGCATGTTGAATGTCTCGCATAGGAGGCAAGTCAGGAGGTAACTCATGGGGAAAAACATCACCATATTGCTGTAATAACTCAGTGACAGCACTAGGAACATCAGTTCCAGCCATTGTGTTGACTGGAATTAATGCCAAAATGTAGCCACTACCTTGACTTTCTTGAATGAAGCTTTTAGAAGCGAGTAAAGAGGTTGTAGAGGATTTAGAAGTCACATTTTCCTTCATTGGCAGCAAAGTAAATTGCTGATTGTCTTTGCTTAAGGTATAGGTGTTCTTCTTCCCATCATGCATCGTTTGGCGATCATATTGCCAAGGTCTAACAAGAAGGATATGGCACGCATCCATTGGTACTACATCACACCAAACTTCATCAAAATATTTCTTCCAGGTAGAAAATGGCACCAAGCAACGCTTTGTTATTTTCACCTCATTACCCTTCTTGAACCAAGAAAGTTTGTAGGGATGAGGGTGATCTTGAGTGGCAAGCCTCAACTTATCAACCACCTCCTGAGAGACCACATTTTCACAACTTCCCCCATCGATGATCATACTACAAACTCTTCCTCCAATGCTGCAAGTTGTATAAAAAATATTGGTTCTCAACCAATCTTCTTCGGAATTGAATTTAGGAGCAAGAAGAGTCTTTCTCATCACAAGTGTCAAGCCCTCTTCTTCTTCAAAATCACCACCAACCTCGTTTGAAGGTTGATCAAAAATGGGTTCTCCATCTTCATGTTCAAGCTCTTTTACTTCCTCCAACATAAGAGCCTTCTTCCTACAATCCGAAGATCGATGCCCTGGCTCTCCACACCTGAACATTTGAAAGTACCCACCTGTTGCTGTCTACCCCCACCAACTGCGGCTGTTTGGGACTGTTTTAGGGCTGTAATAGCAGATTTAGAACCTGCTGGTTGCTGTTCAACCCCAGAAGTTTCTCCTCTCCCATTTGTACTTGAAATCCCAACCTTATATTGGCTAGAAATCCCCTGCCCAGACCTGGAACCCCACTGTCCAGACCTTAAAGCTGGCCTAGTTTGTTGCTTCTCTACCAGTAAAGCTCGGTTGTAGGCTTCCGACACGTTCCACAATGATTGAAGACTAAGGACATCTTGGATGGATGGCTTCAATCCACTCAAGTACCTTGCACCCATTTGTTCTTCACTTTCATTCAAATCTACCCTTACTACAAGTTGGTGAAACGCCTCCATATACTCCTCTACACTTCCCTCTTGCTTAAGGTTGTGTAGGTCTTTGTAGAGTGATTGGGTGTAGTTGAAAGGAAGAAATTGCTCTCGGAGCTTTTTCTTCATCTTCTCCCAACTCTTGATCTTGACTTTACCACTTCTTTGGCGAGAAATTTGCAATTGTTCCCACCAAGCGGAAGCTCTTCCTTTAAGGCGAATAGCGACTAGCTTTACTTTCTTTTTATCCATAACTTCATAATAATCAAACACCCTTTCAACGGTGTTAAGCCAATCTACAAAGTCTTCCGGTTTGAGACTCCCTTGAAATTCTAGAATTTCAACCTTGAAGTTGTAGTCAAGCCTTGGCTCACTTCTTTTCACATAAGGTCTACCCCTTGTGGGAACTCCAAAAGGGTTCTCAAAATGAGAATGAGAGTCATTGGACTCATCGGTATTCTCATGAGGAGGCTACATACGCTGCACCACCTTTGTAAGTGCTGCAACTTGTCTCCTTAATTCAGCAATTGTGTCGTCTCTCTCTATATTTTGATTCGTCCAACATTCCTCCCCACTGGAGGGTTGGCTTCAACCCCTTCCCCAACATCCATTTGATTCCCCCTTATTCCACCTCTCCTTCCTCTCCTTCTTTGAGCCATTAAAAGCTTCGCAATCTTTGAAAAAATTGTAAATAGAAGCAACAACACAAGTGATCAAATCTGTGATATCTGCAACAGCCACAGATTTGACTGGCACAAGGAACCTAGATCTAAATTCTAGGATCTCGAATGGAGAGAGAAAAAAAGTATCACAAGGAAATCTGGGGCTCAAATGATCAAAGTGGTAGGGAAAAAGAGGACCAGATCTGTGCTTTGATACCAAATGATGGGAATCAAGATCAATTGATTAAGAACTTGAACTAGAATTGCATTAAAATTAAGAATTAAAGCTGAAATTACTGAGAAACTGGAGAAACAAGTTTATGTCCAGGTCTGAAACTAAATTATATTCACATCAAAAACTGATTGTACTCTTATATAGCTAGCCTTTTTATAATCTTTAACTATTAGGTAATAAAGTAGCTAATAGTTACATAAATCAAAGCTGTAATTAAAGAGGATACATGGCAGATATGAGAAGTCAAAATAAGGGGCTGTTGGCTGCCCTAAGTGGTCAGAAAGGTTGGCTGGCTGTTTGGCTGCATCACATAGTCAAGAACACCCTTACTTGTATGAGAGCCTATCTTGAAACTGACTTTATGCTGCTTCCAATACACACAATACTCACAGAAGTCTAGCTTGCATGTCTTCACCCCCTTCAATAAATTTCTCTTGTGTAGCTCTAACACACCACATTCACCAATATGGCCAAGTCGCATATGCCATAATTTCGTGTCGTCAGTGCTGGACTCTATCAGAGTGGTGACTGCAACTCTTCCTACAACTGTGTTCCCTATCAATCTGTAAAGCGTGCTTACTTTCTGTCCCTTCATCACCATCAAAGCACCTTTGGTAATCTTCATGATTCCACCCTTTGATGTGTATGAGTACCCCAAATCATCCAATACTCCTAAAGAAATTAAATTTTTCCTAAGATCTAGAATATGTCTGACATTACTAAGAACTCGTACAACTCCATCAAACATCTTGATCTTCATAGTACCAATCCGAATAACCAGGCCTGTAGCATCATTACCTATTTGGACCATACCACCATTATAAGGCTTATACATGTCAAACCAATCTTTCTTTGAAGTCATATGATATGAGCATGCTGAATCTAAAACCCAAGATTTCAGTTGAACATTATTACTTGAATGAGACTGAAAGTAAATCTGCACCAACCTCACTTTCATCTGATGTTTCTTCAACAACACTAGCTGATTCTAGGCACTTCTTTCCATTCCTCTTCTCCTCTAAATGCTCTTTCAACTCTTTACACTGATTCTTGTAGTGCCCTTTCTTGTGACAATAAAAGCACTCTACATCTTTCTTTGTACGTGATCTAGATTGAGATCTCTTCCCGTTGGATTTTGACTCACTTCTACGCCGATTACTCGACTTTGACTTTACAATAAGTCCATCAGTTTGAGAACCATTGTCATCTAGCTTCATCTTTACGTGTGACAACAGAGCACTAATCACCTTATCGAGTACTACAGTTTCTTTCCAGTACATCAACGTAGTTGCTAGATGATCAAAATGTGTAGGCAGCGATGCTAATAAGATTAACGCTTTATCTTCGTCCTCATAATTCACCCCAAAACTTGACAATTGGGTGTTCAACATTTTAAACGTGTTGAGATGCTCCAACAAATCTGAACCCTCCTTCATATGCAAACTGTAAAGTTGCTTCTTCACGTACAACTTGTTCGTCAGATTCTTTCTCATATAAAGACCTTTTAGTTTGACCCAAACTTCTTTTGTGGTCTTTGCTTCTAGGATGTTGTGAATAACCTCATCACCTAGGTTGAGACGAATAGCGCTAGCTGCTTTCTCATCCATCTCTACCCATTTTTCATCCTTCATTGTTTTCGGTTTCTTCTCCTTCCCAAGCAAGGCTTTATGAACTCCTAGTTGAATTAGGAGATCATTCATCTGCCTTTGCCAAAAGGAAAAATTTCCTTTACCATAAAACTTCTCTACGTCATACTCCGTGCTTGACATCTTTACTGAATTCAAAAGATTGAATCCTAACATGGCTCTTGATATCACTTGTTGTGCAAATAACACCCTAGGACTCAAATCAATAACAGTAAATAAGCAGAAATTAAATAACAAGCACACAAAGAACATAAGAATTAGCGTGGTTCAGCAAACTGCTTACTTCTACGGCGACGATGGAGAAATTTCACTATAAAAATAGGGAGAAACAATAGTGCACAATAACACTCTCTAGAAACCCAAATCCCAATACACCCTAACTCTCTCACTCTCACCCACAAGACAACAAAATTCTATTCTTCTTCTTATGCAGTTGCTCCTTGGTTTTAGAAATTGTCTCTTATAATTGCCGCACACTAGCACTTATATATTGCTATGCTTAAGTCGGCAATATAGGATTCTATGTATCAACTGTATTGGTCGACTGCTGTGACCGACTTGGACTTGTGGTTTCCTATTACAAGTTGTATTTGGTTTACTTGTAATTAACTTGGGCTTGTGGCAATTCAAGCCACACACGCGGGCCCACTTCAACACTTACATATTTTAGAACCGTTGTTATATTTAAGTGCTCGGTAACACATCACATTTCAAAAATCTTCATGAACGGCAATTGTTTATATTAGCTTGAGAACGGTACCTCCTACACCATGTTGAGCAAGGAAATTGAGGAGAAGACACATGAACTGAGGTATTATAGCTACATCACTATCATCTTGTTACTGTAAAGACATTTACATACCACAATAAATTAATGTTGAGAAATGTTCACAACTAACACAGGAAGATTAGAGGAGAAGAGCTCCCTGGAATGGATATAGAAGAATTACAGAAACTAGAGAAAGAGCTTGAAGTAGGCTTGAGCCGTGTTATAGTAACAAAGGCTTGTCTCTCTTTTTTATCTCTGTTTGCCGGCATTATAATGGAGTGTTGAAATTTATGTACTTTATCTTAATATAAGAAACTTTTGTCTTGCAGGGTGAAAGATTTCTGGAAGAGATCACTGCCCTTAAGCAAAAGGTCATGTTCCAAACTTTAAATCTTTGCAGGACATTTCATACAATTATTATAATGTTTGCAAGCCATTTCCGGAACAGATCGGTGCCCTTGAGCTAAAGTTCATATGGTTTCAATGTATAACAGTTTCGTACTTTAGTGATGATCCGCTCCATAATGATATCATGGTAAAATCTTGAAATATTAGGTGGAAAGAAGAAACTAAGAGAAGTTGAAAGAACACAAGGAATTAAGGTGGTTTTGTCTTAGAGTCCTACGTGAACAGTAGAAAGTTTTAAACAACTACATATTTATTATTGAATTTTGTGTATAATAGTGTACTTATTTAAGGGAATTTGTAGTAGACTAACTCTGCGTTAACCCTAGGATTGCAGTAATATAGTTAGTACTGTGTACAATTAGGACTACTATAATGTTATATGCTTAAACCCTAAATCCATCTTTAGCAAATGTCAGCTGTAAAACTTTGTCATAATGTTAATGCAAGTTGGTGCAAGTTCATAAAAATAGTGGTCTTTTTGTGCACTGGCTAGCTCAATGGGTGGAGAAAGGAAAAGTTCACATGGCTAACAACAAGTAACAACCACCATTGAATATTTAGTTGAAACCATTGTCAACATAAATTCAGAATTGAATGTCATATTGTTTATCCTATCACCTGACCTATACCAATTCATAACGCATCGATTTCATATATAAGAAGTTAGGTAAATATACCATATTAATTAAATTATATTTTGTATTTAAGGCTAAGAATTCTTAGTAATGACTCTCTGTTCATCTTATTCTTTTAATACAGGGAGCCCAACTGATGGAAGAAAACCAACGACTAAAACAGGTTATAGGTCTTTTTTTTTTTTAATAGAAAAAGTTCTTCCTCCTCTCTTCCTATCTCAGTTATAAAAAATGTCTCTTCCACAGATGGAGAATTTGTTTAGCACTCAAACACATGTACTTGAACAAGGTCAGTCATCTGAGTCAATCACCGACATTTGCAGCTCATCTGATCCTCAAGACAATGACAGTTCAGACATATCTCTCAAGTTGGGGTAAGTTTGTGAAATTCTTAAAATTTTTTAGTTTTCTGGATGAAGTATGAAATATTATTCAGGATTCAATCAAAGGATATTTACATCAAACCTCAATATTTAGGGGCCATATAGCATATAGTTGTAGTTTCAATAGAGGAACTTGACCAAACTGATAAATTTGTCCTTAGGTTTAGTCATTTCTCTGGATTTAGCATTACAATATGTACTATATTCTAATTTACAGTTCTATATGGGCTTATATGGTACTGAAAGATAAATTTGTTTGTGAAATTAATGGTTGCAACCACAGGTTGATGTCACTTTCAACTCGTCAATGAGCAATTCTTCTGTTTGTATAGCAACTTAACTAGCATCATTGACTGCATGCCTAGAAATGCATGCTGCTACTATAGAGAAACTGTTTGCCTTAGTGCATCGTTCTATGTCTTGCAGGCTACCTTTTCCTAAATGAATTTGAAGTATAGTGAAGATCAAGAAGCATACATGGATTCTCTTTACTCAAATACAAAAGAAAAAAGGCCATGGCTAAGTAAATACAAATCCTGTAATTAATTTTTTGTAAGACCAATTTGTTTCCACCAGCTGATTCTAAGAGTCTGCATGTGTATATGGTAAATTTTGGATGCTTAATCATTTTTATGGATGAATCAAAGGTTAATTTGTTACAATGGAAAATGAAGTAGAGGGTGTTGGAAAAGGTCAAGTGTAGGTTTGAGATTGATGGCAAGTCATACTATTGATAAATTGATTCACAATTCTACAATAGGTTTTGTTTGTCTTTGTGTGATTGCCAGTATTACATATTTGCCGCAACATTTCTTTATCGTGAATGGTGCTTTTGAGTACACTTGTTTTAAGCCTTAAGGTCTAAAAATGTTTTCAAGTCAATCTTGCTTGCAATAAGACTTCTGTGAGCTTCCTTTGATTTTGCAATCCAGATTCTTGCACCAACTTGAGAAAAGTGACATCATAATTCATAATATTAATTTTCTCCCACTGTTTTTTTTTTTTTTTTTTTATTATGAATTTTGAATTTTTCTAGGTTGGATTGTTCTATTTCCTAGTCTTCCTTGGCAACTCAAGATTAGCACTTCACAGGTTTCATCCATATTTAACTAGATCTTGTCTTGGCTCTCTCTCTCTCTCTCTCTCTCTCTCTCTCTATATATATATATATATAAAATAAAGCATGATTTTAAATTATATGTTTTTTGTTGTTGTCAAAACTGCATCATATGAATATAATTTGGTATTCGCCGATCACCATGAAGCAAAATCATCAAAAAACATTTAAAATCTTAGAGCTAGTTAAGATGAATAAATCAAATGTCATTCCTTTCTTTTCTTTTCTTTTTAGCTTCTTTTTTTTATCGTTTTGTTTTGGAGGTGCTAGAACTCTTCTAGTAATTGACTCTACTTTTTGGAGAAGTGATATTTATTTTTAGTGTTTTAATGCTAGTAAGTTTACAACTGGAAATCTCACCAAATATATTTATTTTTTGGTATAACAAGAAAACATGAACATATATAGCATCAAATTTGTGTTTTTTTTTTTTTTTTTTTTTTTTTTTTGATAATCTTAACGTCAAATTAGTTGAGTTTGACCTCTTAAAACTAAGGTGGCATTTGGGTTTTGTGTTTCTTGCATTGCGTTTCTGCGTTTTTTTTTTTTTTTTTTTCTTGGACATGCGTCTAGCATTGTTCATTGTCCATGAACAGTGATTTTAGGCTTATGAACAGTGCCAAACGTGTCAACAGTAACTTTTTTATTATTTTTTTTATTGTTTTTAGTTTTCAGTTTTCAGCAAAATAAGCGGTATCCAAACGGACCTTAAAGGTCAACGATTATAGGAACTTGATCAAGACCACACTTAAATAAAATAAAAATTTTCCCAATATCCAATATTGGACTTTAAGCTAAATTAATCAAAGTAGGTATTAAACTTAAAAGCTTTTTATAAAATCATCAAGACTCTAAGCTAAATTAATCAAAGTAGGTATTGAACTTAAGGCTTTGTTTGGTTGGAGGAGTGGAAAAGTGGGGGGATAGAAAATTGTGGAAGGATAGAAAAGTGGGAGGATGGAAAATATTTAGTTTTCCCTCTTGTGTGTTTGGTTGGAAGGGTGGAAAAGTGGGAGGGTGGAAAACTCTTTTGTTTGGTTGGAGAGAAAAATGGAAGAATGGAAAATGTAATTTATATAAATTGACTATTATACCCTTATTACATAATAGGTAGGAAATAGACCATGCATTTGCACTTATTAAATAATATAAAATTTACCAACAATTATATTTTTCAATGAGAAATGTTACGTTCACAACATTTTTTGCAATATTTTCATAACAAAATTTATGTGGAAAGTTGTTACTAGTTCTAATTTGAACCTACCACTGAAATTATTTTTTTACTCACTAATATTAACTAATAACAATCTATTACTTAAAATTTATTGTGAAAATATTATGGTAACATTTTTAAATTAGGATTTTTTATTCATTATGTTAAGTATCCTTTCTCAGCCATACGTTTTTCTTTCTTTTTTTCTTTTTTCTTTTTTTCCTTCTTTGTCTCCTCCACACACACGTTGTCCTTATCAGTTATCATTCATTTCTTTTTCTTCCTCATTCTTTTCTTTTTCTTCAAGAACGTTCCAGGCGCAAGCGCAGCTCATTCTCTGTTTTTTTTTTTTTTTCTCCAGCGCTCTGTCTCTGTTTTTTTTTTTTTTTTTTTCTTCTTTTTCTCCTCAACACACGTTGTCCTTATCATTCTTTTTCTTTTTCTTCCTCATTCTTTTCTTTTTCTTCAAGAATGTTCCAGGCGCAGAGAATGCTCATTCTCTGTTTTTTTTTTTCTCCAGCGTTCTGTCTCTGTTTTTTTTTTTTTTTTTTTTTTACTTGATTCCAGAACGGTGGTATTATTGTAAAAGTGTTGTGAGACAGTTTTCCACTCAGACTTTTCCTCCCGATTTGGGAGGACGAAATTTGTGGGCCCGGGAGAGAAAATTTTCTCCCGGGTTTTCCTCTCTTCCTATTTTCCTCTCTTTCCCAAACAATGGAAAATACAGTTTTCCACCCAATTTTCCACTCTATGTTTTCCATCCCCCTAAATTCACCCCAACCAAACACAGGGTAAAAGATTTTTATAGAAATTGTACTCTTGAGTAGAACAAGTGAAAAGAGTGCTGGGCCAATTTCTCCCAGGCGTGAGGAGCAACATATGTGGAGCATATCACTTGTACTATTTTTGTGGTCCATTTTTATATTTAAGTCATGGGCCCGCTTCTTCAAAAAATAAGAAAAGTTACGGCCTCAAAAATCCAGTCCCTTTATCTCTTCTCTAGTTGAAAAAGTTTAGATGTTGACCTCTCCATTTGTCTTTTACTGGAACTAAATTTATTATTTTACTAATTTGATTCCAATATTATATATTACACCCGTTTCAACATTTTCGTTATTTTTTCACTCTTTCGATTTGGAAAATGTATCATTTTACTCTCTTGGCCTGGGTTTTCTCTGTTATTATTATTGTTTTATAAATGGGTTTTCTCCATTATATTATATTATATATAATGAAGAAAACAAATTGACACATTTCAAAACATAGGGTTACAAAGTAAATTCTACCAAACAGAAATAAAGTAGAGCTTTCTCTTTTTCTATTTCTCTCTTTGTAAGTTTTAAATGATATAAATGAAATTTCCATTTTGATATATTTAGTAGTTTGTTGGTTTTCTTTTTACATTTTTTGGGCCTAAAACTTAAGTAATTTTTTTTAGCATATCAAAGGATATTATCAAACATTTAAATCTCCTCATTTTTACAAGATGTGCCATTAAATTATAAAACATTTTGCCAGGAGTATTGTTGCTCAATTGACAAATACTCTTCTTCCAACTATCGAATTATGAAAATAAAAATAAAATGATAAAACCATTTGTCTAAACCTATTATGGTCATATAATTAGGATCAACACATTAAAAAAAAAAAAAAAAAAAAAAAAGAAGAAGAAGGAGCAAATACATTTTAAGTTTTCATTCAAGGATATTGACAAAAGAGTGAGCAAATGTCATTTTAACCCAATCACATTTATTAGGGCCTTAAAATCCCTTAATTTTGCCTAATTGCCCCTTTTAAAGGATAATTACAACAATAATTGAGAAATCATTAATATTTGATAATCGAATTAATCAAGTGCATGCAACTTTGCAATTATTTATATTTCAATCGAATAGGATTATGACATGCCCCCGATTTTAAATTGAATACTTGTGGTACCAATTAAAATCAATTGTTAATAATCACAAGTGATTGGACTCAACTATGTGGATATATCCTAGTAGTTAAAATTTGGTTTCATGATATTTTTTAATCCAATGGTTTCGATCGGAGCCTGTGACCCATAGTTTTGATTATTAAGATTTTAAGATTTGTTTTAAATGAAGTAAATGAAATTAAGGTCAAAAGTTACGATTACCTTTAGGATGTAAAATTACCCTTTTGTCTCCAGATGAAATTAAATACAGGTTGTAAAATTAGGTGTCTACAAAAGTGTAAGAACAAAACCCTTGTTTGTTTTCTCATTATTACTTGAGAAAATTGCTAGCATAAACATGTTCATTATAATTTATAAATGTCCAACCCTAATGAAATTGTGATTCTATTTAAATAAATATAAATAACCTTATACTTTCTTAAATAAATTATATACTTTAAAATAATAATTTTATTTATAGATATCTAAAAATTTTAACTAAGATTTAGGATGTTAGAAGTCACGCTACTTTGCCATTTCATATATATAATATTTTTTTGATAAAATTTGTAAGGATTAAAAAAAATAAAGAAAGAAATATTCAAGATTTAAAAAAATAATTGGGTTACCCTCCCCACCCCCACCCTGGCTCCTTTGAACCTCTACCACTATATCCACCTATGATATTGTCCAATACAATTTAATTTTACAATCTTTCAATTATTACATTTTACCCATAAGATGACTAAAATGAAATCAACTGAATCCCAACCAAATTAGAGTTTTAGAGTATATAATTAAATGACAGTTTTCCAATTTCTTTTGAACTCTGTAGTCTCATGCCTTTGTAAATCAATTTCGTGAAAATGAAAATCACTCTACATTCAATTTTTAAAAGGAATGTGGAACAAGTCTAACATTGAATTAATTGTTATTATTGTTTTTTTAGGAAACAATATTGAATAATTAAGTTAACACAAGCATTGGTTCAAGGATGAAACTAAAACCTACAAATTATTTAGAAACAATATTAATTTGTTCTTAACTTTATTTAGCCTCCTTTTCATATATATATATATATATATATATATATAATAAAATAAAAAAAATAAAAAAACTTTTCTTTTTATCTCTATCTTTAAATAGCCTTGTCTTGAACTTTATTTTAGTCTAGTTTTCAAATTTAAACGCACACCACCTAAGTAGAGTTTTTTATTTTTATTTTATTTATTTATTTATAATTTTTATACATGATTTGAATTCAAGTTGTCCTCTATGAAAGAATTGGGTAATATTACCTATTTACAAGGCTCTTGGCCTAGCTTTTTAGAATACTAAATACAAAATGCATCATCTAGCATGCGTTTGGATACCGCTTATTTTGCTGAAAACTGAAAACAATAAAAAAATATATTATGATTACTGTTCACATGAATAGTGCACTGTTCATTTGCCTTGATGCATTGTTCATGTCCCATGAACATGCACTAGGCGCCGGTAAAAAAGAAAAAAAAGAAAAAGAAGAAGCCAGATGCAGACGCTGAGCTCCAAAATGCAAAACAAACGCACCTGTAATCTTAACTAGTTTTAAATTTTATACCAATAGTTTTAATTTTTCTTTTTCAATTCAGTCATTTTAATTATATATGTTTTCAATGTAATCCTTGCAAAAAATGACGTAATTTTGCTTTTGGAGAGAGATAGGACTTAACGGTGCATGCTATTTTATTTATTTTTTTGGTTGAGAAACAACAGTGCAGTTTTATTTTATTTTTTTTAGTTATGTGGGCTATGTAAGGGAACACCCCTATTTACCAACAAAAAAAAGGGTACACCCCATGCTCAGATTTTATTTTTCCATCTTTTATTGGTTGAGTAAGTGCAGTTTTTTTCACAAAAAAGGGAAAAAAAAAAAAAAAGCAAGTGCAGTTTGTTTTGTTATATTTTTTATCTGATACTTTGGTTAAACTTCTATCAAAGACAATATTCCTCTTCCGTACAATAATACGCAGCTTTCATTTTATTTCTCTTTACCATTCCGAAATCCGTAACATTTACTTTATTGGTTGAGTAATTTATTTTTGTGCTATTCTCTACCGACATGTCTCTTCTCTTCTCTCTCTCTCTCTCTCAACTTTCTATGCAAATAGTTTCTATTTCTGGAATACTAGGTTGGGCTAATAATTTGGATAGAAGTAGAAATTTGAAGTAAAGGGTCTGATAACCTACGCAGCAAAAAAAGAAAGAAAAGGATCTGATAACCTAATATCTGGGAAAATGACGAGGAGGAAAATTCAGATTAAGAAGATTGACAACACGACGGCAAGGCAGGTGACATTCTCAAAGAGGAGGAGAGGACTTTTTAAGAAAGCCTTTGAGCTCTCTACTCTCTGCGATGCTGAAATTGGTCTCATGGTCTTTTCTGCGACAGGAAAGCTCTTTGAATACGCCAGCTCAAGGTTTCAATCTCTTTCTCACACTTCTTTCTACTTATAGAAAAACCCTTTTTATTTTCTCATTTTTTTGACTAGAGAGAGAAACCCTTTTTTCTATCTATAGAAAAATATGTCATTGTCCATTCCTTGATCGCTTTGTTCATGCATTCACTATGATTTTATGATTTCTAAGGTGTGTGTGTGAGAGTGAGAGACCCAACTGCTCAAAATAAAGATCCTTTACTGAACAAACCAAATAAGTGATTTAAAAAATAGTACTATGTAGCATAAAATAAAGAGAAAATAATTTTAAAAACAGTACTATGTAGCATCAAATAAAGAAATGAAAAAGTACTGCAAAATCTTATGGTTTCTGTCTAAAGAAAAGGGAAAGGAAAAAGGAAAAAGGAAAAAAAGAAAGACAAATAAACAGTTTTTTTTTTTTTTGGGTAAACCAAATAAACAGTTTTCAATTCTTACCTTGAAGGGTTTAACGTATATGTGTAGCTGCTACTTGTTTTGAAGTTCTATAAGCGGGTTATTTTGTCTTAGAATATTGCTAATTATTGCCTATTAATTTGCGTATAATCTAATTTTTTATCTTCCCTGAATTTTAGAGTTGCACTTGCATATTGTATAGCTTCAATTAGCTGCTTCAAATCTGCCTATAATGTTTAAAAAAAAAAAAAAACTCTTCCTTTAAGAAGGGTAAGAAAACTCTTAAATAATTGTATTTCTCTTCTTTCACACTTTTTTTAAATTGAGGGATGCATGAGGTATATAAACTCCATGTCCAACCATAACCTTCCTTATGTTTATTATATAACTCCAAATAAAACTCTCTATACATTCATTACGTAAACTTGCCTCATTATTTTATGTATCATAACTATTCAACTAACTCATTTCATAAATAAAATAGATTTTCATAACATATATTAAGTTTAACTTTCAACACCTCCTCTTAAACTTAATTTTTGATCACCACAAATTAGGCTTGCATATTGTAGAAGGTGTTACAATTTAGTGGTTTGGTGAAGAATTCTGCGCCCTAATCATGTGACTTCACAAACTCAAGTGGATTTTTTTCTTTCTAGCAATACATCGTCAAATAAAATGATACTAGGTATCAATGTGCTTGCTTCAGTTATGAAAGACTAGGTTCTTTACAAGAGCCAATGTTAACTTATTGTCCACAAATTCGTAGCTTTTTCTTGCAACATTTGCAACTCCATCAACAAATTTCTAAGCCAAATTGCATGACAAACACTAGAGGTAGTAGCAACATACAGTCACAATTGGTTGCTTCTTGGATGTCCATGCAAATGCAATATCACCCATATAGAATACAAACCCACTATCACTCTTTCTATCATCGGTGTCCCCAGCCCAATCATTATCGCTGTAGCCAACAAGTTTAAACTCTTTCGAGGGTGAATATAATAGTCCAAAATTTAGTGTACCTTTCATATAGCGAAAAATTCTCTTGGCTGTCATCAAATGATTCATGATTGGTACTTCTATGTTGTGGCTAAGAAGTCCAACGCCAAAGAGAATGTTCAGTCTTGTGCATATTAGGTACCTCAGACTTCCAACCAAACTCTTGAAGAATGTTTGATATACCCTCTCTCTATCGTCATGCTTTGACAACTTCACTCCACATTCCACAGGAGTACTAACTAGTTTGTAATTTGACATCTAAAATTTCTTGAGGATCTCCTATTAGGAATCTCATATTTGTTCTAATATCCTAGTACTTCTTATATTTCCATCCCTTCAATTAGAATTTAGTCCCAGGATAGGATTGAGTTAGTTAGTTAGTTAGTTACACATGTTGGGATTAGAATAGAGTTAGTTAGATCTCTTGGCATATGTAACACTATAATCATATGGATTAATTGGTGAGAGCACATGCTATATTAATAAGCCAATAGGATTAAGCCATGGGTGGCCAACAAGATAAGAACTTGGGTTTTATAAATACTTGCATGTAACCTTAATCTGTAAAATTTTAAAGAATAATCCAATTTCTTGCTTAGTGCATTTTCTTTCTCTCTTAATATTTCTTTATGGAGGGAGGTTAACTTGAATTCTTTATGGAGGGAGGTTAACTTGAATTAAGTAAACTCATCGACATTTCGTATCCATTTCCATACACTTCCCACCAATCCCCCTTAGGAACCATCGGGTTCCTAACAAATGGTATCAGAGTTGTCGATCTTGAAATGACCAAATCTGTTGCAACTCATCAAGCTTCATTGAGTTTACATTCAAAGGTGGAGATCCTTTTTGGCGGCTTCTCAAGCTCTATGAATTCTTTTCTCTAGAAAACACGCCACCACATCTCATGTTTTTCATTGCCTCTTATTAAATGTAAGGAGAGGCGTGGGAATATTTTCAAGATGTGCAAGTATCACTGTATCAGGGTTATGCACAAATTGTTTGGATTTCATATGCACTACAAGACCGGTTTTGAACACCGATCCTTGATGCATCAAAGGAGATTATCACCCAAGAATCCAAGATGCAAAATCCCATGAATTTCATGCCGGAGGTCTAAGAACCATTTCTTAACGCACCGATATAGGCTGCCACTCAAGAGTTCACGATTCAAGAATTCGAAATCCAAGTGTCAGTGATTCAAGAATCAAAGATGCAAGAGCCAACAATTCCAATGGTTCAAGAATCAACAATTCCAATGGCTCAAGGATCCAAGAACATTCCAAGGTCCAAGAATTTAAGTGGGTTTTGAAAGTACACGAGACCACTAATCAAAGAGAAGTTTATGAATATGGTGATCAAGATGTCACTAAGATACTGGTCCTTTGGAAGATTTCCTTTGATGATGATGCCAACCATAACAACACCTTGTGGGCTATTCTGAAAGGGAGGGGAATGTTAGGAATCTCATATCTGTTGTAATATGCTAATACTTCTTGAAGTTCCATCCATTCAATTAAAAGTTGGTCCCAAGATAGGATAGAGTTAGTTAGTTAGTTACACATGTTGGGATTAGGATAGAGTTGGTTAGAGCTATTGGCACGTGTAACACTATAATCATATAGTTGGTGAGAGCACATGCTTAATTAGTAAGCAAAAGGATAAAGCCATGGGTTGTGATAAAGCCATGTATGAAAATGGATGTGAATTGTAAGCACTTAACTCTTCCTTATTGCATTTCCTTTCTCTCTTAATATTTCTCTATGCCTTTAAGTCTATTCACTTACAATCCACATCCATTTTCAAACACTTCCCACCCATCCCCTTTAGCAACCAACAAGTTCCGAACATCTCCTTAGCATATCCTTCTTAGGAAATGAATATCTCATCTTCCATTTTCTTCATCCCAATGCCCAGATAATAGGCCATAAGCCAAATATCTGTCATTTCGAACTCCTTAGTCATTGCTTTCTTGAAGTCTTCAAACTTACTGGATATTTTCTTATAAAAATCAAATCATTTATATACAAATAAAAAATCAAGATACCTCCATTTTTTCTGCACCTTACAATATAGTTCATGTTCATGTGCGTATTTATAGAATCTTTCTCTTGAAAATATTTGTCAATTAGGTTGTTTCAAGCTCTAGGTGCCAGTTTCAAGTATATAGAGATTTCTTAAACTACAAAGCTTTGTTTTCCTTCTTTTTGACAACATAGCCTATAGGCTGCTCAATATAAACTTATTCTTCAATTTAAACATTCAAAAAAGAAGATTTTACATCCATTTGATAAATTCTCCATTTGTTTTGAGCTGCTAAAGAAATTAGCAAATATATAGTTTCCAAATGAGCAATTGGGGCAAATACTTCATCATAATCATCTTGACTATCCTTTTTCCATTATTCTTCATCTTGTACATCCATTTTACACAAATTGCCTTCTTTCCACGTGGAAGAGTTGCTAGCTCTCGTGTATTATTCTTCTTTATTACCTTGATCTCTTCATCCATTGAATTTATCCATTTCTTATCTTGCACAAGTTCTTTAATTCTTGTAGGTTCACAATCAGCAAATAGATAAAAGAGCATTAGATCATCTATATTCTCCGTTGAATCATAGAGATCCTGTAGACTTCTCATTCTTCTTGGTTACTTCCTTCTAGTGATGATTACGAGGATGGACTTTCATAAATGGGAGATTTGGTGATGGAGGTGGAGTGTCAGGCTCTTCTTGAATTTTATTCAAATGCTATTCCTATTCAAGTAAAGGAAAGAAATCATACTTCTCTTCTTCTTGGGTGCTCCAATTTCTCATAACTTCTTCATCGAATTCCACATCTTGACTGACAATTAATTTTCTAGTGCTCGGATTTTTAAGCTTATAGCCTTTAGAGCTAGGATCATAGCCAATGAAGACATAATTTTCGCTCTTGTTATCTAGCTTGGACCTCTCTTGATCTAGTACATGTGGATATGCTATGCTCCCAAACACACGAAGGTGGAAAACGATTGGAAAAATAGACTGCATAATTTATAGCTTCAGTCTAAAGTTCTCTAGGCATTCTCTTGCTCTTCAATATGTTTTTAGTCATCAATTCTTGGAATATGACCAGATAATTTGATAATAATTTGGTTCATGGCGTGTCTATCAACAAACATCGATCAAGTGTCATCCTTCTTTTGCATGAGTAAGGTCGGTACTACACAATGAGTCATGTTTTCTCTAATATATCCCTTCTTCAAAATCTCCACGAGGACCATAACTTGCCTATTCAATTCTTCATGCTCCTTTAGATTGATTAGATAGTGCACTTTGTTAGGTGGGCTATAGAATACACTAACAAGCTTCCTTTTTTTCTTTAGCCACCAACATGTACACCACTCTAGTAATTTTATCTTATATTACAATTGGGAAAAATAAGGAAATTACTGCCCTCCTCTTTGAAAGATTTAGGAGTTCTTTCTTTCAAAATTGGCAAACGGACAAATTCAAACTTTCTAATTATAAAGGTATATGTATTTCTATGGCCATCATGGATAGCATGCCCATCATATTGCCAAGGCTACACCAAAGGAGGAAAGACTAACATCCATGGCAACAATATCACACCAAATTTCATGTTTACAATTATTTCCCATTTCAAAAGAAACAAGATATCTTCTAGTTACCTTTACCTCTTTACCTTTCTTAAACCATTCTTTTCGTTAAGGCTTTACATGGGGTCAATCTTTAATTTAATCTTGTCCACCATTTCTTGTGAAAGGATGTTCTCAAAAACTTTTCCATCAATGTTAATGGAATATACCTTACCATTGGACTTGCATGTGCACTTGAAGGTATTAGATGGATCACTTAGCAATCACCTTCTTCAATTCAATCTCCCAACTTTGCATAACCCCATTATCATTAAATACATTAAATACAGGTTGAATGACATCATCAACAAACTCTTTGCCATTATCTTCACATACACATCCACCCTTTTCTTTGGACATTAGTTAGATGCTTATTAGTAATTACCATAATTCTCAAATTTTATATTTATAAAAAAAATAAAAGAAAAAAAAACATATTTTGTTAATGTTTTCAATAATCTATTATATATATAAAACCGAAATTTGACTTTTGGTTGACTTTGTAATATTGTGCCATAAGTTTTTGAGGCCATACAATTTTATATGTTATTATTTTAACGTATATTTTTAGTTAAATTTGAATTATATTTTGTAATCATATTCTCTTTTGGAAAAAGTTTGGCTATAAATTTAGTTGCAACCTTAAGCTTCAACTTCTTCTAAGAAACTAACACGCATGTGTGCAATGCACATGATAAGTATTGGTTGGGTTAAGTGTGATTAAGTGAGTCATGTGTAAACAATAACACATGTCAATGTCTTGGAGGAAGTTGAAGCATAAGGATGCATCTAAGATTGTAGCCAAACTTGGTCATTCTCTTTAAATGATGGAATATTTAGTTCCTATACAAATATAATCACAAGAAATATCTAATGCTAAAATATAGTTCTATACACAAACAAAATCATAATAAATGCTAGTTAATAACTATCATAATTTTCATATTTCATATTTACATTATAAATAGAAAATAAGATAAAGAAAAAATATCATATATATTTTCATGTGCATTTTAGAGGAGTTTAACTTTTGGTTGACCTCATAAAATATTATCACATAAGTTTTTGAGTCCTTACAATTCTAATGTCATTATTGTAATTTATATTTTTAATTGATTTTAAATTCTATTCTACATTAAAATCCTTCATTAGAATCTTGCCACATTATATTTTCTTTAAATGATAGAATAAATAGTTCCATATACAAATGTGATCATAGCAAATTCCTATTAATAATTGTCTAGATTATTAAATTTTGTATTTGGAAAAAAAAAAAATCATATTTTTTAAAAAATATGATAAAGGAAGATTTGCATTTATTACCTAAAATATATACTGAAATCCAAAGTCACTAAAAGTTGGGTTACTGGTATATAGGCAACCCACAAATTTTCCTTTCAAAAAAAATAAATAAATAAATAAATTACCCGCAATTTTAAGAGCCTATATATATATATTTTTTTTTTTTGACATCAACGATAGAAGTATATTAAACAAATGAAAAAAGAAACAGTATACAGATATAGACTAGGCTAGATTAATAGCATTAGATATGGCTAAACATCGTACCTAAAAGGATGTCCTAATGAAAGTATCTCAATTTTTTTTTAAATTTCATTTTAATTTTTTTCGGCTTTAATTATTATATTGAAGAGACTTCTAGGGTTTAATGGTAAAATAAAATTATCATTTTTTGCTTGAAATCAAATTAAATTTTTTGTGCCACATAAGTTTGAAGTCATCTTATATGAAATCATACAGGGGTGCTCCATTATTTTGTAAATCGGCATGATATATCATATATCATATAAGGGTGCTCCATCACGTTCTAATGTGTGCATTACCTGTCATGTGAAGTACAACATTAGGGAGTAAGAAACTTTAGTTTGTTAGGTTCTCAAAAAAATAAAAAACAAAAAATAATTTGTTAGTATTGTTCACTCAAATTTGGGGAAATAGAATTAACTTTAAACTCCATTTTAGAATTTCCATGCTTAATACCCATAAAGAAGAAAAAAATAACACATTTAAGAAATAGCAAGAAATGTGAGAAGAGATCAATAAATATTGATTTTAGGGGGGAAAAAAAAGGAAGAGAGAATATAAAAAATTATATGTAATAGAAAATTAGAAGTTTTGGTTCACAATCTTAAAGTTTCCCCTTCATTTATTAAATCTTATGAAAAATTTGAATATTTATTTGATTGTTTACTGAAAAAATAATTTTGGGTATTGATTGTTCATATAGAGAAATTTTATCAATAATGCAATTTATTTGGTAAACAATGAGCAGGAAGGACTTCATTTATCCTGTGTTGTTAGGTATTTTCGGATAAGTTGTCTACAAAAATTTTCATAGGTAGAAGGTGATGCAGCCACCCTCTATCCTTAGGACTAACAACCAGCCAGCCAGCCAACATTTCTGACCTCTTAGGACTGCCAGCAGTCCCTTATTTTGACTTCTCATATCTGCCATGTACCCCTCCTCTACCATTAGGATTGACAACCTCTTAGGACTGCCAGCAGCCCCTTCTTTTGACTCTCATATCTGCCATGTATCCTCTTTAATTACAGCTTTGACTTATGTAACTATTAGCTACTTTATTTCCTAATAGTTAAAGATTATACATAGGCTAGCTATGTAAGAGTACAATCAGTTTTTGATGTGAATATAACTCAGTTTCAGACTTGGATAGAAACCTGTTTCTCTAGTTTCTCTGTAATTCCAGCTTTAATTCTTAATTTTAATGCAATTCTAGTTCAAGTTCTCAATCAATTGATCTTGATTCCCATCATTTGGTATCAGAGCACAGATCTGGTCCTCTTTTTCCCTACCACTCTGATCATTTAAGCCCTAGATTTCCTTGTGTTTCTTTTTTTTCTCCCTCCATTCAAGATCCTAGAATTTAGATCTAGGTTCCCTGTGACAATCAAATCTGTGGCTGTTGCAAATATCACAGATTTGATCACTTGTGCTGTTACTTCTATTTACAATTTTTTTCAAAGATTGTGAAGCTTCTAATGGCTCAAAGAAGGAGAGGAAGGAGAGGTGGAATAAGGGGGAATCAAATGGATGTTGGGGAAGGAGTTGAAGCCAACCCTCCAGTGGGGAGGAATGTTGGACGGAATCAAAACATAGAGAGAGAAGACGTGATTGCTGAATTAAGGAGACAAGTTGCGGCACTTACGGAGGTGGTGCAGCGTATGCAACCTCCTCATGAGACTACCAATGAGTCCGATGACTCTCATTCTCATTTTGAGAACCCTTTTGGAGCTCCTCCAAGGGGTAGGCCTTATGCAGAAAGAAATGAGCCAAGGTTTGACTACAACTTCAAGGTTGAAATTCCAGAATTTCAAGGGAGTTTCAAACCAGAAGACTTTGTAGATTGGCTTAACACCGTTGAAAGGGTGTTTGATTATTATGAAGTTATAGATGAAAAGAAAGTGAAGTTAGTCGCTATTTGCCTTAAAGGGAGAGCTTCCGCTTGATGGGAACAATTGCAAATTTCTCGCCAAAGAAGTAGTAAAGTCAAGATCAAGAGTTGGGAGAAGATGAAGAAAAAGCTCCGTGAGCAATTTCTTCCTTTCAACTACACCCAATCACTCTACAAAGACCTACACAATGTTAAGCAAGAGGGAAGTGTAGAGGAGTATACGGAGGCGTTTCACCAACTAGTAGTAAGGGTAGATTTGAATGAAAGTGAAGAACAAATGGTTGCAAGCTACTTGAGTGGATTGAAGCCATCCATCCAAGATGTCCTTAGTCTTCAATCGTTGTGGAACGTGTCGGAAGCCTACAACCAGGCTTTACTGGTAGAGAAGCAACAAACTAGGCCAGCTTTAAGGTCTGGACAGTGGGGTTCCAGGTCTGGGCAGGGTATTTCTAGCCAATATAAGGTTGGGAATTGAAGTACAAATGGGAGAGGAGAAACTTCTAGGGTTGAACAGCAACCAGCAGGTTCTAAATCTGCTATTACAGCCCCAAAACAGTCCCAAACAGCCACTGTTGGCGGGGGTAGACAGCAACAGGTGGGTACTTTCAAATGTTTCAAGTGTGGAGAGCCGGGGCATCGATCTTCGGATTGTAGGAAGAAGGCTCTTATGTTGAAGGAAGTAAAAGAGCTTGAACATGAAGATGGAGAACCCATCTTTGATCAACCTTCAAATGAGGTTGGTGGTGATTTTGAAGAAGAAGAGGGCTTGACACTTGTGATGAAAAAGACTCTTCTTGCTCCTAAATTCAATTCCGACGAAGATTGGTTGAGAACCAATATTTTTTATACAACTTGCAGCATTGGAGGAAGAGTTTGTAGTATGATCATCGATGGGGGAAGTTGTGAAAATGTGGTCTCTCAAGAGGTGGTTGATAAGTTGAGGCTTGCCACTCAAGATCACCCACATCCCTACAAACTTTCTTGGTTCAAGAAGGGTAATGAGGTGCAAGTAACAAAGCGTTGCTTGGTGCCATTTTCTATCCGAAAGAAATATTTTGATGAAGTTTGGTGTGATGTAGTACCAATGGATGCATGCCATATCCTTCTTGGAAGACCTTGGCAATATGATCGCCAAACGATGCATGATGGGAAGAAGAACATCTATACCTTAAGCAAAGACAATCAGCAATTTACTTTGCTGCCAATGAAGGAAAAGGTGACTTCTAAATCCTCTACAACCTCTTTACTCACTTCTAAAAGCTTCATTCAAGAAAGTCAAGATAGTGGCTACATTTTCGCATTAATTCCAGTCAACACAGTGGCTGGAACTGATGTTCCTAGTGCTGTCACTGAGTTATTACAGCAATATGGTGATGTTTTTCCCCATGAGTTACCTCCCGACATGCCTCCTATGCGAGACATTCAACATGCCATTGATTTGGTACCGGGTGCATCCCTTCCAAACGAGGCGGCATATCGTATGGCTCCAAAGGAGAAGGAAGAATTGCAAAAACAGGTTCAAGAGCTTCTTGATAAAGGCTACATTCGGGCTAGTATTAGCCCTTGCGCGGTACCCGCTCTCTTGACTCCTAAGAAGGATGGCTCTTGGAGGATGTGTGTGGATAGTAGAGCTATCAACAAGATCACAATCAAGTATCGTTTTCCAATTCCTAGATTGGATGACATGCTAGATTGCTTGGTGGGTGCAAAGGTGTTTTCCAAGATTGATTTGTGAAGTGGGTATCATCAAATTAGAATTCGCCCCGAGGATGAATGGAAGACCGCCTTCAAGACACATCATGGATTATTTGAATGGCATGTTATGCCATTTGGTTTGACAAATGCACCTAGCACTTTCATGAGGGTGATGACACAAATGTTGCAACCACTATTGGGGGTTTGTGTTGTAGTGTATTTTGATGATATTTTGGTGTATAGCTGTTGTTTGGAGGATCACTTGGTGCATTTACAGCTTGTGCTTGACATTTTGAGGAGAGAAAAGTTTTATGGTAACATGAAAAAGTGTAGCTCTGGGATGGATCAAGTGGTGTTCTTGGGGTATGTTGTGTCTTCCAAAGGAGTGTTCATGGATGAAAACAAGGTTAAGGCAATTGTTGATTGGCCTACACCTTCTAGTGTGCATGAGGTGAGGAGTTTCCATTGTCTTGCTACCTTTTATAGAAGGTTTATTAACAATTTTAGCACCATTGCAGCACCTCTCACCAATTGTCTCAAACAAAAGTCCTTTGTTTGGACTGATGAAGCCCAAGAAAGCTTCCAACTTTTGAAGAGGAAGTTAACCGAAGCTCATATCCTTGCCTTGCCCAATTTTGACAAGATATTTGAGCTTAGTTGTGATGCATCAGGAGTGGGAATTGGGGGTGTCCTTAGCCAAGAGGGGCAGCCCATAGCATTCTTTAGTGAGAAGTTGAATGAAGCAAAACTTAGGTATTCTACCTATGACAAGGAATTCTATGGTATTGTTCAAGCCATCAAGCATTGGAGTTACTATTTGGCCTACCAGGAGTTTATTCTACACACCGATCATGAGGCTTTGAAATATCTCAATAGACAATCTAATGTGAACAAGAGGCATGCTAAGTGGGTAAGCTTTTTACAGCAATTCACTTTCTTATTGAAACATCAGTCAGGAATTCTCAACAAAGTGGCTGATGGGTTGAGTAGGAGGACTAATTTCTTGGTGGAAATGCAAGCTAAGGTTGCTGGTTTTGAAGTTTTCAAGGAGAATTACCAAGATGACCCACATCTTGGTGATCTATACCAACAATTGCAACAGGGACAGCTACCTAGTCTGACTTTTGGTTGAAGGATGGATTTCTTTTCAAGGGGCTGAAATTATATGTGCCTAAATGTTCTCTAAGGGAGTTGATGATTGTTGAACAACATAATTTGGGGCATTTTGGCAAATCAAAGACCCTAGAATTCCTTAAACAAGACTAATTTTGGCCGGGAATGACTAAAGATGTTGTGCGGCATGTTCAAAGGTGCCAATTTTGTCAAAAAGGAAAGGGTACAACCACTAATGCAGGTTTGTATTTACCCCTTCCAGTGCCTAATAAACCATGGGAATATGTTAGTATGGATTTTGTTCTTGGCCTTCCACCTACACAACGAAAGAGTGATTCAATCATGGTAGTAGTGGATCGTTTCTCCAAGATGGCTCACTTTATCCCATGCAAGAAGACTTCGGATGCTTCCAATGTGGCTGCTTTATTTTTCAAAGAAGTCTACAAGCTTCATGGTGTACCCCTATCTATTGTTTCCGACAAGGATGCTAAATTTCTTGCTCATTTTTGGCGAACTCTATGGCGCAAGATAGGAACTGAATTGAGCTTTAGCACTTCTTTCCACCCTCAAACGGATGGTCAAACTGAAGTTGTCAACCGAAGTCTTGGAAATCTCTTAAGATGCTTGATTGGAGAAAATCCCAGGAATTGGGAAAGTATCATTCCCTTGGCTGAATTTGCTTACAACTCTTCTCTTAATCGGACTATTAACACATCTCCTTTTGAAGTTGTGTATGGGAATAAACCTTTGAGTGTCTTAGATTTGGCACCCTTGCCACTTTCTAAGAAGGAGAATGTAAGAGCAACAGAAATGACAGATTTTATGCAATTTGTCCATGCACAAGTCAAGGAGAGAATTGAACATTCCAATGCAAACTACAAGGCTGCTGCTGATATTCACCAAAGGAGACTAATTTTCAAGGAAGGGGATCTTGTATGGGTGATTTTGACTAAAGAGAGGTGTCCTCATGGCTCTTATTCCAAGTTGGGAGCAAGGAAAGTAGGTCCATGCAAAGTATTGACTAAAATCAATGACAATGCCTACCTAGTCCAACTACCCCCTCACTTAAACATTTCTAATGCCTTCAATGTGAAGCATTTGAAGCCTTATTTTCCAACTGAAACTTGAGGGCAAGTTTCCTTTATGGAGGGGAGTATGCAGCCACCCTCTATCCTTAGGACTGACAACTAGCCAGCCAACCTTTCTGACCTCTTAGGACTGCCAACAGCCCCTTATTTTGACTTCTCATATCTGCCATGTACCCCTCCTCTACCATTAGGACTGACAACCTCTTAGGACTGCCAGCAACCCCTTATTTTGACTCTCATATCTGCCATGTATCCTCTTTAATTACAGCTTTGATTTATGTAACTATTAGCTACTTTATTTCCTAATAGTTAAAGATTATAAATAGTCTAGCTATGTAAGAGTACAATCAGTTTTTGATGTGAATATAACTCAGTTTCAGACCTGGACAGAAACTTGTTTCTCCAATTTCTCTATAATTCCAGCTTTAATTCTTAATTTTAATGCAATTCTAGTTCAAGTTCTCAATCAATTGATCTTGATTCCCATCAGAAGGTTTGCCGCAAAGAGATATAAGAAAAGCCAAGGGCCAATTATCAATTCAAAATAATACCCTCTTTTAATTTCATTCATGATCTAGGACTTAAACAGGACTTACTTGGAACAACTCTCCATGCATAAGAAATAACTTACATTTCAATACAAACTATACAAAGTAAAGGTTTGACCAAATATTTAAAAAACAGCTAACAAGACCTATTCACTTGACTTTATATAGTTTGTATATATTTTTGCTAAAACGTTGAAGTACTTTGAAAGGACTATCAACTCTAGGCAAAAGTTAGCAAGATATCCGACTAGAAAGCATTCTCCTCAAGATGAATCCCCACCAAATCACCTTCCTTACAAGTTGCTGGTTTTCTATGTTTGTTGGCTTACTTTTTTGGTATTTTTGAATTTGTTTGAGAAATCAGTCTTGAACATTTTCATGCAACTTCTTTATATATTTTACTCTGTCCTCAATGTCTCCACTAAAATTATGAGTAGCAATTTTATATACTTAACTCTTTCCTCATTATCTCCACTACAATGATTAGTAGTAAGCAGTAATTTCATGTCAATAGCATTAATAGGATTTTTGTTTTGAAGGGTAATAGGATTTTGACTATACACAACTTTAAATGGACTGTAATTGGTAGATTGGCTAGCAAACCGATTGTAGGCAATTCAACTTGAGTTAGAAGGATAACTCTCAAAAAATCATTTAAACTTTAATTGGTAGATAGAAGGTAGTTTTTCTGTGTCACCTTTTATATTTTTCATTGCGAGCTTGTTAGGAATAACCTTTTCCTCCTTGGTTGGATAGTGAGGTCAAATGTCTCTCTTCTCCAAGGTTAAACCCTTCATAAGCTAACCACGCCAAGCCCTCCCTCAAAGATTGCAATTTGAGAATTCAAAAAGAAGTTCTACGATATGGATGAAGCATTTATTTATAAGGAGAGTACATAACAAAATTCTTTGAAATGAGGCTGCACAAGCAGTGGACAAGTCAGGATCTCATAGAAAATATATGTTCACGAGCATGGTATGTCTGCTTGAAATCTCAATGGGGGTACTGTAGCTGTGTATGTTCAAAACATGACCAATGTAGGACATCATAGGGAAAGATATAGAGTACTCTAGTTTAGCCTTTTGAGATACGGTACTTAAAATGAACTGAAATTACCATTCAGTGATACAAAACCACAAACTGGCAAATTGGAGATCTTACCCCTAGTATCACATCAAAGGTGACACAGAATTCTACCATTCTAACAAGCATTACAGATAGGAAAATGGTAGCATCGAGAGAGGACAAAAGTGTTTTCTCGTTTATTTTAAAAATGAAAAAAAGAATTACACTTACATGTTCCTAAATATAAGAGACTTTACCATCTAAGCATGGCTAGTTACACAATTCTTAATGAAGGACAACAGACAGACAGGATAACCACTTAAGTTTCAATTAATGATAATTCCATGACTGGAATGATGAACACGATCAAATGCTGGAATAACCTAGCTGTGAAGATATCTGATTGGCAAGACTAGCTTTAGTAAGCCAACAAGTAGAAAGAATAAGATTAGGAAGACATACTCATGCGAAATGATGTCATGACTGACTTGACTTTGAATAAGAATCTCTAATTACTAATTAAACCACGGATCTATGGTCCATGGTTTTGGGTCTTTTTGGAGTAACTTGGGTTATGCCGCACACTATTTTGGAGCTGTTACGGTGTTGGCAAGGTAGCTTTGGTTGTCATTGAAATGGTTATATTTGGTCCATCATTCCTCATTGCTTATTGTGGTGCCTTTGGAGGGAGAGGAATAGTAGATGTTTTGAAGATACTGAGAGATCTATTCTGGAACTCAAGCTTCTCTTTTTTAGAACTTTAAGGGATTGGTTGTTTGCTTTGCAAAATAAATCATTCCCTTCTTTTATTGATTTCCTAGACTCTTGCAATTTTTGTATTTGATTTCTTTTCCCTTGTTCACTCCCTGTGCACTAGGGTGTTCCTTTTTTATCAATATATCTTATTACTTATCAAAAAAAAAAAAAAAGTAGCATAACTTAGTCAATTGACTAGATTTCTTTCAAATTTGATAAGTACTATGTTAGTTTTAGTATTGATCTTATAGTCACATTAATCAGGATCATGATAATAACGTGGTCTTTTCCATCATAATTGTGCTCTTTACAGTGCATTAGTGGGACTTATCAACTTGTCTTTGATTGTGGTTGTTAAGAATTGCAATTAACCAGATAAAGCATTTTCAAAAGGAATTTCAAAGTAGTTAATGATCAAATTTTCAGCAACATTAATTTAAATAACAAGAATTGCATACCTAGATGTCTAGGATTTTGTAGGGTTTCATGATAAACTGTCATGGAAAACTAATATGACGAGTTTTGTGAAGTCTAACTTTGAGTTTTAGAGTATCTTTTCAATCTTTAAACTTTCCAAAACTAAAACAGTATTTACTCTATGATATTTATCCTGCAAGCAGTAATTATGTTACTTTTTAATGCAACAGCTTGAACCAAATCCAAAAGTCTTAAGTCATTTTATTTGATGCCTGCAAAAATTAGAAATTTACTAAATAAGTGAGAAATTAATATGATGTAGAACACAGTAGGAAAATAATAATGAGAGAATAAACAAGACAAATACTAGGCTTCACCACCAGAATTTGCCTGCAAGCCCTAGACATCACCATTCACCACCAAACAAAGAGAAACCTATCATTCTCAAATTATGAAATTATTCTTATTCATATTGTACTACCTTTCACGGCTACAAAAGTACTAGTTTAATAGGGTTTAGGTATTACACCAATATGGAAAATGCCTAATCAAATCTCTTAAAACCCTCCAAATTAAAACCAAAGTCAAAATTTAAAGTCAAAAACAATATTATTTTCACATTCAAAAATAATTTTGGTGCCTCAACATGCATCTCCTTTGCATAACCAATTTTTGGTGCCTCAATGTTACTATCTCTCATGTGTAAAGCTTTACCCTCAAGTTTGTTGGGTAGTTTTTGAGTGGATGCCATTATTTTGTCTTGTTAGGCATTAATTTTAGTTATTACTTGCTACCCCAATTTTTACAAAATATGTGAAACTTTTTGAATTTCCTTTCTTACACTAGCTAAAAGTGGACTGAGAAGATTCAAGGAAATTTCTTTATATATGTCTAGAGACATAATTGTTTCCATGGCCAAAAATACAACAAGTGAATGGATGGACCTAATTTTTTTAAAGAAAATTTGAAACAGCAATCAATGCATCACACTCAAGGTCCAGCATCACCAAGCATGATCGGACCTTTGCAACAGTGTCAAGATTTGAAGCCTCCTTCGTATAGTAACAATTGAGCACATGAGACAAATAGACAAATTTTCAAATGTAGCTACAATTAGCTGAAATATTTCCTTCATTTCTCATCATCATATGGGGCATCTGATGTTGTTATCCTCATAATCTCAGTGATGCAAGATGCAACTGAAAAGTTCATTAGTGACTGATGCCTTCATTGATGGTTGAAGTGCGTCATGCATTGATTTGTTTGATGCAAGATCCACATTTTCTAACAAATTTTTGACTTTATCAATAAGAGTGAGGAGGTGATCAATTGAGGAATAAGAGTTAAGGAGGCTTTTGCCAGTTCCTATCCTCCTTAAGTTGCTTCTCAACGTCTCTATCGAAGGAAGTCATTTTTAGCCACAAAATACAAAGACTGAAACTCTACTCGTTGCTAAAAGCTAAAGAACTTGATATGCACGGGTTGGCTTTTGGGTTTAATGGGCTAATCTCACTTCTTCTTTTGAAAATTGGGCTAATGGGTGTAGTTTTTGTTTTTGTTTTTTTTTTTTTTTTTTTTTGGACTAATTTGAATTGGGTGGAGGTGATCAAACATTCTTTTACCAAGTTGATTTAGAATTAAATAGGAAAATAAAGATAAAAGGAGAATAAAATGATAAACAGGACAAACATTAGGCTCCACCTTCTAAAATCTGCTTGCAAGCCCTAGGCATCACCCTAAGGGTATTCGGCACCACTACCAAACAAAGAGAAAGTCATCACTCTCAAATCATCAAATTATTCTAATTCGAATTGTATTGCCTTTCATGATTACAAGAGCACTAGTTTAATAGGGTTTTGGGATTGCACCAATATAGAAAAATGCCTAGTCAAATCACTTAAAACCCTCAACATTAAAACTCAATTTAAAATTTAAAGTAAAAAAAAAAATTACATTCAAAATTGAAAATCTTAGATAATTTTAATGCTCCTTGCATCATAATGTACCCCTTGTGTCAAACAATATAAATAATTTTGGGGTTCATATTGATGTTCACCTTTATAGTTTGACCAAATTAGAAGTTTGCACATAGTTTGTGCCAATCAACATAAATATCACTTGTGCTTCACATTTTAATTGGGAACACAATTGGCTTGCAGACAATGGCAAATATGTGGTATGCCAACGTGAGATAAATTATTAATTCTTTAGTCACTAGCTCAAGTTTTATTTCCTTAGATACGAATCAGAAATACATTCTAGTAGTTTATAAGTTCGTCCGCACTTTCAATTTACAAAAATGAGAGAGAGATAAAAGAATTGAATGTGTTATCCTTTTGTTGTCTGAAGTATGCAGCAAGTAATTGAAAGGCATAATCTACGTCCAGAGAATCTTGGCAAAATGGACCAACTATCTCTTGAGCTACAGGTATGATGTTTTAAAGTTTTTTAGTTAGGTAAATAAGTGAGGTGGAAAGTCATAAGAAACAGATTACATCTACTTTGAGATAATAACTCTTGAATCCATAAGAGGTTCCTTTAATTCACAAGGTGAAATTTGACGTCCACCAAAAGGAATGGAGAAAAAACTTTTAGAAATTTATATTAATGAAATTCTGAATTACCTTGGAGGCTACTATGCATATAAATGGGAAAAGAAATAATAGAGAGGCTAGTAGACCATAAAACACCCATTAAGCAAAAAATGAGGCTAGAGATATGAAAAATTGCCAAAAAAATCAAAATTATAAAATTTACAAAATCAAATCCTACAAACCTTAGGAAACATTTCAAAACAAATGGGATCTTATTTTGAATTCTAAATTGAAAGTTTAAAAAACTTTCCGTAAATAGCAAAAATTACTAAACAAATGCCTAAATGGAGGAATTTGTCCAAAAAGTGGCATAGGTCATGGCCATAACTTAAAATTACCATACAACAGCAATGAAGTCTTAGTCCCAAAAAATTTTAGTGTCAATTATGAATTCTCAATAGTTTAGTCGGCCACATGTATTTTTCCTTAATTCTATTCTATCTAAATTCATAGTCTTTGTTACTTCCTTACTTGACAAGTCCTTTTGATTACTTCTACTAATGTTTTTTTGTTTTTGTTTTTGTCATCCTCTACCCTTTTTCATTACCTCAACTTGAATCAACTTGTTCTTTCTTACTGGTGCATTAATTGCTCTCTTCTAAACATGACCACCTCTAACTTTATCAATAGGGTCACCCCTAACTTCAAGCAGATTTCCTTATTTTAAATTCTATCTTTACGTGTATTTTCATCTATCCATCTTAATATTCTTATTTCCAATGTTTTCATTTTAATGTTGATACACAATTTTATCATTGTCATAAGGAAACATGACAGGATTATTTCTTAATCAGATAGCTCATGAAATTTTCATGGAAATTTTGAGACTTACATTTTATTGAAAATCATAACACCATAAGAAAAGCTAGGTATCATTTTTTGGAACACTTTGAGGACTTGTTGTGGCCCTAACATTTCGGCAACCTAAAAATTTCTTATCGAAGGCAGGATTGGAATTGCTTACATATTTTAGAATCATTGATAAAATAAAAGGTGCTCACATCTTATAGTCATTGCTATCAACTTGTTTACAGTAAAGCACATACCATAAATACCAAAAATGATTAAATAATTAAATGATTGCCTAAATGAAGGAATTTACCTGAAAAGTAGTGTAGATCTTGGTCATAACTTAAAATTACCATAAATAATAAAAATGATATATAACTCTCAAAGTTTTTTCCAATGTTTACATCTTAAAGTTAATGCTGGTAATTTTATCATTGTCAGAAGGAAACATGACTTTGGATTATTTCTTGATGCACTTTCTCATGAAATTTTCATGAAAACTTTGAAATTTGCTTTTTATTGAAAATCCTACTACTGTAAATAAGGAAAAATTAAACAAGTACACACAAAAAACACAAGAATTTACGTGGTTTGACAAACTACCATAACACTCTTTAGAAACTCAAATCCCAATACACCCTAACTCTCTCTCACCCACAAGACAAGAAAACTATATTATTCTTCTTATGCGGTTGCTACTAGGTTTTAGGAATTGTCTCTTGTAATTGCCACACACTAGCACTTATATATTGCTATGCTTAAGTCAGCAATGTAGGATTCCTTGTATCAATTGTATTCGGTCAACTACTGTGACCGACTTAGACTTGTGGTTTCCTAAGTTGTATTTGGTTTACTTGTAATTGACTTGGGCTTGTGGCAATTCAAGCCACACACGCAGGTTCATTTCAACAAATCTCCACCTTGGCTTGAATTGATCAAGCTACACTAGCAAATTCCTCCATCGCCGCCATCTTAGACCTTAGGGGCTCAAAAGTTGCAAACACCAATCAAGTTCAAGCAGCTCTTGAACTTTTCTGTTGAAACTGGCTTTGTTAACATGCTAGATGCATTCTCTTCCTCTTTCTGTGAGTAATCCTTAGCCGCTAACTGTGCCTTGAATTATTCACCTTCAATTTCTGATAATGCTTCTTTCTTGCGGTATACCCACTTGCAACCAATAGCCTTCTTTCCCTTGGACAATTTCAATGATTCCCAAGTCTTATTCTTCTGTAGTGACCCCATCTCTTCTACATCCCTATAAGACAATGGATCTCCACTGCTAGTTATGAGAGCAAAGCTAACCATATCTTCAAAGTCATATCTCTGTGGTGCTTTGTGAACCTGCTTCTCTCTACCTTTAGCAATTGAATATGGCTCTTGTTGTTGTTGTTGTGGATCAATATCATTATCATTACCCTTACCAGTGGCTGAACTATTCCTGTCAAACTCCACCTCAACAGTTAATTTTTCCTGTGAACTATCATCACATGTCTTTGCTTCATTCTGTCTCAACATAAAGGCTTCATCAAATATGACATCTCTGGTTGGTCACCATTTTCTTTGAGATTGGATCCCAAAGCCTATAGCCTTTAGAGAATTTCCAACAGTCTCTCTAAATTTTTGTACTGTTTGGAGAATGAACAGTGATTTTTACCTTTTACTTACTCCCTTTTTCAAATGCACTTTCCAATAGACTCTCCATCTTTTTCTCTATTCCATTAAAATATTATTTCTTTTTTCTTTTTTTAATATTTCTTAATTCATCTATATTTTTCAAATTCCAAACAACATTAACAATTATACAATTTTTTTAATGAGAAATGTTGCGTCTATAACATTTTTTTGCAATATTTTCACAACAAAATCTTATATGGTAAGTTGTTACTAGTTCTAATTTAAACCCACCATTTAAATTATTTTTTTACTCATCAATATCAACTAATAACAATCTGTCATTTAAAATTCATTGTGAAAATATCGTAGTAATGTTACTCAATTTTGATTTCTTATTTCTTATATTATTTTTCCTTTCTTTAGGTTTTTTTTTCATCCATACGTTTTTTCTTTCTTTTTTTCTCTTGTTTTTTCTCCTCCATACACATACACCTACCTCTATATCTATCTTCACTCTTTTTTTGACTTTTTGTTTTTCTAGTTCTTGATCTCCAGACTCCAGAACATATCTCCACTTCTCCCTTTCTCTTTTTTTCTCTCTCTTACACACACACAAATTTCTCTCCCTCTATCTCACACAAACAAATTCTCTCTCATACACACATAGATCACCGGTAGAGAAGTGGAGATCAGCGTTCTACACAGATTGGCGTTCTACATTTTTTTTTTTTTTTTTTTTTGTTCTGGTTTGATTATTTTTATTTTATTGTTCAGATTTCATTAGGCTTATGAGAAAGATTGTTTTTGTGTTTCAAATCTTTTGATTGGGTTTTGTATTTTTGTTTTGATTGTGGTATGTTTTAGTTTGTAACCGTTGAGATAGAAAAGCACAAGAGAGTGAAGAACGAAAGAGAAAAGGAATGAGAGAGAGAATTATTTTTTTATTCAACCGGGTATTATTTTAAGGGAGAATATTGTTTAGAGGTGCTACAGTAACTGCTACAGTGCTCTCCATGTTAAGAGAGCTACTGTAGCAAATCTATAAAAAAAAAATTTGGAGATGGAGAGGTTGTTGGAGGGGTTTTTTTGTGTGTTTGCTCTCCATATATGCCTTTAGAGAGCCTATTGGAGATGCTCTTAACACCTTTTTCAAAACCAAGAAATATTCATTTTCTTGACTTCGAATCCAATTTAGAACGCTCTCCACTCTGCACATGCACATAAGTTGGACAACCAAAGATTTTTGGACTCAAATAATCAACTGGTCTACCTGGCCAAACCTCTTCTGGAATCTTGAAATCAATTGCTGATGATGGAGATCTATTAATAATGAAGCTTGCTATGTTAACCGTCTCTGCTGAGAACACCTTAGCCAACCATATTCAATCTCATGCATCTGGCTCTTTCTGTTAAGGTTCTGTTCATTCTCTTTGCAACCCCATTCCGCTGTGGAATTCCTTTAACTGTGAAGTGACGAGTAATACCTTCTAATTCACAAAAACTTATAATTTTTTATCTCTATACTCTAGTCCATTATCTATTCTAAAATATTTTATTTTCCTATCAGTCTGATTTTCGACTTGTGCTTTCCACTTTTTAAATATGCCAAACACATCAGACTTATGCCTCATAAAATAAATCCATACCCTTCTAGAGTGGTGTTCAATGAAACTGACAAAGTATTGAGCATTGCTATGAGAAGAAACTGAAACTGAAACTGGACTCCATACATCTGAATGAACATAGTCAAAAACACCTTTACTTGTATGAGAGCCTATCTTGAAACTGATTCTATGCTACTTCCCATACACACAATACTCGCAGAAGTCTAGCTTGCATGTCTTCACCCCCTTCAATAAATTTCTCTTGTGCAACTTTAACACGCCACGTTCACCAATATGGCCAAGTCACATATGCCATAATTTTGTGTTGTCAGTGTTGGACTCTATCAGAGTGGTGACTGCAACTCTTCCTACAAATGTGTTCCCTATCAATCTGTAAAGCGTGCTTACTTTCTGTCCCTTCATCACCGTCAAAGCACCTTTGGTAATCTTCATGATTCCACCCTTAGATGAGTATGAGTACCCCAAATCATCCAATACTCCTAAAGAAATTAAATTCTTCCTAAGATTTGGAATATGTCTAACATTACTAAGAACTCTTACAACTCCATCAAACATCTTGATCTTCATAATACCAATCCCAATTACCGGGCATGTAGCATCATTACCCATTTGGACCATACCACCATTGTAAGGCTTATACGTGTCAAACCAATATTTTTTTGAGTCATATGATATGAGCATGCTGAATCTAAAACCCAAGATTCCAGTAGAACATTATTACTTGAATGAGACTGAAAGTGAATCTGCACCAACCTCACTTTCATCTGATGTTTCTTCAACAACACTAGCTGATTCTAGGGGCTTCTTTCCATTTCTCTTCTCCTCTAAATGCTCTTTCAACTCTTTACACTGATTCTTGTAGCGCCCTTTCTTGTGACAATAAAAGCACTCCACATCTTTCTTTGTACGTGATCTAGACTGAGATCTCTTCCCGTTGGATTTTGACTCACTTCTACGCCGATTACTCGACTCTAACTTTACAATAAGTCCATCAGCCTGAGAACCATCGTCATCTAGCTTCATCTTTACGTGTGACAACAGAGCACTAGTCACCTTATCAAGTACTACAGTCTCTTTCCTGCACATCAACGTAGTCACTAGATGATCAAAATGTGTAGGCAGCGATGCTAATAAGATTAACGCTTTATCTTCGTCCTCATAATTCACCCCAAAACTTGACAATTGGGTGTTCAACATGTTAAACGTGTTGAGATGCTCCAACAGATCTGAACCCTCCTTTATATGCAAATTGTAAAGTTGCTTCTTCACGTACAACTTGTTCCTCAGATTCTTTCTCATATAAAGACCTTTTAGTTTGACCCAAACTTCTTTTGTGGCCTTTGCTTCTAGGATGTTGTGAATGACCTCATCACCTAGGTCGAGACGAATAGCGCTAGCTGCTTTCTCATCCATCTCTACCCATTCTTCATCCTTCATCGATTCCGGTTTCTTCTCCTTCCCAAGTAAGGCCTTATGAACTCCTTGTTGAATTAAGAGATCCTTCATCCGCCTTTGCCAAAGGAAAAAATTTCCCTTACCACAAAACTTCTCTATGTCATACTCTGTGCTTGACATCTTTATTGAATTCAAAAGATTGAATCCTAACCTGGCTCTAATACCACTTGTTGTGCAAATAACACCCCAGGACTCAAATCAATAACAGTAAATAAGCAAAAATTAAATAACAAGCACACACAAAGAGCATAAGAATTTATGGGATTCAGCAAACTGCCTACCTCCACGGCGGCGACAGAGAAATTTCACTATAAAAATAAGGAGATACAATAGTGTACAATAACACTCTAAAAACCCAAATCCCAACACACCCTAACTCTCTCTCACCCACAAGACAACAAAACTCTATTCTTCTTCTTATGCGGCTGCTCCTTGGTTTTAGAAATTGACTCTTATAATTGCCGCACACTAGCACTTATATATTGCTATGCTTAAGTCAGCAATATAGGATTCTTTGTATCAATTGTATTGGTCAACTGCTGTGACCGACTTGGACTTGTGGTTTCCTATTCCAAGTTGTATTTGGTTTACTTGTAATTGACTTGGGCTTGCGGCAATTCAAGCCACACACGCGGGCCCACTTCAACATATTTTAGAACCATTGTTATATTAAAGTGCTCGGTAACACATCACATTTCAAAAATCTTCATGAACGGCAATTGTTTATATTAGCTTGAGAATGGTACCTCCTACGCCATGTTGAGCAAGGAAATTGAGGAGAAGACACATGAACTGAGGTATTGTAGCTACATCACTATCATCTTGTTACTGTAAAGACATATACATACGACAATAAATTAATGTTGAGAAATGTTCACACCTAACACAGGAAGATTAGGGGAGAAGAGCTCCCTGGAATGGATATAGAAGAATTACAGAAACTAGAGAAAGAGCTTGAAGTAGGCCTGAGCCGTGTTATAGAAACAAAGGCTTGTCTCTCTTTTTTATCTCTGTTTGCCGGCATTATAATGGAGTGTTGAAATTTATGTACTTTATCTTAATATAAGAAACTTTTGTCTTGCAGGGTGAAAGATTTCTGGAAGAGATCACTGCCCTTAAGCAAAAGGTCATGTTCCAAACTTTAAATCTTTGCAGGACATTTCATACAATTATTATAATGTTTGCAAGACATTTCCGGAACAGATCAGTGCCCTTGAGCTAAAGTTCATATGGTTTCAATGTATAACAGTTTCGTAATTTAGTGATGATCCGCTCCAGAATGATATCATGGTAAAATGTTGAAATATTAGGTGGAAAGAAGAAACTAAGAGAAGTTGAAAGAACACAAGGAATTAAGGTGGTTTTGTCTTAGTGTCCTACGTGAACAGTAGAAAGTTTTAAACAACTACATATTTATTATTGAATTGTGTATAATAGTGTACTTATTTAAGGGAATATGTAGTAGACTAACTCTGTGTTAACCCTAGGATTGCAGTAATATAGTTAGTACTGTGTACAATTAGGACTACTATAATGTTATATGCTTAACCCCTAAATCCATATCTTTAGCAAATGTCAGCTGTAAAACTTTGTCATAATGTTAATGCTAGTTGGTGCAAGTTCATAAAAATAGTGGTCTTTGTGTGCACTGGCTAGCTCAATGGGTAGAGAAAGGAAAAGTTCACATGGCTAACAAGAAGTAACAACCACCATTGAATATTTAGCTGAAACAATTGTCAACATAAATTCAGAACTGAATGTTATATTGTTTATCCTATCACCTGACCTATACCAATTCATAATGCATCGATTTCTTATATATGAAGTTAGGTAAATATACCATATTAATTAAATTATATTTTGTATTTAAGGCTAAGAATTCTTAGTAATGACTCTCTGTTCATCTTATTCTTTTAATGCAGGGAGCCCAACTGATGGAAGAAAACCAACGACTAAAACAGGTAATAGGTCTTTTTTTTTTTTTTTTTTTTTATAGAAAAAGTTCTTCCTCCTCTCTTCCTATCTCAGTTATAAAAAATGTCTCTTCCACAGATGGAGAATGTGTTTAGCACTCAAACACATGTACTTGAACAAGGTCAGTCATCTGAGTCAATCACCAACATTTGCAGCTTATCTGATCCTCAAGACAATGACAGTTCAAACATATCTCTCAAGTTAGGGTATAAGTTTGTGAAATTCTTAAAATTTTTTAGTTTTCTGGATGAAGTATGAAATAATATTCAGGATTCAATCAAAGTATATTTGCATCAAACCTCAATATTTAGGGGCTATATAGCATATAGTTGTAGTTTCAATAGAGGAACTTGACCAAACTGATAAATTTGTCCTTAGGTTTAGTTATTTCTCTGGATTTAGCATTACAATATGTACTATATTCTAATTTACAGTTCTATATGGGCTTATCTGGTATTGAAAGATAAATTTGTTGGTGAAATTAATGGTTGCAACCACAGGTTGATATCACTTTCAACTCGTCAATGAGCAATTCTTCTGTTTGTGTAGCAACTTAACTATCATCATTCACTGCATGCCTAGAAATGCGTGCTGCTACTATAGAGAAACTGTTTGCCTTAGTGCATCGTTCTATGTCTTGCAGGCTACCTTTTCCTAAATGAATTTGAAGTATAGTGAAGATCAAGAAGCAATACATGGATTCTCTTTTCTCAAATACAAAAGAAAGAAGGCCATGTTTAAGTAAATACAAATCCTAGCTCAGAGCTGTAATTAACTTTCTGGAAGACCAATTTGTTTCCACCAGCTGATTCTAAGAGAGTCTGCTTGTGTATACGGTAGATTTTGGATGCTTAGTCATTTTTATGGATGAATAAAGGGTCAATTTGTTACAATGGAAAATGAAGTAGAGGATATTGGAAAATGTTGAGTGTAGGGTTGAGACTGATGGCAAGTCATACTATTGATAAATTGATTCACAATTCTGCAATAGGTTTTGTTTATCTTTGCGTGATTGCTAGTATTACATATTTTTCGCAACATTTCTTTATCAAGAATGGTGCTTTTGAGTACACTTTAGTTTAAGCCCTAAGGTCTAAAAATGTTTTCAAGTCAATCTTGCTTGCAATAAGACTTCTGTGAGCTTCCTATGATTTTGCAATCCAGATTCTTGCACCAACTTGAGAAAAGTGTTATCACAATTCATAATATTAATTTGCTCCCAGTGTTTTCTTTTTTTGTTTTTTTCTTCTTCTTTTTTTGTTTTTAATTTTGAATTTTGAATTTTCTAGGTTGGATTGTTCTAGTTCCTAGTCTTCCTTGGCAACTCAAGATTAGCACTTCACAGGTTTCGTCGATATATAACTAGATCTTGTCTTGGTTCTCTCTCTCTCTCTCTCTCTATATATATATATAAAGTAAATAAAATAAAGCAAGATTTTAAATTATGTGTTTTTTGGGTCAAAATTGCATCAGTATATAATTTGGTATTCACCAATCACCATGAAGTAAACTCATCAAAAAAAAAAAAAAAAAAAAAAATGTTTAACATGTTAGGGCTAGTTAAGATGAATAAAAATCAAATGTCATTCTTCTTTTTTTTTTTTACTTTTTTTCTTTTTTTTTGGTTTGTTATTTTGGGGGTGCTAATGCGAATATCTAAAAGTAGAACTCCTCAAGTAATTGATTATCTCCTTGATGTGTGTATGACTCTTCAAGTAATTGATTATCTCCTCAAGTAATGCTAGTAGGTTTACAACTGGAAATCTCACCAAACTTATTTATTTTTTGTATTAAAAAAAAATGAATATATTAAACATTCTGAAATTAATAATTACACTTACCACTTTTATCTTTGTATAGTTTGATTTATTAATCATACATAGTACATGTGGTCACATCCTTTAATTTATATATTTTTCAATCCCAATTCCAGAACTGTTAAATTGAGATATATATCTAAAGCAGGTACTTTAAAAAAAAATTGAATTAATTAAACTTATGAATCAAAAAAGAAATAAAACTACTTCAAATGTCTAGTCTCTTAACACAAGTGATATGTACAATGGTACCCCATTTACTGTTACTAAAATAAATAAAAATCTTAACTTCAAATTAGTTGAGTGTGACCTTTTATACTAAAGGTTAACAATTATTGAAACTTGATGTAGACCACACTTAAATAAAATAAAAATTTTCCCAATATAAATGGGTTGTGTTAATAGGTACCGTAAGCAGTTTTTTGTGCTTCACAGCATCCTTTTGTCTTTTTTTTTTTTTTTTTTTTTTTCAGTTATCCAATTTATTTATTAAATGAAATCTACATTAGTCTAACCTTAACAAGCACCACACGGTACTTGTTAATATTTGCCCTTTATAGAATCATCTAGTCGAACAAGTGACAAGAGTGCTTCGCCAGTTTATTTGCTTGAGCAAAGACTGGACCATTTTTGTTCCTTCTTCTCAATCAAATTATCTTATTCAGGAAAAATAAAATAAAATAGTTCCATTTTTGTATCTGAAAAGGTTCTTGGACCATCTTGTGGTCCATTTTTGTATTTAAGTCATGGGCCTGCTTCTGCAAAAAATTAAAAAAGTCATGGCCTTAAAAGTCTAGTCCCTTTATCTCTTGTTGAAAAAGTTTAAATGTTGACCTCTCCATTGGTCCCTACTTTTTATTACTGGAAGTCTGGAACTAAATCTAATAGTATTTTACTGATTTGATTCCAATATTATATATTATACCCGTTTCAACATTTTCATTATTTTTTTCACTCTTTCTATGTGAATACGTATCATTTTACTCTCTCGGTGATTTCTCCATTATTATTATTATTATTATTTTATAAACATGTTTTCTCCATTATATTATATATATAATAAAGAAAATTGTTAGGTTTTTAGACCCCTTAACACAATATGTTTAACCTAATATTAATCCAAGTTAATTAACAAGTTTGTTATTCAAGTCTAGGTTAAACTATTGTGAGCAAAACAGATATAATGCGGAAAATAAATAACACAAAGATCTAATGACCCAAGAAAATCAATCCGGTAAAAAACTTGGGGAGAATTTAAACTAGCTATCCTTAAGGTAAAAACAGATCCATTATAAAATAATTGAATTTTGTACAATAGGACTTGGACCACTAACATCCTAATGCTACCTCGTATAGAAAACTTACTACCACAATCACGTGACAGCTCCGAGTCCACAGACTGTTTCTTTCCTTGAATCTGCACCAGCACAAGTTCTCCTACTTGTGACTTTGAAACACCTCTCAAAGGTTTTGTTGTTCTTTGAAAGTTCTTTTTGTAGCAATTTAATCACCTACCAATTCTTGATGTGAATCTTGATCTTGGTAGAACTATGCGTGTGTTCTAAGGTAAACATTTCTCAGATCTCACAGAAGATTAAACACACAACACAACAAAGACATCTAAAATGTAGTTAAAGTTTTTCCTTTTATACTAGGAGTGAAACACTTAACCCCACACGTCATATGGGCTTGAGCTGCGTTTGAAAATACTGCAGAAAATTTCTAATCTGCGATTTTCGATCGATCGAGTCTATTCTTCAATCGATTGAGCCTTGCAGAATTGAACAGTAATTTCCTGCAATTACTCAATTCCAAACTTACATTAAAATAAACTTTGAGCAAGTCTAAACCTAGACTAAATGTTTTGATCATGGTTTGCCAACATATACAAACTGAAGTTCTAATACATTTAGTTCCTAAAATCTTAGAACCTAACAAAAATAAATTAACACCTTCCAAGACATAGGGTTACAAAGTAAATTCTACCAAACAGGAATAAAGTAGAACTTTCTCTTTTTCTACTTCTTTCTTTGTAAGTTTAGATGATATAAATGAAATTTCCATTTTTATATATTTAGTAGTATTGTTGGTTTTCTTTTTACATTTTTTGGGCCTTAAACTTAAGTAAATTTTTTTTTTTTTTTTTACATATCAAAGAATATTATCAAACATTTAAATCTCCTTATTTTTACAAGATGTGCTGTTAAATTATAAAACCTTTTGCCAAGAGCATTGTAGCTCAATTGACAAATACTCTTCTTCCAATTCTCGAATTATAAAAATAAAAATAAAACAGTAAAACCATTTGTCTAAACTTATTATGGTTAAATAATTAGCAATAATACATTTTTTAAAAATAAGGAACAATACATTTTAACTTTTCATTAGTAATTGTTCCTCAAAAAAAAAAAAAAAAAAAAAAAAATCATTAGTAATGATTCAAGGATATTGACAAAAGAGTGAGCAAATTTCATTTTAACCTGATCACAATTATTAGGGCCCTAAAAACACTTAATTTTGCCTAATTACCCTTTTTAAAGGATAATTACAACAATAACTGAGAAATCATTAATATTTGATAATCGAATTAATCAAGTGTGTGCAACCTTGCAATTTTTTTTAGTTCAATCGATTAGGATTATGACATGTCTTCAATTTTAAATTGAATACTCATGGTACCAATTAAAATCAATTGTTCATAATCATACCTAATCAAATTCAACCTTGTGTATACATTTTAGTAGTTAAAACTTGATTTCATGATATCTTTTAATCCAATGGTTTCGATCGAAGCCTGTGAGTCGTAGCTTTGATTATAAAGATTAGTTTTGATTATAAAGATTTCAAGATTTGTTTTATATGAAGTGAATGAAATTACGGTTAAAAGTTACGATTTTACCTTTGAGATGTAAAATTACCCTTTTGTCTCCAGATGAGGTTAAATACAGGTTATAAAATTCGGTGTCTACAAAAGTGTAAGAACAAAACCCTCGTTTGTTTTCTCATTATTACTTGAGATAATTGTTCTCATAACCATGTTCACTATAATTTATAAATGTCCAACCCGAATGAAATTGTGATTCTATTTAAATAAATATAAATAACCTTATAATTTCTTAAATAAATTATATACTTAAAAAATATTAATTTTATTTATAGATACCTAAAAATTTTAACTAAGATTTAGGATGTTAGAAGTCAAGCTACTTTGCCATTTCATATATATATAAGATTTTTTTGGATAAAATTTTTAAGGATTAAAAAAATATATATATTCAAGATGTTTTAAAAATTTTGGGTTACCCTCCCCTCCCCCACCTCGGCCCCTTTGATCCTCTGCCACTATATCCACCTATGATGTTGTCCAATTAAAATTTAATTTTACAATCTTTCAATTATTACATTTTACCCATTAGATGACTAAAATGAAATCAATAGAATTCCATTCAAATTTGAGTTTTAGAATTTATTTTAAAAAATTTAGGGGTGAAAATGTAGTAATTGAAAAGTTTGTGAGACTAAGTTGTAATACACGCAAACCAAAAGGGAATAAATAATTTGTTCACAAAATGCAAATTGGTTTCATTTCAATCCAAATTATAAGGCCAGACCATAGATAAATAAATGGCAGTTTTCCAATTTCTTTTGAACTCTTTAGTCTCATGACTTTGTAAAGCAATATCATGAAAATGAAAGTCACTCTTCATTCAATTCTTAAAAGGAATGTGGAACAAGTGTAACATTGGATTAATTGTTATTATTGTTTTTTAGAAACAACATTGAATAATTAAGTTAACACAAGCACTGGTTTAAGGATGAAACTAAAAGCAACAAATTATTTAGAAACAATATTGATTTGTTCTTAACTTTATTTCGCCTCCTCCTCATATAAAATAAAAAAACCTTTCCTTTTTGTGTCTAGCTTTAAATAATCTTGTATTGAACTTTATTTTAGTATCTATAGTTTTCAAATTGAACCACACATTGTGGGTTCCAGCTAGCTCAACTAATAAAATCTCTAATGGTTGAATAAAAAATCGGGGATTTAATCCCTGCCTATACAAAAAACCGATTTATGTCTTGGTCTAATGTTAAAGAATATCATCAGGAGCGGACGCCATAGAGTATCATTAGGTTACACATTTTTTAAATCATTGGATTTAAGTAGATTCTACGGTAAAAAAAATACACTCATTAATGCTTATATTCTGATTAGGAACTCATTTAATATAACTTATTTATAACATTCTATTTCTCTTTCTTTCTCTTTCTCCTCCATAGCATATTATTAAATAAACTAATTAAATTTTAAGTGAAACTCTATTACCTAGATCTCAATAAGATTAAATTACTACAAAAAAAAAAATATTTATTTTGAATTATTTAAATATAGAGTATAATTTTTTTAATTTGTTTTGACTTTTGACATAAAACTTGTATATATGGAACATGTATATACAGAAATCCTAAGCATTATTGGACTACAATGAATTCCCTATCTTGTTTTTCCTTTACTGTCAGCACAGTAAAATAAAAACTCATTCACGTGATCACCATGACCACTTTATGCACCAGTGCAACGCTACCCACACTCGGGATGATCATTTTGGTATCCATCAATTTAGTGCTCCTTTGTATATCATGTGGTGGAGGAGAAAGAGAAAGAAAAAATTATTTTGGGAATAGAGATAGGTATGGAATGTCATAAATAAGAAATAATATATGAGATCTTAATCCAAACTGATAGGCCAAGAATGTATTGACCCCTTGCGGTAAATTAATCAATTAATTTAGCCAAATTAGGTTAATTAACATGCAAAGCGTGTGATAGCACAAATAAATCACCAATTAACTAAAGTGCAGCGGAAATTAAATTGATACAATGATTTGTTTACGAATGGGGAAAACTTACACGGCAAAAACCCCACCGGGTGATTTTAAGGTCATCACTCTCGAGAATCAATTATTATCAAAACAAGTAATTACAAGTAAAGGAATCCCAGTACCTTATACCAACCTATAGTTGAACTCTTACTCCAATACCCAATTGGACTTGTTCTGTAGTGATAATTTCTCATTTTCAATGCACAGCTCCTAGTACACGACTTGATCATCAACTTGAGAAAGATGTTGGCTGCAAAGTTCTTCAGTTCATTACACGATGAAGTTCATGAAGTTCCTTGGTCACAAAACCCTACGGTGTACAAACACAGCAACTTCTTCAAGAGAAAGATAGACTAGGGCAAATTTTGTTTCCGGTCACAATTTACATGAACAAGACTTTACTTCACACTCGTGCAACTTGTGTAACCTTTGACAGCCCTCAAAATAATCTTTATATATGTTTAGGGTTGTGAAAAAAAAAAAAAAAAAAAAAAAAAAAAAAAAAAAAAAAAAGCCTAAACACGTACTCATAGATTGGAGTGAAATCAGCTCTGAAACACTGAGTTTCATAAACCTCGATAAATAGCCATCTATTGAGCTAGCTGTCGAGCCACGGGCTGAAATAGCTTTTAAACCTATGCTAGTTGTTGAGTTTTAAAATCCAGTACTTCTTCACTTGTTTCTTGGACAAACTTGCATGACTTAAACACTTGAACTTGAAACTTTGTTTTTTGAAGTATCAAACCCATCCTAAATTTACCCAATTACAAGTAAAGTGCGTTTTGTCAATGGATTAGTCAATTACATAAAATATTGACATATGTTCCTAACATCAAATTACATATATCCTAACACAAATATTAGCATTAATGAGTTTTTATTTTTATTTTTATTGTTGGATCTACTTAAATCCAATAGTTTAGAAAATTTGTAATTCTAAGCAATGTTACACCAATCAATATTTTTTTATTGAATGTGAATTTTGACAAATCGACCGTTGGATTACATTATTTTTGTATATTCTTCTTGCTTGCAAAATTTCAAGGTGATCAATGATCAATAGTCATGTCATCTATCGATTGTATAAATTCAAGTTTTTTAAGTTCAAAATAATGCATAAAAGATGAGTTTATGGATCGAATGGTAAATAACATCCAATTGGTATGAAAATTGGCGTGCATGCTTAGAACATATAGAACATGCAATCCGAATGTGGAATTTTCAAAATATAAATTCATTAACAAATTATTGAATAGTGTAACATTACTTAGAATTACACCGGATGTAACTTAAACTTAACTATATATATATATAATTTGAATTTAAATTCTCCTCTATGAAAGAATTGGTTAATATTACTTATAAGGCTCTTGACCTAACTTTTTAAAAAACTAAATACAAATTGCATCATCTAACCTTAACTAGTTTTCAATTTTGTTCTTATAGTTTTAATTTTTTTTTTTTTTTTTTTTTTATAATTCAGTAATTTAAATTATATATGTTTTCAATGTAATTCTTCCGGAAAATGACGTAATTTTTCTGTTGGAGAGAAATATGACTTAACGGTACAATCAGATGGAGATAGACGGAAAAACTAGATTCAAATCTAAATAAAGGAACTTTTTTTTTTTTTTTTTTGTATAGTAAATAAAGGAACTTAAATAATATATATAGAAACAAAAATAAGAATAGATAAAAATTATAATTTAACTTTTATTTTGGTTGTGTTCATCTTCAAATTACGATGTAACATTAAAAAGAATTAAGAAAATATCTTCAATATATAATTTATGATAATAATAATAAATTCAATATTAAAATTAAGCTAATGTGCTTCCATGCCACAGAACAGGTTTTTTTTTTTTTTTTTTTTTTTTTTTTTTTTTTTTTTTTTTTTTTAAGAAACAACAGTTTTGTTAGTTATGTGGGCTGTGTAGGCCTGTAGGGTACATCCCTGCTCAGATTTTATTTTATTTTATTTTTCCTTCTTTTATAGGTAGTGTAAGTACAGTTTTTTTCATGAAAAAGGAAAAGAAAAGAAAAAGCAAGTGCAGCTTGATTTGTTATATTTTATATATAATATTTTTGGTAAATATTATATTTTTCATCTTTTATTGGTTGAATAAGTGCAGTTTTTTTCATAAAAAAAGGGGGGAAAAAAAAAGCAAGTGCAGTTTTTTTTTATAGGAAAAAGCAAGTGCAGTTTGATTTGTTATATTTTTGATCTGATACTTTGGTTAAACTTCTATCAAGGACAATATTCCTCTTCCGTACAATAATACATAGCTTTCATTTTATGATGTTATGTTATGTTTGAAGAGAGTACATAGCTTTCATTTTATTTCTCTATAGTCTTTACCATTCTGAAACCCATAACATTTAGTAATTTATTAATTTACTATTCTCTACATATCTCTTTTCTTCTCTCTCACAGGCCACAGCTTTGTATGCAAATAGTTTCTATTTCTGGAATACAAGGTTGGGCTAATAATTTGGTTTGAACTTTAAAGTAAAGGGTCTGATAAGCTATTATCTGGGAAAATGACACGGAGGAGAATTCAGATTAAGAAGATTGACAACACGATGGCAAGGCAGGTGACATTCTCAAAGAGGAGGAGAGGACTTTTTAAGCAAGCTTTTGAGCTCTCAACTCTCTGCGATGCTGAAATTGGTCTCATGGTCTTTTCTGCTGCAGGAAAGCTCTTTGAATACGCCAGCTCAAGGTTTCAATCTCTTTCTCACACTTCTTTCTACTTATAGAAAAACCCTTTTTATTTTCTCAATTTTTTGACTAGAGAAAAACCCTTTGTCATTGTCCATTCCTTGATCGTTTTGTTCGTGCATTCACTATGATTTTATGATTTCTAAAGGTGTGTGTGAGAGAGAGTGAGAGACCCAACTGCTCAAAATAAAGATCCTTTACTGAACAAACCAAATAAGTGATTTAAAAAATATTACTATGTAGCATTAAATAAAGAGAAAATAATTCAAATAAGTACTATGTAGCATCAAATCAAGAAAAGAAAAAGTACTGCAAAATCTTATGGTTTCTGTCTGAATAAAAGGGAAAGGAAAAAGAAAAAAAGAAACAGTTTTTTTTTTTTGGTAAACCAAATAAACAGTTTTCAATTCTTACCTCGAAGGGTTTAACGTATATATGTAGCTGCTACTTGTTTCGAAGTTCTATAAGCGGGTTATTTTGTCTTTTTTTTTCCTCAAAAAAAAAAAAAAAAAAAAAACTCTTCCTTTAAGAAGAGTAATAAAACTCTTAAATAATTGTATTTCTCTTTATTCTCACTTTTTCTAAATTGACTGATGCATGAAGTATATATACTCCATGTCCAACCATAACTTTTCTTATGTTTATTATATAACTCCAAAAAAAACTCTCTATACATTCATTATGTAAACTGGCCTCATTATTTTGTGTATCTATAACTATTCAACTAACTCATTTCATGAATAAAATAGATTTTCATAACATAATTCAAGTTTAACTTTCAACACCTCTTTTTAAACTTAATTTTTGATCACCACAAATTAGGCTTGCATCTTGTAGAAGGTGTCATAGTTTAGTGGCTTGGTGAAGATATTTGCACCCTAATCATGTGACTTCACAAACTCAAGTGGAATTTCCTTTCTAGTAATACATCCTCAAATAAAATGATACTAGGTATTGATGTGCTTGCTTTGGTCATGAAAGACTAGGTTCTTTACAAGAGCCAGTGTTAACTTATTGTCCACAAATATCTTCGTAGCTTTTTCTTGTAACATTTGGAGCTCTTTTAACAAATTTCTAAGCCACATTGCATGACAAACACTAGAGGTAATAGCAACATACAGTCACAATTGGTTGCTTCTTGGATGTCCATGCAAATGCAATATGACCCATATAGAATACAAACCCACTATCACTCTTTCTATCATCGGTGTCCCCAGCCCAATCACTATCGCTATAGCCAACAAGTTTAAACTCTTTCGAGGGTGAATACAATAGTCCAAAATCTAGTGTACCTTTCATATGGCGAAGAATTCTCTTGGCCGTTATCAAATGAGTCACATGTTGCGACTAAGAAGTCCAACGCCAAAGAGAATGTTTGGTCTTGTGCATAATAGGTACCCCAGACTTCCAACCAAACTCTTGAAGAATGTTTGATTTACCCTCTCTCTATCGTCATGCTTTGACAACTTCACTCCACATTCCACAGAGTACTAACTAGTTTGTAATTTGACATCTAAAATTTCTTAAGCATCTCCTGTTAGGAATCTCATATTTGTTCTAATATCCTAATACTTCTTATAGATCCATCCCTTTAATTAGTATTTAGTCCTAAGATAGGATTGAGTTAGTTAGTTAGTTACACATGTTAAGATTAGAATAGAGTTAGATCTCTTGGCATATGTAACACTATAATCATATGGGTTAATTAGTGAGAGCAAGTGCTATATTAATAAGCCATGTGTGGCCAACAAGATAAGAGCTTGGGTATTATAAATAATTGTATGTAACCTTAATCTGTAACATTTTAAAGAATAAACAAATTTCTTACTTAGTGCATTTTCTTTCTCTCTTTGTATTTCTTTATGGAGAGAGACTACCTCGAATTAAGTAAACTCACCAACATTTCGTATCCATTTCCATAAACTTCCCACCCATCCCCCTTAAGATTCATCGGGTTCCTAACAAATGGTATCAGAGCCGTTGATCTTGAAATGATCGAATCTGTTGCAACTCATCAAGCTTTCATTGATTTTACATTCAAAGGTGGAGATCCTTTCTGGCGACTTCTCAAGCTCTATGAATTCTTTGCTCTTGAAAACACACTACCACATCTCATGTTTTTCATTGCCTCTTATTACATGTAAGGAGAGTCGTGGGAATATTTTCAAGATGTATAGGCATCGGGATAATGCACAAATTGGGTGGATTTCATATGCACTACAAGACCAGTTTTGAACACCAACCCTTGAGTTCAAACCCTTGATGTATCAATGGAGATTATCACTCAAGAATCCAAGTTGCAAAATCTTGTGAATTTCATGTCGGAGGACTAAGAGCCAATTCTTAATGCAGCAATAGAGGCTGCCACTCAAGAGTTCACCATTCAAGAACCGAAAATCCAAGTCTCAGTGATTCAAGAATCAAAGATGCAAGAGCCAACAATTCCAATGGTTCAAGAATCAAATGAGGGCTCGAGGATCCAAGAACATTCCAAGGTCCAAAGAACCAATAAGATCTTGAAGATTGAAGAACCATTGAAGGCTCAAGAATTTAAGCGGATTTTGAAAGTACACGAGACCATTAGTCAAATAGAGTTGTATGAATATGATGATCAAGATGTCACTAAGATACTGGTCCTTTGGAAAATTTCCTTTAATGATGATGCCAACCATAACAACACCATGTGGGCTGTTTTGAAAGGGAGGGGAATGTTAGGAATCTCAAATCTGTTGTAATATCCTAATATTTCTTGAAGATCCATCCGTTCAATTAAAAGTTAGTCCCAAGATAGTATAGAGTTAGTTAGTTACTTGGTTACACATGTTGGGATTAGGATAGAGTTAGTTAGAGCTATTGGCACATGTAACACTATAATCACACAGTTGGTGGGAGCACATGCTTAATTAGTAAGCAAAAGGATAAAGCCATGGGTCATGATAAAGCCATGTATGAAAATGGATGTGAATTGTAAGCACTTAACTCTTTCTTATTGCATTTCCTTTCTCTCTTAATATTTCTCTATGCCTTTAAGTCAATTCACCTACAATTCACATCCATTTTCAAACACTTCCCACCCATCCCCTTTAGGAACCAACAAGTTCCTAACATTTCCTTAGAATATCCTTCTTGGGAAATGAATATCTCATCTTCCATTTGCTTCATCCCAATGCCTAGATAATAGGACATAAGCCAAATATTTGTCATTTCGAACTCCTTAGTCATTGCTTTCTTGAAGCCCTCAAACTTACTTGGATTGTTTCTTATAAAAATCAAATCATTTACATGCAAACAAACAATCAAGATACTCCATTTTTTATGCACCTTACAATATAGTGCATGTTCATGTGCGCATTTAGAGAATCTTTCTCCTGAGAATATTTGTCAATTAGGTTGTTCCAAGCTCTAGGTGATGCAGCCATCCTCTATCCTTAGGCCAGCCAACCAACCCCCCCTCTACCATTAGGACTGACAACCAGCCACCCTCTACAAGCCAAACAGCCAGCCAACCTTTCTGACCTCTTAGGGCAGCCAACAGCCCCTTATTTTGGCTTCTCATATTTGCCATGTATCCTCTTTAATTACAGCTTTGACTTATGTAATTATTAGCTACTTTATTTCCTAATAGTTAAAGATTATAAATAGGCTAGCTATGTAAGAGTACAATCAGTTTTTGATGTGAATATAATTTAGTTTCAGACCTGGACAGAAAATAGTTTCTCCAATTTCTCTGTAATTCCAGCTTTAATTCTTAATTTTAATGCAATTCTAGTTCAAGTTCTTAATCAATTGATCTTGATTCCTATCATTTGGTATCAGAGCACAGATCTGGTCATCTTTTTCCCTACCACTTTGATCATTTGAGCCCCAGATTTCCTTGTGTTTCTTTTTTTTCTCCCTCCATTCGAGATCCTAGAATTTAGATCTAGGTTCCTTGTGCCAGTCAAATCTATGGCTGTTGCAGATATCACAGATTTGATCACTTGTGCTGTTGCTTCTATTTACAATTTTTTCAAAGATTGTGAAGCTTCTAATGGCTCAAAGAAGGAGAGGAAGGAGAGGTGGAATAAGGGGGAATCAAATGGATGTTGGGGAAGGAGTTGAAGCCAACCCTCCGGTGGGGAGGAATGTTGGACGGAATCAAAATATGGAGAGAGAAGACACAATTGCTGAATTAAGGAGACAAGTTGCGGCACTTACGGAGGTGGTGCAGCATATGTAGCCTCCTCATGAGAATACCGATGAGTCCGATGACTCTCATTCTCATTTTGAGAACCCTTTTGGAGTTCCCCCAAGGGGTAGACCTTATGTGGAAAGAAGTGAGCCAAGGCTTGACTACAACTTCAAGGTTGAAATTCTAGAATTTCAAGGGAGTCTCAAATCGGAAGACTTTGTAGATTGGCTTAATATCGTTGAAAAGGTGTTTGATTATTATGAAGTTATGGATGAAAAGAAAGTGAAGCTAGTCGCTATTCGCCTTAAAGGGAGAGCTTCCGCTTGGTGGGAACAATTGCAAATTTCTCGCCAAAGAAGTGGTAAAGTCAAGATCAAGAGTTGGGAGAAGATGAAGAAAAAGCTCCGTGAGCAATTTCTTCCTTTCAACTACACCCAATTACTCTACAAAGATCTACACAACCTTAAGCAAGAGGAAAGTGTAGAGGAGTATACGGAGGCGTTTCACCAACTTGTAGTAAGGGTAGATTTGAATGAAAGTGAAGAACAAATGGTTGCGAGGTACTTAAGTGGATTGAAGCCATCCATCCAAGATGTCCTTAGTCTTCAATCATTGTGGAATGTGTCGGAAGCCTACAACCGGGCTTTACTGGTAGAGAAGCAACAAACTAGGGCTTTAAGGTCTGGACAGTGGGGTTCCAAGTCTGGGCAGGGATTTCTAGCCAATATAAGGTTGGGAATCCAAGTACAAATGGGAGAGGAGAAACTTCTGGGATTGAACAGCAACCAGCAGGTTCTAAATCTGCTATTACGACCCCAAAACAATACCAAATGCTGTTGGCGGGGGTAGACAGCAACAGGTGAGTACTTTCGAATGTTTCAAGTGTGGAGAGCCGGGGCATCAATCTTCAGATTGTAGGAAGAAGGCTCTTATGTTGGAGGAAGTAAAAGAGCTTGAACATGAAGATGGAGAACCCATTTTTGATCAACCTTCAAACGAGGTTGGTGGTGATTTTGAAGAAGATGAGGGCTTGACACTTGTGATGAGAAAGACTCTTGCTCCTAAATTCAATTCCGAAGAAGATTGGTTGAGAACCAATATTTTTTATATAACTTGTAGCATTGGAGGAAGAGTTTGTAGTATGATCATCGATGGGGGAAGTTGTGAAAATGTGGTCTCTCAGGAGGTGGTTGATAAGTTGAGGCTTGCCACTCAAGATCACCCACATCCCTACAAACTTTCTTAGTTCAAGAAGGGTAATGAGGTGAAAGTAACGAAGCGTTGCTTGGTGCCATTTTCTATCCGGAAGAAATATTTTGATGAAGTTTGGTGTGATGTAGTACCAATGGATGCGTGCCATATCCTTCTTGGAAGACCTTGGCAATATGATTGCCAAACAATGCATGATGGGAAGAAAAACACCTATACCTTAAGCAAAGACAAACAGCAATTTACTTTGCTGCCAATGAAGGAAAAGGTGACTTCTAAATTCTCTACAACCTCTTTACTCGCTTCTAAAAACTTCATTCAAGAAAGTCAAGATAGTGGCTACATTTTGGCATTAATTCCAGTCAACACAATGGCTGGAACTGATGTTCCTAGTGCTGTCACTGAGTTATTACAGCAATATGGTGATGTTTTTTCCCATGAGTTACCTCCTGACTTGCCTCCTATGCGAGACATTCAACATGCCATTGATTTGGTACCGGGTGCACCCCTTCCAAACAAGGTAGCATATCGTATGGCTCCAAAGGAAAAAGGAAGAGTTGCAAAAACAAGTTCAAGAGCTTCTTGATAGAGGCTACATTCGGGCTAGTATTAGCCTCTGTGCGGTACCCGCTCTCTTGACTCCTAAGAAGGATGGCTCTTGGAGGATGTGTGTGGATAGTAGAGCTATCAACAAGATCACAATCAAGTATCATTTTCCAATTCCTAGATTGGATGACATGCTGGATTGCTCGGCGGGTGCAAAGGTGTTTTCTAAGATTGATTTGTGAAGTAGGTATCATCAAATTAGAATTCGCCCAGGAGATGAATGGAAGACGGCCTTCAAGACACATCATGGATTATTTGAATGGCTTGTTATGTCATTTGGTTTGACAAATGCATCTAGCTCTTTCATTAGGGTGGTGACACAAATGTTGCAACCACTATTGGGGGTTTGTGTTGTGGTGTATTTTGATGATATTTTTTTGTATAGCCGCTGTTTGGAGGATCACTTGGTGCATTTACAGCTTGTGCTTGACATTTTGAGGAGAGAAGAGTTTTATGGTAACATGAAAAAGTGTAGCTTTGGGATGGATCAAGTGGTGTTCTTGGGGTATGTTGTGTCTTCTAAAGGAGTGTTCATGGATGAAAAAAAGGTTAAGGCAAATGTTGATTGGCCTACACCTTCTAGTGTGCATGAGGTGAGGAGTTTCCATGGTCTTGCTACCTTTTATAGAAGGTTTATTAGCAATTTTAGCACCATTGCAGCACCTCTCACCAATTGTCTCAAACAAAAGTCCTTTGTTTGGACTGATGAAGCCCAAGAAAGCTTCCAACTTTTGAAGAGAAAGCTAACTGAAGCTCCTGTCCTTGCCTTGCCCAATTTTGACAAGATATTTGAGCTTAATTGTGATGCATCAGGAGTGGGAACTAGGGGTGTCCTTAGCCAAGAAGGGCAGCCCATAGCATTCTTTAGTGAGAAGTTGAATGAAGCGAAACTTAGGTATTCTACCTATGACAAGGAATTCTATGCTATTGTTCAAGCCATCAAGCATTGGAGTTACTATTTGGCCTACAAGGAGTTTATTCTACACACCGATCATGAGGCTTTGAAATATCTCAATAGCCAATCTAATGTGAACAAGAGGCATGCTAAGTGGGTAAGCTTTTTGCAACAATTCACTTTCTCATTGAAACATCAGTCGGGAATTCTCAACAAAGTGGCTGATCGGTTGAGTAGGAGGACTAATTTCTTGGTGGAAATGCAAGCTAAGGTCGGTCGTTGGTTTTGAAGTTTTCAAGGAGAGTTACCAAGATGACCCACATTTTGGTGATCTATACCAACAATTGCAGCAGGGACAGCAACCTACCAAATCTGACTTTTGGTTGAAGGATGGATTTCTTTTTGTGTGCCTAAATGTTCTCTAAGGTAGTTGATGATTGTTGAACAACATAATTTGGGGCATTTTGGCAAATCAAAAACCCTAGAATTCCTTAAACAAGAATACTTTTGGCCGGGAATGACTAAAGATGTTGAGCGGCATGTTCAAAGGTGCCAAGTTTGTCAAAAAGGAAAGGGTACAACCACTAATGCAGGTCTATATTTACCCCTTCTAGTGCCTAATAAACCATGGGAATATATTAGTATGGATTTTGTTCTTCGCCTTCCACCTACACAACGAAAGAGTGATTCAATCATGGTGGTAGTGGATCGTTTCTCTAAGATGGCTTACTTCAACCCATGCAAGAAGACTTCGGTTGCTTCCAATGTGGCTGCTTTATTTTTCAAAGAAGTCTACAAGCTTCATGGTGTACCCCTATCTATTGTTTCCGACAAGGATGCTAAATTTCTTGCTCATTTTTGGCGAACTCTATGGCGCAAGATAGGAACTGAATTGAGCTTTAGCACTTCTTTCCACCCTCAAATGGATGGTCAAACTGAAGTTGTCAACCGGAGTCTTGGAAATCTCTTGAGATGCTTGATTGGAGAAAATCCCAAGAATTGGGAAAGTATCCTTCCCTTGGCTGAATTTGCTTACAACTCTTCTCTTAATTGGACCATTAACACATCTCCTTTTGAAGTTGTGTATGGGAATAAACCTTTGAGTGTCTTAGATTTGGCATCCTTGCCACTTTCTAAGAAGGAGAATGTAAGAGCAACAGAAATGACAGATTTTATGCAATCTGTCCATGCACAAGTCAAGGAGAGAATTGAACATTCCAATGCAAACTACAAGGCTGCTGCTGATATTCACCGAAGGAGACTAATTTTCAAGGAAGGGGACCTTGTATGGGTGATTTTGACTAAAGAAAGGTGTCCTCATGGCTCCTATTCCAAGTTGGGAGCAAGGAAAGTAGGTCCATGCAAAGTATTGACTAAAATCAATGACAGTGCCTACACAGTCCAACTACCTCCTCACTTAAACATTTCTAATGCCTTCAATGTGAAGCATTTAAAGCCTTATTTTTCAACTGAAACTTGAGGGCAAGTTTCCTTTATGGAGGGGAGTATGATGCAGCCACCCTCTATCTTTAGGCCAGCCAACCAACCCCCTCTCTACCATTAGGATTGACAACTAGTCACCCTCTACAAGCCAAACAGCCAACCAACCCTCCCTCTACCATTAGGACTCACAACCAGCCACCCTCTACAAGCCAAACAGCCAGCCAACCTTTTTGACCTCTTAGGGCAGCCAGCAGCCCCTTATTTTGACTCTCATATCTTTAATTACAGCTTTAACTTATGTAACTATTAGCTATTTTATTTCCTAATAGTTAAAGATTATAAATAGGCTGGCTATGTAAGAGTACAATCAGTTTTTGATGTGAATATAATTTAGTTTCAGACCTGGACAGAAACTTGTTTCTCCATTTTCTCTATAATTCCAGCTTTAATTCTTAATTTTAATGCAATTCTAGTTTAAGTTCTTAATCAATTGATCTTGATTCCCATCACTAGGTGCTTGTTTCAAGCTATATAGAGATTTCTTAAACTACAAAGTTTTGTTTTCCTGCCCTTTGACAACATAGCCTATAGGCTGCTCAATATAAACTTATTCTTCTTCAATTTAAACATTCAAAAAAGAAGATTTTACATCCATTTAATAAATTCTCCATTTATTTTGAGCTGCTAAAGAAATTAGCAAACGTATAGTTTCCAAATGAGCAACTGGGGCAAATACTTTATCATAATCAATACCTTCTTGGCTATAGCCTTTCACCACCAGTCTTGCTTTGTATTTCTACACCTCTCATTTTTGCATTATTCTTCATCTTTTACATCCATTTTACACCAATTGCCTTCATTCCATGTGGAAGAGTTGCTAGCTCTCATGTATCATTCTTCTTTATTACCTTGATCTCTTCATCCATAGAATTTATCCATTTCTTATCTTGCATAACTTCTTTAATTCTTGTAGGTTCACAATCAGCAAACAGATAAAAGAGCGTTAGATCATCTATATACTCCATTGAATCATAGAGATCATGTAGACTTCTCATTCTTCTTGGTCACTTCTTTCTAGTGATGATTACAAGGATGGACTTTCATAAATGGGAGACTTTGGTGATGGAGGTGGAGTGTCAGACTCTTCTTGAACTTTATTCAAATGCTCTTCCTCCTCAAGTAAAGGAAAAAACCATACTTCTCTTCTTCTTGGGTGCTCTCATTTCTCATACCTTCTTCATCGAATTCCACATCTCGACTAACAGTTAATTTTCCAGTGCTCGGATTTTTAAGCTTATAACCTTTGGAGCTTGGATCATAGCCAATGAAGACATAATTTTCGCTCTTGTTATCTAGCTTGGACCTCTCCTAATCTAGTACATGTGGATATGCTATGCTCCTAAACACACGAAGTTGAGAAACGATTGGACAAATAGACTGCATAATCAATAGCTTCAGTCTAACGTTCTTTAGGCATTCTCTTGCTCTTCAATATGTTTTTAGTCATCAATTCTTGGAATATGACTAGATAATTTGATAATAATTTGGTTCATGGTGTGGCTAATAACACACATCTATCAAGTGCCATCCTCCTTTGGCATGAGTAAGGTCGGTACTACACAAGGAGTCATGTTTTCTCTAATATATCCCTTCTTCAATATCTCCACGAGGACCATAACTTGCATATTCAATTCTTCATGCTCCTTTAGATTTATTAGATAGTGCACTTTGTTAGGTAGGCTATAGAGTACACTACGAAGCTTCCTTTGTTTCTTTAGCCACAAACATGTACACCACTCTAGTACTTTACCTTATATTACAATTGGAAAAAATAAGAAAATTACTACCCTCCTCTTTGAAAGATTTAGGAGTTCTTTCCTTCTTAATTGGCGAAAGGACAAATTCAAATTTTCTAATTTTAAAGGTATATGTATTTCTATGGCCATCTTGGATAGCATGCCCATTATTTTGCCAAGGCTACACCAAAGGAGGTAATGACTAACATCCCTAGAAACAATATCACACCAAATTTCATCTTTACAATTATTTCCCATTTCAAAAGAAACAAGGTATCTTTTAGTTACCTTTACCTCTTTATCTTTCTTAAACCATACTATTTGTTTAAGGCTTTACATGGGGTTCAATCTTCAACTTAATCTTGTCCACCATTCTTGTAAAATGATGTTCTCAAAAACTTTTCCATCAATGTTAATGGAATATACCCTAACATTGGACTTGCATGTGCACTTGAAGATGCTATGACTAGGTCAACCCTCGTTTGAAACATTTTTTGGAATGACAAAGTATTCGATGGATCACTCACCTTCTTCAATTCAATCTCCCAACTTTGCATAACCCCAGTATCATTATATACGGGTTAACCGACATTATCAACAAACTCTTTGCCATTATCTTCGTCCTGAATTGACATACACATCTACCCTTTTCTATGGACATTAGTTAGCTAGATGACCAATTTGGCCATACATAAAAACAAAAAGATTGTCAGCCATGCTTATTAATAATTACCATAATTGTCAAATTTTTATATTATAGAAAAAAATAAAAGAAAGGAAAAAAAATTTTTGTTAAAGTTTTTAAAAATCTATTATATATATAAAACCAAAGTTTGACTTTTAGTTGACTTTGTAATATCGTGCCATAAGTTTTTTCCGTACAATTTTATATGTTATTATTTTAATATATATTTTTAGTTAAATTTAAATTATATTTTGTAATCATATTCTCTTTAGGACAAAGTTTGGCTGCAAATTTAGTTGCAACCTTAGGCTTCAACTTCTTCTAAAAAGCTAACATGCATGTGTGCAATGCACATGACAAGTATTGGTTGGGTTAAGTGTGGTTAAGTGAGTCATGTGCAAACAAAAATACATGTTAGTATCTTGGAGGAAGTTGAAGCATAAGGATGCAACTAAGTTTGGTAACCAAATTTTGCCATTCTTTTTAAATGATAGAATATTTAGTTCCAATACAAATATAATTATAATAAATATCTAATGCTAGAATATAGTTCTATACACAAACAAAATCATAATAATTGCCTGTTAATAACAATCATAATTTTCATATTTCATATTTACACTATAAATAGAAAATAAAAAAGAGGAAAAAATATCATGTTTTGATGTGCATTTTAGAGGAATTTAACTTTTGGTTGACCTTATAAAATTTTATCAATAAGTTTTTGAGTCCTTACAATTTTAATGTCAATATTGTAATTTATATTTTTAATTGATTTTAAATTCTATTCTACATTAAAATCCTTCGTTAGAATCTTGCCACATTATATATTTCTTTAAATGATAGAATAAATTGTTCCATATACAAACATGATCATAACAAATTCCTATTCATAATTATCTAGGTTATTAAATTTCATATTTGGAAAAAAAAAATTAAAAAAGATTATATTTTTTTTAAAAGATGGTAAGGGAAGATTTGCTTTTATTACCTAAAACATATACTAAAATCCAAAGTCACTAAAAGTTGGTTACTGGTATATAGGCAACCCACAAATTTTCCTCTCAAAAAGAAAAAAAGAAAAAAAAGTTACCTACAATTTTAAGAGTCTATAACAATAGCATTAGATATGCCTAAACATCATACTTGAAAGGATGTCCTAATGAAAGTATCTCTATTTTTTTAATTTTATTTAGGCTTTAATTATTATTTTTGAGAGTCTTTTAGGGTTTAATGATAAAATAAAATAACTATTTTTAGCTTGAAATCAATTCAAATTTTTTGTGCCACATAATTTTCAAGTCATCTTATATGAAATCATACAGGGGTGCTCCATCACGCTCTAATGTGTGCATTAGTTGTTATGAAACGTGCAACATTAGGGAGTAAAAAACTTTAGTTTGTTAGGTTCTCAAAAACAAAAAAACAAAAAATAATTTGTTAGTATTGCTCATTCAAATTGGGGGAAATAGAATTAACTTTAAACTCCACTTTAGAATTTTCATTGCTTAATACCCATAAAGAAGGAAAAAATAATGCATTTAGAAAATATCAAGAAATGTAAGAAGAGATCAATAGATTTTCATTTTAGGGGAAAAAGAAGGAAGAGAGAATATAAAAAATTATACGGAATAGAAAATTAGAAGATTTGGTTCAGGGATAGAGGCAAGCTTTGATGTGGGGGCAATTCCCCCCCCCCCCCCCCCCCTCCCCCAAAATTTTTTTAAAAAATATTAATATATACTTGGGTACTAATTTTAGTAATTTTGTTCTATAAAATTAAACTTTGCCCCTCTTTAATAATATCATTAATTAATTCTTTTAAGAATAATGCTATAGCCACAAACTTTTCTACAACATTTTTACAAATTGTTGAGGTAGAAAATTCTTATTGGTTTGCACATGGCCCACTACTTACACCATTTTTTGACTTATTAATAACCACTCACTATATCAGCAATTTGTAAACAAGTTTGTAACTCTAGCATTCCTCATAAAAAGTCAATAGATCTAAAATCTAAATCTAAATATACAAGCCCAAAAAATTAGCACAATAACAAAAATTATCAACAGTAAATCTAAAACAAAACAAGCCCAATTAACCACTTTTACCCAACACAAAAAACCCGGCCTTTTAAAAAATTTTAAATAAAATTATTTTGTCCTTACCTAGTAGCAACATCAAAGTCACACACACCAGGGGGAAAAAAAAAAAATCCATCAAACAGCTAAGTAATAGTAGAGCTAGAGGTCGAAGCTGCCGCACATAGCCAACAACAAGCCCCCCCCCCCCCCCTCCCTAACTCTAAGTCCTGGCTCCGTCCTGATTTGGTTTACAATCTTAAAGTTTCCCCTTCATTCATTAAATCTTATGAAAATTTTGGATATTTCTTTGAATGTTTACTGAAACAGTAGTTTTGGGTATTGATTGTTCACATAGAGAAATTTCATCACTGATGCAATTTTTTTGGTAAACAATGAGCAGGAAGGACTTTGTTTATCCTGTGTTGTTAGGTATTTTCGGATAAGTTGTCTACAAAAATTTTCTTAGGTAGAAGGTTTGCTGCAAAGAGATATAAGAAAAGCCAAAGGCCAATTTTCAATTCAAAATAATACTCTCTTTTAATTTCATACATGATCTAGGATTTGAACAGGATTTACTTGGAAAAACTCTCCATGCATAAGAAATTACTTACATTTCAAGGAAAAATATACAAAGTAAAGGTTTGACCAAATATTTTAAAAAACAGCTAACAAGACCTATTCACTAGACTTTATATGGTTTGTATATATTTTTGCTAAAACATTGAAGTACTTTGAAAGGACTATCAACTCTAGGAAAAAGTTCCCAAGATATCCAACTGGAAAGCATTCTTCTAAAGATGAATCTACACCAAATCACCTTCCTTAAAAGTTTCTGGTTTTCTATCTTTGTTGGCTTACTTTTTTGGTACTTTTGAATTTGTTTGAGAAATCAGTCTTGAACATTTTCATGCAACTTCTTTATATATTTCACTCTGTCCTCAATGTCTTCACTAAAATTATAAGTAGCAATCTTATATACTTAACTCTTTCCTCAATATCTCCACTACAATGATTAGTAGTAAGCAATAATATCATGTCAATAGCATTAATAGGATTTTTGTTTCGAAGGGTAATAGGATTTTGACTATACACAACTTTAAATGGACTATAATTGGTAGTTTGGCTGGCAAACCGATTGTAAGCAATTCAACTTGAGTTAGATGGATAACTCTCAGAAAATCGCCTAAACTTTGATTAGCAACCTATGCTCGATCAATTTGAGGATGACAAGTTGAACTATGTTGAAGGTTAGTTGCGAACATTAACTAAAGGTTATGCCCAATGGATTTTGAACTTTTATTTCTTGATCTAATGACATGGTCTTTAAAATACAATGAAGTTTTACAATCTCTCAAGGGTAAAAATCAGTCACATGATAAGCATCTAGACTCTAGTTATAATCCTTTTCGTCTTTGGAAAACCCACAACAATATTCATAGAGACATCTTCCCAGAGTGCCTTAGGAATTGGAAATGACATGTACAACCCAGTATTTTTGCAATTGCTCTTGGGAAAGAGAGAAGTCACCTTCTTTTCAATGAGTTCCAACTCTTTTCAATTTCAAATGTCCATGCGTGAACCTTTGTTTAATCCCCATTAAAATGATGCCATTTTTCTGTGTCACCTTTAATATTTTTCATGTTATTGCAAGCTTGTTAGGAATAACCTTTTCCTCCTTGGAGGATAGTGTGGTTAAAGCTCTCTCTCCCCCAAGGTTAAACCCTTCATAAGCTAACCATGCTAAACCCTCCCTCAAAGATTGCAATTTGAGACTTCAAAAAGAAATTTCTAGGATATGGATGAAGCATGTATTTATAAGGAGAGTATATAACCAAATTCTTTGAAATGAGGCTGCACAAGCAGTGGACAAGTCAGGATCTCATAGAAAATATATGATCACGAGCATGGTATTTCTGCTTGAAATCTCAATGGGGTACTTTAGTTGTGTATGTTCAAAACCAGACCTATGTAGGACATCATAGAGAAAGATAGAGAGTACTCTAGTTTAACCTGTTCAGATACGGTACTTAAAATGACACAGAATTCTACCATTCTAACAGGCATTACAGATAGGAAAATGGTAACATGAAGAGAGGACAAAAGTGTTCTCTCTTTTATTTTGAAAAAGAAAAAAAGAATTACATTTACATGTTCCTAAATATAAGAGACTTTACCATCTAAGCAAGGCTAGTTACACAATTCTTAATGAAGGATTACAGACAGACAGGATAACCACTTACGCTTCAATTGATGATAATTCCATGACTGGAATGATGAAATTGATCAAATGTTGGAATAACCTAGCTGTGAAGATATCTGATGGGCAAGACTAGCAATAGCAAGCCAACAAGTAGAAAGAATAAGATTGAGAAGACATACTCTTGCGAAATGATGTCAAGAGTGACTTGACTTTGAATAAGAATCTCTAATTACTAATTAAACCACAGTGAAAATAAGTAGCATAACTTAGTCAAGTAACTAGATTTCTTTCAAATTTGATAAGTACTATGTTAGTTTCAGTATTGATCTTATAGTCACATTAATTAGGATCATGATAATAACATGGTCTTTTCCATCGTAATTGTGCTCTTTACAGTGCATTAGTGGGACTTATCCACTTGTCTTTGATTGTGGTTGTTAAAAATTGCAATTAACCAGATAAAGCCTTTTCAAAAGGAATTTCAATGTAGTTAATGATAAAATTTTCAGCAACATTAATTTAAATAACAAGAAGTGCATACCTAGATGTCTAGGATTTTGTAGGGCTTCATGATGAATTGTCATGGAAAACTAATATGTCAAGTTTTGTGAAGTCTTACTTTGAATTTTAGAGTATCTTTTCAATCTTTAAAATTACCAAAACTAAAACAGTATTTACTCTATGATATTTATCCTACAATCAATAATTATGTAACATTTTAATGCAATAGCTTGAACCAAATCCAAAAGTCTAAGTCATTTAATTTGATGCCTGCAAAAATTAGAAATTTTCTAAATATTTAAGAATTTTATATGACGTAGAACATAGAAGGAAAATAAGAATAAGAGAATAAACAAGAAAAATACTAGACTTCACCACCTAGAATTTTCCTGTAAGCCCTAGACATCACCATTCACCACCAAACAAAGAGAAAGCAATCATTTTCAAATTTTCAAATTATTCTTATTCAAATTGTACTACCTTTCATGATTACAAATGTACTAGTTTAATAGGGTTTAGGTATTACACCAATATGAAAAATGCCTAATCAAATCCCTTAAAACCCTCAACATTTAAACCAAATTCAAAATTTAAAGTAAAAAAAAAAAATTATTTTCACATTCTAAAATAATTTTGGTGCCTCAACTTGCATCTCCTTTGCATAACCAAATTTTGGTGCCTCAATGTTACTATCTCTCATGTGTAAAGCTTTACCCTCAAGCTTGTTGGGTAGTTTTTGAGTGGATGCCATTGTTTTGTCTTGTTAGGCATTAATCTTAGTGATTACTTGCTCCCCCAATTTTTACAAAACAGGTGAAACTTTTTGAATTTCCTTTCTTACACTAGCTAAAAGTGGGTTGAGAAGATTCAAGGAAATTTCTTTATATATGTCTAGATACATAATTGTTTCCATGGCTGAAAATACAACAAGTGAATGGATGGACCCAATTATTTTAAAGAAAAATTGAAACATCTCAACAATCAATGCATCACACTCAAGGTCTAGCATCACTAAGCATGACCGGACCTTTGCAACAGAGTCAAGAATTGAAACCTCCTTCGTATAGTAACAATTGGGCACATGAGACAAATAGACAAATCTTCAAATGTCGCTACAATCAGCTGAAATATTTCCTTCATTTGCTCATCATCATATAGGGCATTCGGTGTTGTTATCCTCGTAATGTCAATAATGCAAGATGCAACTGAAAAGTTCATTAGTGACCAATGCCTTCATTGAGGGTTAAAGTGCATCTTGCATTGATTTGGATGGTGCAAGATCCACATTTGCTAACAAATTTTTGACTTTATCAATAAGTGTGAGGAGGTTATCAATGGAGGAATACGAGTTAAGGAGGCTTTTCCCAATTCTCATCCTCCTTAAGCTGCTCCTCAAAGTCTCTATCAAAGGAAGTCATTTTTAGCCACAAAATACAAAGACTGAAACTTTAGTCGTTGCTAAGAACTTTTTTTTTTTTTTTGATAAGTAATAAGAATTCATTGATAATAAAAAAGATACACCCAAGCACACAGGGAGTATACATGGGGGAGCAAGTCAAGAACGAAAATTACAAAAGTCAAGTAAATCCAAAATAGAAAAAGGATGGTTTCTCCACACAGAGAACCATTCAAGTAAGGTTCGGATGAAAAGAAGCTTGAGGTCAGGCATAGCACGCTCAGAGTCTTCAAAGCATCTACTATTCCTCTCCTTCCAAATACACCACATCAAACAAAGAGGAACGACCTTCCAAATAACTCCATTGCGGAGGCGACCAAAGTGACCTTGCCAGCAAGCAAAGAGACCAACAACAGACGAGGGCATGATCCAACACACTCCAAATAAACCAAAAACCATATCCCATAACTCCGAAGCAACCGGGCAATGAAGGAAAAGATGGTCAACACTTTCACTACTACGCTTGCACATATAACACCAATCCAAAATGCAAACCTTTCTTTTCCTTAGATTGTCAATAGTCAAACATTTCCCCAAGGCTGCGGTCCAGACAAAAAAAGCCACTCTAGAGGGGATCTTCTGCTTCCAAATACTTTTCCAAGGGAAAATATGCTCACTATGGCCAACAAGAAGATGGTAGTAAGTACTAACCGTGAACCCCTTACTCTTACAAGGCAGCCAAAATCTCTTATCCTCCTCGATTCCCCTTACAGGAGTGCTATAAATGGAGTTGATGAAGCTCCTGAAAGCTTCCAATTCACGATTATGCACCTCCCTACAAAACTGAATCTCCCAATGGAGGACTCCATTGGAGAATCTCATAAGCTCCGCCACACTTGCCTCTTTGCTACAGCTAATCCTATATAAATCGGGATAGCGGACAGCGAGAGAGGAAGTCCCACACCAACGATCTAGCCAAAACTGCACTTTTGAACCATCTCCAATATCATACATAATAAACCGAGATAAAGAGTGCCACCCCCTGCTAATATTTTTCCACAAACTGACACCATAAGGACTAGAGGAAGAGCTAGAACACCAACCACCCCAATCACAACCATACTTTACCTCTATCACTTGACGCCAGAGAGCATCCCTTTCTTGCCCGAATCTCCAAAGCCATTTCCCTAAAAGAGCTATGTTGAAAGTTCTCAGGTTCCTAATCCCTAAACCACCTGAAGAAAGCGGGGTACACACCGTAGACCAATCAACCAAATGAAATTTGGGCTCATCTCCTAGGCCACCCCACAGAAAGTCCCGCTGAAGTCTAGCAATACGGTTGGCCACAGAGGCAGGAATAGGGAATAAAGAGAGAAAATATGTAGGAAGGTTAGAGAGCGTGCTTTTAATTAAAGTGACTCTACCTCCCTTAGATAAATATAATTTTTTCCAGCCTGCTAATTTTCTTTCCATCTTCTCAAGAATTGGATTCCAAATAGACTTGTCTTTGAATTTTGCCCCCAAAGGAAGACCCAAATATTTCATTGGGAGAGACCCTTGTTTGCAGCCTAAGATAGCCACCAAAAGATCCATGTTATGAACAGCCCCCACAGCCACCAGCTCAGACTTACCCAAATTGACCTTCAGACCAGACACAGCCTCAAACCAAATGAGCACCATACGAAGAATCAGCATTTGATCAATATTAGCATCACAGAAAATTAGAGTATCATCAGCGAAAAGGAGATGAGAAACCATCAAAGATCTACCAGAAGAAGCACCTGCATTAAAACCTGACAAGCGACCTTCATGGACCGCCTTATCCAACATTCTACTGACAGCCTCCATAACCAGAACAAATAATAAGGGGGACAAAGGATCACCTTGCCGTAACCCCCTAGAACTTCCAAAGAACCCATGGGGAGTACCATTAATAAGGATAGAAAAACGAACAGTAGATATGCATGGGTTGGCTTTTGGGTTTAATGGGCTAATCTCACATCTTCTTCTTTTGAAAATTGGGCTAATGGGTGTAGGTTTTTTTTTTTTTTTTTTTTGGACTGATTTGAATTGGGTGGAGGGGATCAAACATTCTTATACCAAGTGGACATAGAATAAAATAGGAAAATAAGGATAAAAGGAGAATAAAAGGTTAAATAGGACAAACATTAAGCTCCACCTTCTAAAATCTGCTTGCAAGCCCTAGGCATCACCACCTAAGGGTATTTGGCATCAATACCAAACAAACAGAAAGTCATCACTCTCAAATCATCAAATTATTCTGATTACGAGAGCACTAGTTTAATGGGGTTTATTATCTCTAAAAAAAAAAGTTTAATAGGGTTTAGGGATTACATCAATATAGAAATATGCCTAGTCAAATCACTTAAAACCCTCAACATTAAAACTCAATTTAAAATTTAAAGTCAAAAACAAAATAATTTTTACATTCAAAAATAAAATCTTAGATAGTTTTGCTCCCTGCATCATAATGTACCCCTTGTGTCAATCAATATAAATAATTTAGGGATTCATATAGATGTTCACCTTATATAGTTTGACCAAATTAGGGGTTTGCACATAGTTTGTTTCAATCAATATAAATATCACTTGTGCTTCACATTTTAATTAGGAACACAATTGGCCTGCAGACAACGGCAGATATGCAATATGCCAACATGAGATAAATAATTAATTCTTCAGTCACCAGCTCAAGTTTTATTTCCTTAGATAAGAGTAAAAAATACATACTAGTAGTTTATAAGTTCATCCACACTTTCAATTTATTAAAATGAGAGATAGATAAAAGAATTGAATGTGTTATCCTTTTGTTGTCTGAAGAATGCAGCAAGTAATTGAAAGGTAAAATCTACGTCCAGAGAATCTTGGCAAAATGGACCAACTGTCTCTTGAGCTACAGGTTTGATGTTTTAAAGTTTTTTAGTTAGGTAAATAAATGAGGTGGAAAGTCATAAGAAACAAATTACATCTACTTTGAGATAATAACTCTTGAATCCATAAGAGATTCCTTTAATTCACGAGGAGAAATTTGAAGTCCACCAAAAGGAATGGAGAAAATACTTTTAGAAATTTATATTAATGAAATTTTGAATTACCTTGGAGGCTACTATGCATATAAGTGGGAAAAGAAATCATAGAGAGGTTAGTAGACCATAAAACACCCTAATTTGTGTTACTAGAGGCATTCTATTCCTCTTTCTGTGAGTAATCCTTAGCCACTAACTGTGCCTTGAATTTTTCACCTTCATTTTCTGATAATGCTTCTTTCTTGTGGTATACCCTCTTGAAACCAATAGCCTTCTTTCCCTTGGAAAATTTCACTGATTCCCAAGTCTTATTCTTCTGTAGTGACCCGTCTCTTCTTCATCCCTATAAGACAATGGATCTCCACTGCTGGTTATGAGAGCAAAGCTAACCATATTTTCAAAGCCATATCTCTGTGGTGCTTTGTGAACCCGCTTCTCTCTACCTTTAACAATTGAATAAGGCTCTTATTGTTGCTGTTGTGGATCAATATCATTATCATTACCCCTATCACCGAGTGAACTATTCTCGTCAAACTCTACCTCAACAGTTAATTTCTCATGTGAACTGTCATCACTTGTCTTTGCTTCATTCTGTCTCAACATAAAGGCTTCATCAAATATGACATCTCTACTGGTCACTATGTTCTTTGAGATTGGACCCCAAAGCCTATAGCCTTTAAAACCTTTTTCAAGACCAAGAAATATTCATTTTCTTGACTTCGAATCTAATTTAGAACGCTCTCCACTCTGCACATGCACATAAGTTGGACAACTAAAGATTTTTAGACTCGAATAATCAATTGGTCTATTTGACCAAACCTCTTTTGGAATCTTGATCAATGGCTGATGATGGAGATTTATTAAAAATGAAGCTTATTGTGTTAACTGTCTCTGATGAGAACACCTTAGGCAACCGTATTCAATCTCATGCATTGATGTAGGACACGGTCAAGAATTAAAATTTTATAATTATTTAATTTTAGCATTATTAAGTATTTTTGTTATTTTAGGTTTAGGTTATTTATTTCCTTGTTTTAGGTGTTTTTAATGTTGTTTAGTCAAATTAGGGTTTTATATACTTTCGTAGCCGCCTTAAGGTTTCTAGCCACCTTAAGTTTTCTTTTTATTATTTAAACGCATTGTAGCCTCCAAAGGCAAGGCAGTTTTCAAATTTATAAAAATACAGACTTTTTGTCAAATTTTTTCTCTAGTGGATTCCAGTTTATCACTTTGTGAATTCAAGGAACTCCTTGTGGATTCGAGGTTTACTACCTAGAAGCTAACAGTTTAGTTTCTGTTCCATCAAGAGAGCATCGTGTGTGCTTTCTTTAGGCTTCTGTGACATCAAGCATTTGGCTCTTTCTGCTAAGGTTCTGTTCATTCTCTCTACAACCCCATTATGCTGTGGAGTTCCTTTAACTGTGAAGTGACAAGTAATACCTTCTAATTCACAAAATCTTATGAATTCTTTATCTCTATACTCTAGTCCATTATTTATTCTAAAGTATTTTATTTTCTTGCCAGTCTGATTTTCAACTTGTACTTTCCAACTTTTAAATATGCCAAACACATCAGACTTATGCTTCATAAAATAAATCCATACTCTTCTAGAGTAGTCATCAATGAAACTAACAAAGTACTAAGCACCGCTATGAGAAGAAACTAAAACTGGACTCCAAACATCTAAACGAACATAGTCAAGAACACTTTTACTTATATGAGAGCCTGTTTTGAAACTGACTCTATGCTGCTTCCGATACACATAATATTCGCAGAAGTCTAGCTTACATGTCTTCACCTCCTTTAATAAATTTCTTATGTGCAGCTCTAACATGCCATGTTCACCAATATGGCCAAGTTGCATATGCCATAATTTTGTGTCATCAGTGTTGGACTATATCGAAGTGGTGACTACAACTCTTCCTACAATTGTGTTCCCAATTAATTTGTAAAGCGTGCTTACTTTCTGTCCCTTCATCACCATTAAAGCACCTTTGATAATCTTTATGATTCCACCCTTTGATAAGTATGAATACCCCAAATCATCCAATACTCCTAAAGAAATTAAAATCTTCCTAAGATTTGGAACATTTCTGACAATACTAAGAACTCTTACAACTCCATCAAACATATTGATCTTCATGGTACCAATCCCAATAACCAGGCATGTAGCATCATTACCCATTTGGACCATACCACCATTGTAAGGCTTATACGTGTCAAACCAATCTTTCTTTGGAGTCATATGATATGAGCATGCTGAATCTAAAACCCAAGATTCCCATAGAACATTATTACTTGCATGAGACAGAAAGTAAAACTGCACCAACCTCACTTTCATCTGATGTTTCTTCAATAACACTAGCTAATTCTAGGGGCTTCTTTCCATTCATCTTCTCCTCTAAATGCTCTTTCAACTCTTTACACTGATTCTTGTTGTGCCCTTTCTTGTAACAATAAAAGCACTCTACATCTTTCTTTGTATGTGATCTAGACTAAGATCTGTTCCCGTTGGATTTTGACTCACTTCTACACCAATAACTCGACTCTGAATTTACAATAAGTCCATTAGCCTGAGAACTATCGTCATCTTGCTTCATCTTTACGTGTGACAAGAGAGCACTAGTCACCTCATCGAGTACTACAATCTCTTTCCCGTACATCAACGTAGTCACTAGATGATCAAAATATGTAGGCAGTGATGCTAATAAGAGTAACGCTTTTTCTTCGTCCTTATAATGCACCCCAAAACTTGACAATTGGGTGTTCAACATGTTAAACGTGTTGATATACTCCAACAGATCTGAACCCTCCATATGCAAACTGTAAAATTGCTTCTTCACATACAACTTGTTTGTCAGATTCTTTCTCATATAAAGACCTTCTTCGCAGTAACACATCACATTTCAAAAATCTTCATGAACGGCAATTGTTTATATTAGCTTGAGAATGGTACCTCCTACGCCATGTTGAGCAAGGAAATTGAGGAGAAGACACATGAACTGAGGTATTATAGCTACATCACTATCATCTTGTTACTGTAAAGACATATATACCACAATAAATTAATGTTGAGAAATGTTCACACCTAACACAGGAAGATTAGGGGAGAAGAACTCCCTGGAATGGATACAGAAGAATTACAGAAACTAGAGAAAGAGCTTGAAGTAGGCCTGAGCCGTGTTATAGAAACAAAGGCTTGTCTCTCTTTTTTATCTCTGTTTTTCGGCATTATAATGGAGTGTTGAAATTTATGCACTTTCTCTTAATATAAGAAACTTTTGTCTTGCAGGGTGAAAGATTTCTGGAAGAGATCACTGCCCTTCAGCAAAAGGTCATGTTCCAAACTTTAAATCTTTGCAGGACATTTCATACAATTATTATAATGTTTGCAAGACATTTCCGGAACAGATCAGTGCCCTTGGAGCTAAAGTTCATATGGCTTCAATGTATAACAGTTTCTTACTTTAGTGATGATCCGCTCCATAATAATATTATGGTAAAATATTGAAATATAAGGTGGAAAGAAGAAACTAAGAGAAGTTGAAAGAACACAAGGTATTAAGGTGGTTTTGTCTTAGATGCCAACGTGAACAGTAGAAAGTTTTAAACAACTACATATTTATTATTGAATTTTGGGTATAATAGTGTACTTTTTTAACGGAATATGTAGTAGACTAACTCTGTGTTAACCCTAGGATTGCAGTAATATAGTTTAATACTGTGTACAATTAGGACTACTATAATGTAATAAGCTTAAACCCTAAATCCATATCTTTAGCAAATGTCAGCTGTAAAACTTTGTCATAATGTGAATGCAAGTTGGTGCTAATTCATAAAAATAGTGGTTTTTGCGTGCACTGGCTAGCTCAATGGGTAGAGAAAGGAAAAGTTCACATGGCTAACAACAAGTAACAAGCACCATTGAATATTTAGTTGAAACCATTGTTAACATAAATTCAGAACTGAACGTTATATTGTTTATTCTATCACCTGACCTATACCAATTCATAACGCATCTATTTCTTATATAAGAAGTTAGGTAAATATACCATATTAATTAAATCATATTTTGTATTTAAGGCTAAGAAGTCTTAGTAATGGCTCTCTGTTCATCTTATTCTTTTAATGCAGGGAGCCCAACTGATGGAAGAAAACCAACGATTAATACAGGTAATAAGTCTTTTTTTTTAAGAAAAAATTCTTCCTTCTCTCTTCCTATCTCAGTTATAAAAAATGTCTCTTCAACAAATGGAGAATCTGTTTAGCACTCAAAAACATGTACTTAAACAAGGTCAGTCATCTGAGTTAATCACCAATATTTGCAGCTCATCTGATCCTCAGGACAATGACAGTTCAGACATATCTCTCAAGTTGGGGTAAGTTTGTGAAATTCTTAAAATTTTGAGTTTTTTGGATGAAGTATGAAATAATATTCAGGATTCAATCAAAGGATATTTACATCGAACCTCAATATTTAGGGGCCTTATAGCATATAGTTGTAGTTTCAATAGAGGAACTTGACCAAATAGATAAATTTGTCCTTAGGTTTAGTTATTTCTCTGGATTTAGCATTACAATATGTACTATATTCTAATTTTCAGTTCTATATGGGCTTATCTGGTACTGAAAGATAAATTTGTTGGTGAAATTAATGGTTGCAACCACCGGTTGATGTCACTTTCAACTCATCAATGAGTAATTCTTCTGGTTGTGTAGCAACTTAACTATCATCATTGACTACATGCCTAGAAATGCATGCTGCTACTATAGAGAAACTCTTTGCGTTAGTGCATCTTTCTCTGTCTTGCAGGCTACCTTTTCCTAAATAAATTTGAAGTATAGTGAAGATCAAGAAGCATACATGGATTCTCTTTTCTCTAATACAAAAGAAACATGTTTAAGTAAATACAAATCCTAGCTCAGAGCTGTAATTAACTTTGTGTAAGACCAATTTGTTTCCACCAACTGATTCTAAGAGAGTCTGCTTGTGTATACGGTAGATTTTGGATGCTTCGTCATTTTTATGGATGAATCAAGGGTCAATTTGTTACAATGGAAAATGAAGTAGAGGGTGTTGGAAAAGGTTGAGTGTAGGTTTGAGACTGATGTCAAGTCATACTATTGATAAATTGATTCCCAATTCTGCAATAGGTTTTGTTTATCTTTGCGTGATTGCTAGTATTACATATTTTCCACAACATTTCTTTATCAAAAATGGTGCTTTTGAGTACACTTTGGTTTAAGCCTTCAGGTCTAAAAATGTTTTCAAGTCAATCTTGCTTGCAATAAGACTTCTGTTAGCTTCCTATGATTTTGCATTCTAGATTCTTGCACCAACTTGAGAAGAGTGATATCATTATTCATAATATTAATTTGCTCCCACTGTTTTCTTTTTTGTTTTTTTCTTCTTTTTTTTTATTTTTGAATTTTGAATTTTGAATTTTGAATTTTGAATTTTTCTAGGTTGGATTGTTCTATTTCCTAGTCTTCCTTGGGAACTCAAGATTAGCACTTCACAGGTTTCATCCATATTTAATTAGATCTTGTCTTGGTTCTCTCTCTCTCTCTCTTCATATATATATAAGTAAATAAAATGAAGCAAGATTTTAAATTATATGTTTTTGTTTTGGGTCAAAATTGCATCAGTATATAATTTGGTATTCACCAATCACCACGAAGTAAACTCATTAAAAAAAAAAAAACGTTTAACATGTTAGGGCTAGGGCGAACAAAAATCAAATGTCATTTTTTCTCGTTTTGTTTTGGGGGTGCTAATGTGAATATCTAGAACTCCTCAAGTAATTGATTATCTACCTGATGTGTGTATTACGCTTCAAGTAATAGACTAATCAATTGTGAATGACTCTTTTTAGTCCTTTTTCTCACTTTACTCAAAATAACAACCAAAATGTGAATCATGAATAGTACATGAGGTCACTTATAATGCTAGTAGGTTTACACCTGGAAATCTCACCAACATATATATATATATATATATTGGTATAACAAGTAAACATGAACATATTAAACATTTTAAAATTAATAATTACACTTACCACTTCTATCTTTGTATAATTTGATTTATCAATCATATATAGCACATGCGGTCGCATCCTTTGATTTATATTTTTTTTCAATCCCAATTCTCAAATTGCTAAAGTGAGATATGTATCTAAAGCATGTACTTTATTATATTACAGTTTGAATTAATTAAACTCATGAATCAAAAAACAAATAAAACTACTTCAAACATCTAGTCTCTTAAGTCGAGAGATATGCAATGTGGTATCCCATTTACTGATACCGAACAAAAAAAATTCTTAACTTCAAATTAGTTGAGTGTGACCTTTTATAGTAAAGGTTAATAATTATTGGAACTTGATGTAGACCACACTTGAATAAAATAAAAAATTTCCCAATATCCAAATATTGCACTTTAAGCTAAATGGGTTGTGTTGACAGGTACCATAAGCTGCTTTTTGTGCTTCACAACATCTTTTTTTTTTTTTTTTTTTTTTGGCAGCTTTATAGGCTGTGAAGCTAGCTTCATAGAGAGAAAAAAATATATTAAAATAGATTGTGAGGCCAGTTTTATATATATTTTTTCTTTGAGTTATCCAATTTTTTATTAAATAGGATTTATATTAGTCTAACCTTAACAAGCACTACATAGGCTGTGGAGCCAGCTTCATGGAGAGAAAAAAAAAATATTAAAATAGATTATGGGGCCAGTTTTATATATTTTTTTTCTTTCAGTTATCCAATTTTTTATTAAATGGGATTTACATTACTTTAACCTTAAATGGGTACCCCATTTACCGTTACCAAAAAAAAAAAAATCTTAACTTCAAATTAGTTGAGTGTGACCCTTTATACTAAAGGTTAACAATTATTGGAACTTGATGTAGACCACACTTGAAGAAAATAAAAATTTTCCCAATATAAATGGGTTGTGTTGTTAACGGGTACCATAAGTAGCTTTTTATGCTTTACAGCATCTTTTTGTTCCTTTTTTTTGCAGCTTTATGTCATTTTTATTTTTGCAGCATTATAGGTTGTGGAACCAGCTTCATAAGGAGAAAAAATGTTAAAATAGATTGTGGGGTCAGTTTTTTTTTTTTTTTTCTTACAATAAATCTAATTTTTTTATTAAATAAGATCTGCATTAGTCTAATTTTAACAAGCAGTGCACGGTGCTTATTAATATTTACCTATATAAAATCATCTACTAGAACAAGTGACAACAGTGCTTGGCCAGTTTATCCCAGGCATATAATATATGTGGAGCATATCGCTTGAGCTAAGACTAGACCATTTTTGTTCCTTCTTCTCAATCAAATTATCTTATTCAGGAAAAATAAAATAAAAAAGTTCCATTTTTGTATCTGAAAAGGTACCTGGACCATCTTGTGGTCCATTTTTGTATTTAAGTCATGGGCCCGCTTCTGCAAAAAATTAAAAAGAAAAAGTCGTGGCCTCAAAAATCTAGTCCGTTTATATTTTGTTGAAAAAGTTTAGATGTTGAACTCTCCATTGGTCCCTATTTTTTATTACTGGAAGTCTGCAACTAAATCCGGTAGTATTTTAAAGCCTGTTTGGTAGGGGTATTTTCATATTATTTTTTAATATAATATGAAAATTATGGTTTAAAATATATTGTGAAAATATATATTTAAAGTACTCACTAGCCTCATCACACGCATTTCGCGCATGTGACGAGGCTTTTTTTTTTTAGCAAAAAAAAAAACTCTTTGTTTTTATTTTATATATATATATATATTATTTTGAAAATTTAATTTATAAGTGGATAAAACAACTTCATTTTTTAGGCAATGTTTTAGTGGGAGTTAGAGTTGCATTTTTATTAAATTGTCCTTTAGTTTTGTCTCTTCTTAAACATAAGGGTGCAGGGGCATTTTTGAACTAAAAAAATAAGGAATCCAAATAAGGAAAGCCCCTTAAATAGTAGTATAGATAATGCAAAAAATGTGTTTGGTACTATATTTCTAATAACGTCATTTCAAAAGTGAAAAAACATAATTGTGTGTTTGGTATGTGTATGTATTTTTTTTTTTTTTTTTTTAAAGTGATGATATGTAGTCTAATTAGTGGGACCTATAGTTTTTAAAATATTTACAAAAGTGCCATTGAATAATGTTATTTCAAAACTGAAAATTGGTAAGAGAAGTTTTCTAAATTCAGTGTTTAAACATCCTAAAATGATAAACATAACTTAATCACTCCTAAAATAACACTCCTACCAAACATGTTATTTTTTTTGGGGGCCCACAATTTTGTGTTTACTAATTTGATTCCAATATTATATATTATATCTGTTTCAACATTTTCATTATTTTTTCACTCTTTCAATTTGAATATGTATCATTTTTACTCTCTCATTGTTTTCTCCATTATTATTATTATTATTTTATAAACATTTTTTCTCCATTATATTATATTATTTATAATGAAGAAAATAAATTGACACCTTCCAAAACATAGGGTTACAAAGTAAATTCTACCAAACAGGAATAATTGAGAAATCATTAATATTTGATAATCGAATTAATCAAGTATGTGCAACCTTGCAATTATTTTTAGTTCAATCGATTAGGATTATGACATGTCTCCAATTTTAAATTGAATACTCATGGTACCAATTAAAATCAATTGTTCACAATCACACCTGATCGAACTCAACCTTGTGTATACATTTTAGTAGTTAAAACTTGATTTCATGATATCTTTTAATCCAATGGTTTCAATCGAAGTCTGTGATCCGTAATTTTGATTATTAAGATTTCAAGATTTGTTTTATATGAAACGAATGAAATTACTGTCAAAAGTTACGATTTTACCTTCTGGATGTAAAATTACCCTTTTGTCTCCAAATGAGGTTAAATACAGGTTATAAAATTAGGTGTCTACAAAAGTGTGAATAAAAGCCTTTTTTTTTTCTCATTATTCTTGAGATAATTGTTAGCATAACCATGTTCACTATAATTTATAAATGTCCAACCCAATGAAATTTTGATTCTATTTAAATAAATATGAATAACCTTATAAATTCTTAAATAAATTATATACTTAAAAAATAACAATTTTATTTATAGATATCTAAAAAATTTAACTAAGATTTAGGATGTTAGAAGTCAAGCTACTTTTCCATTTCATTTATATATATATATATATATATATATATATATATATATATATGGGTTCTATTCAAATTACACCTAGTGTAATTCTAAGCAATGTTACACCACCCAATGACTTATTTTAGAATTCATATTTTGAGAATCTCACATGGTAAATAACATCCGATTAGCATAAAAATTGGCATGCATGTTCAGCACATATAGAACATGTAATTCAATGGTGGGATTCTTTAAATATGAATTTAATAACAAATTATTGGGTAATGTAACACTATTTAGAGTTACACTAGGTATACCTAAACCCAACTCATATATATATATATAAAAGATTTTTTTTGGATAAAATTTTTAAGGATTAAAAAAAAAAGAAATATTCAAGATTTAAAACAAAAATTTGGGTTACCCTCCCCTCCCCCACCCCAATCTCTTTGATCCTCTGCCGCTATATCCACCTATGATATTGTCCAATTACAATTTAATTTTACAATCTTTCAATTTTTACATTTTACCCATAAGATGAATAAAATGAAATCAATAGAATTCCATTCAAATTAGAGTTTTAGATTTTATTTTAAAAATTTTAGGGGTGAAAATGCAGTAATTGAAAAGTTTGTGAGACTAAGTTGTAATACACGCAAACAAAAAGGGAATAAATAATTTGCTCACAAAATGCAAATTGGTTGCATTTTAGTCCAAATTATAGGGTGTTAAATATAACAATAAAAAGTTTATGACCTAGGTTATAATAAGGCCAAACCATAGATAAATAAACGGCAGTTTTTTAATTTCTTTTGAACTCTTTAGTCTCATGCCTTTGTAAAGCAATATCATGAAAATGAAAGTCACTCTACATTCAATTTTTAAAAGGAATGTGGAATAAGTGTAACATTGGATTAATTGTTATTATTGTTTTATTCAAAATGAAATCGAATAATTAACACAAGCATTGGTTCAAGGATGAAACTAAAAGCTACAAATTATTTAGAAACAATATTTAATTTGTTCTTGACTTTATTTAGCCTCTTCTTCATATATATAAACTTTCCTTTTTGTGTCTAGTTTTAAATAACCTTGTATTGAACCTTATTTTAGTCTCTCTAGTTTTCAAATTCAATCGCACACCACCTATCTAGAGTTATATGTGTGTGTGTGTATGTGTCGAGGGGGGGGGGGGGGTAACTCTAAGCAATATTATACCACCCAAGAACTTGTTAATGAATTTATAATTTGAAAATTCCATTGTTGGATTACATGTTCTATATTTTATCAACATATATGCCAATTTTCATACCAATTGGATGTTATTTACCTTTCAATCAAAAAGCTCATCTTTTATGCATTATTTTAAACTATAAAAACTTGAGTTTATATAATTGATAGATAACATGACTATTGATCTTTGATCGTCTTGAAATTTTGCAAACATGGAGAATATACAAAGATCACGCAATCCAACGGTTGATTTGTCAAAATTCATATATAATTAAAGAAATATCGATTGATGTAACATTACTTAGAGTTACACTAGGTGTGCTTAGAGTTACACCAAGTGTAACTTAAACCCAACCCTATACAAGACTAAAGTTTATTTTGAATTATTTAAATATAGACTATAAATTTTTTTTATTTTTACTTTTGACATAAAACTTGTATATACAGAACATGTATATACAGAAATCCCAAGCATTATTGGACTACAATGAATTCCCTATCTTGTTTTTCCTTTGTTGTCAACACAGTAAAATAAAAACTCATTCACATGATCACCATGACCACTTTATGCACCAGTGCAGCACTATACACCGATCATTTTGGTATCCATCAATTTAGGGCCCTTCTATATGATCACCATGACCACTTTATGCACCAGTGCAGTACTATACACCAAAATATACACCGATCATTTTGGTATCCATCAATTTAGGGCCCTTCTATATGATCACCATGACCACTTTATGCACCAGTGCAACACTATACACCGATCATTTTGGTATCCATCAATTTAGCGCCCTTCTATATGATCACCATGACCACTTTATGCACCAGTGCAACACTATACACCGATCATTTTGGTATCCATCAATTTAGCGCCCTTCTATATGGTCACCATGACCACTTTATGCACCAGTGCAGCACTATACACCCTCGGGATGATCATTTTGGCATCCATCAATTTAGTGCCCTTCTATATATCTTGCGGTGGAGGAGAAGAGAGAGAAAATTATTTTGAGAATAGAGATAAATATAGAATGTCATAAATAAATAATAATAAATAAGATTCTAATCAAAATATTAATATTAATAAGTATATTATTTACTATTGAATCTATTTAAATCCAAAAGTTTAGAAAATATGTAACTCTTACGCCAAATATAATTTGAACCCACCCCATATATATATTTATATATATATATATAATTCGAATTTAAATTCTCCTCTACAAAAGAATTGGGTAATATTACTTAGAGCATTATCAAGGAGCTAAAATTTTTAGCATTTAACATATTAAAACACTACTTTATTTATTTTAACACATTATTTTACCATATATCTGAAATTAAATGTTTTTTTTAATTTTACAAATTCATTTAAATATTATTATTTTTATTCTCTTCTTTCTCTCTCTTCTTATCTGTCTCTCCCTTTTCCTGAACAAAGCCACCACTTTCTTCTCCATCCAAGCAAACCCACAGCCATAGCCATACCCACGGCTAGCCACTGCCAGCCGCCACCACCAAAAAAAATAAAAAACCATCCAGCAGCCACCACAGGCTACAACAACTGCCACTGCCACCACCTCCCACAACCACAAACCCAAACCCACAACCTCATCACCACCAACAAGCAGAAAAAAAAATATAACCCACCAAATCACAACCCCAAACCCACAACCTCATCACCACCAACAATCGAAAAAAGAAAAACAACCCACCAAAATCACAAACCCGTAATCCTTTCACAATCACCGCCGGAAACCATCAAGACCCGCCAGAAACCACCGCAACTCTAATTAAAAACCTACCAAAACCCATTGCGAGACCCACGAGCTGAGCCACCCATGAACCACGAAGTCAACCCACAAAAAAAAAAAAAAAAAAAAAGAAGAAGAGAAGAAAGGGAGAAGACGGAGTGACAGAAATGGGAGATAGAAATGGTGAAGATTGAAGTCACTGAACAGAAAATGAAAAAGAAAGAGGAGTGACAGAGATACGATGAAAGAAAGAGAAATATTATTTTAATGAAAAGGAGAGAGGATGATATAAAATATTATTATTATCCATAACTTTGAAGCTACAGTAGGGTGTTAAAGATACACTATTTTAGCTTGGATGCTGAATATTATAGCAATAGCAGTAGACCTATTTTATGGTGTGAGCTGTTAAAAGATAACTTTTTTAGCATTTGACAGTTTTGTCGTGAATGCTCTTAAAGCACTAGCATTATTGGGTGAGGGAAAGTGAATGGGGGAAAAAGAGTGAATAATATTTTTTATTATTTTATTGGATAGTTTATATTATTTTATTGGGTTGTATGTAAAAATAAAAATTGGGATATATAGTGAGTTGTAAAATGAGTTGATAAAATAGATAAAGTAGTATTTGAGAATACAAAATAAGTTTTTTTTTTTGGTGTGCATCCCCATATGCTAATGCTCACTTATAAGGCTCTGACCTAACTTTTTAAAAGACTAAATACAAATTGCATCATCTAACCATAACTAGTTTTCAATTTTTTTCTTATAGTTTTAATTTTTTTATAATTTAGTCATTTAAATTATGTATGTTTTCAATGTAATTCTTGGCCTGGTCGAATTGGGAGAAGCTGTAGGTATTATCGCGGGTCAATCTATTGGGGAACCCGGCACTCAACTAACATTAAGAACCTTTCATACCGGCGGAGTATTCACAGGGGGTACTGCAGAACATGTACGAGCCCCTTCCAATGGAAAAATTAAATTCAATGAAGATTTAGTTCATCCCACACGTACACGTCATGGGCATCCCGCTTTTATATGTTATATATACTTGTATGTAACTATTGAGAGTGAAGATATTCTACACAAGGTCACTATTCCGCCAAAAAGTTTTCTTTTAGTCCAAAATGATCAATATGTACAATCAGAACAAGTTATTGCTGAGATTCGCGCGGGAACCTATACGTTTAATTTTAAAGAGAGGGTTAGAAAACATATTTATTCTAACTCAGAGGGAGAAATGCACTGGAGTACCGATGTATACCATGCACCGGAATTTACATACAGCAATGTACATCTCTTACCAAAAACAAGTCATTTATGGATAGTATCAGGAGGTTCATGCCGCTCTAGTGTAGCCTCTTTTTCGCTTCAAAAGGATCAAGATAAAATTAGCGTTCATTCTAGATAGATGGAAAAAACTAGATTCAAATGTAAATAGAGGAACTTTTTTTTTTTTTTTTAAAGAGTAAATAAAGGAACTTAAATAATATATATATAGAAAAAAAAAAGAATAGATAAAAATTATAATTTAACTTTTATTATGGTTTTGTTCATCTTCAAATTACGATGTAACATTAAAAAGGATTAAGAAAATATCTTTAATAGATAATTTATGAATAATAAATTCAATGTTAAAATTAAGCTAGTGTACTTCCATGCCACACAACAGTTTAGTTTTTTTTTTTTTTTTTTTGGGGGGGGGGGGGGGTGAGAAACAACAGTTTTGTTAGTTATGTGGGCTGTATAGGCCTGTAGGATACACCCCTGCTCAGATTTTATTTTATTTTATTTTTCCATCTTTTATCGGTAAAGTTCAGTTTTTTTCATGAAAAAGGAAAAGAAAAGGCAAGCGCAGCATGATTTGTTATATTTTATATATAATATTTTTGGTAAATATTATATTTTCCATCTTTTATTGGTTGAGTAAGTGCATTTTTTTTCATAAAAAAGGAAAAAAGAAAAAAAGCAGGTGCAGTTCGATTTGTTATATTTTGATCTGATACTTCGGTTAAACTTCTATCAAAGACAATATTCCTCTTCCGTACAATAATACGTAGATTTCATTTTATTTCTCTCAGTCTTTTACCATTCGGAAATCCGTAACTTTTATTGAAAATGTTGTAGTAAAATAATTTATAAATGTGTAAATAGTACTGTAAGTCCCGATTTTAAAAAAAATTTCCTAAAATCCGTATTTATGAGTCCTACAAACAGTACATCATAAAAAAATAAACACATTTTTTTCCTTTTCAGTGCAATCCAAACCGATCCTTGGTAATTTAGGGCCCGTTTAATAGAAGAATTTGAGTAGTATTATTTGTAATTTTTTAAAATACATGTGAATGAAAAAGTGTATAAAAATATGTGTATTTTTATTTAAAAACTGAAAATGAATATTTGAAATGATCTACAAACGGGCCTTATCTTTTTACTATTCTCAACCTAATTTTCTTGTCTGTCTCTCTCGCAGCTTTGTATGCAAATGGTTTCTATTTCTGGAATACAAGGTTGGGCTAATAATTTGGTTCGAACTTTGAAGTAAAGGGTCTGATAAGCTAATATCTGGGAAAATGACGAAGAGGAAAATTCAGATTAAGAAGATTGACAACACGACGGCAAGGCAGGTGACATTCTCAAAGAGGAGGAGAGGACTTTTTAAGAAAGCTTTAGAGCTTTCTACTCTCTGCGATGCTGAAATTGGTCTCATGGTCTTTTCTGCTACGGGAAGGCTCTTTGAATACGCCAGCTCAAGGTTTCAATCTCTTTCTCACACTTCTTTCTACTTACAGAAAAACCCTTTTTATTTTCTCATTTTTTTGACTAGAGAGAAAAACCCTTTTTTCTACCTATAGAAAAATATGTCTTTGTCCATTCCTTGATCGTTTTGTTCATGCATTCACTATGATTTTATGATTTCTAAGGTGTGTGTGTGAGAGAGAGTGAGAGACTCAACTGCTCAAAATAAAGATCCTTTACTGAACAAACCAAATAAGTGATTTAAAAGATATTACTATGTAGCATTAAAAAAGGAAAAAATAATTTAAAAAATTGTACCATGTAGCATCAAATCAAGAAATGAAAAAGTACTGCAAAATCTTATGGTTTCTGTCTAAAGAAAAGGGAAAGGAAAAAGGAAAAAGGGAAAAAAAGAAAGACAAATAAACACTTTTCTTTTTTGGGTAAACCAACTAAACAATTTGCAATTCTTACCCTGAAGGGTTTAACGTCTTGTTTTGAAGTTCTATAATAAGCGAGTTATTTTGTCTTTGAATATTGCTAATTATTGCCTATTAATTAGCTTATAATCTAATGTTTTACTTTCCCTGAGTTTTAGAGTTGCACTTGCTTATTGCAAAACTTCAATTAGCCACTTCAACTCTGCCTTTAATGTTTGTTTTCTCCCCCCCCCCCCCAAAAAAAAAAAAGAACTCTTCCTTTAATGCCTGATGCTCTTTGTACTTTTGCACTTCTACCTGATTAAATCCACTTTTGTTATCCTGACTAATCCATTCACAGCATTACTGTAAGAATTTCTTCATAAAACATCATGCGAATCTCAATGAATTATATGACTCTAACTTAGGAGCAACGTTACAGATTATCATTTTTTGTTTAGAGTAGCATATATCAATTGAAACACTTTTGGTTATGTATACATAAAATCTAATGCTAAAGATTCCAACACAAAAGTGAGCTCTGATCTCGTTAAATGAATTCTCTTCCTATCTTTTATAGTAATATCACATATGTACATGTTAAATCCACTTAGTTGTAGTGTTCTTCCACTAGCAAATAACACCATTAGGCTTACATTGCAAGTGTATGATGAAATTTTAAAGAGTGTGAAATATACAAATTGAAATTGTCAAATAGTCTTGATTGAGAAAAATGAAAGAAATTACTACTATACATGAAATATATAAGCATTACAAGAACTACGACAACAACAAAAATAACTAAACCTTACTTTAAAGTTTAGAATCGGTTATGGATCCTCAAAAGTAACTAAGCCTTATTCTCAAAATTTAAGGATCAGTTATGGATTCGCAATAAACTAGTTAGGGTTGTTGGAAAAACATTGGTGGGTCTTTCCCCACCTGCACTCTCAAACACTCATGCACCACTCAAAGAAAGTGATTCACAGAGAGAGAGAGAGAGAGAGAGAGAGAGTAAAAAAACTCTTATATAATTGTATCTCTCTTTTTTCACACTTTTTAAAAATCGAGTCCAACCATAACTTTCCTTGTGTTTATTATATAACTCCAAAAAAAAAAAAAAAAAAAAAATCTCTATACATTCATTACATAAACTTGCCTTATTATTTTATGTATCTTTAACTCTTCAACTAACTCATTTTCATAAATAAAATAGATTTTCATAACAAAAATTATGTTTAACTTTCAACATCTCCTCTTAAACTTAATTTTTGATCCCCACAAATTAGGCTCTCATCTTGTAGAAAGGTGTCATAGTTTAGTGGTTTGGTGAAGATATTTGCACCCTAATCATGTGACTTCACAAACTCAAGTAGAATTTCCTTTCTAGCAATACATCCTCAAATAAAATGATACTAGGTATCCATGTGCTAGCTTTGGTCATGAAAGACTAGGTTCTTTACAAGAGCTAGTGTTAACTTATTGTCCACTAATATCTTCGTAGCTTTTGCTTGCAACATTTGCAACTCCTTCAACAAATTTCTAAGCCAAATTGCATGATAAACACTAGAGGTAGTAGCAACATACAGTCACAATTGGTTGCTTCTTGGATGTCCATGCAATGCAATATCACCCATATAGAATACAAACCCACTATCACTCTTTCTATCATCAATGTCCCCAGCCTAATCATTATTGTTGTAGCCAACAAGTTTAAACTCTTTAGAGGGTGAATACAATAGTCCAAAATCTAGTGTACCTTTTATATAGCGAAGAAATCTCTTGGTTGTCTTCAAATGAGTCATAGTTGGTACTTCTATGTTGCAACTAAGAAGTCCAGCGCCAAAGAGAATGTTTGATCTTGTGCATATTAGCTACCTCAGACTTCCAACCAAACTCTTGAAGAATGTTTGATTTACCCTCTCTCGATTGTCATGTTTTAACAACTTCACTCCACATTCCACAAGAGCACTAACTAGTTTGTAATTTGACATCTAAAATTTCTTGAGGATCTCATGTTAGGAATCTCATATTTGTTCTAATATCCTAATACTTCTTATAGCTCCATCCCTTCAATTAGTACTTAGTCCCAAGATAGGATTGAGTTAGTTAGTTAATTACACATGTTGGGATTAGAATAGAGTTAGTTTGAGGTCTTGGCATATGTAACACTATAATCATATGGGTTAATTGGTGAGAGCACATGCTATATTAATAAGCCAATAGGATTAAGCCATGTGTGGCCAACAAGATAAGAGCTTGGATTTTATAAATAATTGCATGTTACCTTAATATGAAACATTTAAAAAAATAATAATAATTTCTTGCTTAGTGCATTTCCTTTCTCTCTTAATATTTCTTTATGGAGAGAGACTACCTCAAATTAATTAAACTCACTTGCATTTCCTATTCATTTCCATACACTTCCCACCCATCTCCCTTAGGAACCATTAGGGTCTTAACAAATGGTATGAAAGCCATTGATCTTGAAATGACCAAATTTGTTGCAACTCATCAAGCTTTCATTGAGTTTACATTCAAAGGTGGAGATCCTTTTTGGCGGCTTCTCAAGCTCGATGAATTCTTTGCTCTAGAAAACACGCCACCATATCTCATATTTTTCATTGCCTCTTATTACATGTAAGGAGAGGTGTGGGAATATTTTCAAGATATGCAGGCATCGGGATTATGTACAAATTGGGTGGATTTCATATGCGCTACAAGACAAGTTTTGAACACCAATCCTTGATGCATCAAAGGAGATTATCACCCAAGAATCCAAGATGCAAAAGCCCGTGAATTTCATGCTGGAGGACTTAGAACCAATTCTTAATGCACCAATAAAGGTTGTCACTCAAGAGTACGATTCAAGAATCAAAAATCCAAGTGTCAATGATTCAATAATCAAAGATGCAAGAGCCAACAATTCCAATTGTTCAAGAATCAAATGAGGGCTCAAGGATTCAAGAACATTTCAAGGTCTAAAGAAACTATAAGACCTTGAAGATCGAAGAACCATTGAAGGCTCAAGAGTTTGAGCGGATTTTGAAAGTACATGAGACCACTAGTCAAAGAGAAGTGTATGAATATGGTGATCAAGATGTCACTAAGATACTGGCCATTGGAAGATTTCCTTTGATGATGATGACGAACATAACAACACCTTGTGGGTTGTTTTGAAAGGGAGGGGAATGTTAGGAATCTCATATCTATTGTAATATCCTAATACTTCTTGAAGTTCCATCCATTCAATTAAAAGTTAGTCCCAGGATAGGATAGAGTTAGTTAGTTACACATGTTGGGATTAGGATAGAGTTAGTTAGAGCTATTGGCACATGTAACACTATAATCACACAGTCAGTGAGAGCACATGCTTAATTAGTAATCAAAAGGATAAAGCCATGGGTTATGATAAAGCCATGTATGAAAATGAATGTGAATTGTAAGCACTTAACTCTTCCTTATTGCATTTCCTTTCGCTCTTAATATTTCTCTATGCCTTTAAGTCAATTCACCTACAAGTCACATCCATTTTCAAACACTTCCCACCCATCCCCTTTAGGAACCAACGGGTTTCTAACATCTCCTTAGCACATCCTTCTTGGAAAATGAATATCACATCTTCCATTTGCTTCATAAGCCAAATATCTATCATTTCGAACTCCTTAGTCGTTGCTTTCTTGAAGTCCTCAAACTTACTTGGATTGTTTCTTATAAAAATCAAATCATTTATATACAAACAAACAATCAAGATACCTCCATTTACCACTCTTCTTTATTACCTTGATCTCTTCATCCATTTCTTATCTTGCACAACTTCTTTAATTCTTGTAGGTTCACAATCAGCAAATAGATGAAAGAGCGTTAGATCATCTATATTCTCCATTGAATCATAGAGATCCTGTAGACTTCTCATTCTTCTTGGTCACTTGCTTTAAGTGATGATTACGAGGATGGACTTTCATAAATGGGAGATTTTGGTGATGGAGGTGGAGCATCGGTTCTTCTTGAACTTTATTCAAATGCTCTTCCTCTTCAAGTAATTGAAAGAAATGATATTTCTCTTCTTCTTGGGTGCTCCAATTTCACATACCTTCTTCATTGTATTCCACATCTCGATTGACAATTAATTTTCCAGTGCTCGGATTTTTAAGCTTATAGCCTTTAGAGCTTGGATCTTAGCGAATGAAGACAGTTTTTTCTCTCGTTATCTAGCTTGGACCTCTCTTGATCTAGTACATGTGGATCTACTATGCTCCCAAACACAAGAAGGTGGGAAACAATTAGAAAAATAGATTGCATAATCAATAGCTTCATTCTAGAGTTCTTTAGGCATTCTCTTGCTCTTCAATATGTCTTTAGTCATCAATTCTTGGAATATGACCAGATAATTTGATAATAATTTGGTTCATGGTGCGGCTATTAACGTAGATCTATAAAGTGCCATCCTCCTTTGGCATGAGTAAGGTCAATACTACACAAGGAGTCATGTTTTCTCTAATACATCCCTTCTGAAAAATCTCCACAAGGACCATAACTTGCCTATTCAATTCTTCATACTCCTTTAGATTGATTAGATAGTGCACTTTGTTAGGTAGGCTATAGAGTACACTAACAAGATTTCTTTTTTTCTTTAGCCACCAACATGTACACCAATCTAGTACTTTTATCTTATATTACAATTGGAAAAAATAAGAAAATAACTGCCCTCTTCTTTGAAAGATTTAGGAGCTCTTTCCTTCTTAATTGGCAAAAGGACAAATTCCAACTTTCTAATTTTAAAGGAATATATATTTCTATGGCCATCATGGATAGCATGCCCATCATATCGCCAAGGCTACACCAAAGGAGGAATTGACTAACATCCATGGCAACAATATCACACCAAATTTCATACTTACAATAATTTCCCATTTCAAAAGAAACAAGATATCTTTAGTTACCTTTACCTCTTTAGTTGCAACCTTAGGCTTCAACTTCTTCTAAGAAACTAACATGCATGTGTGCAATGCACATGACAGGTATTGGTTGGGTTAAGTGTGATTAAGTGAGTCATGTGTAAACAATAACACGTGTTAGTGTCTTGAAGGAAGTTGAAGCATAAGGATGCGACTAAGATTGTAGCCAAACTTGGTCATTCTCTTTAAATGATAGAATATTTAGTTCCTATACAATAATAATCACAATAAATATCTAATGCTAGAATAGTTCTATACACAAATAAAATCATAATAAATGCTAGTTAATAACTATCATAATTTTCATATTTCATATTTACATTGTAAATAGAGAAAAAATATCATATATATTTTCATGTGCATTTTAGCAGAGTTTATCTTTTGGTTGACCTCATAAAATTTTATCACAAGTTTTTGAGTCCTTACAATTTGAACGTCATAATTGTAATTTATATTTTTAATTTATTTTAAATTCTATTCTACATTAAAATCCTTCATTAGGATTCTCAAAAAAAAAAAAAAAAAAAAACCCTCATTAGAATCTTGCCACATTATAATTTTCTTTAAATGATAGAATAAATAGTTCCATATACAAACATGATCATAACAAATTCCTATTCATAATTATCTAGATTATTAAATTTCATATTTGGAAAAAAAAAAAAAAAGATAAAGGAAAATCATATTTTTTTTTAAAGATGATAAAGGAAGATTTGCATTTATTACCTAAAAAATATACTGAAATCCAAAGTCACTAAAAGTTGGGTTACTGGTATATAGGCAACCCACAAATTTTCCTCTAAAAAAAAAAAAAGAGAAAAAAAAAAATTACCCACAATTTTAAGAGCATTAGATATGCCTAAGCATCATACTTGAAAGGATGTCCTAATGAAAGTATCTCTATTTTTTTTTATTTCATTTTAATTTTATTTCGGCTTTAATTATTATTTTTAAGAGCCATTTAGGGTTTAATGATAAAATAAAATTATTATTATTTGCTTGAAATCAAATTAAATTTTTTGTGCCACATAAGTTTCAAGTCATCTTATATGAAATCATACAGGGGTGCTCCATTATTTTGTAAATTGGCATGATATATTATATAAGGGTGCTGCATCACGTTCTAATGTGTGCATTACCTGTCATGTAACGTGCAGCATTAGGGAGTAAGAAAATTTAGTTTGTTAGGTTCTAAAAAAAAACAAAAAACAAAAAATAGTTTGTTAGTATTGTTCACTCAAATTTGGGGAAATAGAACTTACTTTAAACTCCATTTTAGAATTTCCATTGCTGGATACCCATAAAGGAAAAAATAATACATTCATAAAATAGCAAGAAATGTGAGAAAAGATCAATAGATTTTGATTTTAGGGAGAAAAAAAGGAAGAGAGAATATAAAAAATTATATGTAATACAAAATTAGAAGATTTGGTTCACAATCTTAAAGTTTCCCCTTCATTCATTAAATCTTATGAAAAATTTGGATATTTATTTGATTGTTTTCTGAAAAAATTGTTTTCGGTATTGATTGTTCATAGAGAGAAATTTTATTAATGATGCAATTTTTTTGGTAAACAATAAGCAGGAAGGATGTACTTTTTAGACCCCTTAAAACACAAGTTGTTTAACCTAGTTATTTAGCCAAATGATTACTTAGGTAAATTATTCAAATCTAGGTTAACACAAGTAAATCATATCATGTAAACAATGCGGAAAATAAATAACACACGATATGATAACTCAGGAAAACCAAACCGGTAAAAAATTTGGGGAGGATTTAACCTAGCTATTCTCAAGGTAAAACAGATCCACTATGAAAGAATTGAAGTTTTATAATAGCGACTTAGACCACTAACATCCTATTGCTACCTCGAGTAGAAAGCTTACTACCACGACCACGTGACAGTTCCGAGTCCATAGACTACTTCTTTCTTGGATTCACAGCAACCACAAGTACTCCCACTTGTGTTTTTCTTTAAGTTTTTTATGCAGCAACTGAAGCGATCACCAAGCTCTCGACATCAATCTTGATCTTGATAACCCTAAGTATATATGAAGACAAACACCTCTAGATCTCACAAGAGATTCACACACAGAGCATATCAACAACCTCTAAAACGTGGCTAGAGTTTTTCCTTTTATACTTAAGGCAAAACATAAAACCCTACACGTCATATGGGCTTGGGCTAAGTTGGAAATTTTGCAGAAAAAACATTTTGTACGAATTTCGATCGATTGAGTCTAATTTTTGATCGATCGAGCCTTACAGAAATTGAACAGTAATTTTCTACAATTATTCGATTCCAACTTTACACATAAATCACTTTGAGCAGCCTAAATCTAGACTCTAAGTTTTAATCATGGTTTGCCAACATTACACATTGAAGTTCTAATACATTTAGATTCTAAATCCTTAGAACCTAACAAAGGACTTTGTTTATCCTGTGTTGTTAGGTATTTTTGGATAAGTTGTCTACAAAAATTTTCTTAGGTAGAAGGTTTGCTGCTAAGAGATATAAGAAAAGCCAAAGGCCAATTTTCAATTCAAAATAATACTCTCTTTTAATTTCATGCATGATCTAGGACATAAACAGGATTTACTTGGAACAACTCTCCATGCATAAGAAATAACATACATTTCAAGACAAAATATACGGTAAAGGTTTAACCAAATATTTTAAAAATAGCTAACAAGACGTATTCACTAGACTTTATATGGTTTGTATATATTTTTGTTAAAACATTGAAGTACCTCGAAAGGACTATCAACTCTAGGCAAAAGTTAGCAAGATATCCGACTAGAAAGCATTCTCCTAAAGATGAATCCACACCAAATCACCTTCCTTACAAGTTGCTGGTTTTCTATGTTTGTTGGCTTACTTTTTTGGTACTTATGAATTTGTTTGAGAAATCAGTCTTGAACATTTTCATGCAACTTCTTTATATATTTTACTCTGTCCTCAATGTCTCCGTCTCCACTAAATTATGAGTTACAATTTTATATACTTAACTCTTTCCTCCTTATCTCCACTACAATGATTAGTAGTAAGCAGTAATTTCATGTCAACAGCATTAATAGGATTTTTGTTTTGAAGGGTAATAGGATTTTGACTGTACACAACTTTAAATGGACTATAATTGGTAGTTTGGCTAGCAAACCGATTGTAAGCAATTCAACTTGAGTTAGAAGGATAACTCTCAGAAAATCACTTAAACTTTGACTAGCAACCTATGCTTGATCAATTTGAGGATGACAAGTTGAACTATGTTGAAGGTTAGTTGTGAACATCAACTAAAGGTTGTGCCTAAAATGGATTTTGAACTTAAGTTTCTTGATTTAATGACATACATAGTCTTTAAAATACAATGAAGTTTTACAATCTCTCAAAGGTAAAAATCAGTCACATGATAAGCATCTAGACTCTTGCTATAACCCACAACAATATTCATAGAGACATCTTCCCAGAGTGCCTTAGGAATTGGAAATGGCATGTACAACCCAGTATTTTGGCAATTGCTCTTGGGAAGAGAGAAGTCACCTTCTTTTGGGAGAGAGAGAAGTCACCTTCTTTTCAAGGAGTTCCAACTCTTTTCAATTTCAAATGTCCATGCCTATCCTTTGTTTAATCCCCATTAAAATGATGCCATTTTTCTGTGTCACCTTTTATATTTTTCATGTTATTGCAAGCTTGTTAGGAATAATTTTTTCCTCCTTGGTTGGATAGTGTGGTTAAATGTCTCTCTCGTCCAAGGTTAAACCCTTCATAAGCTAACCATGCCAAACCCTCCCTCAAAGATTGCAATTTGAGACTTCAAAAAGAAAGTTCTAGGATATGGTTGAAATATGTATTTATAAGGAGAGTACATAACCAAATGCTTTGAAATCTCAATGGGGTACTGTAGCTGTGTATGTTCAAAACAAGACCTATGTAGGACATCATAGGGAAAGATATAGAGTACAGCCTTTTGAGATACGGTACTTAAAATGAACTGAAATTATCATTCAGTGATACAAAATCACGAACTGGAAAATTGGTGATCTTACCCCTAGTATCACATCAAAGGTGACACATAATTCTACCATTCTAACAAGCATTACAGAGAGGAAAATGGTAACATCAAAAGAGGACAAAAGTGTTTTCTCGTTTTTTTTTAAAAATAATTATATTTACATGTTCCTAAATATAAGAGACTTTACCATCTAAGCAAGGCTAGTTACATAATTCTTAATCAAGGACTACAGACGAACAGGATAACCACTTAAGTTTCAATTGATGATAATTCCATGACTGGAATGATGAACATGATCAAATGTTGGAATAACCTAGCTGTGAAGATATCTGATGGGCAAGACTAGCATTAGCAAGCCAACAAGTGATGTCATGAGTGACTTGACTTTGAATAAGAATCTCTAATTACTAATTAAACCACAGTGAAAATAAGTAGCATAACTTAGTCAATTAACTAGATTTCTTTCAAATTTGATAAGTACTATGATAGTTTTAGTATTGATCTTATAGTCACATTAATCAAATCATGATAATAACATGGTCTTTGCCATCATAATTGTGCTCTTTACAGTGCATTAGTGGGACTTATCAACTTGTCTTTGATTGTGGTTATTAACAATTGCAATTAACCAGATAAAGCATTTTCAAAAGGAATTTCAACGTAGTTAATGTTAAAATTTTTAGCAACATTAATTTAAATAACAAGAAGTGCATACCTAGATGTCTAGGATTTTGTAGGGTTTCATGATGAACTGTCATGGAAAACTAATATGACAAGTTTTGTGAAGTCTTAATTTGAATTTTAGAGTATCTTTTCAATCTTTAAACTTTCCAAAACTAAAACAGTATTTACTCTTTGATATTTATCCTACAAGCAGTAATTATGTAACATTTTAATGCAATAGCTTGAACCAAATCCAAAAGTCTTTAAGTAATTTTAGTTGATGCCTGAAAAAATTAGAAATTTACTAAATAAGTAAGAAATTAATATGATGTAGAACACAGTAGGAAAATAAGAATAAGAGAATAAACAAGACAAATACTAGGCTTCACCACCTTGAATTTGCGTGCAAGCCCTAAACATCACCATTCACTACCAAACAAAGAGAAAGCCATCATTATCAAATTATCAAATTATTCTTATTCAAATTGGACTACCTTTCTGACTACAAAAGTACTAGTTTAATAGGGTTTAGGTATTACACCAATATGGAAAATGCCTAAACAAATCCCTTAAAACTAAATTCAAAATTTAAAGTCGAAAACAAAATTATTTTCACATTCCGAAATAAAATCTTAGATGGTTTTAATGCTCCCTCTATCATACTTTCATATTTGAAGAAAACTCGACCTTGAGTTTTGAAGAAGAGAAGGATTAGAACTCTAGCACGCAATGCTTGCCACAATATAGGAACCACATTTGGAAGCACGTAGAATAACAAAGCTTTGCATTCCATCACATCATGATACTCTTCGGAAATGAGAAAACCAATGTTTAAAAGCAACACAATCTTCTCTTGAATCACCATAGCATCCACTTTCTCCACTTCATCAAGTTGTGTTTTCTCCATGCACCATAGAGGACTGATTATAGCATATTCAGCAAATTCCACTACACATCATGCACACCCTCAAAATTTTTCTTCTCTTGCTGAACTTTCGCCTCATCAAGTATTGACTCACCAACAACTTGAATTTGGTCTACTACACATGGTTGAGGATGTACTAACTGGATAGTTGTTGGCACGTTCATCTCCTTTGCATAACAAATTTTTGGTGCCTCAACATTACTATCTCTCATGTGTAAAGCTTTACCCTCAAGCTTGTTGGGTAGTTTTTGAGTGGATGTCATTATTTTGTCTTGTTAGGCATTAATCTTAGTGATTACTTGCTCCCCCAATTTTTACAAAATAGTTGAAACTTTTTGAATTTCCTTTCTTACACTGGCTAAAAGTGGACTGAGAAGGATCGAGGAAATTTCTTTATATTTGTCCAGAGACATAATTGTTTCCATGGCCGAAAATACAACAAGTGAATAGATGGACCTAATGTAAGGTTGAATTTAATCAACCATCTTGTTGGCTTTATTCCGTGCCAAATTTGCTTGTATTTCAGCAATTAGTAACCTTGTATTTAGGTGGGATTATTGTAAGGGTAATGAGTGAGATAGTGTGAAGAAATGCTCAAGAGTGTGCAAGAAAAATAGGGACTCGCGACTGGATCTTGCGGGTGACTCGCGGCTGCAAGCCGCCAGAAGCTGCACACGTGCCAGGCATGCTAGAAGTTGAAGCGTCATGTTAGCTGGAGCACTACAGGACAAAATAGGACAACTGGTCGTTCGGTTATCTCGCAGCTGGAACTCGCGACTAAGTCAAGCCGCAAGCCCAAGCCGCGAGTCAGCCCTGTTATGAAAATCCTGACTCTTCACATTCCATTCTCACCCTAGTATAAATACCCCTTATACCCACGAAAGAAAGAGAGCTTCCAGAGGGAATTTTGAGAGAGAAACCCTAGAGAAAAACAAGATCGATTCATCCACAATCTTCACATAAGAGACTCTTCAAATTCCTCTACTCTCTTCCTCTCCATTGTTAAATCTTTGAGAGGCTTTTTACCAAAACATTTTCTCACTATATCCATTACTGTGATAGGGCTGTTTGGTGCTTTGGGAAGCAATTAGGAAGGAACCAATTTCACATTGGTTGATGCTATGGTCAAGTAGCGAAATCCGGGAAGCTAGAAAAGAAATAGGTTCAGCGCAACCTCGTTGGAGTAAGAAGCTTGGAGAACTTAGGTACACTGGGTAGATTAGGCTTGGAGGGTCTATTGCTATTCATGTATCCTAACTATATTTTCTAGTGAATTGTTTACCGCTTGGAGGGCGGCAGAGAGGTTTTACGCCGAGGGCTTCGGTTTCCTCTTCGATAACACATCGTTGTGTTGTCCTTGTGTTTGCATCTCTCTTCCCTTAATCTTTGCCTTTTATTTTCTGCTGTGGATGTGATTTTAATTAGCTTAGATTGTTTACCAATTCTGTTTATAGCTTGTGTTTATTTTCCGCACACTTATTGTTTGTCATAAAGCTTGAATTGGTAATTTTGTTTTTGGGGGTCTAAACGTTCAAGAGTGTTTTTACACTATTTGAACTTTCACCTAATTATTTTAAAGAAAATTTGAAACATCTCAACAATCAATGCTTCACACTCAAGGTCTAGCATCACCAAGCATGACCAGACCTTTGCTATAGTGTCAAGAATTGAAACCTCCTTCGTATAGTAACAATTGGGAACATGAGACAAATAGACAAATTTTCAAATGTTGCTACAATCAGCTGAAATTTTTCCTTCATTTGCTCATCATCATATGGGGCATCCGGTGTTGTTATCCTCGTAATCTCAGTAATGCAAGATGTAGCTGAAAAGTTCATTAGTGACCATTGCCTTCTTTGAGGGTAAAAGTGCATCTTGCATTGATTTGAATGGTGCTTGATCCACATTTGCTAACAAATTTTTGACTTTATCAATAAGAGTGAGGAGGTTATCAATGGAGCAATAAGAGTTAAGGAGGATTTTCACATCCTCCTTAAGCTGCTCCTCAAAGTCTTTATCAAAGGAAGTCATTTTTAGCCACAAAATACAAAGACTGAAACTTTACTTGTTGCTAAAAGCTAAAGAACTTGATCACTTCTAGGTTTAATGGGTTAATCTCACTTCTTCTTCTTTCAAAAATTGGGCTAATGGGTGGAGGTTTTTTTTTTTTTTTTTTTTGGGTACTGATTTGAATTGAGTGGAGGAGATTAGATGTTCTGATACCAAGTTGATGTAGAATAAAATAGGAAAATAAGGATAAACAAGACAAAATTTAGGTTTGACCTCCTAAAATCTGCTTGCAAGCCCTAGGCATCACCACCTAAGGGTATTTGGCATCACTACCAAACAAAGAGAAAGTCATCATTCTCAAATCATCAACTTATTCTAATTCAAATTGTATTGCCTTTCACAATTACAAGAGCACTAGTTTAATAGGGTCTAGGGATTACGCCAATATAGAAAAATGCCTAGTCAAATCACCTAAAACCCTCAACAATAAAGCTCATTTTAAAATTTAAAGTTAAAAAAAAAAAATTACATTCAAAAATAAAATCCTAGATAATTTTAATGCTTCTTGCATCATAATGTACCCCTTTTGTCAATCAATATAAATAATTTAGGAGGTCGTATAGATGTTCACCTTTTATAGTTTGACCAAATTAAAAGTTTGCACATAGGCACATAGTTTGTGTCAATCAATATAAATATCACTTGTGCTTCACATTTTAATTGGGAAAACACAATTGGCCTGCAAACAATGGCTAATATGCCAACATGAGATAATAATTAGTTCTTCAGTCACCAGCTCAAGTTTTATTTCCTTAGATATGAGTCAAAAATACATAGTAGTAATTTATAAGTTCATCCGCACTTTCATTTTATTAAAATGAGAGAGAGATAAAAGAATTGAATGTGCTATCCTTATGTTGTATGAAGTATGCAGCAGGTAATTGAAAGGCATAATCTACATCCAGATAATCTTGGCAAAATGGACCAACTGTCTCTTGAGCTACAGGTATGATGTTTTAAAGATTTTTAGTTGGTAAATAAGTGAGGTGGAAAGTCATAAGAAACAGATTACGTCTCCTTTGAGATAATAACTCTTGAATCTATAAGAGGTTCCTTTAATTCCCAAGGAAAATTGAAGTTCACCAAAAGGAATGGAGAAAAAACATTTTAAAATTTATATTAATGAAATTCTGAAATACCTTGGAGGCTACTATGCATATAAATAGGAAAAGAAATCATAGGGAGGCTAGTAGACCATAAAACACCCTAATTCGTGTTAAGCAAAAAATGAGGCTAGAAATATGAAAAATCACCAAAAATATCAAAATTAGAAAACTTATAAAATCAAATCCTACAAACCTTAGGAGACATCCCAAAACAAATGGGTTCGTGTTCTGAATTCTAAATTGAAAGTCAGAAGGAAACATGACTCTGGATTATTTCTTTATCCACTTTCTCATGAAATTTTCATTAAAACTTTGAAATTTGCATTTTATTGAAAATCCTACCACCATAAGAAAAGCTAGGTATTTTTTTAAAAAACAACTTAGAAGACTACTTGTTGCACTACCAGAATGATGACCCTGACATTTACGGCAGCGCTAAAAATTTCTTATTTAAGGCAGGTAATGCTTACATATTTTAGAACCATTGTTATATTAAAAGTGCTCGGTAACACATCACATTTCAAAAATCTTCATGAACGGCATGTTGTTTAAATTAGCTTGAGAACGGTACCTCCTACGCCATGTTGAGCAAGGAAATTGAGGAGAAGACACATGAACTGAGGTATTATAGCTACATCACTATCATCTTGTTACTGTAAAGACATATACATACGACAATAAATTAATGTTGAGAAATGTTCACACCTAACACAGGAAGATTAGGGGAGAAGAGCTCTCTGGAATGGATATAGAAGAATTACAGAAACTAGAAAAAGAGCTTGAAGTAGGCCTGAGCCGTGTTATAGAAACAAAGGCTTGTCTCTCTTTTTTATCTCTGTTTGCCGGCATTATAATGGAGTGTTGAAATTTATGTACTTTCTCTTAATATAAGAAATTTTTGTCTTGCAGGGTGAAAGATTTCTGGAAGAGATCACTGCCCTTCAGCAAAAGGTCATGTTCCAAACTTTAAATCTTTGCAGGAAATTTCATACATTCATTATAATGTTTGCAAGACATTTCCGGAACAGATCAGTGCCCTTGAGCAAAAGTTCATATGGTTTCAATGTATAACAGTTTCGTACTTTAGTGATGATCCGCTCCATAATGATATCATGGTAAAATATTGAAATATTAGGTGGAAAGAAGAAACTAAGAGAAGTTGAAAGAACACAAGGAATTAAGGTGGTTTTGTCTTAGAGGCCTCCGTGAACAGTAGAAAATTTTAAACAACTATATATTTATTACTGAATTTTGTGTATAATAGTGTACTTATTTAAGGGAATGTGTAGTAGACTAACTCTGTGTTAACCCTAGGATTGCAGTAATATAGTTATTACTGTGTACAATTAGGACTACTAGAATGTAATAAGCTTAAACCCTAAATCCATATCTTTAGCAAATGTCAGCTGTAAAACTTTGTCATAATGTTAATGGAAGTTGGTGCAAGTTTATAAAAATAGTGGTCTTTGTGTGCATTGGCTAGCTCAATGGGTAGAGAAAGGAAAAGTTCACCTGGCTAACAACAAGTTACAACCACCATTGAATATTTAGTTGAAACCATTGTCAACATAAATTCAGAACTGATTGTTATATTGTTTATCCTATCACTTGACCTATAACAATTCATAACGTATCGATTTCTTATATAAGAAGTTAGGTAAATATACCATATTAATTAAATTATATTTTGCATTTAAGGCTAAGAAGTCTTAGTATTGGCTCTCTATTCATCTTATTCTTTTAATGCAGGGAGCCCAACTGATGGAAGAAAACCAACGGTTAAAACAGGTAATAGTTTTTTTTTTTTTTAATTTTATTTTATATATATATATATATATATATATATATTATAATAGAAAAAACTCTTCCTCCTCTCTTTCTATCTCAGTTATAAAAAATGTCTCTTCCACAGATGGAGATGTTTAGCACTCAAACACATGCACTTGAGCAAGGTCAGTCATCTGAGTCAATCACCAATATTTGCAGCTCATCTGATCCTCAAGACAATGACAGTTCAGATATATCTCTCAAGTTGGGGTAAGTTTGTAAAATCCTTAAAGATTTTGAGTTTTCTAGATGAAGTATGAAATAATATTCAGGATTCAATCAATGGATATTTACATCAAACCTCAATATATAGGGGTCTTATAGCATATAGTTTTAGTTTCAATAGAGGAACTTGACCAAACAGATAAATTTTTTCTTAGGTTTAATTATTTCTCTGGATTTAGTATTACAATATGTACTATATTCTAATTTACAGTTCTAATGGGTTTATCTGGTACTGAAAGATAAATTTGGTGGTGAAATTAATGGTTGCTACCACAGGGTGCTGTCACTTGCAACTCATCATCGAGCAATTTGTCTGTTTCCGTAGCAACTTAACCATCATCATTGACTGCATGGCAAGAAATGCATACTACTACTATAGAGAAACTCTTTGCCTTAGTGCATCTTTCTATGTCTTGCAGGCTACCGTTTCCCAAATGAATTTGAAGTATAGTGAAGATCAAGAAGCATGCATGGATTCTCTCTTCTCAAATACAAAAGAAGAAAGGCCATGCTTAAGTAAATACAAATCCTAGCTTAGAGTTGTAATTAATTTTTTGTATGGCCAATTTGTTTCCACCAGCTGATTCTAAGAGAGTCTGCATATGTATACGATAGATTTTGGATGCTTAATCATTTTTATGGATGAATCAAGGGTCAATTTGTTACAATGGAAAATAAATTATAGGGTGTTGGAAAAGGTCGAGTGTAGGGTTGAGACTAATGGCAAGTCATACTATTGATAAATTGATTCACAATTCTGCAATAGGTTTTGTTTGTCTTTGCGTGATTGCCAGTATTACATATTTTCTGCAACATTTCTTTATCAAGAATCATGCTTTTGAGTACAGCCTTAAGGTCTTAAAATGTTTTCAAGTCAATCTTGCTTGCAATAAGACTTGTGTGAGCCTATGATTTTGCAACCCATATTCTTGCACCAACTTGAGAAAAGTGATATCATAATTAATAATATTAATTTGCTCCCACTGCTTTCTTTTTTGTTTTTTTCTTCTTTTTTTTTTTTTGTTTTTTTTGTTTTTTTTTTTTGTTTTTAATTTTGAATTTTGAATTTTTCTAGGTTGGATTGTTCTATTTCCTAGTCTTCCTTGGCAACTCAAGATTAGCACTTCACAGGTTTCATCCATATTTAACTAGATCTTGTCTTGGCTCTCTCTCTCTCTCTCTAAAAGTAAATAAAATAAAGCAAGATTTTAAATTATATATATATATATATATATTGTCAAAACTGCGTCATATCTATATAATTTGGTATTCACCAATCACCATGAAGCAAACTCATCAAAAAACGTTTAACATGTTAGGGCTAGTTAAGATGAATAAAAATCAAATGTCAATCATTTTTTTTTTTTTTTTTTTTTCGTTTTGTTTTGGGGGTGCTAATGTGAATATCTAGAAGTAGAACTCTTCAAGTAATTAATTATCTCCTACATGTGTGTATGACTCTTCAAGTAATTGATTAATCAATTCTGAATGACTCTTTTTAGTTCCTTTTTCTCACTTTACTCAAAATAGCAACCAAAATATAAATCATGAATGGTATATGAGGTCGCTTATATTGCATACTCAAAAATTTTCATGTGTTTCTACTTTCTAGAGAAGTGATCTATTTTTAGTGTTTTAATGCTAGTAGGTTTACAACTGGAAATCTCACCAAACATATTTATTTTTGGTATAACAAGAAAACATGAACATATTATACATTCTAAAATTAATAATTACACTTACCACTTATATCTTTGTATAGTTTGATTTATTAATCATATATAGTACATGCGGTCGCATCCTTTGATTTATATTTTTTTCAATCCCAATTCCCAAATTGTTAAATCGAGATATATATCTAAAGCATATACTTTATTATATTACAGTTTGAATTAATTAAACTCATGAATCAAAAATAAAACTACTTCAAACATTAGTCTCTTAGCTCAAGTGATATGTACAGTGGTACCCCATTTATTGTTACCCCAAAAAAAAAAAAAAAATCTTAACTTCAAATTAGTTGAGTGTGACCTTTTCTACTAAATGTTAACAATTATTGGAACTTGATGTAAATCACGCTTGAATAAAATAAAAATTTTCCCAATATCCAAATATTGTACTTTAAGCTAAATGGGTTGTGTTAACGGGTACCATAAGCAACTTTTTGTGCTTCACAACATCTTGGCAGTTTTATAGATTGTGGAGCGAGCTTCATAGAGAGAAAAAATATATATTAAAATAGATTGTGAGGCCAATTTTATATATATATTTTTTCAATTATCTAATTTTTTTATTGAATGAAATTTACATTAGTCTAACCTTAATAAGCACTGGAACTATATATGTGGAGCATATTGCTTGAGCTAAGACTGGACCATTTTTGTTCCTTTTCTCATTGAAGTCAAAATATCTTATTCAGGCAAAATAAAAATAAAAATAAAAAAATCTTCTCAAAAAAAAAAGGAAAAATAAAATAAAATAGTACCTTTTTTATTGTATCTGAAAAGGTAACTGGACCCTTTTGTGGTCCATTTTTATATTTAAGTCATGGGGCCGGTTATGCAAAAAATGAAAAAAAGTAATGGCATAAAAAATCTAGGCCCTTTGTCCCCTTTTAATGAGAAAGTTGAGATGTTGACCTCTCCATTGGCCATTCGGCCCCCTACCTATTATTACTGGAACTAAATCTAATATTTGACTAATTTGATTCTAATATTATATATTAAAATAATGTTAGTGATACAAATTATTTTACAAAAAATTTTACAAACTGTTCTTATGGTGAGTGATTATTAGTAAATGAAAAAGTGATATTAATAGTGAGTCTAAATGAAAACCAATAAGAGATTGGCCATATCAATATTTTGTTAAAATTTTGTAAAATATTTTGTAAAGATACCTGTTTCATATTTTGTAAAAATACCCGTTTCAACATTTTCATTATTTTTTCCTTATTTTGATTTGAAAATGTATTATTTTACTCTCTTGGCATCATCATCATCATTATCATCATCATCATCATTATTATTATTATTATACGGGTGTTCTCCATTTAACACCTTCCAAAACATAGGGTTACAAAGTAAATTCTACGAAAGAGGAAAAAAAGTATAGCTTTCTCTTTTTCTGTTTCTCTCTTTGAAAGTTTTAGATGATATAAATGAAATTTCCATTTTGATATATTTAGTAGTATTGTTGGTTTTCTTATAACATTTTTTGGGCCTAAAACTTAGGTAGGTTTTTTTTAACATGTCAAAGGATATTATCAAACATTTAAATCTCCTCATTTTTATAAGATGTGACATTAAATTATAAAACCTTTTGCCAAGAGCATTGTAGCTCTTAATTGGCAAATACTCTTTTTCCAACTATCAAATTATAAAAACAAAAACAAAAACAAAATGATAAAACCATTTATCTAAACCTATAATGGTTAAATAATTAGCAAAAATACATTAAAAAAAGGAACAATACATTTTAACTTTTCATTAGTAATGATTCAAGGAAATTGACAAAAGAGTGAGCAAATATCATTTTAACCCAATCACATTTATGGGGGCCTTAAAACCCTTAACTTTGCCTAATTGTCCCTTTTAAAGGATAATTACAAGAATAATTGAGGAATCATTAGTATTTAATAATTGGATTAATCAAGTGCGTGCAACCTTGCAATTATTTTTAGTTCAATTAAATAGGATTATGACATGTCCTTGATTTTAAATTGAATCCTCATGGTACAAATTAAAATCAATTGTTCATACTCACATATGATCAGACTCAACCTTGTGGATACATCTTAATAGTTAAAACTTGATTTCATGATATCTTTTAGTCCAATGGTTTCGATTGTAGCCTGTGACTTGTAGTTTTGATTATTAAGATTTAAAGATTTGTTTTATATGAAGCGAATGAAATTACGGTCAAACGTTACGATTTTACCTCTAAGATGTAAAATTACCCTTTTGTCTCCAAACGAGGTTAAATACAAGTTGTAAAATTAGGTGTCTACAAAAGTGTAAGAACAAAACCCTTGTTTGTTTTCTCATTATTACTTGAGATAATTGTTAGCATAACCATGTTCAATATAATTTATAAATGTCCAACCCTGATGAAATTGTGATTCTATTTAAATAAATACAAATAACCTTATAGTTTCTTAAATAAATTATTTACTTTAAAAATAATAATTTTATTTATAGATATTTAAAAAATTTAACTAAGATTTAGGATGTAAGAAGTCAAGCAACTTTGCCATTTCATATATATAAGATCGTTTTTTATAAAAGTTTTAAGGATTAAAAAAAATATAGTAAGAATATATTCAAGATTTTTTTTTTTTTTTTAATTTTGGGTTGCCCTCCCCACCTTGGCCCCTTTGATCCTCGGCCACTATATCCACCTATGATATTGTCCAATTACAATATAATTTTACAACCTTTCAATTATTACATTTTACCTATAAGATGACTAAGATGACTAAGATGAAATCAATAGAATCCCATCCAAATTAGAGTTTTAGATTTTATTTTAAAAATTTTAGGGGTGAAAATGTAGTAATTGAAAAGTTTGTGAGACTAAGTTGTGATACACGCAAACCAAAAGGGAATAAATAATTTGTTCACAAAATGCAAATTGGTTTCATTTTAGTCCAAATTATAGGGTGTTAAAATATGATAATAAAAACTTTATGACCTAAATTATAATAAGGCCAAACCATATATAAATAAACGGCAGTTTTCCAATTTCTTTTGAACCCTTTAGTCTCATGCCTTTGTAAAGCAATTTCATGAAAATGAAAATCACGCTGCATTCAATTTTTAAAAGGAATGTGGAACAATTGTAACATTGAATTACGTTTTATTATTATTTTTAGAAACATCATTGAATTATTAAGTTAGTACAAGCATTGGTTCAAGGATGAAACTAAAACCTTCAAATTATTTAGAAACAATATTAATTTGTTCTTAACTTTATTTAGCATCTTCATACAAAATAAAATAAATAAATAAATAACTTTTCTCTTTATGTTTAGCTGAAAATAACCTTGTCTTGAACTTTATTTTAGTCTCTCTAGTTTTCAAATTCAACCGCACACCACCTAACTAGAGTTCTTTGTTTTTATTTTATTTTTTTATATATACAGGATTTGAATTCAAGCTCTCTTCTATGTAAGAATTGGGTAATATTACTTATTCACAAGGCTCTTGGCCTAACTTTTTGAAAGACTAAATACAAAGCTGCATCATCTAACCTTATCTAGTTTTCAATTTTGTTCCTATAGTTTTAATTTTTCCTTTTCAATTCAGTCATTTAAATTATATATATTTTTCAATGTAATTCTTCTGAAAAATAACGTAATTTTGCTGTTGGAGAGAAATAGGACTTAACAGTAGAATTGGATAGAGATCGAACAAAAACAAGACAATATTCCTCTCCCGTACAATAATACATAGCTTGATTAAAAGAAAAGAAAAAAAAGGAAAAAAAAGAAAAAGAAAAAGAAAAAAAAACAAGTGCAGTTTGATTAAACTTCTATGCAAGACAATATTCCTCTCCCGTACAATAATACATAGCTTTCATTTTATTTCTCTTTACCATTCCGTAATCCGTAACATTTATTTTATTTATTGTGCAATTTATTTTTGTACTATTCTCTACCTATCTCTTTTCTTCTCTCTCTCTCTCTCAGCTTTTTTTTTATGAGAATCATCTCTCTCTCAGCTTTGTATGCAAATAGTTTCTATTTCTGGAATACAAAGTTGGGCTACTAATTTGGTTTGAACTTTGAAGTAAAGGGTCTGATAACCTAATATCTGGGAAAATGACGAGAAGGAAAATTCAGATTAAGAAGATTGACAACACGACGGCTAGGCAGGTGACATTCTCAAAGAGGAGGAGAGGACTTTTTAAGAAAGCTTTAGAGCTCTCTACTCTCTGCGATGCTGAAATTGGTCTCATGGTCTTTTCTGCGACAGGAAAGCTCTTTGAATACGCCAGCTCAAGGTTTCAATCACTTTCTCACACTTCTTTCAACTTATAGAAAAACCCTTTTTATTTTCTCATTTTTTTGACTAGAGAGAGAAACCCTTTTTTCTATCTATAGAAAAATATGTCATTGTCCATTCCTTGATCGCTTTGTTCATGCATTCACTATGATTTTATGATTTCTAAGGTGTGTGTGTGAGAGAGTGAGAGACCCAACTGCTCAAAATAAAGATCCTTTACTGAAAACACCAAATAAGTGATTTAAAAAATAGTACTATGTAACATCTAATCAAGAAAAGATAAAGTACTGCAAAATCTTATGGTTTCTGTCTAAAGAAAAGGGAAAGGAAAAAGAAAAAAAGAAAAAAAAGGAAAGAAAAATAAAAGTGAGCTCTGATCTCGTTAAATAAATTCTCTTTCTATCTTCTATAGTAATATCACATATGTACATGTTAAATCCACTTAGTTGTAGTGTTCTTCCACTAGCAAATAACATCATTAGGCTTACATTGCAAGTGTATGATGAAAGTTCAAAGTGTGCAATATACAAATTGAAATTGTCAAGTAGTCTTGATTGAGAAAAATGAAACAAATTACTTTACTCTACATGAAATATATAAGCATTACAAGAACTACGACAACAACAAAAATAACTAAGCCTTACTCTAAAGTTTAGAATCGGTTATGGATCCTAAAAAATAATTAAGCCTTATTCTCAAAATTTAAGGATCGGTTATGGATTCTCAATAAACTACTTAGGGTTGTTGGAATTTGGAAAAACATTGGTGGGTCTTTCCCCACCTGCACTCTCAAACACTCATGCACCACTCAAAGAAAGTGATTCACACTTTTTTCACACTTTTTAAAAATTGACGGATGCATGAGGTATATATACTCCATGTCCAACCATAACTTTCTTTGTGTTTATTATATAACTCCAAAAAAAATCTCTATACATTCATTACGTAAACTTGCCTCGTTATTTTATGTATCTTCAACTAACTCATTTTCATAAATAAAATAGATTTTCATAACATAAATTAAGTTTAACTTTCAACACCTCCTCTTAAACTTAATTTTTGATCACCACAAATTAGGCTCGCATCTTGTAGAAGGTGTCATAGTTTAGTGGCTTGGTGAAGATATTTGCACCCTAATCATGTGACTTCACAAACTCAAGTGGAATTTCATTTCTAGCAAAACATCCTCAAATAAAATGATACTAGGTATCCATGTGCTTGCTTTGGTCATGAAAGACTAGGTTCTTTACAAGAGCTAGTGTTAACTTATCGTCCACAAATATCTTCGTAGTTTTTGCTTGCAACATTTACAATTCCTTCAACAAATTTCTAAGCCAAATTGCATGACAAACACTAGAGGTTGTAGCAACATACAGTCACAATTGGTTGCTTCTTGGATGTCCATGCAAATGGAATATCACCCATATAGAATACAAACCCACTATCACTCTTTCTATCATTGGTTTCCCCAGCCTAATCACAATTGTTGTAGCCAACAAGTTTAAACACTTTAGAGGGTGAATACAATAGTCCAAAATCTAGTGTACCTTTCATATAACGAAGAAATCTCTTGGTTGTCTTCAAATGAGTCATAGTTGGTACTTCTATGTTGCGACTAAGAAGTCCAGTGCCAAAGAGAATGTTTGGTCTTGTCCATATTAGCTACCTCAGACTTCCAACCAAACTCTTGAAGAATGTTTGATTTACCCTCTCTCTATTGTCATGCTTTGACAACTTCACTCCACATTCCACAAGAGTACAAACTAGTTTGTAATTTGACATCTAAAATTTCTTTAGGATCTCATGTTAGGAATCTCATATTTGTTCTAATATCCTAATACTTCTTATAGTTCCATCCCTTCAATTAGTACTTAGTCCCAAGATAGGATTGAGTTAGTTAGTTACACATGTTGGGATTAGGATAGAGTTAGTTAGAGCTCTTAATAAACCAATACAATTAAGCCATGTGTGGCCAACAAGATAAGAGCTTGGATTTTATAAATAGTTGTAGGTTACCTTAATCTGTACCATTTTAAAAAACAAACCAATTTCTTGCTTAGTGCATTTTCTTTCTCTCTTAATATTTCTTTATGGAGAGAGACTACCTCGAATTAAGTAAACTCACCTGCATTTCGTATCCATTTCCATACACTTCCCACCCATTTCGTATCCATTTCCATACACTTCCCACCCATCTCCCTTAGGAACCATTGAGGTCCTAAGAAATGGTATCAGAGCTATTGATCTTGAAATGACCAAATTTGTTGCACCCTAATCATGTGACTTCACAAACTCAGGTGGAATTTTGTTTCTAGCAAAACATCCTCAAATAAAATGATACTAGGTATCCATGTGCTTGCTTTGGTCATGAAAGACTAGGTTCTTTACAAGAGCTAGTGTTAACTTATCGTCCACAAATATCTTCGTAGTTTTTGCTTGCAACATTTGCAACTCCTTCAACAAATTTCTAAGCCAAATTGCATGACAAACACTAGAGTTAGTAGCAACATACAGTCACAATTGGTTGCTTCTTGGATGTCCATGCAAATGCAATATCACCCATATAGAATACAAACCCACTATCACTCTTTCTATCATTGGTGTCCCCAGCCTAATCACTATTGTTTTAGCCAACAAGTTTAAACACTTTCGAAGGTGAATACAATAGTCCAAAATCTAGTGTACCTTTCATATAACAAAGAATTCTCTTGGTTGTCTTCAAATGAGTCATAGTTGGTGCTTCTATGTTGCGACTAAGAAGTCTAGCGCCAAAGAGAATGTTTGGTCTTGTGCATATTAGCTATCTCAGACTTCCAACCAAACTCTTGAAGAATGTTTGATTTACCCTCTCTCTATTGTCATGCTATGACAACTTCACTCCACATTCCACAAGAGTACTAACTAGTTTGTAATTTGACATCTAAAATTTCTTGAGGATTTCATGTTAGGAATCTCATATTTGTTCTAATATCCTAATACTTCTTATAGTTCCATCCCTTCAATTAGTACTTAGTCCCAAGATAGGATTGAGTTAGTTAGTTACACATGTTGGGATTAGGATAGAGTTAGTTAGAGCTCTTAATAAACCAATACGATTAAGCCATGTGTGGCCAACAAGATAAGAGCTTGGATTTTATAAATAGTTGCAGGTTACCTTAATCTGTACCATTTTAAAAAACAAACCAATTTCTTGCTTAGTGCATTTTCTTTCTCTCTTAATATTTCTTTACGGAGAGAGACTACCTCGAATTAAGTAAACTCACTTGCATTTCTTATCCATTTCCATACACTTCCCACCCATCTCCCTTAGGGACCATCAAGGTCCTAACAAATGGTATTAGAGCTATTTATCTTGAAATGACCAAATCTATTGTAACTCATCAAACTTTCATTGAGTTTACATTCAAAGGTGGAGATCCTTTTTGGCGGCTTCTCAAGCTCTATGCATTCTTTGCTCTAGAAAACACGCCACCACACCTCATGTTTTTTATTGCCTCTCATTACATGTATGGAGAGGCGTGGGAATATTTTCAAGATGTGCAGGCATCGGAATTATGCACAAATTGGGTGGATTTCATATGCGCTACATGCCAGGTTTTGAACACTAATCCTTGATGCATCAAAGGAGATTATCACCCAAGAATCCAAGATGCATAAGCCTGTGAATTTCATGTCGGGAGACTCAGAACCAATTCTTAATGCACCAATAAAGGCTGCCACTCAAGAGTTCATGATTCAAGAATCAGAAATCCAAGTGTCAGTGATTCAACAATCAAAGATGCAAGAGCCAACAATTCCAATGGTTCAAGAATCAATTGAGGGCTTAAGGATCCAAGAACATTCCAAGGTCTAAAGAAACAATAAGACCTTGAAGATCGAAGAACCATTGAAGGCTCAAGAATTTAAGTTGATTTTGAAAGTACATGAGACCATTAGTGAAAGAGATGTGTATGAATATGGTGATCAAGATGTCACTAAGATACTGGTCCATTGGAAGATTATCTTTGATGATGATACCAACCATAACAACACCTTGTGGGATGTTTTGAAAGGTAGGGGAATGTTAGGAATCTCATATCTAGTGTAATATCCTAATACTTCTTGGAGTTCCATCCATTCTATTAAAAGTTAGTCCCAAGATTGGATAGAGTTAGTTAGTTAGTTACACATGTTGGGATTAGGATAGAGTTAGTTGGAGCTATTGGCACATGTAACACTATAATCACATAGTCAGTGAGAACACATGCTTAATTAGTAATTAGAAGGATAAAGCCATGGGTTATGATAAAGCCATGTTTGAAAATGGATGTGAATTGTAAGCACTTAACTCTTCCTTATTGCATTTCCTTTCACTCTTAATATTTCTCTATGCCTTTAAGCCAATTCACCTACAATTCACATCAATTTTCAAACACTTCCCACCCATCCCCTTTAGGAACTAACAAGTTCCTAACATCTCCTTAGCATACCCTTCTTGGGAAATGAATATCACATCCTCCATTTGCTTCATAAGCCAAATATCTGTCATTTCGATCTCCTTAGTCATTGCTTTCTTGAAGTCCTCAAACTTGGATTGTTTCTTATAAAAATCAAATCATTTATATACAAACAAACAATCAAGATACCTCCATTTATCATTTCTTTATTACCTTGACCTCTTCATCCATTTCTTATCTTGCACAACTTCTTTAATTCTTTTAGGTTCACAATTAGCAAACAGATAAAAGAGCGTTAGATCATCTATATTCTCCGTTGAATCATAGAGATCTTGTAGACTTCTCATTCTTCTTGGTCACTTCCTTTTAGTGATGATTACGAGGATGGACTTTCACAAACGGGAGATTTTGGTGGAGGTGGAGTGTCAAGCTCTTCTTGAACTTTATTCAAATGCTCTTCCTCTTCAAGTAATGGAAAGAAATCATTTTTTCTTCTTCTTGGGTGCTCCAATCTCATATTCCTTCTTCATCGAATTCCACATCTTGATTGACAATTAATTTTCCAATGTTCGGATTTTTAAGCTTATAGCCTTTAGAGCTTGGATCATAACAAATGAAGACATAATTTTTGCTCTCATTATTTAGCTTGGACCTCTCTTGATCTAGTACATGTGGATATGCCATGCTCCCAAACACAAGAAGGTGGGAAACGATTGGACAAATAGATTGCATAATCAATTGCTTCAATCTAAAGTTCTTTAGGCATTCTCTTGCTCTTCAATGTGTTTTTAGTCATCAATTCTTGGAATATGACCAGATAATTTAATAATAATTTGGTTCATGGGGCGGCTATTAACGCAAATCTATCAAGTGCCATCCTCCTTTGGCATGAGTAAGGTCAGTACTACACAAGGAGTCATAACTTGCCTATTCAATTCTTCATGCTCCTTTAGATTGATTCGATAGTGCCCTTTGTTAGGTAGGCTATACAGTACACTAACATGCTTCCTTTTTTTCTTTAGCCACCAACATGTACTCCACCCCAGTACTTTTATCTTATATTACAATTGGAAAAAATAAGGAAATTACTGCCCTCCTCTTCGGAAGATTTAGGAGCTCTTTCATTCTTAATTGACAAAAGGACACATTCAAACTTTCTAATTTTAAAGGTATATGTATTTCTATGGCCATCATGGATAGCATACCTATCAAATTGCCAAGGCTACACCAAAGGAGGAAATGACTAACATCCATGACAACAATATCACACCAAACTTCATATTTACAATTATTTTGCATTTCAAAAGAAACAAGATATCTTCTAGTGATGTAGAATAGACAACACATGTCTTCTTGATCTTATAGTCACTTTAATTAGGATCATGATAATAACATGGTCTTTGCCATCATAATTGTGCTCTTTACAGTGCATTAGTGGGACTTATCAACTTGTCTTTGATTGTGGTCGTTAACAATTGCAATTAACCAGATAAATCATTTTCAAAAGGAATTTCAACGTAGTTAATGATAAAATTTTTAGCAACATTAATTTAAATAACAAGAAGTGCATACCTAGATGTCTAGGATTTTGTAGGGTCTCATGATGAACTGTCATGGAAAACTAATATGACGAGTTTTGTGAAGTCTTACTTTGAATTTTAGAGTATCTTTTCAATCTTTAAACTTTCCAAAACTAAAACAGTATTTACTCTTTGATATCTATCCTGCAAGCAGTAATTATGTAACATTTTAATGCAATAGCTTGAACCAAATCCAAAAGTCTTTAAGTAATTTTATTTGATGCCTGAAAAAATTAGAAATTTACTAAATAAGTAAGAAATTAATATGATGTAGAACACAGTAGGAAAATAAGAATAAGAGAATAAACAAGACAAATACTAGGCTTCACCACCTTGAATTTGCGTGCAAGCCCTAGACGTCACCATTCACCACCAAACAAAGAGAAAGCCATCATTCTCAAATTATCAAATTATTCTTATTCAAATTGTACTACCTTTCACAACTACAAAAGTACTAGTTCAATAGGGTTTAGGTATTACACCAATATGGAAAATGCCTAATCAAATCCCTTAAAACTAAATTCAAAATTTAAAGTCGAAAACAAAATTATTTTCACATTTGGAAATAAAATCTTAGATGGTTTTAATGCTCCCTCTATCATACTTTCGTGTTTGAAGAAAACTCGACCTTGAGTTTTGAAGAAGAGAAGGATTAGAACTCTAGCACGCAATGCTTGCCACAATATGGGAACCACATCTGGGAGCACGTAGAATAACAAAGTTTTGCATTCCATCACATCATGATACTCTTCGGAAATGAGAAAACCAATGTTTAAAATCAACACAATCTTCTCTTGAATCACCATAGCATCCACTTTCTCCACTTCATCAAGTTGTTTATCTCCATGCACCATAGAGGACTGATTATAGCATATTCAGCAAATTCCACTACACATCATGCACACCCTCAAAATTTTTCTTCTCTTGCTAAACTTTTGCCTCATCAAGTATTGACTCACCAACAACTTGAATTTGGTCTACTACACATGATTGAGGATGTACTAACTGGATAGTTGTTGGCACGTTCATCTCCTTTGCATAACAAATTTTTGGTGCCTCAACGTTACTATCTCTCATGTCTAAAGCTTTACCCTCAAGCTTGCTGAGTAGTTTTTGAGTGGATGTCATTATTTTATCTTGTTAGGCATTAATCTTAGTGATTACTTGCTCCCCCAATTTGTACAAAATAGGTGAAACTTTTTGAATTTCCTTTTTTAAACTAGCTCAAAGTGGACTGAGAAGAATCAAGAAAATTTCTTTATATTTTTCCAGAGACATAATTGTTTCCATGGCTGAAAATACAACAAGTGAATAGATGGACCTAATTATTTTAAAGAAAATTTGAAACATCTCAACAATCAATGCATTACACTCAAGGTCCAGCATCACCAAGCATGACCGGACCTTTGCTACAATGTCAAGAATTGAAACCTCCTTCGTATAGTAACAATTGGGCACATGAGAGAAATAGACAAATTTTCAAATGTTGCTACAATCAGCTGAAATATTTCCTTCATTTGCTCATCATTATATGGGGCATCCGGTGTTGTTATCCTCGTAATCTCAGTAATGCAAGATGCAACTGAAAAGTTCATTAGTGACCAATGCCTTCATTGAGGGTAAAAGTGCATCTTGCATTGATTTGGATGGTGCTTGATCCACATTTGCTAAAATTTTTTTGACTTTATCAATAAGAGTGAGGAGGTTATCAATGAAGGAATAGGAGTTAAGTGAGGAGGTTATCAATAAAGGAATAGGAGTTAAGGAGGATTTTCACATCCTCCTTAAGCTGCTCCTCAAAGTCTCTATCAAAGGAAGTCATTTTTAGCCACAAAATAAAAGACTGAAACTTTACTTGTTGCTAAAAGCTAAAGAACTTGATCGCTTCTAGGTTTAATGGGCTAATCTCACTTCTTCTTTCGAAAATTGGGCTAATGGGTGGAGTTTTTTATTTTTTTATTTATTTTCTTTTTTCTTTTTCTTTTTGTACTGATTTGAATTGAGTGGAGGAGATTAGATGTTCTAATACCAAGTTGATGTAGAATAAAATAGGAAAATAAGGATAAAAGAAGAATAAAAGGATAAACAAGACAAAATTTAGGCTCCACCTCCTAAAATCTGCTTGCAAGCCCTAGGCATCACCACCTAAGGGTATTTGGCATCACTACCAAACAAAGAGAAAGTCATCATTCTCAAGTCATCAAATTATTCTAATTCAAACTGTATTGCCTTTCACAATTACAAGAGCACTAGTTTAATAGGGTCTAGGGATTACACCAATATAGAAAAATGCCTAGTCAAATCACCTAAAACCCTCAACAATAAAGCTCAATTTAAAATTTAAAGTAAAAAAAAAAATTACATTCAAAAATAAAATCCTAGATAATTTTAATGCTTCTTGCATCATAATGTACCCTTTGTGTCAATCAATATAAATAATTTAGGAGTTCGTACAGATGTTAACCTTTTATAGTTTGACCAAATTAGAAGTTTGCACATAGTTTGAGTAAATCAATATAAATATCACTTGTGCTTCACATTTTAATTGGGAAAACACAATTGGCCCTACAAACAATGGGAAATATGCCAACATGAGATAATAATTAGTTCTTCAATCACTAGCTCAAGTTTTATTTCCTTAGATCCCTTTGTTCCTTTGCTCTCTCCTTTGTAATTAGTTCTTTGTTGTTCTCCATTTGTTTTCTTGTTCTTTTTTCTTTCTTCTGTTTGTTTCTTTCTCTGTATTTTCTGTTCTGCCTCTGTTTTCATGAGGTAGCCTATTGAATATACTTCTTTCTTACTTATCAAAAAAAAAAAAAAAAAAGTTCTGCACTTTCATTTTATTAAAATGAGAGAGAGATAAAAGAATTGAATGTGCTATCCTTATGTTGTATGAAGTATGCAGCAGGTAATTGAAAGGCATAGTCTACATCCAAAGAATCTTGGCAAAATGGACCAACTGTCTCTTGAGCTACAGGTATGATGTTTTAAAGTTTTTTAGTTGGTAAATAAGTGAGGTGGAAAGTCATAAGAAACAGATTACGTCTACTTTGAGATAATAACTCTTGAATCCATAAGGGGTTCCTTTAATTCCCAAGGAGAAATTTGAAGTCCACCAAAAGGAATGGAGAAAAAACATTTTAAAATCTATATTAATGAGATTTTGAATTTACCTCGGAGGCTACTATGCATATAAATAGGAAAAGAAATCATAGGGAGGCTAGTAGACCATAAAACACCCTAATTCATGTTAAGCAAAAAATGAGGCTAGAAATATGAAAAATCACCAAAAAATCAAAATTAGAAAATTTGCAAAATCAAATCCTACAAACCTTAGGAGACATCCCAAAACAAATGGGATCTTATTCTGAATTCTAAATTGAAAGAAGGAAACGTGACTCTGGATTATTTCTTTATCCACTTTCTCATGAAATTTTCATGAAAACTTTGAAATTTGCGTTTTATTGAAAATCCTACCACCATAAGAAAAGCTAGGTATTTTTTTTTTTTTTTTTAACAACTTAGAAGACTACTTCTTGGACTCCCAGAATGATGACCCTGACATTTACGGCAACCCTCAAAATTTCTTATTTAAGGCAGGAAATGCTTACATATTTTAGAACCATTGTTATATTAAAAGTGCTGGGTAACACATCACATTTCAAAAATCTTCATGAACGGCATGTTGTTTAAATTAGCTTGAGAACGGTACCTCCTATGCCATGTTGAGCAAGGAAATTGAGGAGAAGACACATGAACTGAGGTATTATAGCTACATCACTATCATCTTGTTACTGTAAAGACACATACATACGACAATAAATTAATGTTGAGAAATGTTCACACCTAACACAGGAAGATTAGGGGAGAAGAGCTCCCTGGAATGGATATGGAAGAATTATAGAAACTAGAGAAAGAGCTTGAAGTAGGCCTGAGCCGTGTTATAGAAACGAAGGCTTGTCTCTCTTTTTTTTTTTTTATCTCTGTTTGCCGGCATTATAATTGAGTGTTGAAATTTATGTACTGTCTCTTAATATAAAAAACTTTTGTCTTTCAGGGTGAAAGATTTCTGGAAGAGATCACTGCCCTTCAGCAAGGGGTCATGTTCCAAACTTTAAATCTTTTTTGCAAGACATTTCATACAATTATTATAATGTTTGCAAGACATTTCCGGAACAGATCAGTGCCCTTGAGCTAAAGTTCATATGGTTTCAATGTATAACAGTTTCGTACTTTAGTGATGATCCGCTCCATAATGATATCATGGTAAAATATTGAAATATTAGGTGGAAAGAAGAAACTAAGAGAAGTTGAAAGAACACAAGGAATTTAGGTGGTTTTGTCTTAGAGGCCTCCGTGAACAGTAGAAAATTTTAAACAACTATATATTTATTACTTAATTTTGTGTATAATAGTGTACTTATTTAAGGGAATGTGTAGTAGACTAACTCTGTGTTAACCCTAGGATTGCAGTAATATAGTTAGTACTGTGTACAATTAGGACTACTATAATGTAATAAGCTTAAACCCTAAATCCATATCTTTAGCAAATGTCAGCTGTAAAACTTTGTCATAATGTTAATGCAAGTTGGTGCAAGTTCATAAAAATAGTGGTCTTTGTGTGCATGGGCTAGCTCAATGGGTAGAGAAAGGAAAAGTTCACATGGCTAACAAGAAGTAACAAGCACCATTGAATATTTAGTTGAAACCATTGTCAACATAAATTCAGAACTGATTGTTATATTTTTTATACCATCACCTGACCTATACCAATTCATAACGTATCGATTTCTTATATAAGAAGTTAGGTAAAAATACCATATTAATTAAATTATATTTTGTATTTAAGGCTAAGAAGTCTTAGTAATGGCTCTCTGGTCATCTTATTCTTTTAATGCAGGGAGCCCAACTGATGGAAGAAAACCAACGATTAAAACAGGTAATAGGTCTTTTTTTTATAGAAAAAATTCTTCCTCCTCTCTTTCTATCTCAGTTATAAAAAAATGTCTCTTCCATAGATGGAGAATCTGTTTAGCACTCAAACACATGTACTTGAACAAGGTCAGTCATCTGAGTCAATCACCAATATTTGCAGCTCATCTAATCCTCAAGATAATGACAGTTCAGACATATCTCTCAAGTTGGGGTAAGTTTGTAAAATCCTTAAAAATTTTGAGTTTTCTGGATGAATTATGAAATAATATTCAGGATTCAATCAATGGATATTTACATCAAACCTCAATATTTAGGGGTCTTATAGCATATAGTTCTAGTTTCAATAGAGGAACTTGACCAAACAGATAAATTTGTTCTTAGGTTTAATTATTTCTCTGGATTTAGTATTACAATATGTACTATATTCTAATTTACAGTTCTAATGGGTTTATCTGGTACTAAAAGATAAATTTGGTGGTGAAATTAATGGTTGCTACCACAGGGTTCTGTCACTTGCAACTCATCATCGAGCAAATTGTCTGTTTCCGTAGCAACTTAACCATCATCATTGACCGCATGGCAAGAAATGCATACTGCGACTATAGAGAAACTCTTTGCCTTAGTGCATCTTTCTATGTCTTGCAGGCTACCTTTTCCTAAATGAATTTGAAGTATAGTGAAGATCAAGAAGCATGCATGGATTCTCTTTTCTCAAATACAAACGAAAAAAGGCCATGCTTAAGTAAATACAAATCCTAGCTCAAAGTTGTAATTAATTTTCTGTAAGGCCAATTTGTTTCCACCAGCTGATTCTAAGAGAGTCTGCATGTGTATACGATAGATTTTGGATGCTTAATCTTTTTTATGGATGAATCAAGGGTCAATTTGTTACAATGGAAAATAAAGTATAGGGTGTTGGAAAAGGTCGAGTGTAGGGTTGAGATTAATGGCAAGTCATACTATTGATAAATTGATTCACAATTCTGCAATAGGTTTTGTTTATCTTTGCGTGATTGCTAGTATTACATATTTTTCGCAACATTTCTTTATCAAGAATGGTGCTTTTGAGTACACTTTGGTTTAAGCCTTAAGGTCTAAAAATGTTTTCAAGTCAATCTTGCTTGCAATAAGACTTCTATGAGCTTCCTATGATTTTGCAACTCAGATTCTTGCACCAACTTGTGAAAAGTGATATCATAATTCATAATATTAATTTGCTCCCACTGCTCTTTTTTGTTTTGTTTTGTTTTTTGTTTTGTTTTTTTTTTTTTTTTTTAATTTTGAATTTTGAATTTTTCTAGGTTGGATTGTTCTATTTCCTAGTCTTCCTTGGCAACTCAAGATTAGCACTTCACAGGTTTCATCCATATTTAACTAGATCTTGTCTTGGCTCTCTCTCTCTCTATCTCTAAAAAAGTAAATAAAATAAAGCAAGATTTTAAATTATATATATATATATATATTTTTGTCAAAACTGCATCATATCTATATAATTTGGTATTCACCAATCACCATGAAGCAAACTCATCAAAAAATGTTTAACATGTTAGGGCTAGTTAAGACGAATAAAAATCAAATGTCAATCTTCTTCTTCTTCTTCTTTTTTGTTGGGGGGGGGGGGGGGGGGGGGGGTGCTAATGTGAATATCTAGAAGTAGAACTCCTCAAATAATTAATTATCTCCTAGATGTGTGTATGACTCTTCGAGTAATTGATTAATCAATTTTTTTTTTTGAGAAAATTGATTAATCAATTCTGAATGACTCTTTTTAGTTCCTTTTTCTCACTTTACTCAAAATAGCAACCAAAATATAAATCATGAATAGCACATGAGGTCACTTATATAGCATACTCAATAATTTTCATGTGTTCCTACTTTCTAGAGAAGTGATATCTATTTTTAGTGTTTTAATACTAGTATGTTTACAATTGAAAATCTCACCAAATATATTTATTTTTGGTATAACAAGAAAACATGAACATATTAAACATTCTGAAATTAATAATTACACTTAATACTCCCATCTTTGTATGGTTTGATTTATTAATCATATATAGTACATGTGGTCACATCCTTTGATTTATATTTTTTTCAATCCCAATTCCCAAATTGTTAAATCGAGATATGTATCTTTTTTTTTTTTTTTTATAAGTAATAAGATATATTGATAAAAAAGGAACACCCTAGTGCACAAGGAGTGAACAAGGGAAAAGAAATCAAATACAAAAATTGCAAGAGTCTAGGAAATCAATAAAAGAAGGGAATTATTTATTTTGCAAAGCAAACAACCAATCCCTTAAAGTTCTAAAAAAGAGAAGCTTGAGGTCCGAAATAGATCTCTCAAGAGATATATATCTAAAGCATGTACTTGATTATATTACAGTTTGAATTAATTAAACTCATGAATAAAAATAAATAAATAAAACTACTTCAAACATCAAGTCTCTTAGAGCATTTACATCCCAAAATTCTATCACATCCTATTTTACCATCCCAAAAAACTACTTTACCAATTATGCCATACTATTTTACAATACTCTCAGCATCCCAACTTTTATTTTACAATACAACAATATTTCTACACAGTAAAATAATATATCCCAAAATCCAAATAAAAACAAAAATCCAAAACCCAAAAACCCGATGAAAGAGAGAGAGAGGAATTGATAAAGTAAGTGAATCAAAACCCAAAAACCCGGAGAGAGAGAGAGAGAGAGAGAGAGAGAGAGAGAGAGAGAGAGAGAGAGAGAGAGAGAGAGAGAGAGAGAGGAATTGATAAAGTAAGTGACTAATTTTTTATTTTTTTTTTAGAATTGAGCTATAATGCAATTCTACCTATAGAATAGCACTGTAGTACTATTGCAATTTTTTTTTGCAATAGTTGGTTTTTACAAGTCCGAATGTGTGGGGGGGGTTTTGGGCTTTTATACTAAATTTTTCCTACATATGATATATGACATTCCCAATGTGAATGCTCTTAGCTTGACTGATATGTATAGTGGTACCCCATTTACTGTTACCAAAAAAAAAAAAAAAAAAAAATCTTAACTTCAAATTAGTTGAGTGTGACTTTTTATACTAAAGGTTATCAATTATTGAAACTTGATGTAGACCACACTTAAATAAAATAAAAATTTTCCCAATATCCAAATATTGTACTTCAAGCTAAATGGGTTGTGTTAACGGGTACCATAAGCAACTTTTTGTGCTTCACAACATCTTTTTGTTCTTTTTTTTTTTTTTACAGTTTTATATCCTTTTTTTATTTTTATTTTTTTTTTTGCAGCTTTATAGGCTGTGGAACAAGCTTCATAGAGAGAAAAATTATATATAGATTGTGAAGCCAGTTTTATATATTTTTTTTCAATTATCCAATTTTTTTATTAAGTAGGATTTACATTAGTCTAACTTTAATAAGCACTACACAGTACTCATTAACATTTGCCTTTATAAAATCATCTAGTAGAACAAGTGACAAGAGTGCTTGGCCAGTTTATCCCAGGCACATGGAACAATATATGTGGAGCATATCGCTTGAGCTAAGACTAGACCATTTTTGCTCTTTTTCTCATTGAAGTCAAAATATCTTTTTCACGAAAAATAAAATAAAATAGTACCTTTTTCTTCTTTTTTATTTTATTTTATTTTCTTTTATTTATTTATTTTTTTTTTTGTATTTGAAAAGGTACCTGGACCCTTTTGTGGTCCATTTTTATATTTAAGTCATCGGCCCGGTTTTGCAAAAATGAAAAAAGAAATGGCCTCAAAAATCTAGCCCCTTTATCCCCTCTTATTGATAAAGTTTAGATGTTGACCTCTCCATTGGCCATTCGGCCCCTACCTATTATTACAGGAACTAAATCTAATATTTGACTAATTTGATTCCAATATTATATATTAGAATAATGCTAGAAGTATAAATTATTTTATAAATTTTTTTACAAATTGCTCATGTAGTGAGTGATTATTGGTAAATGAAAAAGAAATATTAATGGTGGACCTAGATGAAAACCAATAAGAGGTTGACCACATTAATATTTTGTAAAAATATTGTAAAATAGTTTGTGGTTATAGTATTACTCTATATATTATACCTGTTTCAACATTTTCATTACTTTTTCCTTATTTCGATTTGAAAATGTATCATTTTACTCTCTTGGCATCATCATCATCATCATCATCATTATTATTATTATATAAATGGGTTTTCTCCATTTAACACCTTCCAAAACATAAGGTTTCAAAGTTGATTCTACCAAACAGGAAAAAAGTAGAGCTTTCTCTTTTTCTGTTTCTCTCTTTGAAAGTTTCAGATGATATAAATGAAATTTTGATATATTTAGTAGTATTGTTGGTTTTCTTATAACATTTTTTGGGCCTAAAACTTTAGTTTTTTTTTTTTTTTTTTTTTTTTTGAACATGTCAAAGGATATTATCAAACATTTAAATCTCCTCATTTTTATAAGATGTGACATTAAATTATAAAACCTTTTGCCAAGAGCATTGTAGCTCTCAATTGGCAAATACTCTTTTTCCAACTATCAAATTATAAAAACAAAAACAAAAACAAAATGATAAAACCATTTATCTAAACCTATAATGGTTAAATAATTAATAAAAATACATTAAAAAAAGGAACAATACATTTTAACATTTCATTAGTAATGATTCAAAGAAATTGACAAAAGAGTGAGCAAATATCATTTTAACCCAATCACATTTACGGGGAGCCTTAAAACCCTTAATTTTGCCTAATTGCCCCTGTAAGGACTTAGGAATCAAACAGCCAAAGCCCACTTAGAACAATGAGGTTTGCACAGTTCAACCAAACCCAAATCAATGTATTTGTGAGAGAGTAGGTCAAACAAAAAGGGAGGGCTCAGCCCGAGGACAAAAACAAGAAAGAAAAGCTAATGGCCATGAATTAATATATGAAATAGGCTTATTACAAACTTGCCCGAGGAGACAAATAATACTCAAAATGAAACATTGTTCACGCTCTTCCCTTAATGTTCTTATTCTAACTCTTATCTTTCTAAGAATTGTGCTTCGATCCCCTTTTCTGGAAATTTTCTCTCCCTTATATACTCACTTCCTCTTTACATCTTGACCCCCCATCTCTATCTAACCAAATTCTCATTATGACACCTGTCCCCTTAAACATTTGCTGAAGGTGGTAGAAGGAGCTGCTTAGCTTTGAATTACACTGTTCAGGTCACTTTCTCATCAATACAACTGATAAAGCTGTTGCCCACCATTTAATGCGGAGACAACATGCTACTTCTTGCTGGAAACTTCCCCTACTCTCCATGACTCTCTCTCCTCTGCCTATCCTTCCCACCTAGAGCTCCCCAGAGACTTTTGTCTCTTCTCCTCCTCTCCTCAGGTGAATTCCCTCCTTGGGTATGTGATGCCTCAATAACAAGACTAACAGCTCAGCAATCCCTTCCTCGATCCTCGGGCCCCCACAATAGCCCTCTAAAACTTTGCTATCAACTTTGAGATAGAAGCAAGGTTTTAGTTTATACAATCTAGCCTGATATGTGCCACATGCGTTCCCACGTGGTAACGTCCCCTCACTTGTCTCCAGCACGCTCCTGATGCTTCAGTATCCACGATTTCACATTTATGGTGTCAAGCGACTATTTGTCCCCTCACGTTCTACGGTGTGATGATGATCCTACAGTCCTCGTTTTATCTCATTTATGGGCGGGAAATTTACTGCTCATTTTTCACCCTTATATAAGGATGGGTTGTGGCTGGCTTTCTCCCATTTTACTCATTTGGCAATTTTCGTTGAAGCAGCTACCCGAGGAGAAATTCTTCTACTGTGCATAGGTGTGTTCAGATTCATATTCTTTTACACATATTTGTATTTCTTATACTATAAAATTCCATAGGTAGATTAGCTAGGCTAGTAGACCCACCCGAAGGCATAGCCGCTTTTAGGGCTAAGTATAGGATCCCTAATGGTGTTAAACTCCAACACTGCTTGCTGGGCGAATGGTTGGTCATGAACAGACCCCATGAATCCGTAGTTATTTCGATGAATGCTTTCATAGAAGGCGGGATGGAAATTCTCATGGGAAGGGTCACTAGAGACTTCCTAATGAACTATAGGATGACCTGCACCCAATGCCCCCTAAATGTTTTTGTGGTCCTCGGGAGCGTAGACATGATAAATCAAAAAATGGGGACCAACCTCACATAGCACGATGTGAACTAAGTGTACAACTGCCAAAAGGGGAAGGAGACTAAATACTACATCAAATGTAAGGTCCCTTTTGTTAGGTTAATCTCTAGTTTGCCTGATTCAAGCAAGGGTATGGACGAGGGCTTCCTAATTGTCTCGGGAGACTGGTATGATGGACTGCATTGTCCCACCCAAAAAGGGGAATCGGGTAGGGTTCCCTTGAATCATAGACGTGCATAGGATCTTTCCTAATTTTTATAAGGTTTTTTTTAAAAAAAAAAAATATATATATATATATATATTTACTAGCTTATAACTTTTATTGTTTCTTCATTGGCAGACGAATACCATACCACCCCGTCCAAGCATCTCGTGAACTTTACTGACCTAAACCAGATCCTCAAGTCAGAGATTTTTTTGCACAAGGACGGTCAACTTCGGGCGGTACACATCATCCTCAAGTTTGAACCCCTTTCAAAATGCTTCCAAAAAGTTAAGGACTTACGATTAGCTTTAATTGATGACGTAGTCCTAGGCTTTTTGTTAACTGAAGCTCTTCCAGCGGGAACCCAAAACAATCAACTCCCAACCCCACTCGCAGCCAAACTCCTCTACTCACAAGAGCCTCCCATACCTTCAGACGAAGAAGCGAAGGAGCCCACTCCTGAACTTGTCCAGGAAGAAACAGACAAAGATTTCGAGGTCTTCTACCAACAAGAGGACCCCGAGGTCGCTCCCAGTACCTCACACCGCCCTCTACTGCCTACCCAAGTTAGCACCAACTAAAAGGGAACCAATATTTCGAAAGGGATGGAGTTCGAGGAAAAAACTCTAGACCTCTTAGCTTTACTAATAGCCTATGCTGGAGGCATTTCCCTAGCCATCCCGATGGTGCCCCGACCACCAACTCCTGCTTCAGTGCACGCATCCTTTGGTGATGCCGCTAAAAAGAAAAGGAAAACGAGCCAGGGTGTTAAAGGCCCTGAAGGTGCGAAGGAAGGAGAGATCACCCACTCCTCTCAGCAGCCCCCATCTAAAAAGGCCCGAACAACTAGGGCCCAACAAAAGAAAAGTGCTTCTTCTAGAACTTCAAAAGAGTCCGAATGGGAGCAACCCCTAAAGCCTTTTGTGTGGAGACCCTCCTTTACGCTGAGCTCGAGGGGTCTTGTCATGGATGATGCCAACTAAAGAAATCTCCAAATAGGAAGGTCAGGCCTTATGGCTGAGTGTTTGGAGAAAGCTCTGTACTTGCCCAAGGACATGCAAGAGCTCAGGTCCTTCAGGAAGCGTGAGGTCTTCTTATCTCTGAAGAGAGACCTTGCCAAGGTATGTAATTGCTTCTCTCTTTTTATGAATAAAAATTATACTTATATAAACACTAACTTGTATCAATCGTGCAGTCTGTCCAAGCAGCCTTCGTGGCCAAAGAATGGGTAGACCACACTTTGGACAAGGCTCAAAAAGCTGAGGGCAAGCTGGACATAGCTGAGAAAGCCCACACCAAGGTTGACAAGAAGCTTAAGGGGACTCTTGCCAAACTGACCGAGGTGGAAAATGCTCAAAAGAATGCTGAAGCTGCCCTTAACAGCTTTGAAAGACAAGCTGCAAAGTCCCTAGAGACTCAGAGGAATGCCTAAAACAAGCTAGCCTTAAACATGGTGGAGCTTAAATAGCTGCAAAAGCAGCTGGAGGCTAAGGATGCTGAGAAAGCTAAGGCCGAGCAAGTGGCCTATAACGCAGGCATGACCAAGACTGTCCAAAGTCTAACTGCCTAGCTCAGGGATGTTGCTCGGGCTTTTTACCTGGAGGTGTGGGGTGAAGCTTTCACCGCGGTTGATGTCAGCACTAATTCAGAACTCAGGGCTCCTGACAGGGTGTATTACCCTCCAACCCTGCACTTGGCCCCCAGCCCCTCCTAGCCTTCAACGAACCCTAACTCTGCCCCTACCTACTCCTCGGCTCAGTCTGTCACTACTCCATCTGCCATACCAGCTACAGAGAAAGGGTCAGAATAACCAGCCCCAGCAAATGTGGTGGATGTGGAGACCGAATAAGTAGCTGAAGTGGCTCAACTGAAGAGGAAGAAAAAAGAGAAGGAGCAAGACAAGAAAGGAGGGAAAGAGAAAGAAACGTTAGCATAACTTGGCTCAAGATTTAGGAGCAATTACTTGATTTTGTAATTGGGCTTAGGTTTAGCTGATGCCCCCTTTTCCTTCTATTGTAATCTAACTTCCAAATTTCAATGAAAAAAGTTGAACTTTATTTTATAGAATTTCCTCTATCTAAGTCATACTTGTCTGATTGTATTTCATGCTATTTTCTTTTCTTTATAACAGTTGTAACATACTAACTTTTGATTAACTTGATCAACTCCTCTTGCTATACCATTCAATCTCAATTTGGACTTAGAGCTCCAAAAGAACAATCTGCATTGTACTTATAACCCGAGGAAGCAAGCAAGCTTCATAATTTTACTCCATACTTAGACAATTCCACACTAAGGCTAACTTGTCCACAGTTTGTGACCCAAGGGGCCAAACCTAACCTAGATCCTAGCAAACACTTGAAGTTTTTGTACAAATATTAATTTTCCCAGGGCTTGTGACCCAAGGAGTTGAACAAGACCGAGACTCTGTTTAACACTTAGAGATTTTCCACATTAAGGTTAATTCACTCAAGGCTTGTGACCCAAGGAGTCGAACAAGACCAAGGTTCCGTTTAACACTTAAAGGTCTTCCAAACTAAGGTTAATTTACCCAAGGCTTGTGACACGAGGAGACGAACAAGACTGAGGTTCTCTTTAACAATTAGAAAATTTCCACACAAAGGTTAATTTACCCAAGGCTTGCGATCCAAGGAATCGAACAAGATCGAGGTTCTGTTTAACACTTAAAGGTTTTCCAAACTAAGATTAATTTACCCAAGGCTTGTGACCTGAGGAGACGAATAAGACCGAGGTTCTGTTTAACACTTAGACAATTTCCACACAAAGGTTAATTTACTCAAGGCTTGTGACCCGAGGAGTCGAACATGACCGAGATTCTGTTTAACACTTAGACAATTTCCACACAAAGGTTAATTTACCTAAGGCTTGTGACCTTTAAGGGTCGAACAAGACCGAGGTTCTGTTTAACACTTAGACAGTTTCCATACAAAATGATTACACCACCCATTGATCCACAATAAAGCGCAAATAGACCAAACATGAATAATAAAGAAGTTCATATCATTAATAATAATAACGTTGCAAATTATTTACATTCCAAGGACGTGGAATTGCACTTTCATCTAGGTCTTCTAAGTGATAAGCCCCAATACTAGCCATCGACGTTATCTTGTATGGGCCTTCCCAGTTGGGACCCAATTTTCCCTAAGCTGGGTTCTTTGCTGTCCCCACCATCTTTCTCAAAAATAGATCTCCAGGAACTAAAGGCCTTAACTTCACTCCTTTGTCATATCCCTGTTTAAGCCTCTGCTAATAATGTGCCATCTTCATTGCAGCTACTTCCCTTCTTTCCTCAACCACATCCAAGCTATCTGAGAGCAAGCAGTTATTTTCCTCAACGCTGAACTGATCAGTTCTTAGGGTCAGGAATCCTGACTCAAGAGGAATTACTGCTTCTGCCCCATAGGTCATTGAAAAAGGAGTCCCTCCAATTAATCTTCGGGGCGTAGTACGATATGTCCACAGCACATGGGGCAACTCATCCACCCATTTCCCTTTCGCATCATCTAACCTTTTCTTTAACTCAGAAACTATGACCTTATTTGTTGCCTCAGCCTGGCCATTCCCTTAAGGATAAGCAGGTGTAGAATACCTGTTCTTGATCCCCAACTCCCTATAATATCTTTGGAAGACTTTACTATTGAACTGAAAACCATTATCCGAGATCAGTGTGTGTGGGACTCCAAACTTGGTGATAATATTCCTCCAAATAAACCTCTTAGCATCCACGTCCCTAATGTTAGCAAGTGGCTCAGTTTCTACCCACTTGGTAAAATAGTCTGTCCCGACGATGAGCCACCTTCAGTTCCCTATAGCTCGGGGAAACGACCCTATTATATCCAAACCCCACTTAGCAAATGGCCAAGGGCTGGAAAGTGGATTCAGGACTCCCCTTGGTTGATGAATATTTGGGGCATATCTTTGACATTGGTCACACTTCCTCACATAGTCCTAAGAAACTTTTTGCATGCCCGGCCACCATGCTTGGCCACCAATATTCTTAGGTGAGGGCTTTATAGGCCAAAGACGTCCCTCCTGTATGACTCCCACATATCCCCTCATGCAATTCTTTTAATAAAGGCCTCACTGCTTCCGGATGCACACACAATTAATATGGCCCCGTATAAAAACGTTTGTATAACTTCTGTTCTTCGGATAACCAATAATGGGGAGGCACCTTTTCTGCCTCCCCCTTGTCTTCAAGTAACAAACCTTGTTTTAAAAAAGTTACTAAGGGGTCTGTCCAGCTCGGCTTAACTTAAATGCTATGTACCCCGACCAAGGGCTTCTTCGTAAGACTGGAACTAGCCATATCTTCAACAATAACAGTCCGAGGTAGATTTGACCCCAGAGAAGTTGCCAGCATAGCTAAAGAGTCCGCATGAGAGTTCTGTCCTCTTGGGATCTGCTTTAAAGTAAAGCTCCTGAAATGGACCCGAGCTTGTTTTACTTTAGCAAGATACCCCTGCATTCTTTCATCTCGAGCCTCAAACTCCCCATTGACTTGGCCTACCACCAACCGAGAATCAGAATATAAGTCTATCATTTCTCCTCTTAACTGACTAACCATTGTCATTCCAGCTAGCAAAGCTTCATACTCAGCCTCGTTGTTGGTAGTGAGAAAACCCAACCGCAGTGATTTTTCCATTACTAGCTTCTCGGGGGTTACCAACACAATCCCTACCCTTCCTCTTTTTTGGTTAGCTGTGCCATCAGTGTAAACTTCCCAAGGGGGAATAACACAGGCCGAGGTGGTCACAACACCGATTGTTTCTTTTCCCCCATTTGCCGCATCCTCAAGTAAACTCTGCCACGAAGTCTGCTAGGACTTGCCATTTTATGGCAGTGCAAGGCATATACCTGACATTTTAAGCACCTAGCATAGTTCCCTACTTTGCAATTCTGTTTGTGTAGTCAGATTTTCGTAAGAGGGCTTGCAAAGGAAATTGGGTGAGCACTACCACAGTATGTGCCTAAAAATTATGAGGAAGCTTCCTAATGGCACGCATAATAGCCAATACTGCCTTTTCCAGGGGTAAGTAGCGTGTCTCAGCCTCCTTTAAAGACTTGCTGACATAGTAAACAAGTCTTTGGACCCCATTCTCATTTCTAACCAGGACCAAACTAACAGCATAATCTGTGACTGACAGATACGCATACAACACTTCCTCTTTCTTAGGCCTAGAAAGGATTAGGGGGCTTGACAGATACTGCTTGAATTTCTCGAAGGCCACCACACACTCCTTGATCCATTGAAAATCCTTCCACTTATAGAGGAGTAGGAAAAATGGACGACACCTATTTGCTGACCGAGAGATAAACCTATTCAAAGCTACTACCATCCTTGTTAACTTTTGCACTTCCTTGGGGTTCCGAGGAGGATGCAAGCTATCAATAGCCTTAATTTGATCATAATTAACCTTAATTCCTCGGTGTGTTATCATGTAGCCTAGGAACTTTCCCGAGCTGACCCCAAAAGAACATTTAGATGCATTCAAATGTAGCTTATGTTCCTTTAACACCGAATACCTCCCCTAAATCTGCTAAGTGCTCTTCGACCTACCTACTCTTTTTCACTAGATCATCGATGTACACCTCCACGTTCCTACCAATTTGTGACTTAAACATTTGCGTCACAATTCTCTGATATGTGGACCCTGCATTCCTAAGGCCAAAGGGCGTCACATGATAGTGATAATTCCTAGTGGCAGGCCGAAAAGCAGTTTTCTCCTGATCAGATAATGCTAAAGGTATCTGATGATACCCTTGAAAGGCATCCAAGAAACATATCCAAGAATGCCCAACCGTTGCATCCACCAATTGATTGATCCAAGGAACAAGGAAAGGATCCTTCGAACAAAATTTATTCAAATCTGTGAAGTCCACGCACAGACTCCACTTCCCCTTTTTCTTTTTTACTACCACGGTATTAGCCAACCACTCGGGGTAAAAGACCTCTTTGATTGCCCTCGCTTGCTTAAGCTTGTTTACTTTTACCCTTACTGCTTCAGTATGCTTTTTTGACGAACGCTGAGGTGGCTACCTACGTGGAGTCGCCTCTGGATTCACGTTTAGCTAATGGCATATAAACTCGGGGTCAATCCCAGGTACGTCATAGGTACTCCAGGCAAACACATATATGTTGTCCTCTAAGAACTTCACTAAGGCTACCTTTTCTAAGGAGGGCAACTGAGACCCCACCTGAAAGAACTTTTCTTCATTTAGCCTAATCATGATCCTTTCCAACTCCTCGGATAGCACCCCTTGAGACTCGGTACCAAGTCCTACTTTGGGACCCTTTGATTGCCGTGTAATGGCTGCTATCAAACATTGCCTAGCCATTGCTTGACTTCCTACTAGTTCCCCAACTCTTCCCTGTATGGGGTACTTAACTTTCAAGTGTAAGGTTGACGAGATTGCTTCCATAGCATGAAGTTAGAGTTTGGCCAAGATAGCTGTGTAATGGGAATAGGCCTTCACAACAATAAAACTGACTTGCACTTCCTCATCCCCAGCCTGCACGGGTAACCGTATCATCCTGCAGGGGACTACCATCCTCCCATCAAAGCCTGTCAACGGCATGTCATTCCTCTCCAGGTCCTCGGGCTTTAAATTCAATCCTTTATACAAGTCAAGGTACATGATCTTCACTCCACTTCCTTGGTCTACCAAGACCCTTTTTACATCATAGCCGCCAATCCTAATGGTTACTACCAAGGCATCATCGTGTGGCTAGAATATTCCCTCCTTATCCTTCTATGAAAAACCCAAAATGGGTATGGCCACCACCTTGGCCTTTTTGAGTGTCCGATCCCTATCTCTTGGATCAGGGCCCACAGCCATAGACATTAACCTTGAACAGGTCCTTGCGTCGCCCCGGGGCTTAGCGAAAATCACATTAATTGTACCCAGTGCTGGCCGAGGAACTCCATCCCTTTGATACCCAACTCCAGAATGCCCGAACTGACCCGTTGACTGATGTAAGAACTGGTTTAGCTTCCCTGTTCTCACTAGCTGGTTCAAGTGATCTTGCAAAAGTGCTGCAGTCCTCTGTTGTATGCCCTTTGTCTTGATGATAATGGCAATAAGGACTCTAGTTCCTTTTGGACACATCCTTACCCATCTTATTGGGCTACTTAAAGTACGAATCATTTTTTATCTTCTCCAATATCTGATAAATTGGCTCTTTGAACAAAGAATTGACTACCTGAGCCCCCGAGGATGACGTCTAGTTGGGAAAGTCTCTAATGGGACGATTATTCTAATATCCACCTCCCCGAGGATCCCTTTTCTCCGGGAAGACCTTAGCTTTTCCTTTCCCTTAGGCTTGATCTTCCTCTACTCTATTATACTTACCAATATGATCTATGAGCTGGCATATGCTAAGGGCAGACTTCATGGTCAGTAACTTCCGCAATTCATGGTCCGTTGGGAGCCCCACCTTAAATGTTCTAACTGCCACATCTTTAAAATCTCTATTTATTTCATTGTACGTTTCCCAATATCTATCATAGTAGGTCCTGAGAGTCTTACCCTCCCTCATAGCCATGGACAAAAGAAAGTCCAACAGCTTAGGGACTCTACTACATGTGACAAATCTTGCTCCGAATGTTCTCGTCAACTCTTCAAAGGACCTTATTGACCCCTCATCCAGGGCATCAAACCACCTCATAGCCACAGGCCCGAGGCTGAAAGGGAAAACTTTGCATATGAGGGCTTCATTGCCAGAATGGATTGCCATCTTTTGATTGAAGTGGTTCACATGCTCTATAGGGTCAGACCTTCCATTGTATATAGTAAAAGTAGGTTGTGAAAACCAATAAGGAAGATTGGCCTTGTTGATTCTCCCAACAAAAGGTGACTTGGAGATTTGTAGGAGTGCTTTGCTCATCACATCATTCCTTATGCTGAGGTGGGATGACCCTTTCTCGTGCTTGTACTTGTCCTTTTCCAGCTTGTCCTAGCGCGAAGACACTGAGAAGGATTCGCAGGATGGAGTTCTAGACCTATGGTGGAATGAGTGATCCCTGCTTTCCCCTGATCCACCACTTGATGGGGGCAAAGGACTCCTCCTAACATGCTTTCTACGCCACAGCTTCCTGCAGGTGAGCTATCTCTAGTTGTAGTTTCCGTGTCTCTTGTTCATGGGAAACATGGCTCCTTGTCCTTGAGGGACTCCTCTCTGTGCGTTCTATGTGGTAAGACTCCACCATAACACTCGGTGTATGTTGCCTATCTCTCATTTGCTCCAAGTTGACAAATTGGTTTTCCCTCTATGAACTTACAGATTCCTCCTTATCTTGTCCTACGTTAGCCATAACTAATCAGGACAATCCCACAACACCTTGATGTTCCCATAAATGGCGCCAATTGTAAGGACTCAAGAATCAAATAGCCCAAGCCCACTTAGAACAGTGAGGTTTGCACAGTTCAACCAGGCCCAAATCAATGTATTTGTGAGAGAGTGGGTCAAACAAAAAGGGAGGGCTCAGCCCGAGGACAAAAACAGGGAAGAAAAGCTAATGGGCATGAATTAATATATGAAATAGGCTTATTACAAACTTGCCCGAGGAGGCAAATAATACTCAAAACGAAACACTATTCACGCTCTTCCCTTAATGTTCTTATTCTAACTCTTATCTTTCTGAGAATTGTGCTTTTATCCCCTTTTTTGGAAATTTCCTCTCCCTTATATACTCACTTCCTCTTTACATCCTGACCCCCCATCTCTACCTAACCAAATTCTCATCATGACACCTGTCCCCTTAAACATCTGCTGAAGGTGGTAGAAGAAGCTGCTTAGCTGTGAATTACACTATTCAGGTCACTTCCTCATCAATGCGGTTGATAAAGCTATTGTCCACCATTTAATACGGAGGCAACATGCTACTTCTCGCTGGAAACTTCCCCTACTCTCCATGACTCTTTCTCCTGCGCCTATCCTTCCCACCTAGAGCTCCCAAGAGACTTTTGTCTCTTCTCCTCCTCTCTTCGGGTGAATTCCCTCCTCGGGTACGTGATGTCTCAATAACAAGATTAACAGCTCAACAATCCCTTCCTCAGTCGTTAGGCCCCCACAGCCCCTTTTAAAGGATTATTATAAGAATAATTGAGGAATCATTAATATTTGATTATTGGATTAATCAAGTGTGTGCAACCTTGCAATTATTTTAGTTCAATTAAATAGGATTATGACATGTCCTTGATTTTAAACTGAATCCTCATGGTACCAATTAAAATCAATTGTTCATACACACATATGATCAATCTCAACCTTGTGGATACATCTTAGTAGTTAAAAATTGATTTCATGATATCTTTTAGTCCAATGGTTTCGTTTGTAGCCTGTGACCTGTAGTTTTAATTATTAAGATTTAAAGATTTGTTTTATATGAAGCGAATGAAATTATGGTCAAATGTTATGATTTTACCTTTAAGATATAAAATTACCCATTTGCTTTCTCATTATTACTTGAGATAATTGTTAGCATAACCATGTTCCATATAATTTATAAATGTCCAACCCTAATGAAATTGTGATTCGATTTAAATAAATATAAAAAACCTTATACTTTCTTATATAAATTATTTACTTTAAAAATAATTATTTTATTTATAGATATTTAAAAATTTTAACTAAGATTTAGGATGTAAGAAGTCAAGCAACTTTGCCATTTCATATATATAAGATCTTTTTTTATAAAATTTTTAAGGATTAAAAAAAATAAAGTAAGAAATATTCAAGATTTTTTTAAAATTTTGGGTTGCCCTCCCCACCCTGGCCCCTTTGATCCTTTGCCACTATATCCACCTATGATATTGTCCAATTACAATTTATTTTTACAACCTTTCATTTATTACATTTTACCCATAAGATGACTAAGATGAAATCAATAAAATCCCATTCAAATTAGGGTTTTATATTTTATTTTAAAAATTTTAGGGGTGAAAATGTAGTAATTGAAAAGTTTGTGAGACTAAGTTGTGATACACGCAAACCAAAAGGGAATAAATAATTTGTTTACAAAATGCAAATTAGTTTCATTTTAGTCCAAATTATAGGGTGTTAAATATAATAATAAAAACTTTATGACCTAAATTATAATAAGGCCAAACCATATATAAATAAATGGCAGTTTTCCAATTTCTTTTGAACTCTTTAGTCTCATGCTTTTGTAAAGCAATTTCATGAAAATGAAAATCACTCTACATTCAATTTTTAAAAGGAATGTGGAACAATTGTAACATTGAATTAAGTTTTATTATTATTTTTTTTTTAGAAACATCATTGGATTATTAAGTTAGAACAAGCATTGGTTCAAGGATGAAACTAAAACCTACAAATTATTTAGAAACAATATTAATTTGTTCTTAACTTTATTTAGCATCTTCATACAAAATAAAATAAATAAATAAATAACTTTTCTCTTTATGTTTAGCTATAAATAACCTTGTCTTGAACTTTATTTTAGTCTCTCTAGTTTTCAAATTCAATCGCACACCACCTAACTAGAGTTTTTTTATTTTTTATTATTATTACTTTTTTTTATATATTCAGGATTTGAATTCAAGCTCTCTTCTATGTAAGAATTGGGTAATATTACTTACTTACAAGGCTCTTGGCCTAACTTTTTGAAAGACTAAATACAAAGCTGCACCATCTAACCTTATCTAGTTTTCAATTTTGTTCCCATAGTTTTAATTTTTCTTTTTCAATTCAGTCATTTAAATTATATATTTTTTTCAATGTAATTCTTTTGAAAAATGACGTAATTTTGCTGTTGGAGAGAAATAGGACTTGACGGTAGAATTGGATAGAGATCGATGGAAAAACTAGATTCAAATGTAAATAAAGGAACTTAAATAATATATATATATATATAAACAAAAATAAGAATAGATAAAAATTATAATTTAACTTTTATTATGGTTGTGTTTATCTTCAAATTACGAGGTAACATTAAAAAATTAAGAAAATATCTTTAATATATAATTCATAATAATAATAAATTTAATGTTAAAATTAAATTGGTGTGGTTCCATGCTACACAACAGTTTTTTTTTTTTTTTGGCTGTGGTTGTTGTTGAGAAACAACAGTTTTGTTTGTTAGAGCACTAACATTGGGGGTGGGTTTCTTCTTCTTTTTTTTTTTTTTTTTTTTTTTACCAACTGTATCTTAGGATGTAAAAAAAAGAAGAAGAAGATTATTTTATTTGCAAATATCTAATGGTGTGTTAGAGAGAGAGGAGAGATTTATAATATTTTATGGTGTAGTTATATTATTTAATTGTGTCGTATGTAAAAATAAAAACGGAGATATTGCATGAGTTATAAAATAGGATAGTAAAAAAGACAAAATAGATTTTAAGAGTGTAAAATAAAAATTGGTACGGATCTCCGAGTACTGGTGCTCTTATGTGGACAGTGAAGCATAGGGTACACCCCTTGCTCAGATTTTATTTTATTTTATCTCCGAAATCCGTAACAATTATTTTATTGGTTGAGTAATTTATTTTTGTACTATTCTCTACATGTCTATTTTCTTCTCTCTCTGTCTCTCTCTCTCTCTCTCTCTCAACTTTCTATGCAAATAGTTTCTAACTTTCTATATCTGGAATACTAGGTTGGGCTAATAATTTGGATAGAAGTAGAAATTTGAAGTAAAGGGTCTGATAACCTACGCAGCCAAAAAAAAAAAAAAAAAAGATCAGATAACCTAATATCTGGGAAAATGACGAGGAGGAAAATTCAGATTAAGAAGATTGACAACACGACGGCAAGGCAGGTGACATTCTCAAAGAGGAGGAGAGGACTTTTTAAGAAAGCTTTTGAGCTCTCTACTCTCTGCGATGCTGAAATTGGTCTCATGGTCTTTTCTGCTACAGGAAAGCTCTTTGAATACGCCAGCTCAAGGTTTCAATCACTTTCACACACTTCTTTCTACTTAAAGAAAAACCCTTTTTATTTTCTTATTTTTTTGACTAGAGAGAGAAACCCTTTTTTTCTATCTATAGAAAAATATGTCATTGTCCATTCCTTGATCGCTTTGTTCATGCATTCACTATGATTTTATGATTTATAATGTTTGTGTGTGTGAGAGTGAGAGACCCAACTGCTCAAAATAAAGATCCTTTTAAGAAAAATACTGAACAAACCGAATAAGTGATTTCAAAAATAGTACTATGTAACATCTAATCAAGAAAAGATAAAGTACTGCAAAATCTTATGGTTTCTGTCTAAAGAAAAGAAAAAAAAAAAAAAAAAAAACAGTTTTATAAACAGTTTTTTTTTTTTGGTAAACCAAATAGTAACAGCTTTCAGTTCTTACCCTGAAAGGTTTAACGTATATATGTAGCTGCTGCTTGTTTTGCAGTTCTATAAGCGGGTTATTTTGTCTTTGAATATTGCTAATTATTGCCTATTAATTAGCTTATAATCTAATGTTTTATTTACCCTGAGATTTAGAGTTGCACTTGCTTATTGTAAAACTTCAATTAGCCGCTTCAACTCTGCCTTTAGTGTTTGTTTTCTCAACCAAAAAAAAAAAAAAAAAAAAAAAAAAAAAAAAAAAACTCTTCATTTAATGCCTGATGGTCTTTGTACTTTTGCACTTCTACCTGATTAAATCCACTTTGGTTATCCTGACTAATCTATTCACAGCATTACTGTAAGAATTTCTTCATAAAATATCATGCAAATCTCAATGAAATTATATGACTAGCTTAGGAGCAACGTTAGAGATTATAATTTTTTGTTTAGAGTAACATATATCAATTGAAACACTTTTGGTTATGCATACATAAAATCTAATGCTAAAGATTCCAACACAAAAGTGAGCTCTGATCTCGTTAAATAAATTCTCTTCCTATCTTCTATAGTAAAATCACATATGTACATGTTAAATCTACTTAGTTGTAGTGTTCTTCCACTAGCAAATAACACCATTAGGCTTACATTACAAGTGTATGATGAAAGTTCAAAGAGTGTGCAATATACAAATTGAAATTGTCAAGTAGTCTTGATTGAGAAAAATGAAACAAATTACTTTACTCTACATGAAATATATAAGCATTACATGAACTACGACAACAACAAAAATAACTAAGCCTTACTCTAAAGTTTAGAATCGGTTATGGATCCTAAAAAATAACTAAGCCTTATTCTCAAAATTTAAGGATTGGTTATGGATTCTCAATAAACTAGTTAGGGTTGTTGGAAAAACATTGGTGGGTCTTTCCCCACCTGCACTCTCAAACACTCATGCACCACTCAGAGAAAGTGATTCACACTTTTTTCACACTTTTAAAAATTGACGGATGCATGAGGTATATATACTCCATGTCCAACCATAACTATCTTTGTGTTTATTATATAACTCCAAAAAAAATCTCTATACATTCATTATGTAAACTTGCCTCGTTATTTTATGTATCTTCAACTAACTCATTTTCATAAATAAAATAGATTTTCATAACATAAATTAAGTTTAACTTTCAACACCTCCTCTTAAACTTAATTTTTGATCACCACAAATTAGGCTTGCATCTTGTAGAAGGTGTCATAGTTTAGTGGCTTGGTGAAGATATTTCACCCTAATCATGTGACTTCACAAACTCAAGTGGAATTTCGTTTCTAGCAAAACATCCTCAAATAAAATGATACTAGGTATCCATGTGCTTGCTTTGGTCATTAAAGACTAGGTTCTTTACAAGAGCTGGTGTTAACTTATCGTCCACAAATATCTTCGTAGTTTTTGCTTGCAACATTTGCAACTCCTTCAACAAATTTCTAAGCCGAATTGCTGATGCAGCCACCCTCTATCCTTAGGACTTACAACCAACCAGCCAACCTTTCTGACCTCCTAGGACTACCAGCAGCCCCTTATTTTGACTTCTCATATTTGCCATGTACCCCTCCTCTACCATTAGGACTGACAACCAGCCAACCAACCTTTCTGACCTCTTAGGACTGCCAGCAGCCTCTTATTTTGACTTCTCATATTTGCCATGTATCCTCATTAATTACAGCTTTGCCTTATGTAACTATTAGCTACTTTATTTCCTAATAGTTAAAGATTATAAATAGGCTAGCTATGTAAGAGTACAATCAGTTTTTGATGTGAATATAATTCAGTTTCAGACCTGGACAGAAACTTGTTTCTCCAGTTTCTCTGTAATTCTAGCTTTAATTCTTAATTTTAATGCAATTCTAGTTCAAGTTCTCAATCAATTGATCTTGATTTCCACCATTTGGTATCAGAGCACAGATCTGGTCCTCTTTTTCCCTACCACTTTGATCATTTGAGTCCTAGATTTCCTTGTGTTTCTTTTTTCTCTCTTCATTCAAGATCCTAGAATTTAGATCTAGGTTCCTTGTGACAATCAAATCTGTGGCTGTTGCAAATATCACAGATTTGATCACTTGTGTTGTTACTTCTATTTACAAATTTTTTCAAAGATTGTGAAGCTTCTAATGGCTCAAAGAAGGAGAGGAAGGAGAGGCGGAATAAGGGGGAATCAAATGAATGTTGGGGAAGGAGTTGAAGCCAACTCTCCAGTGGGGAGGAATGTTGGACGGAATCAAAACATAGAGAGAGAAGACATGATTGCTGAATTAAGGAGACAAGTTGCGGCACTTACGGAGGTGGTGCAGCGTATGCAGCCTCCTCATGAAACTACCAATGAGTCCGATGACTCTCATTCTCATTTTGAGAACCCTTTTGGAGCTCCTCCAAGGGGTAGGCCTTATGTGGAAAGGAATGAGCCAAGACTTGACTACAACTTCAAGGTTGAAATTCCAGAATTTCAAGGGAGTCTCAAACCGGAAGACTTTGTAGATTGGCTTAACACCGTTGAAAGGGTGTTTGATTATTATGAAGTTATAGATGAAAAGAAAGTGAAGCTAGTCGCTATTCGCCTTAAAGGGAGAGCTTCCGCTTGGTGGGAACAATTGCAAATTTCTCGCCAAAGAAGTGGTAAAGTCAAGATCAAGAGTTGGGAGAAGATGAAGAAAAAGCTCCGTGAGCAATTTCTTCCTTTCAACTACACCCAATCACTCTACAAAGACCTACATAACCTTAAGCAAGAGGGAAGTGTAGAGGAGTCTATGGAGGTGTTTCACCAACTTGTAGTAAGGGTAGATTGGAATGAAAGTGAAGAACAAATGGTTGCAAGGTACTTGAGTGGATTGAAGCCATCCATCCAAGATGTCCTTAGTCTTCAATCATTGTCGAATGTGTCGGAAGCCTACAACCGGGCTTTACTGGTAGAGAAGCAACAAACTAGGCCAGCTTTAAGGTCTGGACAGTGGGGTTCCAGGTCTGGGCAGGGGATTTCTAGCCATATAAGGAGGGGAATTCAAGTACAAATGGGAGAGGAGAAACTTCTGGGGTTGAACAGCAACCAGCAGGTTCTAAATCTGCTATTACAGCCCCAAAATAGTCCCAAACAGCCACTGTTGGCAGGGGTAGACAGCAACAGGTGGGTACTTTCAAATGTTTCAAGTGTGGAGAGCTGGGGCATCGATCTTCGGATTGTAGGAAGAAGGCTCTTATGTTGGAGGAAGTAAAAGAGCTTGAACATGAAGATGGAGAACCCATCTTTGATCAACCTGCAAATGAGGTTGGTGGTGATTTGAAGAAGAAGAGGGCTTGACACTTGCGATGAGAAAGACTCTTCTTGCTCCTAAATTCAATTCCGAAGAAGATTGGTTAAGAACCAATATTTTTTATACAACTTGCAGCATTGGAGGAAGAGTTTGTAATATGATCATCGATGGGGGAAGTTGTGAAAATGTGGTCTCTCAGGAGGTGGTTGATAAGTTGAGGCTTGCCACTCAAGATCACCCACATCCCTACAAACTTTCTTGGTTGAAGAAGGGTAATGAGGTGAAAGTAATGAAGTGTTGCTTGGTGCCATTTTCTATCCAGAAGAAATATTTTGATGAAGTTTGGTGTGATGTAGTACCAATGGATGCATGTCATATCCTTGTGCGGTACCCGCTCTCTTGACTCCTAAGAAGGATGGCTCTTGGAGGATGTGTGTGGATAGTAGAGCTATCAACAAGATTACAATCAAGTATCGTTTTCTAATTCCTAGATTGGATGACATGCTAGATTGCTTGGCGGGTGCAAAGGTGTTTTCCAAGATTTATTTGCGAAGTGGGTATCATCAAATTAGAATTTGCCTAGGAGATGAATGGAAGACGGCCTTCAAGACACATCATGGATTATTTGAATGGCATGTTATGCCATTTGGTTTGACAAATGCACCTAGCACTTTCATGCGGGTGATGACACAAATGTTGCAACCACTATTAGGGGTTTGTGTTGTGGTGTATTTTTATGATATTTTGGTGTATGGCCGTTGTTTGGAGGATCACTTGGTGCATTTACAGCTTGTGCTTGACATTTTGAGGAGAGAAAAGTTTTATGGTAACATGAAAACGTGTAGCTTGGGATGGATCAAGTGGTGTTCTTGGGGTATGTTGTGTCTTCCAAAGGAGTGTTCATGGATGAAAACAAGGTCAAGGCAATTGTTGATTGGCCTACACCTTCTAGTGTGCATGAGGTGAGGAGTTTCCATGGTCTTGCTACCTTTTATAGAAGGTTTATTAGCAATTTTAGCACCATTGCAGCACCTCTCACCAATTGTCTCAAACAAAAGTCCTTTGTTTGGACTGATGAAGCCCAAGAAAGCTTCCAACTTTTGAAAAGGAAGTTAACTGAAGCTCCTATCCTTGCCCTGCCCAATTTTGACAAGATATTTGAGCTTAATTGTGATGCATCAGGAGTGGGAATTGGGGGTGTCCTTAGCCAAGAAGGGCAGCCCATAGCATTCTTTAGTGAGAAGTTGAATGAAGCAAAACTTAGGTATTCTACCTATGACAAGGAATTCTATGCTATTGTTCAAGCCATCAAGCATTGGAGTTACTATTTGGCCTACAAGGAGTTTATTCTACACACCGATCATGAGGCTTTGAAATATCTCAATAGCCAATCTAATGTGAACAAGAGGCATGCAAAGTGGGTAAGCTTTTTGTAGCAATTCACTTTCTTATTGAAACATCAGTCAGGAATTCTCAACAAAGTGGCTGATGGGTTGAGTAGGAGGACTAATTTCTTGGTGGAAATGCAAGCTAAGGTTGCTGGTTTTGAAGTTTTCAAGGATAATTACCAAGATGACCCACATTTTGGTGATCTATACCAACAATTGTAGCAAGGACAACAACCTACCAAGTCTGACTTTTGGTTGAAGGATGGATTTCTTTTCAAAGGGCTGAAATTATGTGTGCCTAAATGTTCTCTAAGGGAGTCGATGATTATTGAACAACATAATTTGGGGCATTTTGGCAAATCAAAGACCCTAGAATCCTTAAACAAGACTACTTTTGGCCGGGAATGACTAAAGATGTTGAGTGGCATGTTCAAAGGTGCCAAGTTTGTCAAAAAGGAAAGGGTACAACCACTAATGCAGGTCTGTATTTACCCCTTCCAGTGCCTAATAAACCATGGGAATATATTAGTATGGATTTTGTTCTTGGCGTTCCACCTACACAATGAAAGAGTGATTCAATCATGGTGGTAGTGGATCGTTTCTCCAAGATGGCTCACTTTATCCCATGCAAGAAGACTTCGGATGCTTCCAATTTGGCTGCTTTATTTTTCAAAGAAGTCTACAAGCTTCATGGTGTACCCCTATCTATTGTTTTTGACAAGGATGCTAAATTTCTTGCTCATTTTTGCCGAACTCTATGGCGCAAGATAGGAATTGAATTGAGCTTTAGCACTTCTTTCCACCCTCAAACGGATGGTCAAACTGAAGTCTTGGAAATCACTTGAGATGCTTGATTGGAGAAAATCCCAGAAATTGGGAAAGTATCCTTCCCTTGGCTGAATTTGCTTACAACTCTTCTCTTAATCGGACTATTAACACATCTCCTTTTGAAGTTGTGTATGGGAATAAACCTTTAAGTGTCTTAGATTTGGCACCCTTGCCACTTTCTAAGAAGGAGAATGTAAGAGCAACACAAATGACAGATTTTATGCAATCTGTCCATGCACAAGTCAAGGAGAGAATTGAACATTCCAATGCAAACTACAAGGCTGCTGCTGAAATTCACTGAAGGAGACTAATTTTCAAGGAAGGGGATCTTGTATGGGTGATTTTGACTAAAGAAAGGTGTCCTCATGGCTCCTATTCCAAGTTGGGAGCAAGGAAAGTAGATCCATGCAAAATATTGACTAAAATCAATGACAATGCCTACACAGTCCAACTACCCCCTCACTTAAACATTTCTAATGCCTTCAATGTGAAGCATTTGAAGCCTTATTCTCCAATTGAAACTTGAGGGCAAGTTTCCTTTATGGAGGGGAGTATGATGCAGCCACCCTCTATCCTTAGGACTGACAATCAGCCATCCTTAGGACTGACAACCAGCCAGCCAACCTTTCTGACCTCTTAGGACTGCCAATAGCCCCTTATTTTGACTTCTCATATTTGCCATGTATCCTCATTAATTATAGCTTTGACTTATGTAACTATTAGCTACTTTATTTCCTAATAGTTAAAGATTATAGATAGGCTAGCTATGTAAGAGTACAATTAGTTTTTGATGTGAATATAATTCAGTTTCAGACTTGGACAGAAACTTGTTTCTCCAGTTTCTCTGTAATTCCAGCTTTAATTCTTAATTTTAATGCAATTCTAGTTCAAGTTCTCAATCAATTGATCTTGATTTCCATCAATTGCATGACAAACACTAGAGGTAGTAGCAACATACAGTCACAATTGGTTGCTTCTTAGATGTCCATGCAAATGCAATATCACCCATATAGAATACAAACCCACTATCACTCTTTCTATCATTGGTGTCCCCAGTCTAATCACTATTGCTGTAGCCAACAAGTTTAAACACTTTAGGGGGTGAATACAATAGTCCAAAATCTAGTTTACCTTTCATATAACGAAGAATTCTCCTGTTATCTTCAAATGAGTCATAGTTGGTACTTCTATGTTGCGACTAAGAAGTCTAGGGCCAAAGAGAATGTTTGGTCTTGTGCACATTAGCTACCTCAGACTTCCAACCAAACTCTTGAAGAATGTTTGATTTACCCTCTCTCTATTGTCATG